>JARHVA010000215.1:4452500-5652500 GCA_037957365.1 Torreya grandis | reverse complement strand
TTGTTTTCGAATTTCACTATGCCACCATTGATCTTCTTCAAGGTTATGAACTTGCTCTTGTCTCTTGTCATGTGTCTCAAACATACATTGTCAATGAACCATAGCTTCTTTTCATTTCTTGTATGCAAATTTGTCTGTACCAACATAGATTTTTCAGGTTTCTTCTATCATGACCCTGTCTAAACTTTTTTCTTGATGAATGGAGGCTTGAAACTCTGGTCTTTTTTGACTGACTCGAACATGCTTCTACAGTACCGAGTTATGTGTTCGATGTTGTTGTACTTATAACATATTATGGCCTCTTCATTAAAACTTGATAGAGCAAAGAGTTGTGGCTTTTGCTTGATTTTGCATGAATTTTTTCTTATTTCTGAAATTGTTAGTCTTTGTTCAACATTTTATTTTTTTATGGCCATATCCATTACAATAAAAATAGTAACCATAAAAATAGGACTTGTTTGTGTATCTCTGATCTGATTTGCCTTTTGTAGCGCTTTTCTCTCTAACTTTTTTTGTTTGAGATTTTCTCTGTATTCTTAACTTCTTTTTTTATTTTTTCTTTTGTAAGAGTTTCAGCGTAGCTTTTTCTTTTTTCTTTATCTGTGAAAGTAGTGACCTCTTTCTCTTTTTCAAATCTAATACCTGTCTTATCTGACATTGATCTTTGATTTTTTAATATCTTATTCAATATTTTAGTGTTATTCTCAAATTTTGAATCATTCTCTGCTCTATCATTGATTGTTTTATTTGTTTTTTCAAGATCTATTTTTAAAGAAGCAATTTTAATAACATACCTTTCACATTTTTTACTTACTATCTTCAACTGTGCCATTAAATCTTCTTCATTTTTTTTGGCTTCTTCAAAGTATGCTTGTAGATCTTTAATTATTTTCTGACTCTTTTTCATTTTTTTCGATTTGAAGCTTTAATCTTCAATTTTTCTTTTCCAGAGATTTTAACTCTTCTAAGGCTCAAATGAGTTCTCTTTTCAGATTCACTTCAGCGTCAGCCTGTTCTTCTTTTTTATCATTTGTACTTTTACTTGTGGAAGCATCTTCATGTATGGCCATGAATAAAATCTCTTTTTCTGAATCACTGACTCCACTATCTTCGACTGAGCTAGGATCTTTAGAATACAAACTCTTTTTCTCGAATCCCTTCTTGAATTTATCTTTGAATTTTTTTTGTATGTAGATTTTCCTTCTTCATTGTCATCATTACCTTTATTTGGACATTTAACTGTAAAATGTCTAATCTTTTCACAATTAAAACATTTAAAAGGTAATTTTCTTTGATATTTATTTGTGCCTTTTTTCAGCTTGCGAATGAATAAAGCTTCGTTGTCATTTTCATCATCGCTAGAACTATCACTTGATTCTTGAATCTTAGTTTTCTCTTTCTTTGATGTCTTGAAAGCAGCTTCTCTCTTTGAGGGTTTATCTTGTTCAATCTGCATCTCATATGCCGTAAGAATACTATGAAGCTCATCCATCTTTAACTTGGCTAAATTCTTCATTTTTTCAATTGTCGAAACTTTTGCATCATATCTCAATGATAAAGATCTCAAAACTTTTTGAACCACTGTTGATTCTTCTAAATTTTTTCCAAAACTTTGAATTTGGTTAACTATTTGATCAATCCGCAAAAGATACCTTGCTATATTTTCTTCCTCTTCCATCTTCAAACTGTCTTCTGAAAGTCTGAAGCATAGTTTGCTGAACCTTTCCATCACCTTTGTAAATATTCTCAATTTTTACTTAAGTTTTATGAGCAGATTTACATTGCATAACTTTAATAAATTTTGATTCACATAAACTACATAAAATAGCATTTAAATCTTTAGCATTATTTTCATTTGCCTTTTTTTCTATCAGAGTAGTTACAAGTGTGTGGTTCTTCATATTTCTCCGCCACTGCTTGCCATAAGTCAAATCCAAGGGCCATCAAATAAGTCTTCATCCTTATGCTCTAAAAAACATAATTCATCCCATCAAACAAATGTGCCTTATTTGTAGAAAATCCTTCTTGTGATCCAGCCATCGTGTTTTTCTGATCTACTTTCAAGTTGTAAAACTTTTTCAAAAAGAACCTGCTCTGATACCAATTGTTAAGCATGAAATATACTAAAATGGGGGGTGAATCAGTATATTATATTTCTTTTTACTTAATATGATTTCTTTTTTTAACTACTTAATCACACATTCAAGATATGCAGTAAAATTGAAACAATAATTTGCACCACACAAGAGAGAAAGAGACCAGATTTTTACGTGAAAACCCAAAGTGAAAAAAATCACGGAGAACAATCTTAAGTATATGAATGAGCACCAACTTGCAGGAGCACCAACCCCTTTGCCGAGCTCCAACACAACTACTATTTGTGAGTACCAACTCACAGGAGCACCAACCCCTCTTATGTATAAAACACAACTATCTCTCAATGTTGCTTACTCAACAAATGATAGAACTCTACAATATTTCATTTTTTTCTCTCTTCGAAAACAAATACAAACCATGCACTCTTTTGCATATAACAAATGGCTTCTCAAACCTTTATTTATAGATTTCTAAATGACCTTTGGCATTCACCCTTTGTGACCCTTCAATATTCATAGAAAATGACACCAAACTTGCATGACCCTTCGTATCTTTACATTTGAAAAGTCATATGGTGGCCCTTCATAAGCAAAAGCATCTTTTCCTCTTTTATCTTTATCTTCATGATTTTTTGTATTCCTCAAAGTGTTCCTTCATGAAAAAAAGTGCCATACCTCTTTTGTCTTCACATGGTGACTCTTGAAATTCCTCAAGATGACTCTTCATGAGAAAATGTGTCTCATTCCTCTTTCGTCTTTTACCTCATGACTCTTTGACTTCTCCATGGACCCTCTTTTGACTTGTATGCAACTAAAAATATATTCATTAATATTAAATAAATATTAACACACATTAGCTAAGATATGAATATTAAAAACACCATTAAATGTGATGGGGCCTTTATCATCAATAATGCTCGACCTTTGACATCAATGACAATATTTCCAACATAAATCACTCATATCATTAAAAAAGCCAAAAGCTCATTCATCCTAAACCCAAGTGGGTTTTCTAAGACGTTTTACTTGTTTTAATTGAGTAAAGTTGTCTAAAAATCCTGCTTGTTATAACTCAATGTAAATCGGGTTTACAAGGAAACTTCACTTCATTTCCTAAAATAAGCAAGGCAGTCATCCAAGCCCGCAATATAAAATAATGAGTTGAGAAAATAAAATATTCATTCCAAGTCATCTCCACGTCACTTTGGAGCAACTCACTCTGTAAAAGTCTCCTTGGACTGGCTTATGGAGTAATTTTGAGTAGATTTATTCCTGCAATTTCTTCTTGCTTTTAGGTATGTTTTTCTTTTTATTTTGGTTTTGAGTATTTTGGCGTAATTTTTTCCCAAATTTTGTGGAAACCCAAGCCCTAATTGTTCTTTCCCATTATGGACAATTGCCTCTATTGTTTGATCTTTTCTCTACCTAGGGTTTTGAATGGCCATTACATCAACTGTGATCTGGTTTGTAATTTTCTAAAAATCATTTTATTTCCTTTGCCAAAAAAAAACTAGTCGAAGCTTTTCCATCGCCGTTTCAATATAGATTGGGTGTGAGTGAAATTGTGCTTAAATCTGAATCTATTTGTTGGAATATTGTCATTGATGTCACATGGAACTATCGCCGAAAGTGAACGGAATTGATTGCCAGAAGTGAACGGAAATGTCGACGGAAGTGAACGGAATTGTTGCCGGAAATGAACGGAATTGTTGACGGAAGTGAACGGAAATGTCGACGGAAGTGAACGGAATTATCGCCGGAAGTGAACGGAAATGTTAGTCGACGGAAATGTCGATGGAAGTGAACGGAATTGTTGACGAAAATGTCGACGGAATTGTCAACTTTGGCCGACCTATTAAGAGGAGTTGTGACCGTTCGAAAGGACCTTTTCACTTGAAGAGTCACAATCTTAATTTGTGTCTTTCTGTGGGTTATAAATAAGTGCATAACGAATGGCAAAAATGTAGATTCGAAAATGGAAGATATATAAAAGAAGAGCAGAATTTTTAAAAGGCAAATTTTTGTGAGAATATTAAAAAGAAAAAATCAGCAAGTATAAGGAAGAATATAGCAGCGAAAACACTCAAGTGTAGATCGAATCTAAAGGAGATAAAGCAAGTGTTCTATCATCTGTTGTTTTGACAACAAATTTGAGATAGAAGAGTGATTGTTTCTGAGAAGGTTGGTGCCTTCGTTTTGAAGAGATTGGTCTCTTGCTGAGTTAGTGCTCGGTGAAAGGGGTTGGTGCTTCTGTAGGTTGGTGCCTACAAAATTGTTTTAGGGGTTGGTGCTCCAGTAGGTTGGTGCCTACGAATATTTATATTAAGAGAATTTCTCTGTGGTTTTCTCCCGAAAGGGTTTCCACGCAAATCTGTGTCTATTTGCATTGTGTGGTTTTGCATTGTATTCTTTGATTGCTTTGAATATATTAATTGCGAAATAATTTGAGGTTTTGGATTTAAGATTAATAGTCGAAAGCGAAAAAATATCTTATACTGATTCACCCACCATCTTAGTATAAGCGTGTGCTTAACACTATTCACATGCAGCTCCAAGAAATTTATTGCTTCTAAAACAACAAATGAGTTGAGCCTTCATTCTATTTCCAATGCCATGAAAAATGGGCCAGCAATACCAATTAGATTTGCCATAATCACTGCCCAAGGAGAAACACGCCATGCAAAGAAAATCGGGTTTTTGTGGTTGCATTATTTATATCCTTTGCTTCCATTCACAAACAAGTCGAGGATTTCAAAAATCCATTATTTTAACCTTATAGACCAAATCGGATTTTTAGGAATGCATTACTTCATTTCTTATCAAATCCTTCCTCTTAAAACTTCTGCAGTCCATAGCAAGAGTAAATCAGACATTTTTGCAGTCATCACTTATTCCTCGATTTAATAAGTCGATGCATCCAAAAAGTCCTTTATTTTAATATTGAAGTGTAAATCGGGATTGGCTTAAGTGATTACTTCTTTTGTGAAGCAAGTAAATGACTTTAAAAAGTCCTCAATACAAAGGAAAGCTCAACCAAAACTTTTTTAAGTCATTACTTATTTCTCTTTTATAAAGTAATGCACCCCCCAAAAGTCCTCAATACAAAGGAAAGGTCAACCAGAACTTGTTTAAGTCATTACTTATTTCTCTTTTATAAAGTAAGTAATGCACCCCCAAAAGTACTCAATACAAAGGAAAGCTCAACTGGAACTTTTTTAAGTTGTTACTTATTTCTCTTTTATAAAGTAATGCACCCCCAAAAATCCTCAATACAAAGAGAAAGCTTAACCAAAAATTTTATGACTCAAAAATGAGTAAAGCAGCCCTCCAAATCTGCCATGCAAAGGCAAGTAGACCAAAGCAACTCTTTGATCTCTCCCAGTCGAGCCCACTTCTCATTATGTGCACTGAAAGTTTACCTGAAATTTCATAATAGCATGATTCCTAAGAAACTAAAATTGATCATATGCATAAATGAACTTAACAAATGTTGAGTTACACGTTTGTTCAAATTTTCTAAAAGAACATTTTAAGTTGTGCACATATTTATGAGAGGGAAGCTATGGCAAATGTCTCACATACAAGAGATATCTTTAGAGACAGAAGAGGCAAGAAGGTTAGGAGAAGTAATTTTCACACAAGATCCCAGTCTTGCAACTGCAAAAGCTTCAAGAAAGAGAGGAAAAGGAAAATCTCAGGCAAAAGCACATCTAGGCAATATGAGATGAGTACAAGGGCTATCCAGTGGAATTGTGTATAGTGTCTAAACTTGTTGAAATAAGTGATACTGATATGGGGCATGTGTCTGTAAGTGGACTAATTGACAGATCCAAGGCAACCCGCAAGACACCCCTTATGCAAGCTATGGCCAACAATGGGATCATTCAAGCTGTAGCATTTCCAAGTACTGCCGAATTGCCAGAGCTTGTTTTAGAATGTGCCAAATTTTACAATCCTCTAACTAAAACAGTCAGGGACAGCAAGAAATATAGTGATAAGGTTGGAAACACAATTCCTGAACTATTGTCTTAAAATTCCAACAAAATCCAAAGTACTTGATGTCAACATGCAAAGGGCCATTGATAGATGGCAGAGCAGCACATCGGAATGTATAAGTATCATGAATAGAAGCTATCTGAATAAATTTAAGCAGCCATCTAGATTCCCGAAGACCATTGAAAAATTAGATTTTGTGCAAAAAGTTGACATCAAACAGTTGTTGTACAGGATAAATGGAGAAAGAAATGCAAAATTCTTCTACTCATGGATGTATTACTTCATCAAAACAATTGAGGTCAATAGAGCCAATGCAATGATCAATTGGGATGAAATAATAAGTAATAACATTGGTGAACAACTCAAGGAGGTTAGATAGACGCTTGATTTCAAAATGACTTCATATCTAGTAATGCTACAGCGTCAAAAGGAATATTCTCCAAACTAGACAGGAGAGGGATATTAGCAACAAACCCTATCTACGAGTATTGCTCACAGTTGGTATTGCCTGAATACTTCAAGAAATACAAGACAATAATTGATGGCGTCTTTTATAAAAGCATTTTTAAGCTAAACATTGATATGAAAACAAGCAGAGTAAGCAAGGAGGCATTTGAGGTTGTCTCTCAATTTGGCTGCATCTTCATTCAATTTGTTGATTTCACTTACCTCAGGATTAGTGGTTTCTCAAGATCACCACTTAAGCTACCAAGATACCCCAATGACAAATGGGTAATAATGGAATTATGCAGACAATTGGTAGAATTACATGACTTGCAAGCAAAGCAACACAAGGCAGCAGTTAACTTCCCCGTCACAATTGGTAATTATAATTGTGAGAGTATCCAAAAGGCCAAGAATGTCCAAACAAAAATGTTTCTTCATTATGAGTAGGAATCCTTCCAAGCTAGGATGAACTTTGATCCTAAAGGGATTGCAAAAAAGACGGTCTCTATAGAATATATGCACATCCCCGCATTGGAGGACTTTTGGATGAACTACAGGAATGAATTTGAAATTAGAAGGGAATTCAGCAGATTAACAGTACGGCAAATTGTTAATTTTGGTTTGACAAGGATACCTAAAAATCTTCTTGATGATGGCCATGTGATACTTGATGCATACAATCAAATGGGAGGAGACAAGGCCTCTCTACCAACCATTAAAGTTAGTTCCAAAACAATTGAGGAGAAAACTTCAATCGTCCTCATTAATACTTCAAATTGGTTGCAGGAAAAGGGACATTGTTTGGATGAGGCAATAATGCAACAAATAAGGCAGGGGAGTTTCAGAAAGAGGAAACATGGTGAGAGCAGCCAAAGACCAGAATAGTTAAAAGTGCATAAAAAATCTCAAGCAACAGGTGAGCGAGAATCTTCATCTACTTCACAAGCACCCCCTGTTGACAAAATTCCTTCCGTATCAGCTCATAGCACTTCAACATCCCTAGTAAACCCCACCTCAGAAGCTTCACAAAAGATCACAATTATTCCACCTTTGAAGCCAACATCTTTCACTCTCCCTTCAGTAAAAGAAATAGATCCATCACCTCACCCTCCTTTCTCACCACCCAGATACCCACATCCTCCTTCAGATACCATTTCTTCATCTTTGGGGGATCCTCATGCGCATAAAGAAGCATTGGCGGAAAAGGTAACTGGAGCAGAAAGCAGTAGCAGGACTACTACAGATGAAGAGTTGAGGAAGCAGTTGATGATGGAGAGAATGACAGAGTTTGAAAGAGTACTTTCTCTAGATGGTGCAAAAGGAGAAGGCCATGATACAATGTTAACTTTTGATGCAATAGGTTCCAATCAAGAGATGGTGGTGTACATGCTGACACTTCTCACCCTCCAAATAGTGACATCTAATCTTGGTTGGCTTCACAAGTAGTTCTAGAGGCTAGGGAAGTAATAAACTTGGAAAAGGAGGATCTACAGCTACTCAAGAGCCTTGGAGGAAGAGGTAAAAGGTCAAAAGCTGTCAAAGTGACTTCAAAGTTAGTCATTGAACCTTTTGGTCAAAAGTTTGCTCAAATGTCAACTCCAACAGAGGGAAAACAAAAGGGAGAATTGACTACAGTAGACATAATGGTAACTAAAGTCCCTCTGGGAAAATTTATTGTTGTCAAACTAGAGTTGCACCCTGAATGAAGACGTGCTGAAATGGCTAATCCTCGATCCTGTTGAAACAATGGGATTTTCTCACAAGGGTAGATGCTTCAATGATGAGAAGAACCTCTAGAGAAGGTTAGTTCATGTAAGATGTATCTATGAGGATCTCAACTTCTACCCTACAAACTGCCTGGGGAAAAGGGAAGAAAGAACTTGAAAGGAAATCCTAGCTCAAATGGTGATACAGTTAATTTGCTTGATCCACTCAAATCGAGCTTCTGAGAACACTGATTCAAGTCAAGAAAAGACAGAACTTCAACTCCAATTGATCAATACATATAAGTATTTCACAAAAAGGTTTATTCTAATGATCTAGAAGCTTGAGGGAAATGGAAAAATAGGCTTGATGAAAGGCACTAAACAACCACTAATATCCACTATAAACTCAGTAAAAGACGTTCAAACATAGGACGTGACCTGCATAAATGAGTAGCTAGTAACTAGGTATGAATTCAGATTTGACAAGGAAGAAAGAAAATCTATCACTTCGGCAAATTAATAACAAAAGTGCACTATACCAGCTGCTGAAAATTGAAAAACATAGTCCTCTTATTGATTCTGAAAAAAATTAGAATACAATCTTTGGTAGAAGATTTTTTGCCAAAAGAGGAATGATTTTTACAAGGCTGAAAAACCATTAATATAGAAAATTACAAAAGCCAATAGATGGCGTTGAAAATAGAAGGGGAGACAACTCTTTCATTAGCCCAAGTCCAATTTGCATTGCATGAGCCTTCCAAATTTGTTATTTTTGTCTTTTGTCTTGCATGAAGACTCCTTGGCGTTGAAATGGACTGTGGCTAATTTTGAGATGTTAAACTCTTATCATGCAAAAATGCTACTCCCACCTCCAAATATGGACTTCTTGAGTTGTTTGATTGTTTGAAAGTATGAGATAAACAAGAGCATGCATGAAATCCACACCATGCTAAAATTAGAACTCGAATTGAAACGTTGGGAGCCAAGTTGGAATGTTTGAAAGCACGAGTTGACTTCGAAGATAAACTTTACTTTAACAACCAATCAATTGAGGCTTTGACCAATCAACCGAAAATAGCCTTTGCTTGCATGTATTTTCTCCTATTTTGGTGTGCCTGTTCGTGTCTATTTTTTGCGGACTTTTGTTTCTGGATAATCTTATCTATATTTAGTCTCGGGATTACCTTGTTTTAACTTCCCATAGATCATCTATTTTTTGTCCCTTTTTGTTGACTTTACCTTGGTCTTTTTATTTCCTCGGACTTCTTGTTCTGCAGATTTTGTCTGCCAAATTTTCCTGTCTTGGATTTTCTTTCTTTCGCTTTTAGCTTAAAAATGGCCGAGTCCTTCAATTTTCAGCAAACTTTGTGTAATCGAAAAAATGTCCGAGGCTTTTCCTTGATCTTTGATTTCCTTGGACTTCTTTTTCCTGTGGATTTTTTGTTGCTGACTCATCTTAGAATTTCCTTCGGACTTTTGCTTGTTTACTCATCTTAGAATTTCCTTAGGACTTTATGATGTCATCTCCTTGGCTTTGGATTTTCTTGGCCTTCAGATTTCTGGTTGTGGACTTTCTGTTCACTGGTTATCCATTTATCATTTCCTTCAGAATTCTGGCTACTGGCTTTACCTTTGATTATTGCGGGCTTTCAACTTGCCAATTTTTTCGAATTCGTTCCTTCAGATTTTTTTCTACGGATTTTTTAATTCCTGCCCTTCTCGTTGACTTGGTCTAATGTTCTCCTCGGACTTCTATTCTGACTCCCTTGGTTTGTTTTCCTTTGGGTTTTATGTCATCTCTGTCCTCTTTTTTGTGGACTTTAAGTTTTCAAATTTCCCGAAGGAATCCTTTGGACAAAAAGTCTGAAGGAATTCCTTCGAACTTTTTGTCCGAAGGATATATCTTCCTTCTTTATTTTCTCTTTGCCTTTGTTTATTATATTCCTTCGGGTTTTTTTTTTTCTAAGGCACCCGGGATTTTTGGAGGGCACCTGTGTTTTTTGATTTGTCCTTTTCTGCCTTTCGGATTTTATGGAAGTGTCCTTCAAATATTTTGACTCATCTTTTGAACTTTTCCAAAGGAATTCCTTCGGACAAATTGTCCGAGTTTATTTGTTTGTTCTTCAATGTTTGCAACTTCGGATTCTTCACTGGTACCTACTTCGGATTCTTCATTGCTTGTTACTTATAAAAAGAGACAAGTCATTCACCCTGAGAAACCCGAAATGCACTACCCTGAGTAATTCAGGTTTCTAAACCCGAATTACTTCTATTGATAAAACTTTCATAAGCAAAGCACTTCTCAAAACCCGATTTGCACTGTCAAGAGTAATTCAGGTTTTCCAACCCAGATTACTTCTGTTGAGGGGTTTCAACTGCGGATTAATCATAAAGTGAAATAAGTTGTGTCTCTTGTCAAACCCAAAGACTTCTCGTTCCAAAAACCCAAAGTCTTCTGCTGTGTAAAACCCGAAGTCTTGCTTGAATGCCCACCCTCTCACACTTAGGCAAAATTTTGGTATGTAGGCCAAGAAATGGCCAACAGTTACTACTGAAGGACTGAACCAGGATACCCAAACTCTAATAGATGCACTCTTCTCCAAGCTAGATAAGGAAAAAGCTAAAAAAGCTAAATTGAATGAGCAAATCTCCAAGCTATGTGAGATCATTGCAAAGGTTGCACAATATTCATCTCAACCTGTGCTAGTAGAAGAGCACGTCATCAGAGAATTTGAAGAAATAGGAGACAAACCCAGGGCTATTGATGAGTAGATAGAGCAGATCATTCAAAAAGCAATAGAGAAATACAAAAAAATACCAAATAGCTTGGGTGATCTACAAAGCAAGTTTACTCAGTTTAGGGAGTTGATGGCGGAAATAGACAGTAAAAATAGAATTGTTGAATCCCAGTTGGAGACCTTAGTTGAAATAAATTCATTCCTTGAGAAAGTATTGATTGAAGAACAGATTGTACCAAATAAATCAGTACAAAGGGGCAAGTAGTTGGAAATAATCATGTCTTTCCGCACAAAAACTCTAAAAAACATTCTGGGTGAAATGCAGCTACTAGAAGAAGAGGTTGATAAAGTGATGGAGCAGCAGGATAATTGTATCTATTATGTTACAAGTTATACACTTGACTGGCCCCCAGCATCTCTTGAAGACTTGTGCTTCTTCAGAAAAAGATAGATGAAGTTGTCACTCCTTTTACTTGCAATTCAATTGAGACGCTGATTAAACTTCATGGTGATGTTAAGGAATCAGAACTTAGCTTGACAAAGGTAAACACATTCGGCAAGATCCTAGCAAGAGAGTCCCTAAGGTTCAAAATAGAGACTGAAGCTATTGCAAAGGTTGATGGAGGAGCGGTGCAATACATATTTGATAGGTGCATCTAATATTGGAGTAAGAACAAGATTGAGGCCGTGCAGCTGGATTAACTTTCTCTTCTTTCTTCTTATTATTCTTTCCTTCTCTCTGACAAAGTGATTTAGTAATTAAGTTGAGTTCTAAAATCTTAAGTAATTGGTTTAAAATCCATTACTTCAAGTTGTTTTAAAAAGTCAATTACTTGGAAATAGGTGCAGACATGCAAAATGGGAGATTCTATTTTAAATTGAAAATCATCTGTGCCATACAATGAGGGAATTTAAGAGAAAGACTCTCAATTGTCTCCAATTTTGTAGCTTGCACATACCGTGAAAAGTAATTAATGTTTCCTATTTGTATGTCTTCTGGACATTATAAATATAGGAAGAAGCCTATGGGCTAAGGATGAGAAGATTTTGGCAAAAAGCTATTGTAACTTGTGGATTTTTAAGATTTCAAACTTTGTGTTGAAACTATTGGATGTGATTTTGTGAACTACTCTGGATTGAATAAAGAGAAGTAGATTTATGGCAAACTTTGTGTCTACGGAATTTTGCTAAACATTCTATTAAGATCTCAGGATGAACTTTGTGTTATTTTGGATTTGAGGTAGAATTTATTCCTTCTTTTTCTTGCTGAAAGTGTGATTTTTTTGTTTATTTACGATTGTGTGGACACAGTAAACTCTGAAATCTATTTATTGCTAAGCACATTTCCTCTTTTTGTAACCATGCTATATTCCCCTTTTCTACAATATTCCCAAACACAGTTGCTTACTTTCTACCAAATTACCTAGTTGTGGTTCACGCGCTGAGCCGATTAAAGTAATACCCCCAAAATTAGTTATTAGTATTCACAACCTTGATAGATCAACATCTTACACGAGAGCTTCACCGTTAAATGAAGGAGATTTATCTCATGACTGCCTAGGTTTTAAGCTGTGCATAAAATCTAGCCAACAAATTTTGGTGACTTCACTAGGGAAAAGCAAATTTCGCAGACCAAAACTTCTTTTGTGAGCATTTTTAATCCCCATCTTTCATTAAATTATCAATTTGGTTGACCATCCATTCACCTGGTCAAGTAGAGCCCAAGGAAGAACTGACGATTTCTTTAGATTGCAAGAGCAGTTCAATTTTTTGGCATCCACCTCAAACCAAGACACGTAGAGCAAGTCTCTCACCCAATAGAAGAGTGCAAATCAGCCACAACATAGTCTAGCGGTCGGGATTATTCACTCAGTTTATTCTCGAAGACATTTTAGGATGCATCAACAACAACAGCTTCCTCCTGCACTACCCGTTCCATGGGGTGCGGTCTTTGGACCTCTGAATTTGACACCTCTTCATGACTTGCCAAAGGGATCCAAGAAGAATTTTCCCAAGTTTTATGGTGACGGCAAGCAAAATCTGGATGATCACTTGGCCGCATTCTTCATATCTTGCGGGGTACTTGCTATTGAATATGAAGATGTGTTTGTCAGTGTCTTCATAGAGACCCTACATGACTTAGCAGATGAATGGTTTTACCGTCTGGCTCCTGGCACCATAACTGGTAGGGCCACCTTGTGAGATGTGTTCCTAAAAATATTCAAGCCAGCTGAAGATTCAAGTACATTGATTACTCAGCGAACTCAGATGAAGGAGCAACATGAGCACATGCGGGATTTCATTGCAAAATTTTAAAGGATTCTTTATAAGATTCCTACTACCGCTTCCTTAAGTATGAAAATCAGAAGGTATTTTTCATTAATACTTTATTACCTGAAGTTGGTTATCAGCGGCACAGAGCACGTCATGTTGACTTGGTTGCAACTCAAAATATGGTTGTCGAAATAGACGATGATCTCATTATGGTAGGAAAAATCAAAAACACAACTTCTAAGGTTGAAGGTTCCTCTTCAATCAGTACTGTTGATTCACTGCTGCAAATATTGGTGAATGATATGTCGCAAATGAAGAAGTAGATGGCACAAAGTAACAACATTGTTCCTCAAAACTTCAACAATAGAGGCCGCATCGTTGCTGCTCCTCAAAGACTGACAATTGAAGCTGCCCTAAGGATCAACGTTGAGATGGATGAGGAAGATCAAGAAGCCGCTATTGATCAAACTGAGAATGATGATTTTGTAGATCCTGCTGGCAACTCCAACATTGGTTACCTAGACTATGAATCAGAAAATGACTATGAGGAAGCTTTCGAAGAAGATCATAGTCATACTTTTGCAGTATTTACAAGATCACAAGCTCGACAAAGTGGTGAAACGTCTGGCAACGGACAAAGAAGAGAGAAGAATGATTCTAGATCAAACGTTATCATTGTCAAAAGAGGTAGTCCTTCACCTTCTTCTCTAGCCCCGAAAGATAAACAAGTAAGTTCCTCTTCATTTCAACCTCACAGACCTTTTACTCAAACATCTGAAAATGCATCTATTCCTTTGACATTGTTGATCATATTAAGAAAACTAGAATCCAAATGTCAGAAGTTGAGTACTTAAGAGCCTTCCCTGATCAACTAAATAGGTTTAGTTAAGTATGTGCAAAGTGATGGATCAAATTCTACACCCGAAAACTCAGCAAAAAGTATTCTGCCTAACCCCAAAGATACTTCTTCCCAGAACAACGTTGTCGTTGCCACTCTCACATCTTCTGAAAGAGTTGAACCATTTTACGTTTCTCTGTTACTTAATGGTTTCAAACTAAGTAACTGCATCTTAGATTCAAGAGCTTCTAATAATGTCATGCCAGCTAAAGTTGCAGATGCTCTTGGGCTTACTTTGATGAAGACAATAGGGAAATGTTATTCCATGGAGAGACAAGTTCCTTTAATCGGACAAATTAAAGATGTGCAAGCTGTTTTGACAGCTTTCCCTGACAAGAGATTAAGGATGACAGTCTTAGTTGCAGATATTCCTGTCTCTTATGGGATGTTACTGAGTAGAAACTTCTGCAAAGAATTGGGAAGAGACGTAAAGATGGATTGGTCATGTGCTCACATTCCAACCAAAGGAGTTAACCAGAAGCTTGAACCTAAAAAAAAGTCAAAATACACTTGTCACAAAATCTGAAGATCCAAGGTCTCAGATTCTTTTCCAAGAGTCGGACCACGGGGTCTATTATTTGGAAATGAACAAAGAGGATCCAGAACCAGAAATTCAGCGAGAACCAATAAAAGAAGTTTGGACTCTTGAGTTTGATGGCAATTGTTGCTCCTTTGGATCAAGAGCAGGGGTTATTTTGATATCTCTAGAAGGGAAGGTATACCCATACTCTTACAAGTTGATGTTTGAAAATACTAATAATACAACAGAGTATGAAGCTTTACTGTTAGGAATGGAGCAAGCTAAAAAGAAAGGAGTGAAACTCCTTAAAGCACAAGGAGATGCTGAACTTATTGTGAAGCAAGTTCGAGGACAGTACCAAGTAAAAAGGGATAAGCTTAGACACTACAAAGATAGAGTGTTGTCTGCTACACTTGACTTTGCAACCTTCTCCATCAACTTCATTCCAAGAGATCAAAACTCCAGGGCTAATTCTTTGGCAATTATGGCTGCAATATTAAATCCAGATCAACCTGCTTGCATTTTCTTGATGATGGCCATGTGATACTTGATGCATACAATCAAATGGGAGGAGACAAGGCCTCTCTACCAACCATTAAAGTTCGTTCCAAAACAATTGAGGAGAGAACTTCAATCGTCCTCATTAATACTTCAAATTGGTTGCAGGAAAAGGGGCATTGTTTGGATGAGGCAATAATGCAACAAACAAGGGAGGGAAGTTTCAGAAAGAGGAAACATAAAGGTAAGAGCAGCTAGAGACCAAAAAAGTTAAAAGTGCATAAAAAATCTCAAGCAACAGGCGAGCAAGAATGTTCATCTGCTTCACAAGCACCACCTGTTGACAAAATTCTTTTTGTATCAGCGCATAGCACGTCAACATCCACAGTAAACCCCACCTCAGAAGCTTCACGAAAGATCACAATTATTCCACCTTTGAAGCCAACATCTTTCACTCTCATTTAGTAAAAGAAATAGATCCATCACCTCACCCTCCTTTCTCACCACCCAGATACCCACCTCCTCCTTCAGATACCATTTCTTCATCTTTGGGGGATTCTCATGCCCATAAAGAAGCATTGGTGGAAAAGGTAACTGGGGCAAAAAGTGGTAGGACTACTACAGATGAAGAGTTGAGGATGCATTTGATGATGGAGAGAATGACAGAGTTTGAAATAGTACTTTCTCTAGATGGTACAGAAGGAGAAGGCCATGATACAGTGTTAACTTCTGATGCAACAAGGACCAATCAAGAGATGGTGGTGTACATGCTAACACTTCTCACCCTCCAAATAGTAACTTCTCATCTTGGTTGGCTTCACAAGTAGTACCAGAGGCTAGGGAAGTAATAAACTTGGAAGAAGAGGATCTGCAGCTGCTCAAGAGCCTTGGAGGAAGAGGTAAAAGGTCAAAAGCTGCCAAAGTGACTTCAAAGTTAGTCATTGAACCTTCTGGTTAAAAGTTTTCTCAAATGTCAACCTCAGTAGAGGGAAAACAAAAGGGAGAATTGATTGCAGCAGACATAACAGTAACTAAAGTCCTACTGGGAAAAGTTACTACTGAAGGACTGAAACAGGATTCCCAAACTCTAATAGATGCATTCTTCTCCAAGATGGATAAGGAAATAGCTGAAAAAGCTAAATTGAATGAGCAAATCTCCAAGCTATGTGAGATCATTGCAAAGGTTGCACAATATTCATCTCAACCCATGCTAGTAGAAGAGCAACTCAATGAGCACGTCATCAGAGAATTTGAAGACATAGGAGACAAAACCAACACTGTTGATGAGTGGATAGAGCAGATCATTCAAAAAGCAACAGAGAAATACAAAAAAATACCAGACAGCTTGGGTGATCTGCAAAGCAAGTTTACTCAGTTGAGGGAGTTGATGGCGGAAATAGACAGTGAAAATAGAATTGTTGAATGCTAGTTGGAGACCCTAGTTGAAATAAATTCATTCCCTGAGAAAGTATTGATTGAAGAACAAATTGTACCAGATAAAACAGTACAAAGGGGCAAGCAATTGGAAATATCATGTCTTTCCACACAAAAACTCTAAAAAATATTATGGGTGAAATGCAGCTACTAGAAGAGGTTGATAAAGTGATGGAGCAGCTGGATAATTGTATCTATTATGTTATGAGTTATACACTTGACAAGCCTCCAACATCCCTTGAAGACTTCCTTCCGTTTCTCCAGAAAAAGATAGATGAAGTTGTCACTCCTTTTACTTGCAATTCAATTGAGAAGCTGATTAAACTTCATAGTGATGTTAAAGAATTAGAACCCAGCTTGACAAAGGTAAATAGATTTGGCAAGATCCTAGCAAGAGAGTCCCTAAGGTTCAAAATAGAAACTGAAGCTATTGCAAAGATTGATGGAGGAGCGGTGCGATACATATTTGATAGGTGCATCTAATATTGGAGTAAGAACAAGATTGAGGCCGTGCAGCTGGATTAACTTTCTCTTCTTTCTTCTTATTCTTTCCTTCTCTCTGACAAAGTAATTGAGTAATTAAGTTGAGTTCTAAAATCTTAAGTAATTGGTTTAAAATCCATTACTTCAAGTTGTCTGAAAAAGTCAATTACTTGGAAATAGGCGGCAGACATGCAAAATGAGAGATTCTATGTTAAGTTGAAAATCATCCGTGCCATACAATGAGGGAATTTAGGAGAAAGACTCTCAATTGTCTTCAGTTTTGTAGCTTGCACATACGGGAAAAGTAATTAATGTTTCCTATTTGTATTTGACTTCTAGACACTATAAATATAGGAAGAAGCCTACGGGCTAAGGATGAGAAGATTTTGGCAAAATGTTATTGTAACTTGTGCATTTTTAAGATTTCAAACTTTGTGTTGAAACTCTTGGATGTGATTTTGTGAACTAGTTTGAATTGAATAAAGGGAAGTAGATTTATGGCAAACTTTGTGTCTACGAAATTTTGCTGAACATTCTATTAAGATCTTAGGGTGAACTTTGTGTTATTTTGGATCTGAGGTATAATTTATTCCTTCTCTTTCTTGCTGAAAATGTGATTTTATTGTTTATTGATGATTGTGTGGATGCAATAAACTCTGAAATCTATTTATTGCTAAGCACATTTCCTCTTTCTATAACCATTGCTATATTCCCCTTTTCTGCAATATTCCCAAACACAGTTGCTTACTTGTTGCCAAATTACCTCGTTGTGGTTCACGAGTTGAGGCGATTAAAGTAATACCCCCGAAAATAGTTATTAGTATTCACAACCTTGATAGATAAACATCTTACATGGGAGCTTCACCGTTAAATGAAGGAGATTTATCTCGACTGCCTAGGTTTTAAGCTATGCATAAAATCTAATCAACATCTTTGCCCTTTTTTTAGAGGGGGGTCCTGAAAGTTATGCAGTGTCTCTTTAGCCAGCGTTTTTTTATCCTTGGGCACACCCTGCTCAACCAAGGGAGGGCTTGAGTCTGTATTAAGCCTTTTACCTCTTTAGACATCTAATTATTTGCTCTTGCAGGTTTCTTGTTAGTCGAATCATCTCCATCTAATAAATCCATCTCACAAGCAGGTATATCAAATTTTTCTTTCTCCGAGGAGATAGCCATCGAGGTGGCTTCACTAGCCAGAGTGTCGAGCTTGCACACAAGCGAAGCATTAGAAGAGAAATTGTTCTGAGCAAGGGCCTCAACAAAGATAACCACATATTCCTCAGAGGGAGGGAGCTCAAGAGATCTATGATCTAAAAAAACTTTGTCCAGGGTGTCAGGGAGGTAGTTTATCAAGTCTGACTAGGGATAATCAACATCAAGTTGTGGTGAGGCATGCCTCTGAGAGTCAAGGGAGGGCCCCTCCAACCCACACTCACTTTGAGTTTTTGGTCGAAGCTTTTCAACAACCTCATCAGTGGAGGCACTGTCTTTCAAAGGTACACTATTGATGTAATGTCCCCCTTCTAGTTAGACATTGTACTTTCAACATGATTAGCCTATTAGTGGCCCTCATAGGCTAATACGGCATGGTTTGAGGGTCCTCTCTGCAGTTACCCAAATGGCAGTTGGTTTCTTTGGGGAAAGTTTCAACATATTCGAAAGGTTTTCTAATGATTTATTAGAATGTTTTATTTTTAGAAACCTCATGTTACAAGATGATGTTATATTTGTGCTTTATGATATAATTCATTATTTTATATTAAAGTGCAAATATAATAATTTAAAAGGGAAAAATAATAATAAAATATTATGATGTTTCTAGAAGCTTCCCAAATGAAGGAAAAAAAAGAGTATAAAGGGAGGTGTGGGCTGCCATTATGAATTATCCCGATTTGATGTTGTCTTTGCTGTGGTATGCTAGTGGAGCCTAGAGTTTCCTGTAGTGAATCAATTTGTCTTTGGGAATGATAACTCCCATTGATAGCATAACTGAGGGAGTGAAATATCTCTTGAAGAGTTGCCTTTTGAAGGTGATATTTCAGTCATCTCAATTGAAGCAAATTTTGGAGAAATCTATTGATTTTCTTTGGTTAAGAGAGCAGATTGCTTTGTAGAGAAATCTGATATAAAAATCAGATATTTACAGTCAAGGAAAGATGCCATTAGGAGGGACGTTTTTGCTTGTGGGGGTTCCATTTTGCATCAATTCTCTGCTTGGCTTGGTGCGCCCACTTCCTTGGAGCATGGAGATGATATTAGATGCTTGAGGCAGCGCATATTCATTGCATATTATTTTAAATTTGAGATCAGACAAGAACAGGGGCGGCTGGCTTGGAAAAATTCGATTTGGCTTGGGAGATCATCCTTTCACTGGGAAATTGCTTGCTCCTTCATCTATTCTCAAGGGCGCCTCAATCCTACCAGGGTTCATTGCATACAATTCATCCTTTAGTATAGTTTATATCTGCCGCTGTAGGTGTGCGTCCTTCATACCAGCATACCATATAATTGTAATTCTTGTTTATGCCAAGAGTCTTGGCTAGTCTAGTGGAGCATTGTATCAAATCATCACTATAAATAAGAATCACAAGTTGCTAGTCATTTACAGTTATATTTTGAGCATTTGAATTGAGATAGTAGGTTGCATGCCAACTGTTCGACTAAATGTTCATTGGTTGTAAGTGATTAGTTTGCTTTGTAAATTCATCTAATTGCATAGAAAAGAACAAAAGAAAAAAAAAAGTCATTCCTGCATCTAAAACTTAGCATTGTCATTCTTGCATTGTTCTATAAACACTTGAAGCTTTAATACATCGTCATTTAAACAAATCATCAAAACTGTGACAAAAATCAGCAAGAAGCACTTTGCTTACAAAGTGTTTGATAAAATTACAAGGCAGCAAATTGAGACAATTAAGGGCAGATTGGGCAAGGATTGTTACAATTGATCAGAGGATTCTCAAACATCTGCATATTATCCAGAACAATTTCATCTTTTGGGGTTTCCTTCTCTTTTTGTCTATTAGGGATATTACCTTTATTTGCCAACATAGGACAATTTTTCCTAAAATGGCCATCTTTTATACAAAAGAAACAAGCGTTCAATCCACTCAAACCTCTGAGAACATAGGTATGAGGTTTCCCCTTAATTTTGAAATTGAGTGATTTTGGGAAAAAATCCAAGGGCTCTAAAGAAAGTGATTATGAGATTTCCCCTTAATACTTCTCCGAGGGATTTCAGTACTTGAGAAATAAAGTTCCATCGCTGAATCGACACTCCTTCAATATCAAACCATCTGAGAGAAGTTTTGAAAACAAGGTCGTTGCAGTCCATTTCTGGGTTCCAAAGGACAGCGTTGAAAATCCATTGACTAACATTCCACAAGGGCTTATTGATTGCCCTACGTTGCATATTAGAGTTTTTAAACAAATGTTAAGCATGAAATATACTGAGAGGGGGGTGAATCAGTATATTATATATCTTTTACTTAATCTGATTTCTTTTTTTTAACCACTTAATCACACATTTAAGATATGCAATAAAACTGAAACAATAATATGCACCACACAAGAGAGACCAGATTTTTATATGAAAACCCAAAGTGGAAAAAACCACAGAGAACAATCTCAAGTATATGAATGAGTACCAGTCAAATTATAAAATTCACAAGCACCAACTTGCAGAAGCACCAACTCCTTTGCCGAGCACCAACATAGACTCTATTTGTGAGCACCAACCCACAGAAGCACTAACCCCTCTTGTGTATAAAACACAACTATCTCTCAATGTTGCTTACTCAACAAATGATAGAACTCTACAATATCTCATGTTTTTCTCTCTTCAAAAATAAATACAAACCATGCACTCGCTTGCATATTACAAATGGCTTCTCAAGCCTTTATTTATAGCTTTTCAAATGACCTTTGGCATTCACCTTTTGTGACCTTTCAATCCTCATGGAAAATGGCACCAAACTTGCATGACCCTTCGTATCCTTGCATTTGAAAAGTCATATGGTGACCTTTCATAAGCAAAAGCATCATTTCCTCTTTTGTTTTTATCTTGGTAATTTTTCGTATTCTTGAAAGTGTCCCTACATGGAAAAATGCGCCATACCTTCTTTTATCTTCACATGGTGACTCTTGGAATTCCTCAAGATGACTCTTCATGAGAAAATGCATTTCATTTCTCTTTCGTCTTTTATCCCGTGACTCTTTGACTTCTCCATGGGCCCTCTTTTGACTTATATGCAACCAAAAATATATTCATTAATATTAAATAAATATTAACACATATTAGCCAAGATATGAATATTAAAAACATCATTAAATGCAATGAGGCCTTTATCACCAATAATGCTAGACCTTTGACATCAATGGCAATATTTTAAACAATCTCCCTCTTTGTGATTGATGGCAACCTCAAACTGGAATTGCCACATTTTGAAACTTGCACAAACTGTCATCTGAAAAACATATAGTAATTCCCTCTTACTGTAGCAACTTTTACCTATTTTTTGTACCTATTTCTACCCCTGTACTTATACCTGTTATTCTCTCCCTTTGACATCAATGGCAAAGGGTCTACCTGGAGCTAACACTTAGCTCCTCTCAACTGATGTTGAACCTCAATGGCAGGAAGTAAAAGAAATTACTCCCAACTTCTTTCGCAGATAGTCAAATGTGTCTTTTGGTAGTGCCTTTGTGAAAATATCTGCAATTTGCTCTATAGTACTGATATACTCCATCTTAACCTGTTGATCTGCAACATGCTCTCTCAAGAAGTGATATCTAATGAGAATATGTTTTGTTCTTGAATGCATCACTAGATTCTTCGAAATATTAATAACACTTATGTTATAACAAAAAATAGAAATAGGTTCATCATATTTTATCGTGATATCTTTTAAAGTTTGCTTCATCCAAAGCAGTTGAGTACAACACAATATCGCTGCAATATATTATGCTTCAGTTGTAGAAAGTGATACTGAATTCTGCTTCTTGCTTAGCCATGATACTAAGCTATCATCAAGGAAGAAAACTCCTCCACTTGTACTCTTTTTGTCATCCAAGCACCCTGCCCAATCTGAATCTGTATAAGCAACCAAAGTGAAACCTCTATCTAGAGATACCACAATTCATAATCCAATGTCTCCTTGATATATCTGAATATTTTTTTCACCAATTGAACATGACTGTCTTTTAGATATGACTGATATCTTGCAATCATACTTACTGCATGCATGATCTCTGGCCTCGATGCTGTCAAATATAAAAGACTACCAATCATAGATCTATACAAAGATTGATATGCAACAGGTGAATCTTCATCCTTGCTCACCTTATTTTCTATACGCATTGGTGTGCCAACTGACTCACAATCCTCAAAACCAAATTTCTTCAATATTTCTTTGACATATTTACTTTGAGATATGAAAATTCTTTTATCTGACTAAAATATTTGCAATCCTAAAAAAATGATAATTTTCCAAACATAGACATCTCAAATTTTTTTTGCATATTATTAGAAAATTTTGTTGTCATCTTTTCAATATTTCCTCCAAAAATGATGTCATCAACATATACCACAACAATCAAGTGATGCTCACCTTTTGTTTTGATGTAGAGATTACTGTCAGCAAATCTTCTCTTGAAACTTTGATCCTGCAGGTATTTATCAAGTCTTGCATACCAAGCTCTGGGAACTTGTTTCAATCCATACAATACTTTTTTCAATCTGCATACATGGCTACTAATATTTGAGAGAATAAATCCCTCAGACTGCTCAGTGTAGACTTTTTCTAGATTTTCGTTTAGAAAAGCAAATTTGACATCCATCTAAAACGCTTTGAAATTTTTAAACACTGCATATGCAAGAAACATTCTAATAGCCTTTAACTTTGCCACTCATGCAAAAGTTTCTTCAAAATCTATTCCCTCAATTTGAGCATATCCTTTACATACTAATCTTGCTTTATACCTGGTCACTTCTCCATTTTCATTGAACTTATTTCTATAAACCCATTTTATTCCTATCACATTGTGATCTTTTGGTCTAGGCACTAATTTTCAATTATCATTCTTTTTTATTTGATTTAATTTTTTATCCATAGCCTTAACTCAATGCTTATCATGTCTAGCTTCTGAAAAGTTCTAGGCTAAATTTTGCATAACAAAGAGAAATTAACTTGCTCAGATTCACTTATCATCACTCTTCTGGTGTGAATTTTTTCATTTATGTCCCCGATGATGTCACTTTCATTATGATTTCTCTGAACATATTTGGATGGAGTTTTGGTGTCTTTTACCTCATCTTCATCGGATTCTTCAAAATCTTCTTCTTCAATGATTTCAGGAATGTCTACTGGATCACTGATTCTTTGTGTTCCATCGTCTTCTATTCTGACACTTGCACTTTCAACAATTTTATTAGTTCTTTTGTTATAACATTTATCAGCTTTACTTTTGCAAGAATAACTAAGAAATATACTTTCATCTGCTTTGAATTCAAAATTTTCAAGTTTTTTGTCGGTTCTCTTTATGAAGCATTTGCTGTCGAAAACTTTGAAATAATCAACTGTTGTTGGTTTGTCTTTTCAAAGCTCATAAAGAGTCTTGTCACTATTGACTCTTAATAATGCTTTATTCTAAATATGCACTGTTGTAGCAACTGCCTCTCCAATATTTATCTGGTATCTTCGATTCATTTAACATTGTCCTCGCCATCTCCTAAACTGCTCTGTTTTTTCGCTCAACTACTCCATTTTGCTGTGGAGTTTTGGCTGCTGAACAATGTCTCTTTATTCTATGGTCTTCACAAAACTCAATAAATTGATCTGACATGAATTCTCTTTTTCGATCTGATCTTAGATATTTAATTTTCAAACTGGTTTCATTCTCGACTAATGCTTTGAAATGTCTGAAAGCTTTTAATTTTTTTTTTAAAAACATTACCCAAGTCCTACATGAAAAAACATCAATAAACAACATGAAATATTTTTCACCTTGAGTACTTTGAGTTCTGATAGGTCCACACAGATCAGTGTGAACAAGCTCTAACATCTGAGTGGTCAAGTACTCTTTTGTTTTGAACCACCTTCTGGCATGTTTTCCATGCTGACAAGGTTCACAAAGCGTGTCGGATGACTTTGTAATATTTGGAAAAAAATTAACTGTTTGTTTTTTATTGATGTTGACAAGATTGTCAAAATTTATGTGACCCATTCCCTTGTGCCATAGCCAACTTTCTTCAATCGGACTCAAACATCTTTGATCTTTGATGTCTGATAACATATTTAAATTATTGCCTGTTCTGTGAGCATTTGCAATCAATACATCTGAATTTTTTCTCCTAATTTCACAACCTTCTGCATAAAACTTTAGTGTGTGCCACTGATCACACATTTGACTTACACTCAAAAGATTATGCTTAAGACTTACATACAAAACATTTTCAGTTTTAGTTCTACCATTATGCAAACTTAGTGTACATTTTTTGACAATTCTGACAGTAGTATTATTTCAAAATTTCATTGTGCCACCATTGATCTATTTCAAGGTTATGAACTTGCTTTTGTCTTCTGTCATGTGCTTTGAACATCTACTGTCAATGAACCATGGTTTTTTTTCATTTTTTGCATGCAAAACTATCTATACCAACATAAATTTTTTAGGTTGTTTCTTCTGCCATGACCCTGTCTGAACTTTCTTCTTGATGAATAGAGCCTTGAAACTTTAGTCTTTCTTGACTGACTCGAACATGCTTCTACAGTACTGAGCTCTGTGTCTGAAGTTGTTGCACTTGTAACATATTATGGTCTCTTCATCAAAGCTTGATAGATGAGCAAAAGAGTTGTGGCTTCTGCTTGACTCTACATGATTTTTCTTCTTATTTCTAAAATTGTTTGCCCTTTTTTAACATTCTATTTTCTTATGACCATATCCATTACAATAAAAATAGGATCCATTTGTGTATCTCTGATCTGATTGCTTTTTGTAGCTCTGTTTCTTCCAGCCTTCTTTGTTTGAGATGTTTGTATTCTTAACTACTTCCCTTTTTATTTATTTTTTTGTAAGAGCTTCAACATAGCTCTTTCTTTTTTTCTTGTCTGTGAAAGTAGTGGCCTCCCCTTTCTCTTTTTCAAATCCAATACTTGTCTTATCTGACATTGAACTTTGATTTTTTAATATTTTATTCAACATATTAGTGTTATTCTCAAATTTTGAATCATTGATTGATTTATTTGTTTTCTCAAGTTTTGTTTTTAAATAAGCAATTTCAGTAACATACCTTTCATATTCTTTACTTACTATTTGCAACTGTGTCATTAGATTTTCTTCATTCTTTTTGGTTTCTTCAACGTGTGCTTGTAGATCTTCAATTATTTTCTTTGACTCTTTTTCATTTTTCTCGACTGGAGGTTTAATCTTCGATTCTTCTTTTCAAGAGTTTTAACTCTTATAAGGCACAAACGAGTTCTCTTTCCAAATTTAATTCGATTTTATCATGTTTTTCTTCTTGATCAATTGTACTTTTGTTTGTGGAGGCATCTTCATGTATGGCCATGAATAGAATCTCTTGTTCTGAATCATTGACTCCACTATCTTCAACTGAGCTAGGATCTTTAGAATACAGAGTCTTCTTCTCAAATCCCTTCTTGAATTTTTCTTTGAAATTTTTCTTGTATGTAGACTTTCCTTCTTCATTGTCACCATTACCCTTATCTGGGCACTTAGTTGCAAAATGTTCAATCTTTTCACAATTAAAATATTTGAAAGGTAATTTTTTTTATATTTACTTGTGCCTTTTTTTGGCTTGCGAATGAATAGAGCTCTGTTATCATCTTCATCATTGCTAGAACTATCACTTAATTCTTGAATTTTAGCGTTCTCTTTCTTTGATGTCTTGAAAGCATCTTCTCTCTTTGAGGGTTTCTCTTGTTCGGTCCGCATCTCATATGCCGTAAGAATACCATGTAGCTTAGCTAAATTCTTCATCTCTTTAATTGCCGAAACTTTTGCATCATATCTCAATGGTAGAGATTTTAAAACTTTTTGAACCACAATTGATTCTTCTAACTTTTCTCCAAGACCTTGAATTTGATTAACTATTTGATCACCTGCAAAAGATAACTTGCTATATTTTCTTCCTCTTCCATCTTCAAACTATCTTATGAAAATTTGAAGCTTGATTTATTGAACCTTTTCATCACTTTTATAAATATTCTCAAGTTTTACCCAAGTTTCATGAGCAGATTTACATTGCATAATTTTAACAATTTTTGATTCACATAAACCACATAAAATAGCATTTAAAGCTTTAGCATTATTTTCACTTGCCTTTTTTTTCTACTGGAGTAGTTATAAGTGTCTATGGCTCTTCATATTCTTCTACCACTGCTTGCCATATGTCAAATCCAAGGGCTATCAAATAAGTCTTCATCTTTATACTCCAAAAAACATAATTTGTCCCATCAAACAAAAGTGTCTTGTAGAAAAACCTTCATATGATCTAATCATCGTGCCTTTCCGATTTACCTTCAAGCTATAAAACATTTTCAAAGGAACTTGCTCTGATACCAATCGTTGAGCACGAAATATACTAAAAAAGAGGGGTGAATTAGTATATTATCCATCTTTTACTTAATATGATTTCTTTTCGTTAACCACTTAATCACACATTCAATATATGCAATAAAACTGAAATAATAATATGCACCACACAAGAGAGAGAGAGAGAGAAAGACCAGATTTTTACATAAAAACTCAAATTGAAAAAAACCATGGAGAACAATCTCAAATATATGAATGAGCACCAACTCGAATTACAAAGTTCGCAAGCACCAACTTGCAGGAGCACCAACCCCTTTGTCGAGCACCAACACAACTATTTGTAAACACCAACCCATAGGAGCACCAACCCCTCTTGTGTATAAACCACAACTATCTCTCAATGTTGCTTACTCAACAAATGATATAACTCTACAATATGTTGTGTTTTTTTCTTTTAGAAAATAAATACAAACCATGCACTCTCTTGCATATTACAAATGGCTTCGCAAGACTTTATTTATAGCTTTTCAAATGACCTTTGACATTCACCTTTTATGACCCTTCAATCCTCATGGAAAATGGTGTCAAACTTGCATGACCCTTCGTATCCTTGCATTTGAAAAGTCATATGGTGACCCTTTATAAGCAAAAGCATCATTTTCTCTTTTGTCTTTATCTTTATGACTTTTCGTATTCCTCAAAGTGTCCTTTCATGGAAAAATATGCCATACCCTATTTTGTCTTCACATGGTGACTCTTGGAATTCTTCAAAATGACTCTTCATGAGAAATTGCGTTTCATTTTTTTTCGTCTTTTATCCCGTAACTCTGACATCTCTATGGGCCTTCTTTTGACTTATATGCAACCAAAAATATATTCATTAATATTAAATAAATATTAACACACATTAGCCAAGATATGAATATTAAAAACACCATTAAATGCAATGGGTCCTTTATCACCAATAATGCTAGACCTTTGACATCAATGACAATATTTCCAACAACAAAATCATAAAAATCCATGTCTGTATCATCCGCCAAAAACTAATATACAAGCCTAGTCTTTTGCCCCAAACATAGTTTAGTCAATTATCAAAAAATTCTTAGAGGGAAGTGCATTCTTGTTTAAGCAAACAAAGAAAATCTCTACATTTTTAATCCTAGTTTCCTCCTACTGCAAGTCAGATTCCATGGAAACATTCGGAATAATTGTCAAGGTCTTAGAGGGGCTAGAGAGCTTACCGATTTGGTCTTCTCTATACTACTGCTCACAATGTTCTTCCTTGCATGTCACAAATTCAGCTCCTTTTGAGTGTTTTGCCAATTTCTCTTACCGCAAACTTTCACTGAACAGTCTTTTTGGAGTTCCAATTGCTTCAACTTCCACCTGAGTCGAGTCAGTGCAATTGCTTTTATTATTGCAGCCCTTATCACACCGCACAGCATCACCTAACCCATTAAAATTGCCATGCTTCCCCTTCTCCGCATGCTCAAACCCATCAAATCTGAGGGTTTCCATAAATAGATACAATTAATACATGCCTCTTAACACTCTCCAAAGGCAGTGGGAAGGGTGACCAGATAAGGACGCACGTGGCAACCATACACCACACCTCAAATAGCAGAGACTCCAAAGGAAATACACGCAAACACAACAAAACACAAACACAAACGTAAATTAAAGCGTAAAAGCAAAAATTAAAGACCACCTCTAGCACTAAAAAAAATAGAAGCAATAGGAACCAAGGAGGCAAAGGTGAAAGGCAAACCGCAAAGAGAAAGCTTGAAACACTATTAATGGAGGATGACTCTTCATCTCCCCATTGCAGAGCTCAAAGCTTCTATTCCTTTGAATATTATAAAAAAAAATTCTCCATGATCCTTTGGCCAAACTCCTCCATGGTAGTAATAGATCCATGGCCTTGTGTGATTAGGCCATGAAACCACCACTCATGAGCAATACCCTCCAAATGTAGGGTGACAAATTTTACAGCCTCATCCTCAAACATAGTGTTAAAGTGACAAATATGTCTCCAACTTCTGTAACAAGATCTCACAAGAAGTTTATTAGTACCATCAAAAATAGGAAGAGAAATCTTACCCAACCTTTGTTGCAAGTCTCTACGGGGATGCATATTAAGAACCTTTGGCTTGGATCCTTCATCTCACAATAATTCCGAAAAGATAATATAGCTTGCGTGGCAAAGTTTAGGGATGCATATTCTTTTTGACAAATCTCCAAAGTATCCTCCCTTGACGTCCTCATCTCTATTACTGGTTCTTTCTGCAAAAAAGTGGCCTTGAAGAATTTATGAGGGGTTAATAAAAACCCTCTCATTATCACTCAAATTTCCTTCTCCAGTGAAGGGGTGGTTTTTGCATAGAGTTGTATCCTTCAACATGGCTGCAATTTGTATATCCAAAGTTTGTTGAAGATCTTTTTGTCTTTCTTTGATCAAGCTTTGTAAAAGCTTAACTTGTTCTGAAGAGAACCCTTTAGGCTCTTGCTTCCCCATAGTGTTTTTCCTCTTCTGATAATATAGGATCTCTTTACATGTTTGCATCCAACAACCAACTCACAAGTAGATAAGACCGATGCTTTGATACCACTATAATGTCCCCAAATGGGAGGATTTCACACAAAATGTATTTTCCCCCAAATCCCTAAATTATGAAAATAAAATCAGCAAACCGTAATTTGCAATAAATGCTCCAAAAACTTTTATCAAACCCCTAGAAACCCCAATAAATGGATTTTCCCTCAAATCCCTAAATTCTGAAAATAAAATCAGCAAACCCTAATTTGCAATAAATGCTCCAAAAACCTTTATCAAACCCTGAGAAACCCTAAGCACCACAAGGCAAAGGTGTTGTAGACAATTTTCAACCAATATTTTATCCCAAATTTATCTGAATGCTTGCCAAAATAATCAGAAAATTAAACATATGAAAGAAGTACCTTTTTGTCAATTTATTGATGCTCAAATGCCACTTTATGATCGCTGTAAAAATATGATTTTTCTTTAAAACATAGTTGTTCTTTGATATTTTCTACTTCAAACTCTCATAAAAAATACGTCACATGTGCCCAAAAATCATAGAAAATTTCAGCAAACCTCCTAGGGCATCAAAATGGCCAAAAAATGACCTCCAAGCCAATCGCCCAAATGGCCAAGGTGCAAGAAAAATATTATAAAATTATGAGAGCAAGATCTTGCCTTTCACAAGTGAAAAAGATCAAAAAACCTATCAATAACAATTAAATAATAATTTAAAATTTATTATTTAATTTTCTATCAATTTAGGGCTTCAAACCTTCCACGAATCTTCTCCAAAACCTCACGCCAATATGCAGAAAATCAACAAATAATTTCATAATATTAATTTGCAAAAATAGACCCAAAAATGGGCCTCCAAACTCTCAATCAAACTTCCAAAATAGTTCGCTCCACTTGCAAAAATAAGGCAAATATTAATCAAAATTAATATGCAAGAAATGAGCCTCAAAACCCTCACAACAATCTCACAAAAGCTCCTCAATACAAATGGCCCCACTCTAGAACAAGTAACAAGATCTTCTTAACAAAGGTGACGTTAAAAGACACCTTTTTTAGAATGATTAATACTAAAACAACGAACGCCTATTGGGCATGCATCCCAATAGCTTCTTCAAGCATGAAGAAACAATTATTAAATTCAACATATCTTCCATTGTAATCTTCACCTTGTATTTATACCTTCAGAAGGGGAGCGAACCACCTTGGGGAGGTAAAATACCTCATAAGCCTCACTTACCCTTTTTAGAATATCTTTTCCTTTCTTTGCTTAACTGCCATGTCGACATTCTCCTTTTCAAATATAATATTAATTAGTTGTCTTAATAAAATAGTAATTAAAATTACTTTAAAGCAAATAAATTAATAATTAATTCATTTAATATTTTAGTGTTAAAAACCACTTTTATCAAATATTCTATTAATTAAATAATAATTGTCTTATAAGAACAAATGATAAAAATCAAAAAAATTGGCAATTAATAATTAACTAATAAAATATAATTTCGCAAAAAGATTTCTTAAGTCTATGGGGAAGTAGACTAAAGGTTTTCAATACCAGTTTAATCATGATTTAGAAATGGGGACATCATAGGTTCCAAACCCCAGTTGCCCCACTCGCAATGCAATATTTTTGTATTTTTTGAATATTAGGCACAAGTACAACTTCAAGGTGAAGTTGTCTTAGTTGAAAAATAATGGTTGGCATCTCCACTCATTCCTTACATAGCTCAAGCGTTTCGTGCTTAATGACCAAATTTGAATATCAATCATAACATGCCCTCTCCAAATGATTCATCTTTCACTTTTGTAGTCTCCCAAGTGTGGCAGCCCAAAGAAGGGAGGGTAACTTAAAATGTTTTAAAAGACCTTTCCTTATGATCTTTTCTTAAAATCACTTAAGCCTTCATGACTCTTAAAGGTCCCCTCTTTAAATGAAATAAGAAACATAAAGTACTTTTCAAAAATGTACTTTTACAAATATTCAAACAAAACATTCAATACTCTTTTCTCTTTATGCTTGTCCTTTAGTCCCCAAGAATAAGTCAAGGCTAAAAGGTCTTCCAATATGTCCCTATCAAAAGAGAGACATGACAATGGATAAAAATGAGTTCAATTTGGGCTACAAGAAGGCAATCTCCTTGATGAACGGACTTTGGACTTTGGTGACAAGTTGGGAGCTTCCAGCCATTAGGGGACATGTTTGGGGAGGCTTGAAGGATTTTTGGGAGAGTTGGGGGCATGGTCATAAAGATTGTATGATATGGCATGAAAAAACAAAGAGGAAAGGCAACTGTAACATCACTTCTTGTCATATGTAGTATGACAAACTCAGCTTATCTATGGTAAGGCATGACTCTAATATTGTTTCCCTTGGAATTGCATACATGTTTGACACACCAAAGGGCAAGGGGAAAGTGAGGAAGGGGATTTCCAAGAACATTTGCAAGGTTGGAAGTTTCAATTGCAGCCTTCTAATCATCATACATAGATTCCCTTGCAAAGCACCCCATTCTAAAAGTGAAGGATCTAGGGGCATGAGAACCCAGGAGTGGAGAATCATCTTGTGGGAAGGATTTCCAGCCCATAAAAGGCAACACAAAACACCATGGGAAGCTTTTTTTTGGACTAATGTGTTTGATTCATTTGCGATAATAAAAATAGACTTACATGGAAACTATCCCTGAACTGTTAGAAACAATTGCTTGAGCTTGGAATCACCAAATACTTCTTGAAGAATATTGCTACAACTGCAATTTCATCAAGACCAACTAAAATAGGTCCCACCGGGCATGCCAAAAACTGTTGTCAACTTGGAGTTGCACCTTGATTCGAAGACGTGCATGAAATGACCAGTTTTCTATCCGGCTGAAACAATGGGATCTTCTCACGAGGGTGGGTGCCTCAACGGTGAGAAGAACCTCCAGAGAAGGCTGGTTCCTGTATGATGTATCAATTAGGATCTCTACTCTATGCTGCGGACTATTGTGGAAAAGGGAGAAGGAAAACTTAAAGGGGAAATCCTACCTAAAGGGGTGATACACCAGAATTTTGATCCACTCAATTTGGAACCTTGAACATTGAACGAACAAGAGAAAAGGAAGACCTTAGATTTCAATCAATCACTTATACGTAAATATTTCATGAAGAGGTTCGATCCAATGACCAAAACCTGAGGGAAAACGATGGAGAGAGGTCTGATAAAAGACACTTTGCAGCCACCTAACATCCACTTACAGCTTTAGCAAAAGACATAAAGAACACTTTAACATGACCTGCACAAAGATAATCTAGCAACTAGGTATGAACCAAAATTTGGGAAGGGAGAGAAATCTACCACTTAAGCAAATTGCTAAATGTAAAATACACTATGCCAATGCTTGAAATCTGAATGCACAGTCCTTCTATTGATCGAAGAGGTTACACAACTCATCAATGGCAGTCTGGTCTAACCAAGAGAGAGATTGGATATTTTTTAATCAACGCTGAAAGCCAATTTATAGAAAAATTACAAGAGCCAAAGATTGGCGTTGAAAATTTGAAGAGAAGGATTAACTTCGGTTAACTCAAGGCTGACGTGGCTTTTCAATAAAATATGTTTTCTTTTGTCTTTGCATGAAGCTTCTTGCGCTTGAGGAAGTGAATTTGTCTTTGTTATGAACCGCCCACCTCTCCTTGCATAGAAATCCATGCCAATGTCAATTTTAGAACTCTACGTGAGTTGCTTGATGCCGAATTGGAACGTTGGAAATGCTGAGTTGGCCGTTTGGTAAGCTGAGTTGACTGTTTGGCAGCTAAGTTGGTCGAAGAGATCATCCTCCCTCACATGGAAAGCTCCTAGTGGATGCGGCGTTTAACAATTAGTCAACTCTAAATCTGGAACAGTCAACTCGACATTCGAATTCAGAACTCTGGTTGACGCTAAGTTGGACCCTCAGATGCCTGAGATGATCTGGAGACGAGCGGGGCTTTAATAACCAGTCAACTGAAGCTTTGGACGGCGTTCGAAGATAGCCCCTACTTGCATGTATTTTATCATGCTCTGGTCTGCCTGTTCCTGTCTATTTCCGCGAGATTCTATATTCGGATGTATTAATCTATATTCGGTCTATATTTTCTCCATTGAGCTTTGCTTTTGGAATTCTTCTTTACCTTTGTTTCAACGGTTACTTCCCGTGGTCAGAATTTGACGACTTGTGGGACATCACCGAAAGCTTTCTTATTTCCTTCGGAACCTCTTCTCTACATATATTTCCTGCGGCATTTCTTTCCTTCGGCTTTATCCTCCAAAGTATTCCTTCGGACAAAAAGTCCGAAGGAATTTCTTCGGACTTTTTCCCGAAGGATATCTTAATTCTCTTTTCCCTTTTCTCTTAGTCATTTTCCCGTGGACAAAATTTCCGCAAGAATTATCTCGATCACTTCCTTTGACCTTCGGAATTCTTCTTCGAGTTTATTTTCTTGGGCTTTTTGCATGGCCCTTTCTCCGAATTTCTTCGGACTTTTTGTCCGAAGGAATTCCTTCGGACAAAAGTCCAAAGGTTTCCTTCTGCTTTGCCTTTGTTTCACTCGTTTTTCTATGGACTTTCTTGCTCAGAGCCTTTCCGAATTTCTTCGGAATTATGTCCTTTGCCTTTCCTTTATCTCATTGCCTGCGGAAAATTGCCCTTCGGGTTTAGTCATAGTGGTCCTTCTTGCCCTTCGGGATTTTTATGACATGGACTTCTCCAAGGCCATTCCTTAGAATTTCTTCGGACTTTTTGTCCGAAGGAATTCCTTCAGACAAAAAGCCCGAAGGAATACTTCTTTGTTGTTTGCCGAAATCAACTTCTCCGAAGCCCCTTGGATTTTTTACTGTCGACTTTCTTTTTTTGCAGTCTTCCGAATTCCTTCGGACAAAAAGTCCGAAGGTTTTCTTTCTGCGTTTTCCTCCGAAATGTGCCCTTCGGCTTTTCAAATGTGCCCTTCGGGAAATACACAGAGGTACTGTCGCCGACCAAGTGCCCTCTGCTAGGGCATTTAGCTCTACCTCTGTGCCCTTCGAAAAAATTGTAGGGCACCCGAGCTTTTTGCTAAGGCTTTGAATTCGTTCCTGTACCTTCACAAAGGGTAGGTGCCCTTCGGGAATGTTGAAAATGACCCTTCCGAAGGGTACTGCTTTTCCTTTGTTGACTTGGGTGGACTTTTGGATTCTCCCTGTTTGGCTGCAGGTGTTCCCTTATAAACTCTCTGAAGTATTCCTTTGTTTTTTGCCTTGCGGACTTTCCTCAATGCTTTTCCGAAGGCTCTTTTCCGAAGTACAACCCTTTTGATGAACCATTCCTTCAGAATGATCTTTGCCCCCCTTGTAAAACCACAAAACATCTGTTCTCTCTAGAATTTGCCCCTTCAACTGCTTGAATAAATCCGTTCTTTTCTTTGGGGAAAAATTGTCAACAGGCATAAGGAAAAGCAAGGCCCAAATAATTGAAGATCACATGGCTGTAATGCATTTTTCCAGTCACTTTGATAATACCTACTATGAAATTTTCATTGCTTTCATCATTTTATGGGCAATTTTGAGGCATATGGGATCTATGGCAAGAGGAAAAAGGGCATGGTACTGCTGTTTTTGCAAATTCAATTTGCATAAACAACAAATAATCCTCCTGAACAGCAGTAGAAGGCTTCTCCAAGAGGGTTCTTTCCCATGGGATGGACGAAAGTTCGAATTGTGTACAAAATCTATGGTGGGGACAGCCCTATAGGTGCTTCAATTGCTTGATGACAAGCAATTTTGGGCAGGGAGGATTGTCATGCCTCTTTTTTGATAAGGACATCATTGAAGGCCCTTAGCCTTAACTAATTCCTGGGGGCTAAGGGACAAGGAAGAAGGGAAAGAGAATTAAGTGATTTTGATTGAAAATATGAGGTACTTTTTGAAAGTTACTTTATGTTTTAAAAATCACTTTAGTTGGGACCCTTTAAGGGTCCTAGGCATTTGAAAAAGGTAATCTTCTTTATGATTTGAATTTGTATTTCCCCAATTGGGCATGCCCCTTAGGGAAAGTGGTATAAAAAGAAAAGGAGGATTTCAATTAAAGGCATGTTATTATTGATATTCAAATATTGGTCATGAAGCACGAAACGCTTAGCCATTGCCTTGAAGATGAAAACCTTCAAGCAAGGAAGGAGTGGGAATGTCAATCCTCATTTCTCAACTAGGGCAACTTCACTTTGATGTTGTACTTGCACATAATAGTCATAAAATACAAAAATATTGCATTTAGAGTGGGGCGACTAGGGTTTCGAATCTTGGGAGCTGTTTGAAAAGGACGAAGACCCCTCATTGGAGGGTTGCGTGGATTGTGGTGCTAGAATTGATATTTTCCAGCCAGGGCGAATTGACTGGAGAGCTGATTTGTAGAGTTTGAGAGGTTTTGAGACCTATTATGGGTCAAAACATATTCTGATTTTATTGCAATAATTCTACAGTGTGGCGACTTGCTTTGTGAGGTATTTCGGTATATTTTGAGGGTCATCTTGCCTTAAAAATATTCAATAAATATTATATTTATTTTTCTAGCTTGGGCAATATGATTTAAGGGGCTTGTGGCTCCAAATACATTTCAGATTTTCATCATAAATTATGCTTATTAATTCTATAATTTTTATGCAAATTCATAAGGGTTTCATTAGAATAATTCAGCTGCAAATGGATATTAAAATCCAGCTTGGAGGCTTCTAGGGTTCGAGTGTTATTCCTTGCTTTTGGAAGAATCAAATTGTTTGTTTGGATCAGCCAATTGTTGCTTAGGGTTTAGCATAATTTTGTGTTATTTTTGGAGTTATTTGGCAGCCAGGGTTTGTTGTCACAAAAATCAGAATTTACATTTTTTTGGCTAGGGTTTCCAAATAAATCCAGAATTTAGAAAATTGTCTTATTTGTGGACATTACAATGAACTATGGTTTTGCATCCTTAGGTTTGTAGTCTGCTATTCATGACTTTTTCTGTTCTAGTTATGTCTTGTGCCCTAGCAATGGTTGTCCTGTCACGTGACTAGAAATAATAGTGGTTTCATTTTGCCATGGCGTTTGCTATGAACCATAGTCTTTGCCACATTATCTTCATCATTCTTCTTTTTGCGGTTGCTTTTCACGACTCCTTTGGACTGCCCATACCCTTTGTCCTAGGGCTTCCTTGAACAATGTATTTTGTTTGTGCCTGACTAGGGCTTCCTCGAACCTTTGGCTCCGAATACTAGCATAAGCAAATCTGATTGCTGAAAGAATGAAGATAAACTAGAAGGCACACCTTGAAGTGTGTCTGCATCCTTCATTTATTATGCAAAAGGAAGTTACATACAGTTGGGGTAATTAGTAGTTACCATTAGCTAATGCTAACTAATATATTATTGGTTAAGTCTAACTAATATATTTAATCAATATATTTAATAAAAGCTAAGAGTATTCATCGAGTACCAACACCTCTATCTTAAAACATAAAGTAAATTTCAAAAAGTACCTTGGAGATGCTCTCCGTGCAAAGTCTAGTCAAGAACATAGCTTGAACTATGCATCGGGGGAACATTCGTTTGCAACAAATCATGCATTGGAGCAAAGATAATTTGCATCCTCTCAATAGGCTGTAGGTCCTGTTATAGCATGGAATTGCATCCTTGTGGGAGAGTTCTTTAGGCTCTCCCACTTCCGGCTATAAGCATGGGAACAACCTCAGGATGTGGGTTTCCTATAGTGAGGTTGAACCTCTAGGATTTTTAAAGAGGCTAGTTCCTCTCTGGTGGATCACCTAAACTACTGCTGAAATGAAACTTCACGGGAAAAGGGTTAGGAAGAGGCAACAAGGCTCCTAAGAAAGCTAACAGGCAATGCACCAAATTTAAATGGACACTCATCTACGCTCGAACCCACACTAGATCAGTCATGAGGTGACTTGGGCTTGTTGACAATTCTTCCACAGGGCAAAAAAAATTGTCAACCTTACTATTCAGAAGATGGTCTTATGGTACCAATTTGTCTTGTAAATCAGTTTTTTGGGGTCCTTAAATAGCCATCTGCAGCCTTCATATAAAGCATGGGATGATCTATTTGAGGATGTTATAGGTACCCTGGGTTGCAACTGAAGATACATATGTTCTACTTGTTGTGACATACTACATATCTGGACTGTTTGAAAAGGTAGAGGTTGTTTTGCATACGATGCGCAAACATGGTTATTCTTATAGGGTTACTACATACAATACATTAAGAAAATCAAAAGGCAAGGTTAGAAATTTGCACAAAGCAAAGGAAAACAAAGGAAGGAAGATATCCTTCAGACAAAAGTCCGAAGGAATTCCTTTGGACTTTTTGTCCGAAGGAATACTTCGGAGAATTTGCAAACAAAAAACCCGCAGCCAACAAGGAAAGAAAAGACAAAGGAGAGGCCAACAAAAACCCTGGGTGCCCTACAAAAAGCCTAGGTGCCCTACAATTTTTCCAAAAAGCCAGTTTAGAGGAAGGACACAAGCCCTTGCAGAGGGCACTTGGTCAGTGACAGGTTCTTTCCAACTTTCTCAAAGGACATAGAGGAAAGGCACAAGCCCTTGCAGAGGGCACTTGGTCAGTGGCAAAACCTTTGCATTTTCCCTAAAGGGCATTCTGCTAGTGGCCAAATAAAGACGAAGGAGTAATTCCTTCGAACTTTTGTCCGAAGAAATTCGAGACAAAGAAAAACCCGATGGAAAATACACAAAGGCAAAAGAGAAACCAAAGGAAGGATATCCTTCGGACTTTTTGTCCGAAGGATTAATTCGGGAAAAGTGCAAATAGATAAAAACTGTGGGAAAGTTGGAAATATAGAAATCCGAAGGACACAAAAAGCCCACAGGGAAGTGAGAAAACATAAGTCTGAAGAAAATACAGTTGTTGACCATTTTGGTCCTGCAGGCCAAAAATCGCTCTTTTTTCTTTCCCTATTGTCCTGTGCGTCAGTCTTGGATGCATCCACCTTACTACAAATGCTCCATTTCCCTTTGCAATAGCCCTGTTATGAAAAGTTGATATGGGGCTTATTTCGCTTTGGGCAATTGCCTTGGACAAGCCTTTTTTTGGCAAAGGGATGGGCCAGTTCAAAAAATGCAAGCCTTTTACAAAGCCCCAAAGGTCAATTGCCCTTGCAGAGGGCAGTTAGGTGCAAACGGGACCATTCAGCAAGCTTTGAAGGGTAATTTTGGACCCAAGGTGCCCTTGCAAAAAGCAGTGAGCACCTTCAGGAAAGTGAACAAGGCAAAAAGGGCAAAGAATTCCTTCAGACTTTTGTCCGAAAGAAATCCAAAGGAAAAGACAAGGGATTCCTTCGGACTTAAATCCAAAGGAAATCCAAGGAAGAATCAATGGATGAATCCCTTCGAACAAAGGCCCGAAGGAATTCTTTCGAACTTTTGTCCGAAGGAATTTATCAAAGGAGAAGACCGAAGAAAGGGCCGAGATATGAAGACAAGTTTTCCTTCGGGCAAAATAACCGAAGATATTCCTTCGAACATTTTGTCTGAAAGAATTGAAAAGACAAAGGACCCCGAAGGGCAAGTGCCCTTGCGAAGGGCTCTCAACGACCAAAAGAGGGACCTTTTTCAAGCTCCGAAGGGACACCTTCCCTTTGGGAGGGTTCAATTACAAAAGGCCGAAGAAATTACCAAAGGGGTGACAGGCCCAAGAACGTCAACTTCAGCGTAGCGAACCAGCCGTTGGAGGTTCAAACATCCGGTGACGTCCCCACGGATGTCAAATTCAGGATAATGAAATAGCCGTTGATTCTCAAATGTTGAAAGACGGGCCCGCACATGGAAATGGGTTAGAAGAGAAGCCGAAAGAATTCATAAGCGCAAACCCGAAAGAATTCAAAGGCCTTAAGGCCAAAAGGAAAAGACTGCCGAAAAAGGAGCTCAGAGGGCCAAAAAATGATAGAAAATAGCCCCGAGGGCCAAAGAGCCAGAAAAGACAAAAGCCAAGCGTAGGAGTAGACAGAACAGTCCAGGTGGCACATAAAGCATTGGCACAAGGAGTTATTGCTGCAGATGAAACAGTCTCCGCCAAGTGGCCACCAAGGGGAGCACGGGCATTCAATAGAATGGCTCATTTTTTCCTTATTTTACATTAATGAGTAGACAGTCGCATGAAACCCATGCTCTTGTAGTGACATTTAATACGAGTTAAGCACCAGAATTCAAGACTTGCGATTGCCATAGCATGGTCCCTTCAGTAGTTGCCTCTTTCCAATGTATTCAATGCAGCATGAGCCGCTTATTCTAGAAAGCGCCAAAGTCTTTTCCTTCTTGCTATATATATTGTAACCCCTCAGTTGATAAAGATATCTCTCATTTTGTAAGGTGAAGCCTTGCCAAATTTCACCTTTGACCAATAAGAATGTGTTTTACCTCTATCCGACTGGTTATGCTTTTGAGTGTGTCTGTGTATCAATTCTGTGTTAAGTCATTTTAGCTTGATGCTTTTACAAGATTGACACCAACATACCTAGTGTAGCCAAAGCCATTTATGCAAGTAAACTGGGAGTGCTTCATCTGGAGCGCAGAGACAAAAGAGTAGCTATCAGACAGTGTGTTTTCTACAGTGCCTGTGGTAAGTTCTTTTTCCTTGTCTCCATTAAGTCCTCTGTTAAAATACCCCTACAGTCTGTTCTTTTTGCCAGATAAAGTGTATGTTCGCCCCTTTTTGGTTTGAAGTGTGAATAGCTGAGTAGATCAAAATTGTTTGGTGCATCACCACTTAGATTAGTTTATGTTTTGGTTATATCATTCTCCCTTTTCACCCCCCCTATTGTTAGCAGTAGTAGTAAAAGACTTCAAAGATGCATCAAAGAGAGCTAGCCCTTATCTAGAGATTCTCCCCATAGTTTTGTCAAACCCATAGCAAGAAAGGAGTCTCCATTGTGCCGCATGGAAAACAGAAGCTCAACGTTCTTTCAAGGGTGCAATCCACAACATCAACAACAATGAAGAATAAATTCAGGAAAATTGGCAAGGGAAATGCCCGCGAGAAAGTACCGAGACAGAAATTCGACGAAAATTAAAGCCAGGGGTAGACAATTTTTTTGCAGGAAATTCACAGATAACAAGAAGCCCAAGAGAATAAAACCCGATGGAAAGTACACAAAGGCTAGGGAGATAAACAAAAAAGTCCATGGGAAAAATTTGTCAAATGAAAATTTCGAAGAAAATCAAAAGGTGAGGCGAAGGAAATCCAAAAGGTCTATAGAAAAACAAATGTCCGCAAAAAATAAAAAAATCAAGGTGAAGTCAACGAAAAGCCAAGAAATAGAAAAACCACAAACATGCAAGAGAAATGCATGCACAGGAAATAAGGAAACTGAGAACGGAAAGTCGGCGAACGATTCAGTCTAAATATGTCTCTCATGCAAGCAAGGGCTATGTTTGGCAGATTGCTAAGTTTCAGTTGACTATTTGTTTTGTTCATGGTTTGACTAGTCATTCTCATGCATCCGAAGGTCCAACTCAACTTCAAGCCGAGTTTCTCAATCTAAGTTTGGCACCATTTTCAGGCAAAAAATAACTATTTTCTCGATCTGACAGCGCAAGAGGAGTCTATTTTTGACAATTGACGCAATCTTCCATGCAAAGGAAAAGTTGACTTTCAACAGACCCACTGTCCATTTCTCAAATGCCAAGGAGCTTCATGCAAAGACAAAGAGAAAATATATTTTATTGGAAGGCAAAGTTGGTCTTGAGTTAATCTAAGTTGATTTTCTTTTTCTATTTTTCAATGCCAATCTCTTGGCTTTTGTATTTTTTTATATAAATGGTTTTTCAGCCTTATAAAATGGATCCCTCTCTTGGCAAGACAAGACTCTGTCATTGGAGAGTTGTGTAACCTCTTCAATCAGTAGAAGGATTGTACTTTCAAATTTCAAGTGCTGGCATAGTGTATATTCATTCAACAATTTGCATATGTGGTAGATTTCTCTCCCTTCCCAAATTCTGATTCGTACCTAGTTGCTAGCTTATCATATATTTAGTGTTCTTTATGTCTTTTGTTGAAGCTGTAAGTGGATGTTAGGTTGCTGCAAAGTGTCTTGTATCAGGCCTCCCCATCATTTTTCCTCATGTTTTGGTCATTGGATCAAACCTTATGAAATATTTATGCATAGTGATCAATTGAAATCAAAGGTCTTCTTTTTCCCTTGTTTGATTCAGTGTTCAGAGTTCCAAGTAGAATGGATCAACGTTTTGATGTATCACCGTTATTAGGTAGGATTTCATTTTCAAGTTTCTTTCTCCCTTTTCCATGGTAGATTCACAGCACAGAGTAGAGATCCATTGATACATCTTACAGGAACCAGCCTTTTCTGGAGGTTTTTCTCACCATTGAGGCACCCACCCTCGTGAAAAGATTCCATTGTTTCAATCGAATAGAGGATTGGCCATTTCATGCACGTCTTTGGTTCAGGGTGCAGCTCCAGGTTGACAACAGTTTTTGGCACGCCCGATGGGATCACGGAAAAGTTCTTTACATAGAGTTTTTGCAGCAGCAGAGGATATTCATTTACATCCAGTTGTAGAGTTCATAGCATCATTCAGGGAATCCGTTCATGCCAAAGGTTACCACAAGATCAGCAAGTAAAGGTATTCCTTTTGAATTTGTAACTTATAAAAGAGCAGGTCTAGGAGGGAAAATCCATATCCTCAAAGGGAATATTTACCTCCCCCTCATCCTATCGTTCTAGACACTGCAATCCCCACCATCCAGATGGCCATTAGAAATCAAGTGTTTGCTCCATTCAATAGGGGAAGTCCACTGAATCTAGCACAGTTAGATGACATTCTTGTATCTGCCCTCAAAAGCATTTCATTCTTCTCAGGAGAAAATCAAACAACCCCTATTGAGCATATCCAAGATGTGGCTAATCTTTGTTCAATTCATAATGTTGTTGAGGATAATGTTGCTATCAAATTGATAGCTGCTTCTTTCAAAGGAAAAGCATTACAGTGGTATAGAACCCTCCCACTTAGATCCATTTCCATCTGGGATGAATTGGGTGTAGCCTTAATTAAACAGTTTGAAGACAAATCTGATCACTTATTTTTAGTTGAGCAATTAATTGCCATACAGAGAGCTCCTCATGAGTTCATGTCCGATTTTAATCTTAGATTCTAGAAGACATGGACCAGAATACCGGTTCTATTAGGCCATCCCCTGAATATGCATTTTTGTATTTTTTGAAGGCTCTCAATTTTGACATTAGTTTGATGATATAGTCAATGGGTGGTACTACTTTGCCATATACTTACGAAGTTGCAATAAGGGCAGAAAATAGTTTGATTCAAGTAAGTAAGCTTTCTCCAAGACCTCCAATGCCCATATTTTCAAAAATAAGTTTTGTACCAGCCCCTCAAGTTCCTCAAACTCCATCTTTGGCTCCAATTCCAACACCTCAAGTTCCTATTGCAGCCCCTACTAGTCAATCTAGTGAGATAGGAGAGTTGCAAAGTTTGCTACAATCTTTTGGAAATGAAATAGTATAGCTCAAAAGGCAGCGATTTCAGGCAAATAGGCCCTATCAACAACAAAATCAGAACAACTATCATCCCTTCAAAGATCAAAAGTCTCCTTATCAGGGTTTCAAAGAAAATAGACCACTTTATCAAGCACAAGGAGCCATAACTCCAGCTAAGCCATATGTTGCTCTTGATCCGGATGCTCCTTCCACTTCAAAAGCCATTGTTCCAACCCCACCTCAAAATAATTTGGTGCAAGATTCAAGTTGGCAGCCTTCAAATCTCAATGATGTTCAAAATCAAAACTTGGTATCACCAAACATCACCATGCCACAGATGACACAAGAAGAGTTATCTTTTCAAGGAGGTCAATATCAAGACACAAGTTTGACATCACAAGGAGCGACTCAAGGGCAACCTGATGTTATAATATAAATTGACAGGTAGATGATCATGTCATTTTTACTCAGAATGTTAAAACTAACATTTCAAATGGTCAAGTTGCAGCTATAACCTATCAGAGAACTAAAAGAAGAGTTGTTGAGGAAGCCCAAGCAGTAGCAAATACTTCAAGTGCTCTTAGTATTATTGCTCAATGTACAAAAGAGCAGCTTGTTGCTCCCACAATGCAAAAAAATCAGAATGTAGATGTTAGTAAAGTGCAGCAAATACCTCTGATTCGTGAGCAACAAGTACCCTAGAAAGCGCAATCAAAGGTTAGTCCATCTTAGTTCAGTATTGTAGACCAAATGAAGAAGTCTAACATCAGCATTAACATATGGGATTCTCTTTCAATTCCAGGGCAAAAGGATAAACTCATTCAAGAACTTTCAGCACTTGAATTGTCACCAAAATCGGTTGAAAAAGAAGGTGGTCTTGACAAATTCGGATCAGCCAACTAAGCAACAGGTGCAGCAAGGAGATAAGATATCAAAGGTGGACAAAACTAAGGTAAAAATGAAGAAATCTCCCCATTTTTATCTTTTTTTGATAGTGGGTGATACTTTGGTTCATAATTGTATAGTGGATACTGGGGCTAGTAATATAGTGATACCCAAACAGATTGCAGACAAGCTTGGCTTTGTTTATGAGCCAAATACTAAAGGGGTACTGCAGTTGGATGGTTCACAAGCAAAAATAGTAGGCATTATGAAAGATTTGAAATTGACATTACATGCCTATCCTAACGTGACTATTCAACAGGGCATAGTGGTGGACCTGCCTCCTTATTTCGTTGTGCCTTTCAAGAGATTTCACCTCAAATATTGGGGGATATTTATCAGTTGATTGGATCTACTTGTTGTTTAGGACCAGATATGGCACAAAGGTAACAATTCATTCAGAACCTATTGCACGTTTTCACATGGAGCCTTATACGCCAAGTGTGGTCAATGCAAATTGTATCATCTCAGATGAAATACTACAAACTAGTGATGTAAAAAAGGATTCGTCTTTGGATGAGTTACAGATTTGTTTTTTGATGAGTGGGCTTCCACCTTGCATGAGCATGATCCCTACAAGCTGATTGAATAAGGTCTTGGTGTGTATTGTCTTCATGAGAACAATGCACCAATTCCAGCCATGGTCAAAGAAGACAAATCTAATGAAGGCTTGTGGCAATTATACTTTGATGGATCAATAAATAAGCATGGGACCAGAGCTGGAATGATGTTAATTTTTCTTACAAAACAAAGGTATTTATCCTCTATTAAATTTCAGTTTGGTTGTTCAAACGTTGTTGGATATGAAGCACTAGTCCACGGTTGTAGTGGGCTAGGAAGATGAAAGTAAATTGTTTGCAAATGTTTAGAGATAGTGAACTTGTAGTCCACCAAATAAGAGATTTGAATATATGTAAGAATATATTGCTTAAATCTTACAGACAAAGTTTGGGATCTACTTGAAGATTTTCAGGGTTTTAATATTCAGGGAATACCAAGAGATAGGAATAAACATGTTGATAGGTTGGCTGTTGTCGGGGCACAATTTGATATCCCAGCAGATGTAAAAAGTGACATTTTTTAGTCACATATAAATATAGTTGTAAGGCCTTCTATTCGGATAACCAAGAAAATTGGCAGGGGTTTGAAAATGACAATCAAATTGTGAGATTTTTGCAGAAAGAGGCTGAGTTTTTTTTAAAGAAATAGTTGAAACGCTTACAACAGTATGGTGATCAGATTGTACAACTAAAAACTAATAAATTACCCAAGGGATTGGTCACTCTTGAAAATATTTTCAGTGAAGATGATGAGATAAGAAAGAGAAACCATTATTGTCAACAAAGGAAGAGCACTATGCCAATGTAGAGATTGTAGCTGGTAAGATTTTGAAATTAGGCAAGGTATGCACTCCTCCACAAAAGAAAGCTTTCATTGATTTATGCACAAATTTTGCTGATATATTCGCATGGCAGTATAGTGATCTCAAAGGTTTTGATCCAAGTTTGGCTCAACACACTATTGAGTTAGAAGACGAAACTAAACCAGCAAGACAAAGACAAAGGCCAATCAATCCAAAGCTTGAGCCTTTGATAAAAGCTGAGCTTCACAAACTCATAGAATCAGCTATCATATTTTCAATCAAGCACTCAACTTGGGTGGCGTACCTCGTTCTAGTACGGAAAATGAATGGTGAGATTTGTTTGTGTGTTGATTTTCATGATTTAAACAGGGCTTTGCTTAAAGACCACTATCCATTGCCATCTATGGAACAAATTTTACAGCTTGTTGTAGGTTCAGAGAGGTTTTCTTTGGATGGATATAGTGGTTACAATCAGATTTTGGTCAGAGAAGAGGACCAATTCAAGACAACCTTCACGATTAAGTGGGGGACATTTGCATACAAAAAGATGCCATTCGATTTGTCCAATGCTAGAGCAACCTTTCAGAGAGCCATGGATATGGCCTTCCAAGGCCTTCTTAACAGATTTGTGCTTGCCTATTTGGATGATATAACAGTATTTTCAAAAGATGCAGATCACATGGTTCACCTCCAGCAAGTTTTCAAAAGGTGTAGGCAATATGGGATATCTTTAAATCCCAAAAAGTGTATTTTCAGTTCATGAAGGTAAGCTTCTTGGACATGTTTCAAAACACAGTTTAAACATAGATTCTAAAAGGATTCAATCCATTCTTGCACTCTCCTTGCCTAAGAGCAAAAAGGATTTGCAAAGTTTTTTTGGAAAGATCAATTTTATAAGGAGATACATTTCAGATTTTGCTATTGTAGCTAAACCACTTACAGCCATGTTAAAGAAAAATCAGAACTTCAACTGGTCCAAAGAGGGAATAACAGGATTTGAAAATGTTAAGAAAGCCATAGCAAGTGTTCCTACACTTTTAAATCCAGATTTTACAAAAGATTTCAAGTTATATACGTATGCTAATGTGGACACCATTTCAGGCATTCTTATGCAGTAGAATCATGAAGATTTGGAGCAGCCAATAGCTTTCTACAGCGAAGGCTTGCAGGAGTATGAGACAAGGTACTCTTTTGTTGAAAAACATGTCATTTCAGTTATAAGATCTCTGAAGAAATTTAGGCACTTGTCTAATAATAAAATACATCTAATGGTTGCTCATCGAAGCATCAAATAATTTCTTTTGAACAAAGACATAATGAGAAGAGGGCTAGTTGGATAACCAAAGTAATGAAATATGACATAGAAATTAAAGTTACAAAGTTGGTTAGAGGCAAAGGAATTTGTGAGCATCTAGCTCAAGATTTGCAAGAAACTAATGAATTTGTTTTAGTGTCAAATGATGAAGAGATTGTTGTTGTTCACACCTCACCTTCCAGCTGGTTTCATGATTTGATAAGCTATCTGCAAGATGGTTGTTACCCTTCTCACCTAAGCGCTTCAAAAAGAATGTATTTCAGATTGCAATCAATTCCATTCTTGCTTGTTGACGGTGTTTTGTTCAAAAAGAATATCAATGGAATGTTGCTAAGGTGTGTAGAACCAAGCCAAACTCAAAGATTACTTGAAGAATTTCATGATGGACTTGGTAGAGGACACTTTTTCGCAAGAACTACAGCACTTAAAATCATGAGAGGTGGGTACTATTGGCCTACTATATTTGGCGATTGCCATACATGGGTTAGGAAGTGCAAACAATGTGCTACGTTTGTAGAAAAAGTTAAACTTGCAGCCCTGCCCCTTCAGCCAATTGCAGTAGATCAGCATTTTGTCCAATGGGGATTGGACTTTATTGGTCTCATTAACCCTCCTTCGAGTTCAGGGTATAGGCGGATTTTAACATCTACGGATTATTTCACATGTTGGATGAAAGCAATTGCATTGAAAGAAGCAAACGAAACTAATGTCCTTGATTTCTATGAAGGTTTGTTCACTAGGTTTGGAGTTCTTTCGACCATTATTTCTAACAATGCAATGACTTTTGTGGGATCTAGGATCAGCCAATGGGCTGTCCAACATGGAGTTTATCTCAATACTTCATCGAACTATTATCCACAAGGAAATGGCTTTGTTGAATCTACAAGCAAAAACCTATTAAGGATCATATGAAGGACTATTGAAGACAATCAAAGGTCATGGCATCTCCAGTTGAAATCAACTCTATGCGCTGATAGGATCACCTACAAGAGATCAATAGCCAACTCTCCCTACAAGCTAGTCTATGGTAAAGAAGCAAGGTTACCTATTTCTCTAAAGTTTTTAGCTTTGAAACTAATGCATCAACTTGAATTGTTAGAGAATGAGACTATGGAGATCAAGTATGCAAAGCTTATGGAGTTGGAAGAGACAAGAAATCAAGCCATGCTAGCCATGGAAAGTCATCAGGCACATGTGAAAAGAACATTTGACAAAGGAGCTTCCTCACAAAGCTTCAATGAAGGAGATCTGGTCCTCAAGTGGGATGAGGATCGAGCCAAACTAGGAAGGCACACAAAGTTTGATTCACTTTGGAGTGGCCCATACACGATCTCCCGCTACAAATCCCACAACGCCTTCTAACTTGCCAAGATGGACGACCAAGAGCTTCCAATCCCAGTCAATGGAATACATCTGAAACATTGGTATTGAAGAGCAAAACTCTATGTACATGTTTTTGCTTTCCTCCAATTGTTGTTCAAGCATAGTAGTTGCTTCAGTTTTGTCCAATAAGTGCTTGTTTGCACATTTGCTTCTTAGTTAGTTTTCCTACTTTCGTGTGTTTTCCTTCTTATTTTGAAGGAGGAAGGTTACTTCAGCGATGGTCAAGAGAAAATTTTCAGTCAAAAATCAGGTTTATCATTGTTTCAGGAGTTCGAATAATATGTACATGGTTTGAGTTCTCAAGCATAGCAGGCATATTGGGCTAGTTGAGTCGCCAAAAATGTTGACAATTCTTCCATAGGCCAAAAAAAATTGTCAACCTTACTATTCAGAAGATGGTCTTATGGTACGAGTTTGTCTTGTAAATCAATTTTTTGGGGTCCTTAAATAGCCATCTGCAGCCTTCATATAAAGTATGGGATGATCTACTTGAGGATGTTACAAGTGCCCTGGGTTGCGACTGAAGATACATATGTTCTACTTGTTGAGACATACTACATATCTGGACTGTTTGAAAACGCAGAGGTTTTGCATACGATGCGCAAACATGGTTATTCTTATAGGGTTAATGCATACAATACATTAAGAAAATCAAAAGGCAAGTTTAGAAATTTGCACAAAGCAAAGGAAAACAAAGGAAGGAAGATATCCTTTGGACAAAAGTCCGAAGGAATTCCTTCCGACATTTTGTTCGAAGGAATACTTCAGAGAATTTGCAAACAAAAAACCTGTAGCCAACAAGGAAAGAAAAGACAAAGGAGAGGCCAACAAAAAGCCCGAGTGCCATACAAAAAGCCCGGGTGCCCTACAATTTTTCCGAAAAGCCAGTTTAGAGGAAGGACACAAGCCCTTGCAGAGGGCACTTGGTCGGTGACAAGACCTTTCCAACTTTCTCGAAGGGCACAGAGGAAGGACACAAGCCCTTGCAGAGTGCACTTGGTCGGTGGCAAAACCTTTGCATTTTTCCCGAAGGGCATTCTACCGGTGGCCAAATAAAGACAAAGGAGTAATTCCTTCGAACAAAAAGTTCAAAGAAATTCGGGACAAAGAAAAACCCGATGGAAAATACACAGGCAAAAGAGAAAACAAAGGATATCCTTCGAACAAAAGTCTAAACGAATTCCTTCGGACTTTTTGTCTGAAGGATTAATTTGGGAAAAGTGCAAATAGATAAAGCCCGCGGGAAAGTTGGAAAGACAAAAATCCAAAGGACACAAAAAGCCCGCGGGAAAGTGAGAAAACATAAGTCCAAAGGAAATACAGCCAAGAATAAATTCGGGAAAATTGGCAAGGGAAAAGCCCGTGGGAAAGTGCCGAGACCATAGTCACAAGGTTCGGAAATCCGGAAAGGTTCGGAAGGGGGAAAAAATGCGGAATCCGGAATTTTTGAAAAGGTTCGTAAAAAATCCAGAAAAATTCGGTTTTATATATATATATATATATATGCATTTATATGTATAAATGCAAAATATTGAAGTCTACTAAAGAATGAACATTCATTTGACACTTGCAAAATTGAGAAATGCATGAGTTTCAAAATTGAATTACATTAAAAGATAGCAAAATATCCATTGTTCATAGTATGACATATAATAAAATTTAAATTTGAAATATATATATATATATATATTAATTATAATTTATAAAAGATAAATATAAATATTATATAATAAAATATAAATTTTAAAAAATACAAAAAATAAAAATATTTATTATAATTATAATTTATAAAAGATAAATCTAAATAACTAAATATTATATAATAAAATTTAGATTTTAAAATATATATAAAAATAAATATATTCATTATAATTATAATTTATAAAATATAAACCTAAATATAGTTTAAATTTATTATAGAGATATATAATACAAGTTAAAAAAATAAAAAATAATTTTTTTTAATATTAATATTATAAAATATAAATCATATTTGTATTAAAAATATTTAATAAAATTTAAATTTAAAAAAATTAAAAATATTTAAAATTAATATTATAAAATAAAAATGCTATTTACGTTTATATTTTATTAATTATAAATGAAAAATATTAATACAAAATAAATAATATTAAATAATATGTTTAGTATTTACGTAATAATAAAAAAATTAAAATATGAAATAAATAATTTAAAATATATTAATAAAAATAAAAATAAAATAATAAAAAATATTAAATAAATAAAATAATTAACATAAAGTTAAATCTAAAGCTAAAAGCGGCAAGCCTAAACCGGTAAACCCTAATGCTAAACAGCGGAGAACAGAACCTACCTGGCTACCTCCCGGCAGCGGTCACGACTGGTGTGATTCGGCCCTTCGCGATTCCCTCGCTCAGCCGCTCGTCGGACGTCTCCGGGCTCCCTCGTTCAGCCGCTCAGCCGCTTGTCGGACGTTGCCGGGCTCCCTCGTTCAGCCGCTCGTCGGACGTCGCCGGGCTCCCTAGCTCAGCTGCCGATCGGACGTCTCCAGTCTCACAGATTCGGAGCTCGTCAGCAAAAAGCTTTCAATCTTCTGTCGCGCTCACTGCTTTCAATCTTCTGCCGTGCTCACTACTCTCAGTCTCTCACTTCTTTCAATCTTTTGTTGCTCTCAACGAAATCTCAATGTGTTTCAAACACTCCACTCGCCCTGTTTAAATAACTTATGCCGCACTTTTTAGGGTTCGCGAGGGAGACGAGGCTGCGTTTTTATAGGGTTCTGTGAAAGTCTTTTTAAAGTTTTTATTTTTTAATAATAAAAAGGCCCGAATCCGGCGGATTAATCCGGACGACTGCAAAAATGCGGATCATACCAGATTTGGCCGAGATTCCGCCGAACCTTGTGACTATGGCCGAGACAGAAATCCGATGGAAATTAAAGCTAGGGGCAGACAATTTTTTCGCGGGAAATTCACAGATAACAAGAAGCCCAAGAGATTAAAACCCGACGGAAAGTACACAAAGGCTAGGGAGATAAACAGAAAAGTCCGCGGGAAAAATTTGTCAAACGAAAATTTCAAAGAAAATCAAAAGGTAAGGTGAAAGAAATCCAAAAGGTCCGCAGAAAAACAAATGTACGCAGAAAATAAAAAAACCAAGGTGAAGTCAACGAAAAGCCAAGAAATAGAAAAACCACAAACATGCAAGAGAAATGCATGCATAGGAAATAAGGAAACCGAGAACGGAAAGTCGACGAACGATTCAGTCTAAATATGTCTCTCATGCAAGCAAGGGCTATGTTTGGCAGATTGCTAAGTTTCAGTTGACTATTTGTTTTGTTCATGGTTTGACTAGCCATTCTCATGCATCTGAAGGTCCAACTCAGCTTCAAGCCGAGTTTCTCAGTCTAAGTTTGGCACCGTTTTCAGGCAAAAAATGATTGTTTTCTCAATCCGACAGCTCAAGAGGAGTCTATTTTTGACAATTGGCATAATCTTCCATGCAAAGGAGAAGTTGACTTTCAACAGACCCACCATCCATTTCTCAAATGCCAAGGAGCTTCATGCAAAGACAAAGGAAAAATATGTTTTATTGGAAGGCAAAGTTGGTCTTGAGTTAATCTAAGTTGATCTTCCTCTTCTATTTTTCAACGTCAATCTCTTGGCTTTTGTATTTTTCTATATAAATGGTTTTTCAGCCTTATAAAATGGATCCCTCTCTTGGCAAGACCAGACTCTGCCATTGGTGAGTTGTGTAACCTCTTCAATCAGTTGAAGGATTGTACTTTCAGATTTCAAGTGCTGGCATAGTGTATATTCATTCAACAATTTGCATGTGGTAGATTTCTCTCCCTTCCCAAATTTTGATTCATATCTAGTTGCTAGCTTATCATATATTTCAGTGTTCTTTATGTCTTTTGCTAAAGCTGTAAGTGGATGTTAGGTGGCTGCAAAGTGTCTTGTATCAGACCTCTCTCCATCGTTTTCCCTCATGTTTTGGTCATTGGATCGAACCTTCTCATGAAATATTTAGCATAGTGATCAATTGAAATCAAAGGTCTTCTTTTTCCCTTGTTTGATTTAGTGTTCAGGGTTCCAAGTAGAGTGGATCAACGTTTTGATGTATCACCGTTATTAGGTAGGATTTCCCTTTCAAGTTTCTTTCTCCCTTTTCCATGGTAGATTCGCAGCATAGAGTAGAGATCCATTGATACATCTTACAGGATCCAGCCTTCTCTGGAGGTTCTTCTCACCATTGAGGCACCCACCCTCGTGAGAAGATCCCATTGTTTCAACTGGATAGAGGATTGGCCATTTCATGCACGTCTTTGATTCAGGGTGCAGCTTCAGGTTGACAACAGGGCTTGCATGATCTCAGGATCAAGCTAACACATGCTAGAAGAGGTTCAGGGAGAACACTAGTCCAAACCTGCAAAACTTGAAAAGACTTCAAAGAGGCAAGTAGCAGGCTAATGGATTAGGAATGCGTGCATTCATGAATCCACCAAGCAACAAGCATACTAAAACACTAATTGAAGACAGACAATAGGCAAAGAAATCGAGTCTCATTACATTCAGGCGGTAGTTCTTACAATATCTTGGCAGGTCGAGCCTAACCAAGGGAGCACGTTTTTGCAAATGCCTCAATGAGTATCTGTCTCCCAGCAAGATGACAAACACTCTAAAATTGAGAACCTTGATAAATGGCAAGTCTCGTGATATATATAGAGAACAGAAGAGAGAGAGAGGTCCGTGTGGAGAGAGAAGAAGAAAGAAGTTATGATTTTTTGATGACTGCTGACTACTGTCGTCGTCCTTGTTTGGCCATGAGACACGTCACCCAAAATCACCGCAAAAAACTCTCCTCGAGCCACCCATGCATCCAAGTCTCCCTTTGGCGTATCTGAAAGTCATGTTACGAGCAGCTAAGACATCGCTTTTTGGTGCAGTTGAATTGATCTTTGCCATCAAGATGGCATTGCGTCTTTCCCTTTTCACGTGTCTTGCTAAAAGAGACACAGATCTCCATGTGTTTTACCCTGCCCGAGCCATGTTGCATTTAAACCGAACGGTTGTTCGTCAATGGCCATGTTGGACGGAAAACTTCATTATATCTCCATCTACCAGTCGCTTGAACACTCACGCTCTAATTGGTCACCTTTGTGCCACCTGCTTACACCACGCGGCAGCTTGTCATTCGTTGCTTCCATGTCTCTCGTGCCGCTGGACCAAGTTTAAGTCGAGCACCTGAAGAATCCTGATTTACTCTATATAGAGTAACTCAGGCTTTCCGATCTCTCCTACTTTGGACCTCGGCCGCTTCTTTACTCATGAAGCTTTCCTAAGTAGAGCACTTGGAGAAACCCAATTTACTCTATATCGAGTAATTCGGGATTTTGCATCTTCTTTACTTATGAAGTCCCTCAAGTAGAGCACTCGGAGAAACCCGATTTACTCTATACAGAGTAATTCGGGTTTTCCAAGCTTCTCAACTTCAGACTTGTTCATCTTCTTTACTTATGAAGTCCCTCAAGTGGAGCACTCGGAGAAACCCGATTTACTCGATACAGAGTAATTTGGGTTTTCCATGCTTCTCAACTATGGACTTGTTCATCTTCTTTACTTCGGACCTTGGCCGCTTGAAGTCTTCGGATTTTTTACATTTGATGACTTCGAGCTTTTCCTGTCTCTAAGCCTTCGGGTTTTTCCTTCGGGCTTTCCCTTTTCCTTTGGAACATTTTTCCGAAGGAACTTTTTGCTCTGCTTCCTTATTTCTCTTGGGCAAAATCTCCGAAGGAATGAACAAGAGACCTGTAAGAAAGAACTTGGAGGAAAGAATCAAGGAATGACCCCAGCCGAATAAAAGAACCTTCCACAGACTTAGTCCTTTGCCCTGCTGCTGCATTCGAACACTGCTCAGATCCTTCTCAACTTGCTTAGATTCCTCTGCCCCTTCGATCCAACCTTGCCAGAGCTTTTACATGTGGGCCAAAAATTGGCCAACATCTTTTGCGATTCACAGGGAAGCATGCTTGCTATGCTTGAAGAACCCAGTCATTTGCTTGGCCTAGTCCATTGGGCATGGAGTCACTGCTTCCTTTGACAAGGCTAGCTGAAATTGGATACAGCGTTGACCCTTGCTGGAACCTCCTCTTGAAGCAATGAGGACAGCACAAAACAAAACAAAACAAAGTGCCCAAGGCACAGAGAAAGGAAAACAGAACTTAAAGGAAATATGCACAAGGCACTTTGAGGAAAGCATGAAATCTATCCTAATACAAGGTTAAAATTTACAAGTACTCCCTCCTGGATCAAATGGGAAAGTGCGAGTATCATTCACCTGCAACAAGTCAAAATGATACCTTGCTTTGGAGGTACCAGAATTGGTGAACCAGGCAGCTTTATGGTCAATCCTTTTGGTGTGCCCTCTAATGGAGGAAAAGGAACAAACATGTCTCCAATGTAGACATATTGATTCATGTCCTCCCAACTTGGTTCACGTTGGACTGTAGGGGCTCTTGCAAACTCCTCATTTGATGGCTCAAATTTGTGCTCTGAATCAAGCACGTGTGATGGTTCCTCTGAGTTGGTGCTTGGTTTGCTGTCAAGGTTTAAGCAAAATAGCTCTAAGTCATCCCAAAAGGCAGCTTCCTCTTGGTCATCCGAGACAATGCCAACTTCAACTCCATATGTGTTCAGCTTACGTTGAAAAGAGTCATATGGCAGCTCGTCAATCCATCCAAAGCCCAACATATCATTCTTTTGTGAATCTGAATCTGACCATTCCCCTTCTTTCTTGAAGACATCAATACTAACTTCGATAGACAACTCATCTTGGGATTGGTTAGCTTCCTCAACCTGATTGGCAACTTCAATCTCAGACTCTAGAGGAGGCATAGGCTGGTTTAGAACCTCTACCTAATCCATGAAGTCATGGTACAGCTGCTGCCATACCCCATCTTCTTTGATCGCAGCTGCATCCTGGATACATTCCTTCTTAAGTATGAAGGCATCAGTACTACCTTCAGGTTTTAATTCCTCAATATCAAAGCCATGCCACAGTTGGTCCAAACCTGATTTCTCATCCCTTTTTTGAAGTGGACTGCCTACCATGTTCTCATCATCATAGGCCCCTGCGTTGTCTCCTTCAAGCTCAAACTTGACTGCAAGCTCCTCTATTCTTTGCAAAAGAGGCTCTTCCTCCAAGAGGGAGATGGTGGGAGGGTGAAGAAGTTCACCTTGCTTGCAGCTTGAGAGAGTGTCTTTCCAGCTGGGTATTTTGAGCAGCTTCTTTGGTGGCTTTTGAGGGAGGAAGAAAGAGTCTTGGAACTCTTGTAGGGCAAGCTCATTGAGTTGAGCTAACTTCTCTTTGTTACTTTCTTCAACCACCAACTCCTCTTGACTTGGCTCTTGGACCATCACAACTAGCACCTCTTCCTTCCTCTCTCGGGCTGGCTGAACCAATTTCCAAGATGGAAATGTGCAGGGAACAGCCAGCTTTTCCTCCTCTTGAACTTGCTGAACCAATTTCTAGGATGGAAATGTGTAGGGAACAGCCAACTCTTCCTTCTCTTGAACAGGTCTAGGAGAGGGTGGTTTCACAAGAGAGGGCATGACATAATCAGGGTCAAAGGTGTGGGAGAGGATCCAAGGAGGGATGGTTTCACACTCTTGAGTGGGAATGGGCATAAGTGGTTGATTTGAAACCTTGGAAAACTAGGATTGAGGCTCTTGGAGGGGAGAGGAGACATAGGATTGATCGCACTGAGTCTGCTGATCTTCATAAGACATCAACAGATTTTTTGCATTTCGGACTATGCTCCTCAACCACACCTTGTCCTCCCTTTCACAAGCTGCCCATTTTTTGTCCTCACAAACTGCCCACCTGTTCTTGACCAACTAAAGAGAGCTCCTTGCCTTTTGTAGAACATGGATAGGGATGACTGGAGAAAGTTCCAGACCCCTACCAATCTCCCTCATCAACTCAAGGTAATCTGATAATGCTTGCTTGAATCCTGACAAAGATGTAGCAGGACAAACATAGTCTTGACAAGGAGAAAAAGCGGACTAAGAATGCACAGGAGGCTGATCTTGGCCATACGCAGGGGTGGGAGGAGAGTAAAGACTACGACAGCGCTGATAGGTCGTTTGAGGGCCACTTGGGGGGAACACAAACATTATTAGCTTGATAAGTGTGATGCTGAGGTAGAGAATAAGCATGTTGGTCAAAAGACGGTTGATTATACATATCAAAAATGTTGACAATTAGGCACCTGGACTACTTAAACCAGCTGATAAATACTCGGAGTCGCCATTGATGTTTGCAGAATGCCTCCAAAGGCTGATAAGTAGAAAGACAACATCAAAAATCCTTTCACTGCTTTGGACCTTAGTCCCACCGGGTGTGCCAAAAACTGTTATAGTACGGAATTGCACCCTTGTGGAAGAGTTCTTCAGGGTCTCACACTTTCGGCTACAAGCATGGGAACAACCTCAGGATGTAGGTTTCCTGTAGTGAGGTTGAACCTCTAGGATTTTTAAAGAGGCTAGTTCCTCTCTGGTGGATCACCTAAACTACTGCTGAAATGAAACTTCATGGAAAAAGGGTTAGGAAGAGGCAACAAGGCTCCTAAGAAAGCTAACAGGCGATGCACCAAATTTAAATGGACACTCATCTACGCTCGAACCCACACTAGATCAGTCATGAGGCGACTTGGGCTTGCACGATCTCAGGATCAAGCTAACACATGGTGGAAGAGGTTCAAGGAGAACACTAATCCGAACTTGCAAAATTTGAAAAGACTTCAAAGAGGCAAGCACAGGGTAATGGATTAGGAATACGTGCATTCACGAATCCACCAAGCAACAATCATACTAAAACACTAATTGAAGACAGGAAATAGGCAAAGAAATCGAGTCTCATTACATTCAAGAGGTAGTTACAATATCTCTACAGGGTCGAGCCTAACCAAGGGAGCACGTTTTTGCAAACGCCTCAATGAGTACCCGTCTCTCAGCAAGATGACAAAAACTCTAAAACTGGGAACATTTACAAATGGCAAGTCTCGTGATATATATAGAGAAGGGAAGAGAGAGAGAGGTCCATGTGGAGAGAGAGAAGAAAGAAGTCATGAGTTGTTGATGACTACTATCGTTGTCCTTGATCGACCATGAGACACGTCGCCTAGAATCACCAAAAAAACTCTCCTCGAGCCACTCCCATGCGTCCAAGTCTCCTTTTGGCGTATCTGAAAGTCGTGTTATGAGCAGTTGAGACATTGCTTTCTGGCGCAACTGAATTGATCTTTGTCATCAAGATGGCATGGCGTCTTTCCCTTTTCACTTGTCTTGCTAAAAGAGATGCAGGTCTCCATGTGTTTTAACCTGCCTGAGCCATGTTGTATTTAAATCGAACGGTTGTTCATCGATGGCCATGTTGAAGGATGGAAAACTTCATTAAATCTCCATCTACCAGCCACTTGGACTCTCCTGCTCTGATTGATCGCCTTTGTGCCACCTGCTTACGCCATGCGACAACTTGTCATTCGTTGCTTCCATGTCTCTCGTGCTGCTGGACCAAGTTTAAGTCGAGCACCTGAAGAACCCTGATTTACTCTATATAGAGTAACTCGGGCTTTCCGATCTCTCCTACTTTGAACCTCAGCCGCTCCTTTACTCGTGAAGCTTTCTTAAGTAGAGCACTTGGAGAAACCCGATTTACTCTATACAGAGTAATTCGGGATTTCCAAGCCTACTTACTTTGGGCTTTTGCATCTTCTTTACTTATGAGGTCCCTCAAGTAGAGCACTTGGAGATACTCAATTTACTCTATATAGAGTAATTTGGGTTTTCCAAGCTTCTCAACTTCGGACTTGTTCATCTTCTTTACTTATGAAGTCCCTTAAGTAGAGCACTTGGAGAAACCCAATTTACTCTATACAGAGTAATTCGGGTTTACCAAGCTTCTCAACTTCGAACTTGTTCGTCTTCTTTACTTCGGACCTCGATCACTTGAAGTCTTCATATTTCTTACATTTGATGACTTCGGGCTTTTCCTGTCTCTAAGCCTTTGGGCTTTTCCTCGGCCAAGTCTTCGGATTTTTCCTTCGGGCCTCCTTCCTACAGGGTTTCCCTTTTCCTTTGGAACATTTTTTCGAAGGAACTTTTTGCTCCGCTTCCTTATGTCTCTTGGGCAAAATCCCTGAAGAAATGAACAAGGAAGAGACCTGTAAGAAAGAACTTTGAGGAAAGAATCTAGGAATGACCCCAACCGAATAAAAGAACCTTCCATAGACTTAGTCCTTCGGCCTACTGCTGCATTCGAACACTTCTTAGATCTTTCTCAACTTGTTTAGATTCCTCTCTTTGCCCCTTCGATCCAACCTTTCCAGAGCTTTTACATGTGGGCCAAAAATTGGCCAACATCTTTCACGTTTCATAGGGAAGCATGCCTACTATGCTTGAAGAACCCAGTCATTTGCCTGGCCTAGTCCATTGGGCATGGAGTCACTGCTTCCTTTGACAAGGGTGGCCGAAACTGAATACAAGGCTGACCCTTGCTAGAACCTTCTCTTGAAGCAATGAGGACAACACAAAACAAAGTGCCCAAGGCACAAAGAAAGGAAAACAGAACATAAAAGAAATGTGCACAAGGCACTTTGAGGAAAGCATGAAATCTATCCTAATATATACAAGGTTACAATTTACAATTACTCCGTCCTGGATCAAATGGGAAAGTGCGAGTATCATCCACCTGCAACAATTCAAGATGAAAGATACCTTGCTTTGGAGGTACCAAAATTGGTGAACCAAGCAACTTTATGGTCAATCCTTTTGGTGTGCCCTCTAATGGAGGAAAAGGAACAAACATGTATCCAATGTAGACATACTGGTTCATGTCCTCCCAACTTGGTTCACGTTGGACTATATGGGCTCTTGCAAACTCCTCATTTGATGGCTCAAATTTGTGCTCTGAATCAAACACGTGTGACGACTCCTTTGAGTTGGTGCTTGGTTTGCTATCAAGGTTTAAGCAAAACAGCTCTAAGTCATCCCAAAAGGCAACTTCCTCTTGGTCATCCAAGACAATGCCAACTTCAACTCCATATGTGTTCAGCTTACGTTGAAAAGAGTCATATGGCAGCTTGTCAATCCATCCAAGGCCCAACATATCATTCTTTTGCGACTCTGAATCTAACCATTCCCCTTCATTCTTGGAGACATCAGTACTGCCTTCAATAGACAACTCATCTTGGGATTGGTCAGCTTCCTCACCCTGATTGGCAACTTCAATCTCAGACTCTGGAGGAGGCATAGGCTGGCTTAGAACCTCTACCTAATCCATGAAGTCATGGTACAGTTGTTGCCATACCCCATCTTCTTTGCTCGTAGCTGCATCCTGGATACATTCCTCCTTAAGTATGAAGGCATCAGTACTGCGTTCAGGGTTTAATTCCTCAATATCAAAGCCATGCCACAGCTGCTCCAAACCTGATTTCTCCTCCCTTTTTTGAAGTGGACTGCCTATCATGATCTCATCATCATAGGCACCTACGTTGTCTCCTTCAGGCTCAAACCTGACTGCAAGCTCCTCTATTCTTTGCAAAAGAGGCTCTTCCTCCAAGAGGGAGATGGTGGGAGGGTGAAGAAGTTCACCTTGCTTGCAGCTTGAGAGAATGTCTTTCCAGCCAGGTATTTTGAGCAGCGTCTCTGGTGGCTGTTGAGGGAGGAAGAAAGAGTCTTGGAACTCTTGTAGGGCAAGCTCATTGAGTTGCGCTAACTTCTCTTTGTTACTTTCTTCAACCACTAACTCCTCTTGACTTGGCTCTTGGACCATCACAACTGGCACCTCTTCCTCTCTCGGACTGGCTGAACCAATTTCCAGGATGGAAATGTGCAGGGAACAGCCAGCGTTTCCTCCTCTTGAACTAGCTGAACCAATTTCTAGAATGGAAATGTGTAGGGAATAACCAACTCTTCTTTCTCTTGAACGGGTCTAGGAGAGGTTGGTTTCACAAGTGTTGACATTGTGGATTGCACCCTTGAAAGAATGTTGGGCTTCTCTCTTCCACGTGGCACAATGGAGACTCCCCTCTTGCTGTGGGTCTAGCAAAACTGATGGGAGAATCTCTAGATAAGGGCTAGCTCCCTTTGATGCATTTCTGTTGTCTTTTGCTACTACTGCTAATACTGGGGGGGATGAAAAAGGAGGATAACCAGAACAAAAACTAATCTAAGTGGTGATGCACCAAATGATTTTGATCTACTCAATTATTCACACTTCAGACCAGAAAAGGGCAGAATACACGTAATCTGATGAAAAGACCAGACTGTAGGGAGCTTTAACAATAGGCTTAATGAAGACACACACAAAAAATGAACTTACCACAGGCGCTATAGAAAACACATTGTCTAATAACCATTTTCTGTCTCTACACTCCAGATGCAACACTCCCTGTTAACCTGCAGAAATGGTGCTTTGTCTACACTAGGTGTGTCGGTGTCAATTTGTGAAAAGCTTCAAGCAAAAAAGACTGAACACAGAATTAATACACAGACACACTCAAGAGCATAACCAGTCAGATAGAGGCAAAATACATTCTTATTGATCAAGGTGAAATTTCGGCAGGGCTTCGTCTTACAAAAATGAGATATCCCTTTCTCCACTTGAGAGATTACAATATATAGCATGAAAAAGAAGACTATGGTGCCTTTCAAAACAAGTGGCCCATACTGCGGCAGTCCAAGTCTTGACTTTGGCGTTTAAATCATATTAAATGTCATTGTAAAAGCATGGGTTGCTTGATCATTTGAATGACAAGGCCGCCCCTCTTTATGAAACTTACGCGACTGTCCGCTCACCCATGCTCAGAAGAAGAAAAACAGGCCACGCCATTGAATACTCGCATTCTTTGATAACCACTTGGTGGAGACTGTTTCACCCGCAACAATAACTCCATTTGCGGACGCTTTTTGTGCCACCTAGACTGCTTAATTCATGTATGTGCTTGGCTGGGTGCGTCTTTTGGAACATTCCAAATGTTGTCGTATGTGTGCGTGGCCGTGTTTTGGCCTCTCTATTTTGTTCCCCTTTTCCTTGCTATTTTGTCGCTTTCTGGCAATTTGAGCTCTCTCAGGCTATTCTTCTCGTCTTTTGTTGGCTCCTTGGGCTCCTTTCTCAGCGGGTCGTTGAGTTTACTCGGGTCTACGCCATGAGCCTTCGGCCTCTTATCGTGAAGGCATTAGTCCTTTGGCTTCTCCTCAATGGCCGACGCATCCCATCAAAAATTGACTTCTGCGGGCCCGTCACCATTCGAAAACCAAACGGCCATTTCATCATCGTAAATTTGACGTCCACATGCCCATCGCCATTTGAAGGCCAACGGCTAGTTTGTTGCCTTGAATTTGATGTTCACGTGCCCATGACCAGACGTTTGAATTCCAACGGCTAGTTCGCTACACTGAATTTGACGTCTTCGGGCCCGTCACCCCTTTGGCAATTTCTTCGGCCTTTTTGTATTTCTTTCTTCCCAAAGGGAAGGTGTCCCTTCGGAGCTTGGAAAAGGTCCCCCTTTTGGCAGTCGAGAGTCCCCTGCAAGGGCACTTGCCCTTTGGGTTCCTTCGGGCTGCCTTGGTCTTCTTAATTCCTTCGGACAAAATGTCCGAAGGAAATCTTTCTTTAGAGTCTTGGCTTTTCTTTGTGAATACATTTGGTTTCCCCCTTGGATTTTCTTCGGACAAAAAGTCCGAAGAAATCCCTTGGTTCCGCCTTGTCACTTTTCCAAAGGTGCTCTCTGTCCTTCGCAAGGGTATCCTTTTTCTTTCGGCCTTTTCCTTTGACAAATTCCTTCGGATGAAAGTCTAAAGGAATTCCTTCGGACATTTTGTCTGAAGGAATATGTCTTTGTCCCTTGTATTTTTCGAAGGACCTTTGGTTTTTTGTTGTGGATTTCCTTCGGACAAAAAGTTCGAAGGAATCCTTTGCCTTGCTCACTTTTCCGAAGGAAACTTTCCTTTCGGGTCTTCTGCCTTGGTCTCTTGGAATGCGCTTTTGCCCTTCGGAGCCTGCTGAATGGTCCGATTTTGTCCCCTGCCTGCCTTCCGCAAGGGCACTTGCCCTTCAGAGTGTTTATAAAAGACTTACATTTTTTAGAATTGGCCCATTCCTTTGCAATAAAAGGCATGCCCGAGGTAATTTTCTGAAGCGAAACAAGCCTCAGATCAACCCGAAACCTACAGGACTCAAATCACTCGGCTTTTTTGTGGAACAGAGCTATGACAAAGGGAAAAAACCACAATTGCAGCAAGGTGAAAGGCATCAAAGACCGGGACAGCAAGGAAAGAAAAGGGGGGACCGATTTTTGGCCTGCAGGACCAAAAAATGGTCAACAACAAGAGAGGGCATCACATAATCAGGGTCAAAGGTGTGGGAGAGGATCCAAGGAGGGATGGTTTCACACTCTTGAGTGGGAATGGGCGTAGGAGGTTCATTTGAAACCTTGGGAAGCTAGGATTGAGGCTCTTGGAGGGGAGAGGAGACATAGAACTGATCGCACTAAGTCTGCTAATCTTCATAAGACATCAACAGACTTTCTGAATTTTGGACTATGCTCCTCAACCACACCTTGTCCTCCCTTTCACAAACTGCCCATTGTTCGTCCTCACAAACTGCCCACCTGTTCTTAACCAACTGAAGAGAGCTCATTGCCTTTTGTAGAACATGGATAGGGATGACTGGAGAAAGTTCTAGACCCCTACCAATCTCCCTTATCAACTCAAGGTAATCTGATAATGCTTGTTTGAATCCTGACAAGGATGTAACAGGGCAAACATAGTCTTGACAACGGGAAAAAGCAGACTAAGAATGCACAGGAGGCTGATTTTGGTCATACGCAGGGGTGGGAGGAGAGTAAAGACTACGATAGGGCTGATAGGTCATTTGAGTGTCACTTGGGGGGGGGGAACACAAACGTTATTAGCTTGATAAGTGTGATGCTGAGGTAGAGAATAAGCATGTTGGTCAAAAGACGGTTGATTATACATATCAAAAATGTTGACAATTAAGCACCTGGACTGCCTAAACCAGCAGATAAATACTCGGAGTCCCCATTGATGTTTGCAGAATGCCTCCAAAGGTTGATAAGTAGAAAGACAACATCAAAAATCCTTTCATTGCGTTGGACCTTAGTCCCACCGGGCATGCCAGAAACTATTATAGCACAGAATTGCACCCTTGTGGGAGAGTTCTTCAAGCTCTCCCACTTCCGACTATAAGCGTGGGAACAACCTCAGGATGTGGGTTTCCTATAGTGAGGTTGAACCTCTAGGATTTTTAAAGAGGCTAGTTCCTCTTTGGTGGATCACGTAAACTACTGTTGAAATGAAACTTCACAGGAAAAGGGTTAGAAAGAGGCAACAAGACTCCTAAGAAAGCTAACAAGTGATGCACCAAATTTAAATGGACACTCATCTACACTCGAACCCATACTAGATTAGTCATGAGGCGACTTGGGCTTGCATGATCTCAGGATCAAGCTAACTGAAATATCCTGAGCCAAATTTTTTGATTTTTACAAATTGCAAATTACAATCAATGCACCCGTTAAGGTTAGAGGATAAACCAAAACGTGCAAAAAGCAACTCTAACCAGAATGTACACCAGTATCCCGATGTGGGCCAGGTGTGAGCATTGGTCAAAAGATCTGAAACAAAGTGCTTATGCAGGAAGTAACTCTAACCAAGGATGGCGCCGATGATGGCGAGCATATGGTCAGAGGATCTTCTACTTCTAAATGCCGAAAGGGAACTCAACGTCAAGTATGTGCTACCCAATCCAATGCGGAGTGAGGGGCGACCATCTGACGGAGCGATGCTAAAAGGGAACTCAACGTCAAGTATGTGCTACCCAATCCAATGCATAGGGAGGGGCGACCATCTGACGGAGTGATTACAAATAACAGTGTTTGAAAGAAAACGCTGAAAGCTGGAAATACTCAACACCGAGAATGTGCTTGCTAACCCAGAGTGGGAGAGTAGCTACCATAGGGCGGAGATTTATCTATTACAAACAATTACTGAACGAGAAGCTGAACATTACAAACTATGATGAGCAAGAATAACTATACTGTCAGTACTACTGTCAGTTTACAATATGAATGATAAGATCTTGCTTTGAATGTGGATCAACATATAAATCAAGCTGCAATAATATGTATTGAACTTCCTTCACTGAATAACAAGAATTAGATCGGAAAGTACAAGCAGACCAACCTCAAATTCTGATTTATGACAGTCCAGATTTCCGTGTGCACGAACAGCAGCCCTGTACTTCACAATTTTACTCACAACTTGCTCAAAACTTCATCAATTCTCATGAAACGAATTGCACAATGACTCTAGTATGATGGCGACCAAATCAGAACATTGAAACTCACTCAAAAGATACTATTTATTTGATGCACGCAGCGCAATGCAGATCTGAAACAGTACGGACCAGCAACCTATGAATTTACTCATATGCTCATAACTCTCTCATTTCTCACCCTAATGATCTCAAATCTGATGCAATAGACCCTCAAAATGATGGCGCCTAACTTAGTAATAAGAAATGGCATCTAAATATGGTTATTAATTACTGACATGAATCCCAATGCACTCTAGAAAGTACAACCTTCAAAGAATGACGGATTTGCATTATAAAATCATAAGCTTCGTATTAAAATCTGCAAATATTCATGAAGGGGCGCCCTTACCAATAAGATGCAATGACACAATACCCAGAACAATCTTTTTGGTATTTTTGGATTTACAAATTAAAATTCAAATCTGCTGTAGCTAAAATGTAAGATTTGGAAACCTCTAATATGCAAAATCAGAATACTAATTAGACACAATGCAGATTACAATGCACAAAACCCAATGAACTCACAAAACTAAACTAAATCACCACTAGTTGTCTCTCAAACAAGAAGCGATGCCCGAGCTAGGAGGCCTTCATTCCTCGAAGCGATCCCAAAGCCAATCTAGGAGCAAAACAATCCTGTAGACAAAGATGATGAAATGAGAGCACTCCTCCTTTTATACTTTTCCAACTGGGAGTCTCTAAAATCTTCTTGTATATGGGATAAAACATGAGAGGGAAAATAATATAATCCTCTTTAATTCTTTTTCAACCTCAACATTAAGTTGTTGAGCCTAGGCACCAAGGTCCAAAATTAAATAATAATGTTTAATTTACGGACTTTAAAACGGAAGCCAAGATGATGTCGGAAACCAATGATCTATAGCTCGTTGGAAAGGTCTTGACAAGACGAATCCAACCCCACTCTCAAAATCCCATTCCGGTGTCAATCCCGAACTTACTAAAAATAGTAAATTTCTGAAAGTGCTCCGAATGCCGAAATGAACATACCACTGCGAAGCTCTCTGAAAACCCAGAAAGAATCCGTCATTGAATCCACCAACTCCGAGCAAAGACATCCTTAAAAATAGGAAACCCTAATTTTACCTTCCGACTAGCCTTCGGGTCTCCAAAAAAAGGTCAACGGTCACTGGAAAGATCAGGTTTGAGAAGGGGACATTACATTAACACATGCTGGAAGAGGTTCAGGGAGAACACTAGTCCGAACCCGCAAAACTTGAAAAGACTTCAAAGAGGCAAGTAGCAGGCTAATGGATTAGGAATATGCACATTCATGAATCCACCAAGCAACAAGCATACTAAAACATTAATTGAAGACAATAAATAGGCAAAGAAATCAAGTCTCATTACATTCAAGAGGTAGTTCTTACAATATCTTGGCAGGGTCGAGCCTAACCAAGGGAGCACATTTTTGCAAATGCCTCAATGAGTATCTGTCTCCCAGCAAGATGACAAAAACTCTAAAACTGGGAACCTTTACAAATGGCAAGTCTCGTGATATATAGAGAGAAGGGAAGAGAGAGAGAGGTCCATGTGGAGAGAGAGAAGAAGAAAGTCATGAGTTGTTGATGACTACTGACCACTACCGTCATCCTTGCTCGACCATGAGACACATCGCCCAGAATCATTGCAAAAAACTCTCCTCAAGCCACTCCCATGCATCCAAGTCTCCCTTTGGCGTATTTGAAAGTCGTGTTACGAGCAGCTGAGACATCGCTTTATGGTGCAGTTGAATTGATCTTTGCCATCAAGATGGCATGGCGTCTTTCCCTTTTCACACGTCTTGCTAAAAGAGACGCAGGCCTCCATGTGTTTTAACCTGCCCGAGCCATGCTGCATTTAAATCGAATGGTTGTTTGTCGATGGCCATGTTGAAGGATGAAAAACTTCATTAAATCTCCATCTACCAGCGGCTTGGACTCTCCCACTCTGATTGGTCGCCATTGTGCCACCTGCTTACGCCATGTGGCAGCTTGTCATTCGTTGCTTCCATGTCTCTCATGCCGCTGGACCAAGTTTAAATCGAGCACCTGAAGAATCTTGATCTACTTTATATAGAGTAACTCGGGCTTTCCGATCTCTCCTACTTCAGACCTTGGCCGCTCCTTTACTCTGAAGCTTTCTTAAGTAGAGCACTTGGAGAAACCCGATTTACTCTATACAGAGTAATTCGGGCTTTCCAAGCCTACTTACTTCGGGCTTTTGCATCTTCTTTACTTATGAAGTCCCTCAATTAGAGCACTTGGAGAAACCCGATTTACTCTATACAGAGTAATTTGTGTTTTCCAAGCTTCTCAACTTCGGACTTGTTCAGCTTCTTTACTTATGAAGTCCCTCAAGTAGAGCACTTGGAGAAACCCAATTTACTCTATACAGAGTAATTTGGGTTTTCCAAGCTTCTCAACTTCAGACTTGTTCATCTTCTTTACTTCGGACCTCGGCCGCTTGAAGTCTTCGGATTTCTTACATTTGACGACTTCGGGCTTTTCCTGTCTCTAAGCCTTTGGGCTTTTCCTCGACCAAGTCTTCGGATTTTTCCTTCGGGCCTCCTTCCTACAGGTTTCCCTTTTCGGAACATTTTTCCGAAGGAACTTTTTGCTTCGCTTCCTTATGTCTCTTGGGCAAAATCCTCGAAGGAATGAACAAGGAAGAGACCTGTAAGAAAGAACTTGGAGGAAAGAATCAAGGAATGACCCTAGCCGAATAAAAGAACCTTCCACAGACTTAGTCCTTCGGCCTGCTGCTGCATTCGAACACTGCTCAGATCCTTCTCAACTTGCTTAAATTCCTCTCTTTGCCCCTTCGATCCAACCTTGTTAGAGCTTTTACATGTGGGCCAAAAATTGGCCAACAGGGCCTAAGATTAGATCTTATATCTCAATTATCTCAAACCTATAAAGTGTCACATGATTAATGATAGTGGCAGATATTCATCTCATCCTAAATAGTTTAGTCAGGTTAGTAAGTCGGCTACATACGCTAAATAAAGTTATGTTTTCAATAAAGGAATGCTATTATTAGTCATATGTTTGGCCAAAGTCTGGGTTAGCGTTGTTGTTTGTTGGCATAGGTCATTGGGTGGTTGGTGATGGCTGCCTCAACTGCCACACTCGTTGGCCATTATTGTATTCATGGTTGTAACAAAGACTTGAACAGGGAGTTCTCTTGTGTGAAAATATCCCCGATCTTCCATCTGTGACATAATTTGCTACTGATATTACAATCACTGTTGCATATACTTATATTCTCTATTCTGTTTTATTAAATTGTTTGTTCATATATCCTGCTTATACCACAGCTCTGTTGCCAGTTTTACTCTATATTTTAGACTAGGCAACTTACAAGGACATCGACAAGCCGCCACATTAAAATTGCACTGTGGTTATTGTTGTCAACCTGGAGCTGCGCCCTGATTCGAGGACGTGCGCGAAACGGCCAGTCCTCTATCCGGCTGAAACAATGGGATTTTCTCACGAGGGTGGGTGCCTCAATAGTGAGAAGAACCTCCAGAGAAGGCTGGGTCCAGTATGATATATCAATGAAGATTCCTACTCTACGCTGCTAACTACCATCGAAAAGGGAGAAAGAAAACTTAAAGGGGAAATCCTACCTAAAAGGGGGTGATACACCAGAATTATGATCCTACTTAGCGTGGAACCTTGAACACTGAACGAACAAGAGAGAAGGAAGACCTTAGACTTCAAATTAATCACTTGTGCATAAGTATTTCATGTAGAGGTTCGATCTAATAACTAAAACTTGAGGGAAAACGATGGAGAGAGGTCCGATACAAGACACTTTGCAGCCACCTAACATCCACTTACAATTTCAGCAAAAGACAATAAAGAACACTTTAACATGATCTGCACAAGGATAATATAGCAACTAGGTATGAAACAAAATTTGGGAAGGGAGAAAAAACTCTACCACTTATGCAAATTGCTGAAGAAATATATACTATGCCACGCTTGAAATCTGATAGTACAGTCCTTATTGATCGAAGCGGTTACACAACTCTTAATGGCAGAGTCTGGTCTAACCAAGAGAGATTGGATTATTTTTTTTTTAATCAAGGCTGAAAGCCATTATATAGGAAATTACAAGAGGCCAAAGATAGGCGTATAAACTTGAAGAGAAAGATTTACTTTTGTTAACTCAAGGCTTTACTTGGCCTTAATAAAATATATTTTTCTCTTTGTCCTTGCATGAATTTTCTTTGTTTGATGAAGCGCACTCATCCTTGTCATGAACCGTCCACCTCTTCTTTGCATGTAAATCTTCTAGTGGATGCGGCGTTTGATCAATTAGTTAACTCTAAATATGGACTAGTCAACTCCAAATATAGACTTAGAACTCCTGTTGAAGCCGGATTTAGTCCTTCGGATGCATGCGCTGAAAGAAGACAAACAGGTCTTTAATGATTAGTCAACTGAAACTCTAACGTTTATTTGAAAATAGCTCCAACGTTTGCATGCATTTCGCTCTAATTTTGGTCGTGTCTATTTCCGGCAAGATTTCGTATTCAATTCTTCGTCGGACTATCTATTTTCTACTCCTTTTGCACAGTCGGCTTCCATTTATCTCGGATTTTCTGCTACCTTTTTAAATTCCAACGGTTACTTCCTGCAGGAAAAATTTGACGACCTGCAGGACGTCACCATTTCCTTCGGAAAATATTTCCGCGGGTTTATTCCTTTGTTATTTTTCCCTGTTGGCCCTTTCCTCTTATTTGCTCGGGCATTTTCCCACGGGTCTTTTGTTATGCCAGCTTTCGAATTCCTTCAGACTTTTGTCCGAAGGAATTCCTTTGGACAAAAAGTCCGAAAGAATTAATTTCCGTGGTTTTGCCTTGCCTTTTGTCTTGGTCTTGTTTTTCTTCGGGTTTATTTCTTGCACAAGTTTTTCTGATTTCAACGGCTTTGTCTGCTCCAACGGTTACTTGTCTCCTGCCTTTTCCGAATTCTTGTGGACTTTTTGTTCGAAGGAATTCCTTCGGACAAAAGTCCGCAGAAATTCATTCTCTTTGCCTTTGCTCTTTTAATGTGCCTTTCGGCAGCCAAAGTGTCCTCCGCCAGCCAACGGTCCACGTGTCATCCAGCAGCAATCCACGTGTCATCCACAGTCCACTTCGGAAAAATTGGAGGAGCCCGGACTTTTTGCAACGGTCCCGAAATTTGATCTTCTCCCTGCCCAAAGGGTAGGTGCCCTTCGGGAATTTTGTAAGCGTCCCTTCCGAAGGGTACCCTGCCCTTCGGAAGTCTTGAAACTGTCCCTTGTCTTTTGAAATTTTTCTAAGCTTCTTCCAAGTGCTTCACAAACCTGAGTAAGTCCGTAGAAACTCCCTGCCTGAGTGCATAGAAAATTGACTGCCAAGTCCGTAGAAATTCTGATTTAGTCTGCAGAAAATTTGAGTGAGTCCGTAGATTTTTTCAGTGAGTCCTAAGAATCAGCAAAGGAAAACAATGAATTCTTCCATCCTTGGCTAGAGACGAGAACTTTCCAAATAGCAAGAAAAAATCTGACTCGTGGAAGATTTGTCAACATTTTGGTGACGCAGCTAGGAAGCATGCCTGCTATGCTTGAGGACCCAGGCCATGTATAGACTTTATTCGAATTTCCTAATGGTGAATCCGATTTTGGATCGAAAAAATCTGCTCTGATCATTGCTGTAATAACCTCCTTCAAAATAAGAAGGGAAACACACGAAAGCAGAAAACTAACTAAAAGCAAATGTGCAAACAAGCACTTATTGAACAAAACGGAAGCAAACCACTGTGCTTTTACAGCACTTGGAGGAAAGTAGAAACAATTAAAATAACCTAGCTAACTATGATGAAACATGATCCGCTTGGATCAAATGGAAAATTCTTGAACTCGCTCCTTTCGAGAGATGGTATAATTTGCAAGGCAGGATGTTTATTAGTCATAACCTTTGATGAGGCAGTTGCCTTGTCAACCAATTGTATTAGCACCTTCTTGAATGAGTCATCAATAGCAAACCAGTCACCAACAAAGACAAACTCACCAAGTATTTCCTAATTGTTCTCGGATTGGTTGTCATCTATCACCATGTCAAGTGATACCCCATCTATGCATGCCGTTTGGGTGACCACATCCTTCTTATTTACTGCTGCGAGTTTATCCAGCGCTTCAAAAAGCTTTGGGCAGGCAACTCCATCTGTACTGGGATCTTGAATAGGTGATTCTTTATCAAGCTTCTCATAAACGTGCTCTTCAGTAGCCAACACATCTATACAAAGCTCTTCAATCTCTGGTAGAGGCTCAAGGTACAGCTGCCAATCATATTTTTGTTCCTCATTTTGGTCTATTTGAACTGAATCAGCTGTCACGCTATCTGGATCCTTCTCAATAGGAGATACCTGTAACTCATGTATGACTTCAATTTTTACCATCTTCTCTTGAAGTTCCTCTATATCAAGATCAGTCTTCTCACTCTCGGCTATAACTGGATGCTCAATTACAACCTCAGGAGAAGTAATAATAGGAAATTCCTCCTCAAACACTTCTGAAGCATCCTCTACACGTTCTGCAAGAACCTAACCTGTAACTGCGACCTCTTTCTCGATACTCCGAAGAATAGGGTCTTCTTGAGGAAGGGTGATGGTGGGAGGGTGATGAAATTCATTTATTTGAGAGGGAAAATGAAGCATGGGAGATTGATCATGATCAGATTTTGGAATCTTGAGGGCAATGGAATTCTCTAGGGAGTTTTGGAGTGGAGGAAAAGAGAAATTCTTAAAGACGTCCGTATTTTGCTCCTTCCACTTGGCCATTACCTCATCAAAGTTTGGAACTTGCTTGTCCTCCTGGACAACCTGAGCTTGAGAGATAATTGGTGAGGTAATGATGGGACTATAGAAGGTCTAGTCTCATAAATAGTCACTTGAATAGGCTTTTGGATATGCTCCTGGATAGGTTCTTGAATAGGCTTTTGATTCCAACTAGGAAGCTCCCTTGGCGCACACTGGGGATGGTTAAGAACTTCAAGAGAATAAGAAGCACCATAGCCTTTTGTAGACAATTCGTTTAACTCGATTCTTTGCCTTTCCCAATCCTCCATCCTTTCTATGCGAGAATACATAGTTCATTTATCTCTTTTGGATCATTAGACACATTTCGAAATAGACCATTTACTTCCTCATACTGAGAGTTAGAACAAACCTTTCTTGCATATGCCAGTATTCTGAGCTCTATTTCATTCATTTTTTCTTGAAGACGATACTGCTCATATGTAACATCATAGCCATATGGGGAAGATGGAATCTGATTCTGAGACTGATATGGATTACCAGGAAGGTAAGAGTCATGTTTTTGATAATAAGGATCATGAGAAACTTGATAAGACTCAACATAGCTTTGATAATAACCTTGATAAGGCTGATTAGGCTCATAGATATCATGACCAGGCTGGAATGATCCATCATTGCGCTGATAAGGAAACATAGCATAGGAATTCTCTCCATACATAGCCATCAAAATTCATTCGTGATAAAAATAGACTTACATGGAAGCTATCCTGAACTGTTAGAAGCAACTGCTTGAGCTTGGAGTCACCGAATACTTCTTGAAGAACACTGTTGTAACTGCAATTTCATTAAAACCAGGAAAAATGGGTCCCACCAAGCGTGCCAAAAACTGTTGTCAACCTAGGGCTGCGCCCTGATTCGAGGAGGTGCGCGAAACGGCCAGTCCTCTATCGGCTGAAACAATGGGATCTTCTCACGAGGGTGGGTGCCTCAACCTCCAAAGAAGGCTGGTTCCTGTATGATGTATTAATGAAGATTCCTACTCTATGCTGCTGACTACCATGGAAAAGGGAGAAAGAAAACTTAAAGGGGAAATCCTACCTAAAAGGGGGTGATACACCAGAATTATGATCCTACTCAACGTGGAACCTTGAACACTGAACGAACAAGAGAGAAGGAAGACCTCAGACTTCAATTAATCACTTGTGCATAAGTATTTCATGTAGAGGTTCGATCTAATAACTAAAACCTGAGGGAAAACAATGGAGAGAGGTCCGATACAAGACACTTTGCAGCCACCTAACATCCACTTACAATTTCAGCAAAAGACAATAAAGAACACTTTAACATGACCTGCACAAGGATAATATAGCAACTAGGTACGAAACAGAATTTGGGAAGGGAGAAAACTCTACCGCTTATGCAAATTGCTGAAGAAATATACACTATGCCACGCTTGAAATCTGAAAGTATAGTCCTCCTTATTGATCGAAGAGGTTACACAACTCTTAATGGCAGAGTCTGGTCTAACCAAGAGAGATTGGATTCTTTTTTTTTAATCAAGGCTGAAAGCCATTATATAGGAAATTACAAGAGGTCAAAGATAGGCGTATAAACTTGAAGAGAAAGATTTACTTTTGTTAACTCAAGGCTTTACTTGGCCTTAATAAAATATATTTTTCTCTTTGTCCTTGCATGAATTTTTTTTGTTTGATGAAGCGCACTCATCCTTGTCATGAACCATCCACCTCTTCTTTGCATGTAAATCTTCTAGTGGATGCGGCGTTTGATCAATTAGTTAACTCTAAATATGGACTAGTCAACTCCAAATATAGACTCAGAACCCCTGTTGAAGCCGGATTTAGTCCTTCGGATGCATGCGCTGAAAGAAGACAAACAGGTCTTTAATGATTAGTTAACTGAAACTTTGACCATTTATTCGAAAATAGCTCCAACGTTTGCATGCATTTCGCTCTAATTTTGGTCGTGTCTATTTCCGGCAAGATTTCGTATTCAATTCTTCATCGGACTATCTATTTTCTACTCCTTTTGCACAATTGGCTTCCATTTATCTCGGATTTTCTGCTACTTTTTTAAATTCCAATGGTTACTTCCTGCAGGAAAAAATTGACGGCCTACAGGACGTCACCATTTCCTTCGGAAAATATTTCCGCGAGTTTATTCCTTTGTTATTTTTCCCTGTCGGCCCTAACTCTTCTTTGCTCGGGCATTTTCCCGCGGGTTTTTTGTTCCGCCGGCTTCCGAATTCCTTCGGACTTTTGTCCGAAGGAATTCCTTCGGACAAAAAGTCCGAAAGAATTAATTTCCGTGGTTTTGCCTTGCCTTTTGTCTTGGTCTTGTTTTTCTTCGGGTTTATTTCTTGCGCAAGTTTTTTAGGATTTCAACGGCTTTGTCTGCTCCAACGGTTACTTGTCTCCTGCCTTTTCCGAATTCCTGCGGACTTTTTGTCCGAAGGAATTCCTTCAGACAAAAGTCCGCAGAAATTCATTCTCTTTGCCTTTGCTCTTTTAATGTGCCTTTCGGCAGCCAAAGTGTCCTCCGCCAGCCAGCAGTCCACGTGTCATCCAGCAGCAGTCCACGTGTCATACACAGTCCACTTCAGAAAAATTGGAGGAGCCCGGACTTTTTGCAACGGTCCCTAAATTTGATCTTCTTCCTACCCGGAGGGTAGGTGCCCTTCGGGAATTTTGTAAGCGTCCCTTCCGAAGGGTACCCTGCCCTTCGGAAGTCTTGAAACTGTCCCTTGTCTTTTGCAATTTTTCCGAACTTCTTCCAAGTGCTTTACAAACCTGAGTAAGTCTGTAGAAACTGCCTGCCTGAGTGCGTAGAAAATTGACTGCCCGAGTCCGTAGAAATTCTGATTTAGTTCGCAGAAAATTTGAGTGAGTCCATAGATTTTTTCACTGAGTGAGTCCTAAGAATCAGCAAAGGAAAACAATGAATTCTTCCATCCTTGGCTAGAGACGAGAACTTTCCAAATAGCAAGAAAAAATCTGACTCGTGGAAGATTTGTCAACAGTTATATTCCATTGTTTGTTGTTATTCCACTCTCTTTCTAGTAGTATTTGTTTGTTTTGGTCCTTCTAAGTTTCACTCTTTGCAAAGAATGCCTCTTCTAATACCTTTGTCTCCAATGCGAGTAAATCCTGAGTAGGAGGTGTCATGTCTGTGTGATGTCCATCTCAGGTTCTTTTTTGTCTGGGACATAGACTGGTAAGGTGTCTGACATTAAATTGTGAATGTCACCGCTAGTACCATGACCTGCTGTACCTCTAAGTGAGTGTATGTCATCTAAATAAGAAGGCTGGAAGTGAGTTTCACAAAATCCATTGTCACCAGGGCTGAGGATAATGGCGAGCCTACTAATAAAGAGTGTAGGGCTGTTGATGACACAACTGACAATTCTATAGATGAGAATCCAATTACAGGTATACAGATGAAGACCTTGAAATTGGTGCACTAGCAGGTATAGATAGTGGCAGAATATATATAGAAGTTTACATATATCAACATAATATCAAGAAGGGTTGGCCCCTTAGGAGAGAGATTCCTTGAGGGGTACCTTAAGATTCTGTCTTCCTTTGATTGGTCATTGTGGTCAGATTATGAAGTGCTGTGATAGTCGTCATCATCAAGCATGTCAATGACTACCTTCTTTATTTGAGCTTGACCCTTTGGCTTGTCTAAAGGGGAAGACTTGCCCATAGTGAGGGATTTTCCTTCTTACTCTTCTAGTCGATTGATGTAAACTTGAACATTTTTGTAATATAAGGTGCATTTTTTATTAAAAAATGGCTAAGTGCATGCTAAGCCAAAAAGAGGCCCTTGTGCTTCATGCACTTGAACTCATGTAATCACTCTGCGCATAAACTCTTATGATTTAATCAGGTTGATGCTGCCATAACGAATTTTATGTAACTAAGCAATGATGTTTGCATGTGAGAAATGCTAGGGAAGAGGGCAAGAATAATGTGTTGGTCACTGAATGACAAGGAGAATGATTTGATCACTAAATGATGAGAATGAGTTAGTCACTATATGATGAGGAGAATGAGTTAGTGACTAAATGCAAATGCACTATGTTGTAAAATAAAGAAAACAAATTCTTGTAAACTGCATGGCAATGGAGTATTTGGCAGGAGCGACTGAAATGCTTGGAGCCAAAAGTTGTGTACTTGATTTAACAAGGGAATGAAAATAGTTTTGAATTTATAAACCATATTTATGTTTGCATTAAAATATTATCCATCACTGTAGATGATGTTTGCATGTGTGAAATTACTTATTTCATAGTGGAGGTGTAATTGCAAGGGATTGCAATACTTTTGCATAATTAAAATAAATGGAATTTACAAATGTTATCTATGTTTCTGTAATATACTTCTTGACATTTCCTATGAATTGGGAAGAGAGACTTCCCGAGAAGTTGAATGCAATGGTTGCATATACCAACTAACTACTTATTACATTCTTAATTTTTAGTTTATTGCTTACTTCGTGGCGTGGTAAAACATAGTGTTTTGATTCTAATTCCAACAATAGAATTGCATATTCTTACTAGTCTTCTTTCACATTGATTCCTATTATGGTCATTTATTTTCTCGATATAATTATTTTTATGACTAGGGGATACATGTTTCAGTGGAGTGTTTTACTTGAATGTGTGCATTCTGTCCAAAACTAATTTCTTTCATTTGTATGTTTTCACTTTTCAGGTTACATTCAGCAATGAGTTTAAAGAATCATTTACCAAAATAAGGAGTCTACATGTGCGCCAGCAAATAATCAACACAATACTGAAATTGGCTAATGGTTGGAGACAGATTAAAAAACACTCGGGTTCTGCTCAGGATAGCCTTATAAATGAATATGCAACCTCGGGATTATATTTAATGTGGACAACTGATGTTGAACGAGGAGAGGAAGTATTGCAAGTATTAAAAATATGGAGTGTTCTTACACTTGCTGAAGTTCCTAGCCTTAGACAACGTTTGGAAAAGTCTTTTGCAACATATACTCCAGAGTACATTCAGCGCTGCAAAGTGAAGCTTTTGGACAAGTATGTTGTATTTTATTGTTAAACCCTGGTTCGTCAAAGAGTATGATTTCTGCATTTATTTTAAATGTTTGTTTGGATAGGACTGGTGTCCATTAAAGAAATAAGATCGATTATAATAGCTTTTTTTACGATATTTCCTTAGATGTGGTGAATGGTGTTTTCTGTGATAACCCTTAGAAATAAATTAATTCGAAGACGAATATATATATATATATATATATATATATATATATTATTCTAAATAAAGCTAAAAGAATGACTTATGCCTGTAGCTTGTCTTTACTACGGTAAGAAAAGAAGGATGAGCTGATATGGAATTATTGATCATATTTTGCATATTTTTCCAAATCTGCATATCTGAAGGCTATCTTGTTCCAGAGATGCAAAAACAGTTCTACCAGGGCGATGGAAGGATGATCCTGGGTTTGTGTGGTATAGGCGTTTACAGCAATCAGAAATGTTTCAGACTCTGCATTGTCAGGATTTTGGAAAGGAGGCCATTACATTGGAGCATGCCAGAAGCCAAGAACTCCTTTGCCCAAGGTCAGTCAATGATATTCTACAATGCTCTACCTGCACCAGACTATAAAAACTTTTGAAATGCAGTACTAAATAGGAAATGAAGAAGCTACTTTCTTTGTAGTTGCATACTTTGTTTTCACAATTATCTAGTATAAAGAAGTTCCCCCATTATTTTATTTGCAGGCACAAGAAGCATGAAGAGTCTGAATGGCTGAAGAATGATGCTATAGGCCATACTTCCATCAAGTTACAGGCAAGTAGGGACAGATTGGACAGATTTAAGTCTGTATTTGAGGATGATAACCCCGAGACTGCCACTGAGTGCATTCAAGCTGCTCCGTCTAAAAGTAAGCAAATGCAAAAGAACAAGCCAAAGGGAAAAAAGAAAGGGGGTAAAAAGAAGAAGTAAATGTCGGAAGATTTTTGGCCATATATAGGATTTTTTCTCTCTCGAGGTAAACACTTTTTTTGGTTTGGAAGTTATGAAACCCACCAGGGGTGGGGCTCTTACTAAAGAGTCAACTACCAATGGCAAGGGACACTGGGCCGTGTAACCAGCCTTGTACCACAGCACAAGAGCTTGCTGTATATATGATTGATTTGTGTATGTAATTATTACATGACATGGTTGAAAGAGTCACTTTAAGAAAATTCCAAAGTCAAAGGTAAACAAAGGGATTAAAAATGGAAGTATAAGCAGGAACATGTCTGGTTGTATATAAGATTGATTTATATATATACATGTAATTATTATATTACATATATGAAAAAGACATTGAATACATGATCTACATTTGGTAACTGTTTTTTTTTTTTTAGCAATATAATGTCCCAACCGCCACCCTATTAAACTTAGTCAATGACTTTTCTGCCAGAAATGGCCCCAAAACTGCCCGGAAATCCATGGAAGTGTGATGAAAAACTTTCCGGACATTTCTGCCACGTTTCTGGAGAGTTTCTGTACCGGAAATTTTTCTAAGCAGAAACAGGGTGGGGGCTGGAGAGTTCTTGGAATTTATTTTGGTCCGGGGAGCCACTAGATCCACTAGTAGAAGGTTGCTCTTGTTTTGGTATAGGTATTGTAGTAATTGTTGGTGTAGGAATAATGACATCAATTGGAGGGATAGCAATAGGAGGTGGTCTAATTTTAAGAAATAAGGGTATTGGTGGTCTAGACATAAGTTTACCCACTTGAACCAGATAATTTTATGCCCTAATGGCCACCTCATAAGCGTTTGGAAGTATATTCCCTCCCATGGTTTGTATCATTACTTCTATTTCACTATTTAAAGCCTTCAAAAAGTATAGGAAGGCAAAGTTAGGGGTTGGCCTAACTGAGACTAGGATTTTGTCCCAAGTTTTTTGGAACCTTGTGTTGAAGTCTTGCATGACTTCATGAGGAGCTCTTTTAATGGCAGTTAGCTACTCTACAAGTGAGAAATGGCCACTTTTGTCCTCAGTTATTTTACACAAGGCCTCTCCTAATTGGTCCCAAGTTTGAATGAAGTTAGTGTTGACGCTATGGATTGCACCCTTGAGAAAACGCTGGGCTTCTCTCTTCCACGCGGCACAATGGAGACTCCTCTCTTCCCTGTGGGTCTGGCAAAACTAAGGGGAGAATCTCTAGATAAGGGTTAGCTCCCTTTGATGCATCTCTAGGTTATTTCACTACTACTGCTAATATATATAGGGGGGTTGAAAAGAGAGAAGGATTATTGAAGCAAAACTTAAGCTAAGACGGTGATGCACCAAAAAAGTTTGATCTACTCATTTGCTCACACTTCAAACCATAAGAGCACGTACATACACTTTATTTGATAAAAAGACCAGACTGCAGAGAACTTAACAGAAAGGCTTAATGAAGACACACAAAAGATGAACTTACTCCAGGTGTTGTAGGAAGACACTGTCTGATATCCCTCTCCTATCTCTGTGCTCCAGATACAACTTTTTTTGCTACCTGCAGGGATGGCGCTTTATCTATAGTAGGTGTGCTGGTATCAACCCTGTGAAAGCATCATAGAACAATGACTGGACACAAGGTTAATACTCAAGCACACTTAGAGATATATCCAACCAGATAGAGGTAAAAAACTTTTTATTGATTCAAGGTGAAAATTTGGCAGCTCTATGCCATACAAAAAATGAGAGATCTCTTTTCTCAAATGAGAGATTACAACACATATGGAGAGAGAGGAAGTAAAGGCACTCCTTTTGGAAAAGACTTTGGCGCCTTTTTTTTTTTACAAGTGGCCCATGTGCATTGAGAACATCGGGCAGAGGAAACCGTTGTTGCTGATATCATCCTTCTAGAAACGGCCTGTTAGAACCATGCTGTGTAGTCACTAGTCTTGACTTTAGCGCTTAAAACGTATTAAACGCTATTGCAGAAGCATGAGTCGCCCGATTGTTTTAATGACAAGGACGTCCCTTTTGTCTGCAAACAAGACCGCTTTTTAAAGAGATTCACGTAGTTGTCTGCTCATTAATGCAAAATGAGAAAAAACAGGCTGTGTCATTCACTGTTTGCGTTCCTTGACCACTTGGCGGAGACTGTTTCAACCGCTGGAATAACTCTTCTGTCAATGCTTTGTTTTTGCCACTTGGGTTGTTCCCATCTTTCCTTGTTATTTTTGTCTCTTCTTGGCTTTGTGAGCACTTGGGGCTATCTTCTCGGTGGGTCGCTAAGTTCACTTGCGCCCTATCCTTAAGTATTTCAAAATCAACGGCTATTTCACCACCTTAAATTTGACGTTCATGCGTCCGTCACTGGGCGTTTGAACCTCTAACAGCTAGTTCACCATGCTAGATTTTGACATCTTCGGGCCCGTCACCCCCTCTAGGAATTCCTTCGGACTTTCTTTCCTTCTAATTTTTTTCTTTGTCTGGGTCTTTGTCTTTTAACCCTCCCAAAGGGAAGGTATCCCTTCGGGTTTTGAGAAAAGGTCCCTTTCACGGTCACCGAGAGTCCCCCGCAAGGGCACTTGCCCTTCGGGCTCCTTGTGGTTCTCACATCTTTCGGACATTTTGTCTGAAGTAATTGTTCCCTTCATTTTAAACGCTTGCTTTTGGTCAGCTTTTTCCCTTCATTTTAAACGCTTGCTTTCGGTTGGCTTTTTTGTGGACAAATTCCTTCAGACAAAATGTCCGAAGGAATTCCTTCGGACTTTTTTTCCAAAGGATTTGCCTTACCATTTTCTGCGGATTTTCTTTTCGAATGGACAGTCTTTGCTCGTCGACCGGCCTTGTGAATTTCTTCGAACAAAATGTCCGAAAGGGATTTGCCTTACCATTTTCCGTGAATTTTCTTTCCGAATGGACAGTCTTTGCTCGTCGCCTTGCCTTGTGAATTTCTTCGTACAAAATGTCTGAAGGAATTCCTTCGGGCATTTTGTCTGAAGAAATTCAACCTTTGTCTTTGCCTTGTCTTTTTCGGAAGGGCAAGTCCCTTTTGGGCCTTTTGACTAGCTGCCCTCCGCAAGCGTTGATCAAGTCCAAAGTTACCCTTTGGATCTTTTGCCATGGTCCACTTTGCTCATCCCCTACCCTCCGCAAGGGTTGCTCAACCTTTCGAAGAAGCTTTGTAAAAAGCCTTGCATTCTTCGAACTGGTTCATCCTTTTGCCGGAAGACTTGTGCAAACCAAAATTTGAACTGGCTCAGAACAACAGGGGAAGAAGGAGATCGATTTTGGCTTGTAGGATCAAAATGGTCAACAAATTGGTGAGTCCTAGGGGAAGCATGCCTACTATACTTAAGAAACCAGTAGCCTCAAAGTCCATTGGGTACGGAGTCAGAATGCAGCTTAAAAAAGTTAGCAACAGCCTCGAGAGATCTAAGAATCAATCATGAAGCTTTTTACCCCAAACACAAAGGAAAACACGCACAAGGCTAAAAACACTACCTGTGTAAACAACACTTAGGGAAAACAGGAAAAGAAAAACTGAAAGCAAATTACTATGCACAGCTAACCAGGTATATTTGCATCCCTCTTGGATCAAAGGAAAAACTTATTAAGTCTCTTTCATGGCAAGAAAATTTATGGTGTCAGCCAAATAACTGAATGGAATGGAGATTTGGTGACTTGCTCTTCTTGACTGCCACCTTGATTGGCTCGTATCCAATTGAATTGGGGGCAAGCATGCTTCCAACATATATGTATTCTTCTTGTTCTTGAAAGCTTGCCCCCTGCTAGTTCTTCATGCTGGTGTGTTTCATCAAGAAATCAATGGTTGTTGGCTCATCACCATAAGCCCTTTGATATGCATTATGGATTGGCTTGTCTCCTACTTCATTGAAGTCGTTGTCAAACTCATCTTCTGCTTGATCATGGCTTTCTTGAAGAAGGGTGACTGTTGTGATGTCTGAAATGAGATCACAAATTGATTGCTCAACCCACAGAACATCACCTTCTTGTGCAAGGCTCTCTTTTTCAAAGTTTTCCTCAAGATGGACAAGCCTCTCCTTTTTCTGCTCAAAGACCAGAGTCTCTAGTTGTTCAAAGACATCCTCCCGATCCTCCTCCAACTCGGGCTCCATGGCATGGTCATCCTCGATGACTTCAAAAATATCATTTCAGATTCACCGACCTCTTGAAAGGATAAATCTGAAAGCTTGCAGCCCCTTTGCATACTTATTTGAGTTCCAATGCTTCCTTCTCCACCCTTAGCCAACTCATAGCCTCCTTGAAGAAGAGCGTAACCTACCCCAATGACTTCAAACAAATCATTCAAAACATGATCAAGAATCTGTCCATGCTCCTCCATGAGGTCTTGCAAAGTGAGAAAAGAGTCCAGGATCATATCTTCCTCATTAGAGATAGAGGCAAAAGCTTGTGACTTGTCTTCTTGTTCATCAAAGGGAGTACCTATGGTGATCTCCTCCTCATCTGCATTCATGAAGCTTCCCTGATCAATCATGAACTGAGCATACTCCTCTTCACTTGCTTCCTTTAAGATGGATTCCTCAACACAAGAGAAACATTCTTCATTTACCAGGCAAGGAGGTGGAACACAGGGATTGTCAAAATCAGGGTGGGAATGGAAAGCAGGGGATCTTTTTGAAAACTTATGAGAAAATGGGGGCAGACTTTGGGCCAAAATCACTTGATTTTCGTCTCTCCACTTGACCAACACTTCATTAATATCGAAATTAGCTTGAGGATTGGTAGAAGGGGTGTATTTTGGCGTAGGCTCCTCTACAAGGTCTGAAACTTCCATCTCTCTTTCACTAAGCAGTCTCACCTTAGCCTCTAATTCCTCAATTTGCTTAGCTAGATTATCCTGAAAGAGTCTTTCTTGGAGCTCATAGGAATCATCATGGAAATGAGGAGTGCACGAAGGCTGCCATGGAGTACAAGAAGCTTCTTGAGGAAGGGTGGGAGGCACTTGAAAAGGACTAGCCTCATTTTGTACCTCACACTCTCGGACAATGTCTCTCTCTTCCTTGATGCTCCATGACTCGACTACTTTACTCCAATTCATGATCTTTGGACTGGAAGTCTCCTTTTGGGGTGTTGGGGCTACAATGTGAGAGGGTAGTGAGGGTTTGGATTCCACTTCCCTTGCTGTCAACATAGATTGTTGCATTTGAAGATTTGCCAATTCGATCTGCTTATTAAGATTGGCTTTAAACACAAGATTTACTGTTTTAGAACTCTCCTCAACATGATTGGGGAAAGGACTTTGACAAGCTTGACTTGGCTCATGAGCAAGGGCTGCGTATGTCTGATATGAAACTTGGGGCAGCGAGTATGCAGGTTGATAGACTTGGTAAGGCTGTCTTTCATGAATACTCGGCTTCTCTTCCAAAGATGCAATCAAACCACTCACATTCAGCATCTCGCTTGTAAGCCTTTGCCAATTGGCTATTTCAATAGGAGTCCATTCACTCTTAACCAGATCTAATGCATTTCTCACTTGATGAATGGAATGATCAAATTTTTCTTGGCCACATCCCCTTCTAGTGTCAAGCTCCACTACATACTTTTCATATCCCAGCAATGCTTGTTTGAAGGTGGAAATGGGCTGATTGGCAAAAAGATTAGGTTGAGTAGAAGTAACACATTGAAAAGACTGGGCACAAGACTGATATAGCTCATGACAGGGCTGAGACTAGTCATATTGGACCCGATAAGGATCAACACAACGCTGGTAAGGATCATACCCAAGTTGGCCAAGGACTTGCTCAAACTGAGGAGGAAGAGGCAAAGCTCGAAATATTTCACCACCCTGCAAAGGGCAAAACTCATAACCGTATGCATCCTTGTTGCTTGAGATGATTCCATGAACAACCTGAGCTTGATCAAAACTATATGAAAGAACACAAGACCCATGGTTTTGAGCCATGGAATTATACATACCAAAATACGATTTGTTGATGGCACCAGGACTGGTTAACCAACGGATTCAACTCGGAGTCCCCATTGGTGTTGATGAAAAAGCCTCCAAAGGCTGGCTGGTTGAAGAACACACCAAAATTCTTCAACTCTTTGGATAAAAAATTGGTCTCGTCGGACGTGCCAAAAACTGTTGACGCTTTAGATTGCACCTTTGAGAGAACGCTGGGCTTCTCTTTTCCACGCGGCACAATGGAGACTCCTCTCTTGCCTGTGGGTCTGGCAAAACTAAGGAGATAATCTCTAGATAAGGGCTAGCTCCCTTTGATGCATCTCTGGGTTATTTCACTACTACTGCTAATGTGTGTGTGTGTGTGTGTGTGTGTGTAATGGGGGGGTTGAAAAGAGAGAAGGATTACTGAAGTAGAACTTAAGCTAAGACGGTGATGCACCAAAAAAATTTGATCTACTCATTTGCTCACACTTCAAACCATAAGAGCACATACATACACTTTATCTGATAAAAGGATTAGATTACAGAGAACTTAACATAAAGGCTTAATGAAGACACACAGAAGATGAACTTACCCCAGGTGCTGTAGGAAGACACATTGTTTGATAACCTTCTCCTATCTCTGCACTCCAGATACAACTCTTTTTGCTACCTACAGGAATGACGCTTTGTCTATACCAGGTGTGTTGGTATCAAACCTGTGAAAGCATCATGGAATAATGACTGGACATAAGGTTAATACTTAAGCACACTCAGAGATATATCCAACCGGATAGAGGTAAAACACTTTTTATTGATTCAAGGTAAAAATTTGGCAGGGCTGCGCCATACAAAAAATGAGATCTCTTTTATCAAATGAGAGATTACAATACATATAGAGAGAGGAAGTAAAGGCGCTCCTTTTGGAAAAGACTTTGGCGCATTTTTTTTTATAAGTGGCCCATGTGCGTTGAGAACATCGGGAAGAGGAAACCACTGTTGCTGATATCATCCTTCTACAAACGGCCTGCTAGAGCCATGCTGTGTAGTCGCCAGTCGTGACTTTAGCGCTTAAAACGTATTAAACGCTACTGCAGAAGCATGAGTCACCCGATTGTTTTGATAACAAGGCTGCCCCTTTTGTCTGCAAACAAGACTGCTTCTTAAAGAGATTCACGCAGTTGTCTGCTCATTAATGCAAAATGAGAAAAAACAGGCTGCGTCATTCACTATTTGCATTCCTTGATGACCACTTGGCGGAGACTGTTTTAACCACTGGAATAACTCTTCTGCCGACACTTTCCTTTTGCCACCTGGGTTGTTCCCATCTTTCCTTGTTATTTTTGTCTCTTCCTGGCTTTGTGAGCACTCGGGGCTATCTTCTCGATGGGTCGCTGAGTTCACTTCGCCTTGTCCTTAAGTATTTCAAAATCAACAGCGATTTCACCGCCTTAAATTTGATGTTCACGTCCCTGTCACTGGGCGTTTGAACCTCTAACGGCTAGTTCGCCATGCTAGATTTTGACGTCTTCGGGCCCGTCACCCCATTCTGGGAATTCCTTCGGACTTTCTTTCCTTTGGATTTTTTCCTTTGTCCGGGCCTTGTCTTTTAACCCTCCCGAAGGGAAAGTATCCCTTCGGGCTTTGAGAAAAGGTCCCTTTCACGATCGTCGAGAGTCCCCCGCAAGGGCACTTGCCCTTCGGGCTCCTTGTGGTTCTCACATCCTTCAGACAAAATGTCTGAAGGAATTCCTTCTGACATTTTGCTCGAAGGAATTGTTCCCTTCATTTTAAACACTTGCTTTCAGTCAGCTTTTTGAGTTGTGAACCATTTGCCCTTCCATCAAGGCCAAACCTTTACCAACCAGTTAACCTCATTTACTCGAAAGCCTTCAAGCTCTTCTCAATGATTGACAATCACACTAACAGATAGGAAACCCCCTACAGGGGATGAATCATGATTTGCGTAAGGAGGGAAACTTAAATGCTCCATGTCAGAATTGAATGCTTTGTTGTACCTATCAATCCCCAAATCCCTTTGTGTTGATCTTTTTATGTCGTCTCCCATTTGTTTTCATCATGAGGACAAAGTCCTTATATTCATGGACTTAATAGAGCCATGCTTTGATCAATTGTTTGTCAAGAGTATGGCTCAAGATGCTCTTTCATTAATTACATATATTTACCTCTACTTTAAAATGTGAACCTAGGCCTAATATAGATTGAAAAATAATTTAAATTATTGGTTTTCCTATAGTTAGTACATATTAGGCCTAGGTTCACATTTTATCCCTACAAAGTCTTAATGGCATCGTTTGATCCCAAAATATCCACTCGTAGCCCCAACTGTGCTTGAACTTCGTTGTGCCATGTTTGTTTGCCTTGGTTAAAAATTGATCTTTTGACCTCCATCTAAGTCACTTGGGCTCACCTTCATTTGATTTATCATCGAAAACTGGCTTGGATCATTGAGCCCATGACTCATCTCACTCCATTGGATCTGCTTAAGGTGAATGAACATGAGTTGTATATCCTTTGTTCGGACTCACATGCTTGTGACACTTGTCCATCATGCCTTTGCTCTTGAGATTCATTGACTCTTTGACCTTCTTGCATGCTATTGATCTAAAATCTATGATTAAACATGTGTCGTTGATCTAATATGGGCCCGTTATCCTATCTTTGCCCACTAACCATTGGATTTGATCTAGGCTCCTGAGATTTGGACCCTTGTCAAGCTAACATTCAGTCGAGGACCCTTTGCCAATTTTTTGAATGCTAATGGATATTTTGTGGGGATTGAAATTGATGTTTTTGGGGTTGTCCAAAACTTTTTTGAAATCAAATGATTATTTCCTTTGGGCTTTGTGTAAAGCACTTTCTCTGAAGGAAATTGCTTGCTTTGTCCCTGCCTTTGAGCAATTCTGTTGGGATCTCTATTTTGGACAAAAAGTATGAAGGAATTTTACCCTAGGAAAAATTATCCCAGATAATTTTCTCGAAGGAATTACATTCTTAGAATGGCCCCTCACCTCTTTGAAATGGTCCTTCAAAAACTCCACTTTGGGCCAATTCCCAAAAGAAAAGTACCCTTTAGAAACCTTGAAGTGGACCATTTTCATAAGAAACGTACCCTTCGGGAAAAGTGCTAAGGTCCATTTGATTTAAAAGTGACCTTCAAAACTTTGAAAAGCATCTTTTAGATTTTAGAAGTGGACCATTTAGAAAGGACACTTTGCTAGAAAAGGGCCCTTTGGAACCCCTGAAAAGGACCCTTTTCTATAGAATTGCCCAATGGTAAAATTGTGTGGACAATTTTCCCGAAGGAAATCCAACACTTAGCTTTGAGAAATATCCTTAGAAAATTTTGAATTGACCATTTTCACTAACAAATACCCTTCAATTTTTTTTTTGGTATACTCCATTAGTGATGATCCTTTTGGATTTTTGTTTCGGACAAAATGTCCAAAACAATTCCTGACACTTGACCCTAAAGACCCAAAACAAATTCTTCGAAAGACATAAAAACTTAGTCATTTTTGCTCCAAAACAATTTGCCTAAGAAAATTAAGCCTTTGGGAAAATTTTGCAGATAATTTTCTCAAGAAAATCTCTTCAACACTTAGCTTTTGGATTGTAGGCTTGACCCGTTCTAGCAATAGAACTCTTGCAGGGATTTTAAGGCTCAAATGAATTATGAAAACTTTGAGCTTGTACAGACCTATTCTTGACCTTGATCGCATCAACCACCATTCCATCCAAGATCTGTTCAAACCCCCTTGACCATCTAACTAACTATAAATTTACTCAATTCTCTAATCTATATCTAGCCCTCAGGACAAAGTTCTGCATGTAGGCCGAAAATTGGCCAATAGTAAGTATAGATCAGTATGTCAAGTATCAAGTAACTTATAAATCTTTGTCTAGACCTTATAATAAGGTATGTGTAAGTAACATGATAAAATAAGTGAGCTCTGAGGAAGAAACTGTATGCTCAAAGATCTATGTAAGTAGTTTCGAAGATGCTCTGAATGATCAAATATGTGAATGCTTGATAGTGTTTGAGCATGAGAGAGGTAATTTGAGTTTGTACATGAAGTTTTGAGTACCTTTCAGTTGATTAAAGGTCAGCTCCAAAGATCTGTGTATGCAGCTCTGAAGATGCTATGAAGATCCTCAGTCAAGCTCTGAAGATCTGTAAGAAGCTTCAAAGATGCTCTGTTGAATCTTTGAAGAAGAATGAGTTTATGAAGTTTATTGAGCATACATAAGATGCATTGAAACATAGGAAAGTTTCAAGATAAAGCCTATAGGGTGGCTAGAAGGTCAGATTCAAGGCTTATTAAGAATTGCAGGTCAAGACATAAAAAACAAAAAGAAAGATGGTGGCTAGATGAGGTATTAGGATAAGTTTCCATGACATGAGTGAGCAATTGAACATTGAAATGGGTGAGTCAATTTGTTTTAATTATGTGCATGATGTTTTAAGTCATGGTTTGCAAGAAAAGCTTGAAAAAGTGTTGTTGACCATTTTGGTCCCACAGGCCAAAATTGGTCTTCTTCTTCCCTTCTATTCTAAACCATTAGTCTGGTCATGCACCCATCTTCTGCAAAATCGCCTTTTCTTTGCAAATAAGTCTTGTTCTTATAAAAATATTGAAAGATCTAAGGACCTACAAGTTTCAGTCTGGTATAAGATTTTTTCTCTTTGGGCAGTCAATCACATAAGCCTTTTCGGCAAAGGAAATCGCTCATTTTCAAAAGAGTGCAAGTCTCTTACAAAGCTCGAAGGTTAAGCAACCCTTGCAGAGGGCCGACGATGAGCAAAATGGACCATTGCAAAAGCTCTGAAGGGTAACTTTTGACTTGATTTACCCTGCGGAGGGCAGTTGGTCAAGGAGCCCAAAAAGGACTTGCCCTTCGGGAAAGACAAGGCAAAAAGGATAGGCGATGACAAAGGTTGAATTTCTTCGGGCAAAATGCCCGAATGAATTCCTTCGGACATTTTGTTCGAAGAAATTCACAAAGCAAGTTATCGAACAAAGATTGTCCTTTCAGAAAGAAAAATTGCGAAAAATGGTAAGGCAATTCCTTCGGACATTTTATTCGAAGGAATTTATCCGCAAAAAGGAAAGCCCGTCGAAAGAAACAAGCGGCAAAACGAAGGGACATTTCCTTCAGGCAAAATGTCCGAAGGAATTCCTTCGGACATTTTGTTTGAAGGATTTGAAACGCTGAGGCAGTTCGAAGGACCTCGAAGGGCAGGTGCCTTTGTGGGGGACTCTCGGTGACTGTGAGAGGGACCTTTCTTAAAGCCCGAAGGGATACCTTGCCTTCGAGAGGGTTAAAAGACAAAGGCCCAAACAAAGGAAAAAATTCGAAGGAACAAAAAATCCGAAGGAATTGCCAAAGGGGGTGACAGGGCTGAAGATGCCAAAATCTAGCATGGCAAACTAGTTGTTAGAGGTTCAAACGCCCAGTGATGGGCGCGTGAACGTCAACTTTAAGGCGGTGAAATAGTCGTTGATCTTGAAATACTTAAGGACAAGCCGCAAGTGAACTCAGCAACCCACCGAGAAGATAGCCCCGAGTGCTCAAAAAGCCAGAAAAGACAAAGTCAGAAAAGACAAATCCAGGAAGAGACAAAATAACAAGGAAAGATGAGAACAACCCAAGTGGCAAAAGGAAATCGTTGGCAGAGGAGTTATGCCAATAGTTGAAACAGTCTCCACCAAGTGATCATCAAGGAACGCAAATAGTAAATGACATGGCCTATTTTTTCCTCGTTTTGCATTAATGAGCAAACAACCGTGTGAATCTCTTTAAGAAGCAGTCTTGTTTGCAGACAAAAGGGGTGGCCTTGTCATTAAAACAATCGAGTGACTCATGCTTCTGCAGAAGCATTTAATACGTTTTAAGCGCTAAAGTCAAGACTGGCGACTACACAGCATGGTTCTAACATGCCATTTTTAGAAGGATGATATCAACAACAGCGACTTCCTCTTCCCAAGGCATTCAATGCAGCATGGATCATTTATTTTTCAGAAAGCGTCAAAGTCTTTTCCAAAAGGCTATATATTGTAATCTCTCCTTTTTGTAAAACGATCTCTCAGCGTGTAAGGCGGAGCTCTGCTGAAATTTACCTTGAATAAAAAAGAAGCATTTTTGCCTCCATTTGAGCTTGCACTTTTGCATATGTTTATGGCTTTGTCTTGTGTTAAGTCATTTTTCTTCATGCTTTCACAGAATGATTCCAGCATGTCTAGTGTATTGTGAGTTCTTCTTTTGCAGGTTAGCCAGAAATGTCTACAGTAGAGTATAGGCGCATGTGAACAGGTTGTCATAGTGTGTCTTAGAACACCTCTGGTAGTTCTTCCTCCCTATATCTCCAAAGGACCCCTATGTCACTGATGCAGAAGAATTTCTCATATCAAATGAAGTGTATATCAGCTTGTTCTTGTCAAGCTAAGTAGATCAATCATTTTTGGTGCATCACCGTTTAGTTTAGGTTCTGTTTTCAGTAACCCTTCTCTCTTTTCAACCCCCCCCATTATTAGTAGTAGGAAATCCAGGGCCTCAGAGATGCATCAAAGGGAGCTAACCATTATCTAGAGATTCTCCTCTCAGTTTTGTTAGACCCACAGGCAAGAGAGGAGTCTCCATTGTGCCACGTGGAAGACAGAAGCTCAACCTTCTGTCAAGGGTGAAATCCATAGCGTCAACAAGTGTTTTAAGGTTTTCAAGTGCACAAAATGAAGAATTGTCTACTTGAAATTGTTTTCCAGTGCTTGTTGGTACATACATAATCTGCATGAGATTCTAATATATTAATGGTAGATGAGGAAGGGTTCTAGCTCAAAGTTACAAGCATTGGTTTCTAAAAAGATGAGCTAAGTTTTATGAATGATCGTTAAGACTTGAAGATATTCTAAACCCTCATAGAACCCTAACAAAGACTTGATTTTGAAGATCTTATTATAAAGAGCTCAGAATGGTTTGTTATGGATAGATAAATGATTGGAGGTTGTAGTCAACTCTCCCAGGTATTTCTAGATGTGATTGGTTTCTCAGGTAAGTGAGTAGACCCTAAAGGGAAGTGTTTGTCTTTCAAATATTTGTTGTAACAGATACAGTTGACTAAGTCAAAGTTGCTCAATGGATGAAGATCAAAGGGTGATAATTTTAATTGTTATCCATGAAGTTTTATGGATAGGTTACATATCTCAAGAGTGCAAAGTTGGTGATCCAAGTTGACCAATCACTAACAGACCTAGTACTGTAGACAGTAAGATAATCAGGCAGAAGTGAGAAGATGTTTCTTAATGTGTTTTCATGTAAGAGTGATGTATTGAAGTGCATGATGATGTTATTTGGGACTTGAATAATATATTAATGATTTTCAAAAGCTTAAAAGTTAGTGTAAGAGGTTGGAACATTGAAGCCAAAATGGCTTGTCTGACTGAGTAAAGTTTGTGAGAGAGTAGATCAATAGATTGGTCTATACGACTAATAATTTCTATTAGAGATTATGATCTAATTAATGGAAGTTGATATAAGAATGATATAAGATATTTTTAATTAATTTAAATCTCTTGAGTATGTTTAATCATTTTTTAAGATTTCATGTTTCCTTGACTGTGTTTTGGAGTCAATTGGCAGTTCTAACTGAATATCTTGTAGAGAAGAGTTTGAGCTTATATACCTTGAGTTGAAGCATCAGATTAAGTTTGTAATGAACTTGAGGTCATGAGTTTCATGAATATGTAATTTTTTACCATAGTTGTTTGAAAAAATTGAGTATATGTCTCAATTGTTCAAGATAGAGTTTTTGTATGTGCATAGGCCTTTTATGAACAATATTTTGAGAAAGGGTTCAAGTGGTAGTTAAGCCTAAAAGGTGTTATGGACCTAAAATATAGTTGGATAAGATCTATTGGAGTGGAATATGATGTTTTCCTACCATGTGAGATGTATTTATATGTTTTGATAAAGATCAAAGGGTAACATGTTGTTAAGACCTATTAGGTCTCCATTAAGCTTAAAAGAGGAGTAAGGGTTAATTGAGCCATGGCCAACATAATGTATTGATTGATTTATAATTAGGCCATGTTATTTTAATATGATAATAAATATTCATGTCTAATCTAAGTGATTTAAATTTATGGATGACTAAGAAGGATATGATCAAGTGACTTGTATAAAAGCAAGGCCATTTAGGCCTATTTGGATATACTTAGAGGGAGAGAGTAGAATAGAAGCAAATGATATAGATCATTGGTGAGAATAATGAGGTAATGTGGAACATCATAGAAGTGTCATGAATATATAATAGAGGTTTTGCATATGAGGATCAAGATTAGAAGATCTAATCAAGCCATGAAGAGGGCTAGTTGAGTGAAGAAAGCAAGAACCCAGTTTGAGAGGGATAAAAGTGAGTGAAAAGCTGAAGTAGAAGATCATCATCTATTATGTGAGAAATAAAGTTTTATGAAGGTGATCAAGTATATCAAGTCTTTGAGTTGATTCTGAGTCATCTAGGGGGTTGGCACCTCCTTAGAAGTGGGTGCTTGTTAAAAGCCTAACTGAGTTGGTGCTGAGCTAGTTGGAGTTGGTGCTCCATGTGAAGTGGGTACTTCACTAAAGATTGATGTTTGTCTTATAAGACTTTAGTCCATTTGATTGATTAGTGGGGTTTATTCTCTTTGAGGATTTTCTATGTATATGTTGTGTCTATATGTTTCATGCTCTTATGATTTGATGTTTATGCTTGCTAAGATGTACACGCTTATTAGAATGGTTCATGTATGATTAAGTGGAATTGAATGAAAATTTTTACGGACTAATTCACCCCCTCTCAATCATCTTTTTTCCAACAAATGGTATCAGAGAAAGTAATTTGGATTAGGATTGACATCCTAAAGGAGATCCTAAGAGGCAAGGATGACTGGGCATCCATATCAAGGTGGTTTCTCTACCAGTAAGGATTCATTTTTCAATGGATCCAACTATGTCTTTTAGATTATTAGAATGAAGATATATCTAATGTCACAAGGACATGCTATTTAGCAGTTAGTTGTGAATGGTTATAATTCACCTCTAATTCCACCAACATATTCAACATGTAAGAAGGCTAGTGAAAACAACTCTAAGGCAATGAATGCCAGTTTGTGTGGCCTCTCGGAGGCATAGCTTGTAAAGTTAATACATTGTGTATCAACCAAAGTAATATGGGATAAATTGAAGACTATCTATGAATGAGACACCAAGGTAAATTTGGCCAAATTACATATCCATAAAAGATAGTTTTAAAGCTTGAAAATAAATGAACATAAAACTATTACATCCTACCTGTTGAAGGTTAATGAAGTTGTCAATATCATTAGAGGATTGGGAGTAGAAGTTAAATAATATGCTATTATTCAAAAGGTGTTGAGATCACTAACTCCAAATTTTAACTCTAAGGTGTCTACAGTAAAAGAGAAGAAAGATTTGGACAAGCTAGAGATGGATGGGCTTCATGGCATCTTGACTACCTATGAGATGAGAACTAATGAAGGAATACCTTCCAAGAAGGAATCAACTTGCAAAGTTGAAAATAAGTCAAAGGTCAAGAAAGCTAAGGATGATGTTAATTTAGATACTAATGATGATGAATTGAGTTCCATGTTTTCTAGAAAGCTAAAGATAGTAGCAGGTAAGTACAAAATTAAGTTGTCATTTAAGTGTTTCAACTATGGAGAAATTTAAAATTTTGCAAACAAGTGTCCTAATAAGTAGAAGGTTGAGGATGATGATATAGATCAGAAATCCTATAGGTTTGACAAGAGCAAAAAGAGTTTAGAAAGAATGAAGGAAATGATCATTCAAAAATAAGAAGAGTTTGTATACCAAGACTGCTCATATGATATATGTGATTTAGACACATCTGACACTGATGATGGCAATAATGAATTTGATCATGAGAAAAATGAAACTTTATTCATAGGCATATAATTAGACAATGAGGGTTGTTCAAATGGGAAAGGCCTTATGCTTGATATATAATCAGATGAAGAAGTATACTATGACAGTGAAGAAAGAGAATTTGAAGTGGATCTTGAAGTTGAGCTCATGATTGTTTTAGAAGAGTTGAAGATTATGAAAAAGAACAAGAAACTGAAGTCATTCGTTTAGGACTATGAGGAACAAATCAATTTGTTTGAGGAAACGTTGAGCAATACTTCCACGTAGTATGAAGAGATCATCCATCAAGTAGAAACCTAGATGGAGATTATTTTATCAAGCCTAAATAATGTTGGCAAGTATTGTCATTAATGTCAAAGATTGATGTCATGTGTGCATTGATGTCAAAGGTAATGGCAAAGTGGTGATGTCATGATGATGATGAGTTTGAGCTTGAAGTTGTGAAAGATAATATTTGGATGTATATGAGTTGAGGTAAGTATTATTTGAGGCTTATCATATTGCATCTATCATGTTTATGTGGTTTTAGATAAATGAGAGAAGACAAGTATATGAACAGTGTGTTAGCATAGGCTTGGTAGCCTAGTTTGTAAGCATGAATCTTCAATATATGCTTGGATAGGATGTTGATGAATGTTATGGATGATGATATCATGTTTCATAGGTCATATAGGGTGTCAATAGTGATTTAAGTGCTTATGATAATGCATGGTGCTCATTAGGTTCTTTCTTGTGGTCATCTAGGCCTAGTTGGTCTTGTGGCAAATCAGACTGAGTGAGTAGATTTATGACATCATATTTCACACATGTGAAGGTTTTAAGAGTATATTAATACATGGATGGATTCTCTTATGAAAGGATATCATATGGTTCAAATTTTAGGTCATGAGGTTAAGCGTAGCTAAAGATATGTGCATGCAAAGTTGGTCTCTCAAATAGAAGTTCACTAAGTTTCTATACTTAGCCAGACCGTCACTTCACATCATACAAATATGAATGAACTAGAAAATTTATGCATTTATTTCATGCACCCAAAAATTCAAACAAGGCCAATGGATTTGATGGAGATGTTGTCTATAGGGCCAAGAAGCTACCCTGAAAATTTGGAATCTTTAAGTAATTTCTAGCTCAAGTTATAAAGATTTAAAGTTGCTCTAGCAAACTATGATGGGTTAGAGACCGTCAAGTTTAATCACATTTAATTATAAGGTCATGTAGTTAGTAGATCTAATGGCTCACATTAAATTGTATATCTTGATTTAATGGTGCACATAAAATTCAATATGTCAAAGAATGAATGCACTAGTGACATGTGTCACATTCACAGAGCTTTGATAGAAGATCAATGATGAGCATATGATTGTGTAGTCAGAGGATCAATGACATGCATTAAAATCAATGGTCAAATGTGTAGAAGGCATGCAGGGATACCAAGTGACACAATCATGAGAGTTGAGAGCTTAGATAAATAGTGAGTGTTGCAAGATAAAGACCTAGTTAATCCATAGAGATCGACAATGCATATTTAGTCAAGATTGCTTGAAAACATGAGATGAGGTCAACATGTTCGAGGTTTAACATTTAGATAGTGGAGCATTGTGAGTTAATGTTTGAGATACTTCTAAAGAATATTGATAGTGTGAGTTGAGTGAGTTGAGCAAAGAACACGAGATGTGTTCTAAGTGACCAAGGTTTAACTATGACCATTTGGATTTAAATATTTGATTTTAACGAAAGAAACATAAGTGCTCGGTTTTTGAGCCATAATTTTCAATATATTTAGAATTTAATGTTATAGTAAAAATAAAATTTGTATAGGAATTCAAGGCACATCTATAAATATTCATTTTAAGGTATAAATGTTTGTACAGTCAAAGTTATTGAGCTCCAAAGTTGACTATGTGTTTGTTCATGCTTTGTAAGTAACTTGAGAAGGATAATAGAGTTATTCTTGATGGTATTTTGATGTTTCAAGATGAGAAAGAGTGTTTTAGACTCCATGAGGACCATTTGTGTGAATTATAAAAGTTTGATCAATCATATTTACTATGACCAAAGGCTTAGAAGGTGACTATGTGTTTGTTCAAGGTGGATGTGTGCACTGAATATTGTTTGAGTGAATTGAGCTTTAGAAAAATAGTGTAATGATGGTTGTTATCAGTTAAGGAGGACTTATAGATTATCTAGCATGGGTCCATGTTTTTTAAATTGTTCTTATGTTTTTAGTTTGCTTGAAAAAGTGTCAAAGAGGTGAATGGGTCTTTAGAGGGCCTAAAAGGTGATTTAGGCCTATTTGAAAGAGGGTGGTGCTTAAAGATGACCCATGTTAGATGCCTTAAGGGTAAAGGCATGTGTTGTGGTCGACAAAGAAGGTTTTGATCATAATAATCATGAAGACTCTATAAAATGTGAAACCAAATGTGATGGTTTCTAGGCTTGTTGAATAGATGTGAGAGACCTGAGAGAAGAGGTGTGTGTGAGAGTTGTGGAGCGAAAGAAAGGGTGTCTACCCAGTATATGGATTGTAGAATAGAGCAAGTTAATGATTATGTGTATGGCATATAGGTTATATTTTTGATGTCAACTACAATGCTCTTATAGGTTTGAATATTGAGGATGAGAGAAGGATATATGATGTCTGTGTGAATTGTTGTATGCTTATTGTTGACCATTTTTGGTCTAGCAGGCCAAAAATCAGTCTCCTTCCTTCCCTGTTTTTCTGAGCCAGTTCATTTTTTGATTTTGCACAAGTCTTATTTTCTACGAACTCTGCACGTTGTTTCTACGGACTCTAAACGCTGTTTCTACAGACTCTGCAAGGGAGAAACAAGTTTCCAACACTTAGGCGCAAAATGGACCATTCGGTTCAATGTTTGGTTCAGTCGGTTTGGTTCAATGCCTTGGTTCAATTGTTTTGGTTCAAGCATTCGGTTCAATGAGTTGGTTCAAAGGAATGGTTCAATGGGAAGGTTCAAGAGAGTATCCCGAAAGACAAGTGCCCTTGCGGAGGGCAGTCGAGCGCAAAAGGGACCATTCCAATGCCCTTGCGGAGGACAGTTTCCAGACCCAAGTGTCCTTGCAGAGGGCAGGGAACACTTATAAAGGGATCAAGGAGAAAGTTGAACAGTTAAGTTTTCTTCAAAAATTTATACAAGGCAAAGGACGAGAATTTCTTCAGACAAAATGTCCGAAGAAATACTTTGGAAGAAATCCCGCAAAAAATAAAAAAGGACTAAGGCAAAAGGCATAAAGGCATAAAGTGATTTCTTTCGGACTTTTGTCCGAAGGAATTCCTTCAGACAAAAAGTCCAAAGAAATTCGGGAAGAGCCGCGGAAATAAAACCCAAGAAAAGTCTTCGAAGGCCAAAAGTGATCGAGATAATTCTTGCGGATATTTTGTCCGCAGGAGAAATAGCCAAAAGAAAAAGGAAATAAAAGATAAAGGCAAGAAATGGTTTCTTTCGGACTTTTGTCTGAAGGAATTCCTTCAGACAAAAGTCTGAAGAAATTTGGCCGCCAAGATAATGAAAGACCCGACTAGGACAAAAGTCTGATCAGAGCAAGACGCTGAAAGAAAGGAAAAGGCCGAAGAAATTCAAAGGGGTGACGGGCCCGAAGACATCAAAATTGAGCATGGTGAACTAGTCATTGGAGGTTCAAACACCCAGTGATGGGTGCACAGACGTCAAATTTAAGGTGGTGAAATAGTCATTGATTTTGAAAAGCTTAAGGATAGGCCATGAGTGAACTCAGCGACCCACCAAGAAGATAGCCCCCGAGGGCCAAAGGAGCCAGGAAGAGACAGTGCAAAAATGAACAAAATAGTCCAAGTGGCAAAGGAAGGTGTTGACTCAAGGAGTTACTCCAACGAATGACACAGTATCAGCCAAGTGGTCATCAAGGGGCGTGAATAGTGAACGACGTGACCCATTTTTCTTCACTTTACATTAATGAGCAGACAAATCGTGTGAATATCTAGAAGGAGCAGTCTTGTTTGCAAGAAAAGAGGTGCGGCTCATGCTTTCACATTATTGTTTAAATGCCAAAGTCAAAACTGGCAGCCGACACAACATCTTTTTTTCAGCGGCTTCCTCTTCCCAATGCTCTCAACGCACATGGACCAACCTGTCAAGGGGTGCCAAAAGTCTTTTCCAAAAGGAGCGCCTTTACTTCCTCTCTCTCTATATATTGTAAACTTCTCATTTGAGAAGGGGATCTCTTAGCCTGTAAGGCAAAGCTCTGCCCAAAAATCTCTGGGTTTGTAAGGCAGAACTCTGTCATATTTTACCTTGAATCAAGACATAACCTTTTTACCTCCATTCTGAGTTTGCACTTTCGTATGTGTCTATGTCTTTGTTCTGTGTTAAGTCATTTTCCTTTATGCTTTCGCAAGATGATTTCAGCATGTCTAGTGCATTGTGAGTTTTTCTTTTGCAGGTTAGCCAAAAGTGTCCCTAGCAGAGTATAGGCATATGTGAATAGGCTACCAAAGTGTGTCTCAGAACACCTCTAGTAGTTTTTCCTCACTGTATCACTATGGACTCCTGACTCACTGACATAGAAGAGTTTTCCACATCAGATGAAGTGTATGTTAGCTTGTCCTTGACAAAAAGTGTAGGTCCGAGCTAAGTAAATCAACTTTTTTGGTGTATCACCTTTTAGTTTAGGTTTAGGTTCTATTTTTCATTAATCCTTCTCTCTTTTCACCCCCCCCCATTGTTAGCAGTAGGAAATCCAGGACCTCAGAGATATATCAAAGGGAGCTAGCCCTTATCTAGAGACTCTTCCCCCAGTTTTGCCAGGCCCACAGGGAAAAGGAGAGTTTCCATTTTGACGCATGGAAGGCAGGAGATCATCCTCCTGTCAAGGGTGCAATCTGTGTGTCAACAGTTTTTAGCACACCCGATGGGACCAACTAGGACAAGTTTTGTCCAAAGAGTTGAAGAATTTTGGTGTGTTCTTCAACCAACCAGCCTTTGGAGGATTTTTCATCAATACCAATGGCGACTCTGAGTTGAATCAACTGGTTAAGCAGTCCTAGTGCCATCAAGAAATCACTTTTTTGTATAACTTTGGTGAAGCTCAGGCTGTCGTCAAACCACCTCAAACTCCAGCGTTACTTCCCTCATTGTTGAAGGGTAACTAGGAGAGCTGCTTGAGGTGATTCCATGAACACCCTGAGCTTGATCAAAACCACATAAAAGAAAACAAGTTCCATGGTTCTAAGCAATGGGATTATACACGCCAAATACATTTCAATTGAAGCAGCTCTTCCTATGCATCAGCAGACTCTTCCTAGTCTTCCTTAACTCCCTCAGGTCTCTCAACATGATGGCAAGATCCTGACTTGCAAGCAAATGGTGGAATCAGGGGGCATGAAGTAGGAGAAGAAAGGTTTTGCTCAAAACCTTGAAGAAGACAAAGCTGCTCCTACTCATCATGATGATGTTGGTGACCTCTAAGAAAGGCTTTTTCAAGAATATCTAGCCAAAAGAATTGCAGATTTAGAGTCCAGAGCGAGATTCCTCAGTCGACGTGTGATGGACGCAAAAGTGTCCATGTCTGAATACATCCCATCTACACACCCCCAAGAGAGCTATCAAGCCACACCTGATATAGATGAAGTGTTGGCCAAATAGAAAGAGGAGAATCATTCAATTTGAGCTCAAAGATTGCCTCCTCTTCCACATGGTTTTAATCATCAGCTTTCCACTTCATCCCTTCTCAAGGAGGAACCTATTTTGAAGGAGGTGAGTGAAGAGCAGAAGATCCAATTTGCAGTTTCCCAAGAGGCTATCATGGATGTCAAAGAAGATGAAATCATCATGGAGGCTCCTTTTGAAGACATCATCAGTAATGGAGAAGTCGCAGGTCATGCATACATGCGGATGTTTTAGCAATACGAGGAGGAACGTAAGCATGGTGAGCTCTCTCCTCCTTTGTTTGATGAACTTCTTTGTTGCTTCGATGAGGAGGATGACTATGCCATGTAGCCTGAATTGGAGGAGGATCAGGAGGAAAAGGAGAGACTCGTCTACCTTGAGGAAAGCCTTGAAGAAGAGAGCTTTGGACAAAATGGTGATGTTCTGTGGAATGACCAATTAGTTTGTGATTCCATTTCATACATCACAACAGTCACCCTTCTTCAAGAAAGCCATGGATCAAAGGATGAGTTTGACAGGGCCTTCAATGAAATAGAAGAGAATGAATCAAACCATGATGTACTGCAAAGGGACTATGCATATCAAAGGGCTTATGGTGATGAGCCAATAGCCATCGATTTCTTGGTGAAATGCACCAGCATGAAGAGCCAGCATTCGACAAGCTTCCAAGAACAAGAAGAGTACATATATGTTGGGAGCATGTTTGACTATGATCCACTCGGATGCAAGCCAATCAAGGTGGTAGGCAAAAGGAGCAGGTCACCAAGTCTCCATTCCATTCAACCACTTGTCTAGCACCATAAGTTTTCTTGCCAGGGAGGGGACTTAAAATTTTTTCCCTTTGATCCAGGAGGGAGGCAAATATACCTGGTTAGATGTATATAGTAGTTTGCTTTCAGTTTTCTTTCCCTATTTTCCCTAAGTGTTGTTTGCACAAATAGTATTTTTAGCCTTGTGTGTGTTTTCCTTTGTGTCTAGGGTAAAAACTTCATGATTGATTCTTGGATCTATCAGGGCTGTTGCTAACTTTTTCAAGTTGTGTTCTAACTCCGTGCCCAATGGACTTTAAGGCAACTGGTTTCTAAGCATAGCAGGCATGCTTCCCCTGGGAGTCACCAATTTGTTGACCATTTTTGGTCCAACAGGCCAAAAATTGGTCTCCTTCCTTCCCTGTTGTCCTGAGCCAGTTCATTTTTTGATTTTGCACAAGTCTTGTTTTCTGCAGATTCTGCAGGTTATTTCTACGGACTCTACAGGGAAGAAACAAGTTCCCAACACTTAGGCACAAAATGGACCATTTGATTCAATGCTTGGTTCAGTCGGTTTGGTTCAATGCCTTGGTTCAATTGTTTTGGTTCAAGCAGTCGATTCAATGAGTTGGTTCAATGTCTGGTTCAAATGAGCAGTTCAATGGGAAGGTTCAAGAGAGTCTCCCGAAAGACAAGTGCCCTTATGGAGGGCAGTCGAGCGTAAAAGGGACCATTCCAATGCCCTTGCGGAGCCCAATTTTCAAACCCAAGTGTCCTTGCAGAGGGCAGGGAACACTTGAAAAGGGATCAAGGAGAAAACCGAACAGTTAAGTTTTCTTCAAAAATTTCTACAAGGCAAAGGACGAGAATTTCTTCGGACAAAATGTCCAAAGAAATTCCTTTGGACATTTTTTTTGATGAAATCCTTTGAAAGAAATCCCGCAAAAAATAAAAAAGGACTAAGGCAAAAGGCATAAAAGCATAAAGTCATTTCTTTCAGACTTTTGTCCGAAGGAATTCCTTCGAACAAAAAGTCTGAAGAAATTCCAGAAGAGCCGCGAAAAAAAAACTCAAGAAAAGTCTCCGAAGGCCAAAAGTGATCGAGATAATTCTTGCAGACATTTTGTCCGTGGGAGAAATAGCTGAAAGAAAAGTCAACAGAAAAAGGAAATAAAAGATAAAGGCAAGAAATGGTTTCTTTTGGACTTTTGTTCGAAGGAATTCCTTCGGACAAAAGTCTGAAGAAATTCGGCCGCCAAGATAATGAAAGACCCGACTAGGACAAAAGTTCGACCAGAGCAAGAAGTTGAAAGAAAGGAAAAGGCCGAAGAAATTCAAAGGGGTGACGGGCCCAAAGATGTCAAAATCGAGGACGGTGAACTAGCCATTGGAGGTTCAAACACCCAGTGACGGGTGCACAGACATCAAATTTAAGGTGGTGAAATAACCGTTGATTTTGAAAAGCTTAAGGATAGGCCGCGAGTGAACTCAGCGACTCGCCAAGAAGATAGCCCCTGAGGGCCGAAGGAGCCAAGAAGAGACAAAGTGCAAAAATGGAAAAAATAGTCCAAGTGGCAAAGGAAGGTGTCGACTCAAGGAGTTACTCCAGTGGATGACATAGTATCAGCCAAGAGGTCATCAAGGGGCATGAACAGTGAACGGTGCGACCCATTTTTCTTCACTTTACATTAATGAGCAGACAAACCGCGTGAATATCTGGAAGGAGCAGTCTTGTTTGCAGGAAAAGAGGCGCAACCCATGCTTTCATATTAATGTTTGATCGCCAAAGTCAAAACTGGCAGCCGACACATCATCCTTTTTTCAACGGCTTCCTCTTCCCAATGCTCTCAATGCACATGGACCAACTTGTCAAAGGGCGCCAAAAGTCTTTTCCAAAAGGGGCGCCTTTACTTCATCTCTCTCTATATATTGTAAACTTCTCATTTGAGAAGGGGATCTCTTAGCTTGTAAGGCAAAGCTCTGCCCAAAAATCTCTGGGTTTGTAAGGTGGAATTCTGCCAAATTTTACCTTGAATCAAGACATAGCACTTTTACCTCCATTTTGAGTTTGCACTTTCGTATGTGTCTATGCCTTTGTTCTGTGTTAAGTCATTTTCCTTTATGCTTTTGTAGGATGATTTTAGCATTCTAGTGCATTGTGAGTTTTCCTTTTGCAGGTTAGCTAGAAGTGTCCCTAGCAGAGTATAGGCGTATGTCAATAGGCTGCCAAAGTGTGTCTCAGAACACCTCTTGTAGTTCTTCCTCCTTGTATCTCTATGGACCCCTGACTCATTGACACATAAGAGTTTCCCACATCAGATGAAGTGTATGTTAGCTTGTCCTTGACAAAAAGTGTAGGTCCGAGCTAAGTAAATCAACTTTTTTGATGTATCACCTTTTAGTTTAGGTTAAGGTTCTATTTTTCAGTAATTCTTCTCTCTTTTCAGCCCCCCCCATTGTTAGCAGTAGGAAATCCAGGACCTCAGAGATACATCAAAGGGAGCTAGCCCTTATCTAGAGACTCTCCCCCCAGTTTTGCCAAGCCCATAGGCAAGAGGGGAGTTTCCATTTTGACGCGTGGAAGGTAGGAGCTCAGCGTCTTGTCAAGGGTGCAATCCACTGCATCAACACTTATGTAAGAGGCGGATTTATGTTTGTATGAACTACCATCACTTGTATGAAGTAGAAAGGCAGGTTTACATGTGTTAGAAAGAGAGAAGAGTGTCATCAAGTATGTAAGACATCAGATCATAGGTGGAGATTAGTTTGAAGGTGATTGAATTGGTGCTTGATCATCTAGGGGGTTGTAGCCTCCTTGTTAGTTGGTGCTAGTTAAAGGTCAAGTGAGTGCTTGACTAAATTGAGGGGTGGGTGTTCCTTGATCAGTTGGTTCTGATCTAAATTGAATTAATACCTTTATAAGATAGTAGTCCAAATCTTGTTTCAAGTGGGGTTTTTCCCCCATGAGGGTTTCCCACATAATTTTCTTTGTTCATTGATCTTACATTGATCACATGAGGGTTTTTCCCCCATATGTGCTTTGATCTTGCATTGTTTTCTTTGTGCATTATAATGAATGGTTTATATGATTCATGAGTGATTTTTTGGAATGGTTAAGAGTTTAAAGAGTTGGAATTGAATTTGATTTGATTGCATCACTGATTCATCCCTCTCCTCAGTGATTGTGCTTCTAATAATTGGTATCAGAGCAAGTCCTTTAGAAGAAGATTAATAGCTTGAAGGAGATCCTCAGTAGCACAAGATGGATAAGCAGTTGAAGAAAGAGAATCAATAGTGGAAGATAATGATCAAGGCACTTGAAGAGTAGATATTTACTTTGAAGAAAAATGTCAAAGAGGATGAGAAAGTTATCAATGATCTCAAGGTTCATCTAGAAGTTTCTAATGCAAGTTTGAGTTCAAAAGAGGAAAGTTGTTTAAAAGAAAAGGACATCATATATGATGAATAAGTTTGCCATGACAGTGGAGAACACATAATAGAGAGGAATAAGAAGCGGATCTATGAGTTGAGCTTATAAAGAGGAATCACAGGATGAGGTATGTGATCAAAGGTCTTGAAGCACAAGTCAGTTCTCTTTAGGGAAGTTTGTTAGGCAAGACCAAGAGAGATGAGAATAAGTATTAAAATTTGATCAATTTTATTGAAGAGAAAACATGTCGATTAAAGGATGACATGGATAAAGAGGCCAAAGAGGATAAGGAGGTCATCAAAGATCTCAAAAATCAATTAGTGGTTTCAAATGGTAGCCTAAAATCAAGAGAAGAAGAGTGCATATATCTCAAAACTCAGTTAGAAGAAGCCAATACCAGGGTGAGTTCAAATCAAGGTGAGCATGATGATTTGAATACTAATCTTTATTCCTTGAGAGTAGAGCATGAACAACTCATAGACAAGTTGGACAAGCTAGAAAAGGAACATGTAAAGCCTAAGCAAGTTAAGAAGAATGCAAGCTTTGAAAGTAATGAAAGAAGGTCTGTTAAACAACCAAATGCTTCAAGGTATGAAAGTTTATTCCATGGTCTTTATTATACATGTAATAAGTATGGTCATAGAGCTAAAGACTATAGAAGGAAGTCAGTCAAGTATGGGCATTCATGGAGTTATGATAGGAGTTTTTGGCCAAAGTTTAATCACAGTTCAAATCTATCCAAAGGTACAAATGATGTTATTTATTTCATTTGTGATAAGAAAGGTCATATTTCTAGACTTTGTCATAGTAAATTTGATAAGCCCTCAAGTCATATGAAGAAGGAAGAGAATCCTAGAAATCATATCAAAAGTCAAAACATGATGTGGACACCTAAGGCAGTGAAGGCTAGTCCTATTGAGTTCAAGGATCAAACTTATGATACTGTAGAAAAGGAATCAATTTTGGAGGTGTCTCACGAGTGTCAAAAAATCTTGATATCAGTCCAAATGGAGAAGAAGGTAGATGATCCAAGAATCAAGTCGCTTATACCATTCAAGGCCAAGGAGAATCTGAAAAAAAAGATCTCAATTTGATGGTTTATTTGTTGTAGTTGAAAAATTTTCAGGTAAGGAGTTTCATGATTTCCAAAAGTTCTTGTTGTCTGCTTTCAAAGAGGAGAAGGTGTTAGTTGAAGAGATATGCCAAAACCCTGTGTTTTCATCATGCATTATCAAGGAAGCCAAAGAAGAGATGGATGCCAATCAAGTTGTCTCAGTCAAGAAAAAGAAGAAGAAGGTTCTTTAGTCCTATGATGAGGACTAGTATTCTCCTCTATTTTAGGTCTTTGTGAAGTAGAGATGTCTTTGTTGTGCTTCACAAAGACATTTCTTAGTTTGAATAAGCATGTGATCTTATAAGGGTATTTTCAGTCTAGAGGGTCAGATTGAAAGTTTTCAAGTGGAAAAAGAGGATTTGTGAGTTGTCAAGATAATATTTTTGCATAGAAAGGTTTGTTGACCTTATTATAACATGCTCTAGGTAGTTTTATGGTCTGAAGGTATGTTGAAGTCAAATTGGAGATTTTTTAGTACTCTCGATTTTCTTAGTTTTTGGCTTAAGGGCAAGTAGGCCTAAAATGGGTTATAGGATGTATGGGTTCAAATAAGTATGGAGGCTCAAATATTTGTCCAAAAATGTGTGATAGTTGTCTCTAGGTGTGCAATAAGTTTTAGAGGTGGGTGTTGACCAGAAAGAGGTTTGTTGACCCTGTTTGTTTTGAGATTCTAGAGTTTTAGGTTATGCTAGAAAAGTGGTTTGAATTATGAGTTGAGGTCTAAGGATTATTAATTGGTTGAATGGGCCAAATGGGTTATCAAATCAAGCTTCATGGAGATTTTAAGGTTTGTGGTTTTCAAATTATTCATGTTTTTGTCAAGATGGAGGCCTAATTAGCTAGAAGGTTTGTGAAGGAAGTATGTTATAGAGGATGAGCTAGGTGATGAAAATTGGTGTGCTTGAGGGGGAATATGAGAGTGCTCCATATATGAATTTTTAGGTCTTGAAAATATTTTTAATGAAATTTCTGGGCTCTACAAGCTTCAGGTAGGGCTACAAAGAGTCTAAACAGGCCTAGTGTGAAGATTTGATGTTTTTGCTCAGTTTATCCAAAAGAGAAAGGCATGAGTGTTTCAAGGTGAGTTTTATGTTTGATTTAGAACATATTTCTTGTTTAGTGTGTGTCTTGAAGATCTATTTTTATTCTTCGAGGTGGATTGCAAGTGAGGGTATGAAAGCAAAATGGTGTTATTTAACCCAAAGCAGTTTAGTGTTCTGAGTTTGATATTTTCATGTTGTTGAGGCCATGAAGGTGTTCTCAAAAGTTATGTAGGTGATATTTGGTTATGAATGTCAAAGGGGAGTCTTTCAGTTTGGCCTAATAAGGAGTATGGAGTTAGGGGGAGATAACTCAAATGGCTTGAGAAGTTTGCATGATCAAAGGGGGAGCTAAATTGTTCAGTTTGTAAGGTCCAAGTATCAAAAAGGCTTAGAGTAGAGGTGCTTGTTGTAGGATAAATGGCATGAATTTATGTTGGTGTTCCTTGAGGTGGATTGAGAGAGAAGTCTAGTAAGCCTATGTGGTAGTTTTTCATGGTGTGTGGAGATCTAAAGATGCTCAAGAGGTGTAATGGCTCAGAGATCTTGGGGGGAGTCTCTCTTAGTGTTCTCAAGATGAGTTCAATTAGTTTTTGGTGTTCATGTGTGTTTAGTCCTTATTAATAGTAGTGCATGATCAAAGAAGAGTGTTGTCATGGTACATGGTTGAGAAGTACAAGGTGGTATGCATAGAGTTAGGGGGAGCTAACTCAAATAGTTTGAGTGACTTGTGGATCCATGCATGATCTAAGGAGAAGCATTTATGAGATGTTTCAGTCATTGAAAAAATGTGTTGAATCTTCATGAATAATCAAAAGGAGCTTGTGAGTTTTGTAGGTTAACAGGTCCAAAGATCAGAGAATCCCAAGTTCAAATTGGTGTATGTCAAAAGAGGGAGCAATTGTTTCATATGAGATATGTAAGTATTCTAAGCACCTAGAAGTTTATTTAAATACATTCATGATGTTAAGATGAGCTTGGTGGATGTTTAGTCCAGTTTTTCATTAAAGGCAAAGGGGGAGAAGGAAAAGAAGAGGTTCTCATCATTGACAAAGGGGGAGATTGTTGGCAAGTATTATCATTGATGTTAAAGATTGATGTCATGTGTGCATTGATGTCAAAGGTAATGACAAAGTGGTGATGCAATGATGATGATGAGTTTGATCCTAAAGTTGTGCAAGATAGGATTTATATGCATATGATCTGAGGTAAGTATTGTTTAAGGCTTATCATATTGCTTCTAGCATGTTGATGTAGTTTCAAATCCAAGAGAGAAGACAAGCATGTGAACAATGTGTTAGCATAGGCTTGGTAACCTACTATGTAAGCATGGATCTTCAGTATATGCTTGGATAGGATGTTGATGAATGTTATGGATGATGAGATCATGTTGCAAAGGTCCTATGGGATGTCAATATTTCTTGAAGTGATTATGGGAATGCATGGTGTTTATTAGGTTCTTCCTTGTGGTCATCTGGGCCTAGTTGGTCTTGTGGCAAATCAGACTGAGTGAGTAGATTGATGACATAATATTTCTCATATGTGAAGGTTTTAGGAGTATATTGATATATGTATGTATTCCCCTATGAAATTAGATTATATAGTTCAAATTTTAGGTCATGAGGTTGAGTGTAGTTAAAGATATGTGGATGCAAAGTTGGCCTCTTAGATAAAAGTTCACTAAGTTTATATACTTATCCAAACCATCCCTACACGTCATGTAGATATGAATGAACCAACAAGTTTGTGCATTTATTTTAGGAAACTAGAAGTTCAAATGAGGCCAATGTATTTTATATAGATGTTGTATGTAGTGCCAAGAAGTTGTTGACGTTGTGGATTGCACCCTTGAAAGAAGGATGGGCTTCTCTCTTCCACGCGGCACAATGGAGACTCCCCTTTTGCTATGGGTCTAGCAAAACTGAGGGGAGAATCTCTAGATAAGGGCTAGCTCCCTTTGATGCATCTTTGAATGTTTTCTACTACTACTGCTAACAATGGGGGGGTGAAAAGAGAGAAGAAATAACCAGAACATAAAACTACTCTAAGTGGTGATGCACCAAATGATGTTGATGTACTCAGTTGTTCACACTTCAAACTAGAAAGGGGGCGAACATACACTTTATCTAGAAAAAGACCGCACTGTAGGGAGCTTTAAAAGGGAGGCTTAATGAAGACACACAAGAAATGTAACTTACCACAGGTGCTATATAAAACACAATGTCTGATAGCTACTCTTTTCTATCTCTGCACTCTAGATGCATCACTTCTTGTTAACCTACAGAACTGGTGCTTTGGCTATACTAGCTATGTTGGTGTCAATTTGTGAGAGTATCAAGCTAAAATAACTATACACAGAATTGATACATAGACACACTCAAAAGCATAACCAGTCAGATAGAGGTAAAACACTTTCTTATTGATTCAAGGTGAAATTTTGGCAGGGTTGTGCCATACAAAAAATGAGAGATCCCTTTTAAAAAATGAGAGATTACAATATATAGCATAAAAGAAAAGACTTTGGCACCTTTCAAAACAAGTGGCCCATGCTGCATTAAATACATTGGGAAGAGGAAGATTGGTCATGCTAGTGTCATCCTTCTAGAAAGCCCTAAAGCTGTAGATGTCGCCAGTCTGGACTTTAGCACCTAACCCATATTAAAAATCACTACAAAATCATGGTTTTTACATGACTATATGCTCATTAATGTAAAATAAAGAAAAAATAGGCCGTGCTTTCACTGTTTGCACTCTGATGACCACTTGGTGGAGACTATTTCAACTACTAAAATAAATCCTCTGTCGATGCTTTCTTTTGCCACCTGGGCTATTCTATTTGCCCCTGTGCTTGGCTAGGTGCATCTTTTGGAACATTCCAAATGTTGTCATATGTGTGCGTGGCCGTGTTCTAGATTCTTTGTCTTGTTCCCTCTTTCCTTGCTATATTTTGTCTCTTTTTGGAAATCTGAGCTCTCAAGGCTATCTTCTCGTCCTTTGCTGGCTCCTTGGGCTCCTTTCTCAGTGGGTCGTTGAGTTCACTTGCGGCCTTCACTTATGAGTTCTTTCGGGATCTCTTCAACTGTTAACATGCATGGGCCCATTTAACATTTGAGAATCAACAGCTATTCCATCACTGTAAAGTTGACGTCTGTAGGCTCGTTGCTATTCGAAAGCCAATGGCTATTTCACCGCCTTAAATTTGATGTTCCTGCACCCATCACCAGACATTTGAACCTCCAATGGCTAGTTCGCTAAGATGAATTTGACATCTTTGGGCCCATCACCCCTTTGGCAATTTCTTTGGCTTTCTGCAATTGAACCTTCCTTGGATTTCCTTTAGATAAAAGTCTAAAGGAATCCCTTATCTTGTCTTTTCTTTGGATTTCCTTCAGACAGAAAATTTGAAGGAATCCTTTGCCCTTTGCTCTTTGATGAATCTGCTCACTACCTTCCATGAGGGCCCTTTGGGTCTTAAAAGGCCCCTTCAAAACTTCTGATTTGATCCCTTCTTGGTCGTCGAGAGTCCCCCACAAGGGCACTTGCCCTTCGGGCTCCTTCAGGGTTCCTATCCCTTTTACAAAATGAGAGATTACAATATATAGCATAAAAGAAAAGACTTTGGCACCTTTCAAAACAAGTGGCCCATGCTACATTGAATACATTGGGAAGAGAAAGACTGGTCATACTGGTGTCATCCTTCTAGAAAGTCCTAAAATAACCATGTTGTAGATGTCGCCAGTCTGGACTTTAGCGCCTAACCCATATTAAAAATCACTGCAAAAGCATGGGTTTTACGTGACTGTCTACTCATTAATGTAAAATAAGGAAAAAATAGGCCGTGCTTTCACTTTTTGTTCTCCTTGATGACCACTTGGTGGAGACTATTTCAACTGCTAGAATAACTCCTCTGTCAATGCTTTCTTTTGCCACCTGGGTTATTCTATTTGCCCCTGCGCTTGGCCAGGTGCATCTTTTAAAACATTCCAAATGTTGTCATATGTGTGTGTGGCCATGTTCTAGATTCTCTGTCTTGTTCCCTCTTTCCTTGTTATATTTTGTCTCTTTTTGACAATCTGAGCTCTCAAGGCTATCTTTTCATCCTTTGCTAGCTCCTTGGGCTCCTTTCTCAGTGGGTCGCTAAGTTAACTTGTGGCCTTCACTTATGAGTTCTTTCGGGCTCTCTTCAAATGTTAACATGCACAGGCACATTTTTAAACATTTGAGAATTAACGGCTATTCCATCATCATAAAGTTGATGTCTGCAGGCTCGTCACCATTTGAAAGCCAACAGTTATTTCACCACCTTAAATTTGACGTTCATGCGCCTATCACCAGACATTTAAACCTCCAATGGCTAGTTCGCTAAGATGGATTTGACTTCTTCAGGCCCGTCACCCCTTTGGCAATTTCTTTGGCTTTCTATAATTTAACCTTCCTTGGATTTCCTTTAGATAAAAGTCTGAAGGAATCCCTTGTCTTGTCTTTTCTTTGGATTTCCTTCAGATAGAAAATTTGAAGGAATCCTTTGCCCTTCGCTCTTTGATGAATATGCTCACTGCCTTCCATGAGGGCCCTTTGGGTCTTGAAATTCCCCTTCAGAACTTTTGATTTGGTCCCTTCTTGGTCGTCGAGAGTCCCCCGCAAGGGCACCTGCCCTTTGGGCTCCTTTAGGCTCCCTTGGTTCTCAATTCCTTCGGACAAAATGTCCTAAGGAATTACTTCGGACATTTTTCTTGAAGGAAATCTTTTCTTTGGAGTCTTGGCCCTTTCTCTCTTCTTGAATTCCTTCAGACAAAATGTCCGAAGGAATGTGCCTTCGGATTTTCTTCAGACAAAAGTCTGAAGAAATCTTTTGTCTTTTACCTTGTATTTTCTGAAGGACCTTTGCCTTTGTTTGCCGTAGATTTCCTTCGAACGAAAGTATGAAGGAATTCTTTGCCTTGCTTACTTTTTCGAAGAAAAACTCTACCCTCCGCAAAGAAATCTTTTGTCTTTAGTTGTCCTTCAGAGCTTGCCAAATGGTCCCATTTGTCACTTGTCTGCCTCATGCAAGGGTACTTGACCTTCAGGACCTTGTAAAAGACTTGTACTTATTTGAAATTGGATCCTTCTTTTGTCAATAAAAGGCCTATCCAAGGCAATTGCCCAAAGCGAAATAAGCCCTATATGAAGTCGAGAACCTACAGGCTTAGTTTTCTCAACTCTTTATAAGATCAGGGCTATTACAAAGGGAAATGGAGCATTTGCAGTAAGTGTTGATGCATCCAACACTGACGGCTTATAACAACAGGGAAAGAAGGAGACTAACTTTTGGCCTGTAGGGCCAAAAATGGTCAACAAATTTGGCGATTCCCAAGGGAAGCATGCCTACCATGCTTAAGAAACTAGTAACTTGCAAGTCTGTTGCACACAGAGTCAAAACACAGCTTGAAAAGTTGACAATGGCCTTGAGATATCCAAGAATCAATCATGAAGCTTTTACCCCAAAAGATAAACAAAACACACACAAGGTTAAAAAACAAACTACGAACATGTGCCAAAGCACTTAGGAAAAAATAGGAGAAAACAAAGAAAATATGTACATAATGAGAGAAGGCTCAGTGACAGTGCTTAAGATATATCCTATTAACTGGGATATGTAGTTCTTCACCATCCAACCTGGAGAGTTGGAATGCATTGTGCTATTTGCACTGAGTGATGACATACAGACCACTCTATAGGGCATCAAACTTTATGTGTTTTCCAAGCTTAGCTCGGTCCTCATCCCACTTTAAGATGAATCTTTTTGATGATAATTTCTTGTCGAAGTGCTTCTTAATTTGTTGTTGACGGCTGGTCATAAAAACCATGGCTTGGTCCCTTGTCACTTGAAGTTCCATCAATTCACATAGCCTAACCTCCATGCTGTTGCCTTCTTCCAATTGCAGCTGATGAACAAGATCCAAAGCTGGTAATTCAAGTGAAATAGGAAGTCTAGCTTCTCTTCCATACACAAGCATGTATGGTGAATTGCCAACTGCCCTCTTTGGAGTAACCCTATCTACCCATAACACTATTTTCAACTTGGCATGTCAAGTTCTCTGATTCTCCTCCATTGTCCTTCTGATAATTTTGATTAAATTCTTGTTGGTGGACTCAGCCAGCCCATTCTCTTGTGGGTAGTAGTTAGAAGAAGTGCTAAGATAGATGATGTATCCCATCACCCACTTGCTCATTCTAGTTCCTAAGAAAGCTAATGCGTTGTCTGAGATGATGGTAGTTGGGACTCCAAACCTTGTCACCAAGCCTTCATAAAAATCTAAGACTGCATTTTCATTGGCCTCCTTCAAAGCAATACCATCTACCCATCTCATGAAGTAGTCTATAGCGGTCAAGACCCATTTGTGTCTAGCACTAGAGGGAGGGTTGATCATCCCTATGAAGTCTAGGCTCCATTGTATGAATGATTATTCCACTTGAATAGGCTATAAAGGCATTGCAACCAATTGTTTTCCATAAAAAAGATCACACTTTTAGTACTTTTGTATCTAGGCATGGGTGTCTCTATATAAAGTGGGCTAGAAGTAACCAACTCTCATAATCCTTGTAGTTGTAGGCTTAGGAGCAAAGTGACCACCAACTAGCATGTCATGGAACTCGAACAGTACTCTGTCGACCTGACCTGGGTCAATGCACCTCAAGAGTACTCCTGATAAATCTCTTTTGAACAACACTCCATCAATCAAGATATAAGAGAGAGATTGGAGTCTGAAATATCTCCTATTAGTCCTATTAAGGCCTTGCGAGCACTCATCGGTGAGAAGAAAACGTTTCATGTCTGATGCCCAATCTTTCATGACTACTGATTCTTCTGCTGTAGCTTCATCATGGATTAGCAAAATTCCCTTTTTTTGCTATTTAAGGTCTACAACAAGGTATTCACACATTCATTTTCCCCTTACTAGCTTGGTGGTTTTGATGTCCACGTCATATTCCATTACTTCGGTGATCCATCCCGCTCTCTTTTCATTTAGATCACGGTTGATCAAGAAATTTTTGACGCTGGGATGTGGCATCATGAGATGAACCTTGTTGTTGGATAACATATGTCTAAATTTATTCAGACTTTGTATGACTGAAAGGACTTGCTTCTCCACATATGTATACCTGATCTCAAATCTTTCTAGACCTTGGCTAGAAAATGCAAGTGGCTATCCAAGGTTCTCATCATTTGCTTGGGTAAGGGTGGCGGAGATTACCTCTTCATTTTCGAAGGTGTAGAGGTTGAAATCCTTGGTGAAGTCAGGACTGATCAAGGTAGGAGCCTAGGCAATACCCTGCTTGATCTCTTCAAAACTATCATTTATTTGTGTTGTCTATGTGAATTTCTCATCTTTCTTCAGCATAGAGGTTAGTGGTTTGACTATCTCAGCAAAATTTGGGATAAATCTTATGATAAAATTTATTCTACCAAAGAAACTTTGTAGACCTTTCTTATGCTTAAGCAAGGACAACGCTAGGATAGCGCGAACTCTTTTTGGATCAATGGTCAAGCCCTCTTTCGAAACAACATGGCCAAGGAGTTTACCTTCATGGACAACGAACATGCATTTCTTTGGGTTGAGAGAGATACCTAACTCTCTACACCTCTCAAAGATTTACCTAAGGTGTTTCATATGTTAGCCTGCTTCCTTATAAAATACTATCATATCATCAAGATAGACTAGTACAATATTATTTATCAGGTCTTGAAAAGCCATGTCCATGGCTCATTGAAAAGTGGCTCCAATATTTGACAGTCTAAATGGCATTTTATAGTAAGCAAATGTTCCCCACTTGGTAGTGAAGATTGTCTTGTATTGATCACAGTGTTTCATTAAAATCTGATTGTACCCTAAATACCCATCCAAGAGGAAGAAACATTCATTTCCTGTCACCATTTGGAGGATTTGCTCCATACTTGGGGAGAGGATAATGGTATTTCAATGAGACTCTATTGAGGTCTCTAGAATCTACACATAATTTGATCTCTCCATTCCTTTTTCAGACATGGACAAGGTTGGCCAGCCAAGAAGAGTGTTTGATCGAAAATATGATTCTGGACTCAATCAGCTTAATGAGTTCAATTTGCATGAGAGGCTCAATCTTCAGGTTGACAGGTCTTTGTTTTTATATAATGGGCTTGGCGCCCTCCTCTAGCTCAATGGTATGTTGGGCCAAACTTGGGTCAAAACCCTTCAAGTCGCTATACTCCCAAGTGAAGACATCGGCAAATTCCTAGCACAACAAGATGAAAGCCTGCCTTTCATGATCTGTACATACCTTCCCAAGTACAAGTAGCCTATTTTAAAATATCTCAACTTCTTCATAATTTTATTTATTCGTTGTGATGATTGCTTTTTCATTTTTCAATTGGTCATCCTTGTTGAAGATACTTTCAAGGGTGACCAAACATTTGGAAAGTTTGTTGTTCTTCAGCTAAACAATTTGGCTGCCATACTGCTATTGTAGCTTGGCTTGATTTCTAAAGACAAACTCAGCATCCTCTTGCAAGAAAAATGCTATTTGCTAATCATTATCAAACACTTGCCAGTTGGTGATGTTATCAGAGATAGAGGGTCTGATTATCACTTTTAAATGGTGGGGACTATTGTCTCAGCCTAGCTTTTGGGGATGTCAAATTGAGCACCAACTGCTTCTAGTCTGTCAGCTTGTTTATTCTGCTCTCTTAAAATGGAAGTAACATTAAAAGAAAAGAAACTCTCCACTAAGTCCCATATCCTATGCTTGTAAGACTTAAGTAAGGAATTCTTGGTCAAATTTCGACCTCTCACCTGATTTACGATCAACTCACTATCCCTAAAAACATGTAGCTCTCTTATTCCTATTTTCCTTGCCCACTCCAAACTATGAATGAGGGACTCGTATTCTGCAACATTGCATGTGTAAAAAAAATGGAACCTGAAACTCGAGAAGTATTTCTCTTTTGAGGAGAAAATTAACACCACTCCACCACTAGCTCCCAATTTGCTTCTTGAGCCATCAAAGAAGAATTGCCATAAACTCGAGCTCTTTTGGCTTATCTTCATCAAATTTGGCATGAGAGTACCCTCTTCATGCATGCAATAAATTATAAGACCTGCCTCGTTTATGAACTTGTATGGGTCATGTTCAAAGTTGTCACTTCCCCATTCGTCTAAGAGCAGGTCAACAACTCCTTCAAGGGTAGAGGGCAGAGATTGATCCACTTAGAATTCTTCTTCATCAATAATGGCATAGCTGACATTCACTATTTTGAGTGAGTATAGCTTTAAATGATCTCAATGGATTGGTTCCAAATCAATCTTGACCTTAGTCCCATATTTGGTTCTAAAAACCATGTAAGACCAGTTTGCTGCTAGGTACCCACCTATTTTGGAGGTGAAATCCCTGGACAAATAAATGGAAATGTAGGGAGGAACATCCACCACCACCACATCATGGGGAATTGAGAAAGTTAGACAAGTGTGGAGCATCAAGTTTAGGCCTCGCACCAATCCTACTATCTTAGCTGGTGATCCATCTAACTATAAAACTCCCTTAGTCATTTATTCGTATTTGAGTCTCAACTTATTTGCTATACATTTGGGCATTACTGAGGTGCTTGCCCCACTGTCAATAATGTAATTGTGCACTAAGAAATCTCTTATGACTAAAGATAGATAGAAAGGGGGAACTTTTTCTTCTTTCTTTACCTAGCCTACTGTAAAGGGGTGCCCATTCATGATCAAAATGTTATCAGCATTTGTTGGGACAACTGGTTCATATAGCTCGTGCAACTCCTTCTGGAGTATGTCCTTTTGTCTCAGCATTGCCAATGAATCCCACAAAGAGTTTTTCATGTGTAGCTTCTTCATCTGGTCTACCACATTGATCTGAGGGTTGCTTCCTTTCAAATTTTCTTTAGGGGCGCTTACAACCTGAGGCAAAGGCCAAGGAGCTAAGGGTGTAACTGATGACCTAAAATTTAATTTTTTTTAGTTCATATGTGATGAAGAAGATGTTGCAGATGTTTGGGCAGCTGCCTAAGTTTTCTCCATAGCTCTCCTTTTGGACCTTGTGTTGGCTGCAACATAATCATTTTGGTTGTTCATACTGCCCACATAGTTGACTACATAGAATTCACCTTCCATGTGATTTATAAGTGGAATCAGGTTAAGCCTGATTGCTACCCATGTCAGGTTGTACTAACATCTCAAAGCTTGGGAATTGGGCAGCCTAATTGTCTTGTGCATTCATATATTGACTCAACATCTCATTTGTATAAGTAGCCTAATCTTGGCCATATCTCAAGAGTGAGCAATTTGGTTGCTCCTATACCAAATTATTTTGAGCAGGCACAAGAGACTTGGTAGATGAAGGAACGCCTGGGTTATACCCTTGATATGGTTTGGCTTGTGCTAACTGACCTTGTCCTTGATTATAATTCTGCAAAGGGGGTCTATTTACTTGTCTAAACTGCTGATATCCCTGATTTGGTTGATAGTTTTGAGCTTGTTGCATTTTTAGATCCACTAATTCATTGGTCACGCTTTACAACAAGCTCTTAACTTCATGAAGGTCATTGGGTGAAGTAGCAGTCAAATTTTTTATGCTAGGCAGAACAACTAAGGTGGGTGCAACAATCTAGACTGGAGGTGGTAATTTAGGAAAGAGCAGCATGTGAGGTCTAGGGGCTATCTTTCTCGCTTGCACCAGGCAATTTTCAGTGGCTATGGCTATTTTATAGGTAACTGGCAACACTTGTCCTCCCATGGACTGTATCATGATAGCAATGTCACTATTCAAAGCTTTTAAATAATAGAATAAGACATAGCTTAGGGTCAGCGTTACCAAAATGGAAATTCTGTCCCAGGTCTTTTGAAACTTGGTATTGAAATACTGCATGAATTTATGTGGAGCTCTTTTCATAGTAGTTAGTTGCTCAACAAGAGAGAGGTGATCACTTTTCTCCCCGAATTTATTTGTTAAGAAAGTGCTTAATTCGTTCCATGTATTGACTAAATTCATAGGCAAAGTCCCATACCAATCCAGAACCTTAATCTTAAAAGACAATGCCAGCAACCTGATAGCAATGTTCTCTTCAGTGACATTGTGAATATTACAGAGGTTTAGCAATATTTTTGATGTGCTTAATAGCAGTAATAGGCCCCTCCCCATTAAAAGGAGGAACACTCTTAAGGGTTGTCCCTGGGATTAGGTCATAATGCAGAAGGTTTAAAGGGCTCTAACCATGAAAGGCCACAAAAGGTAGAGCCATGGTGATAACAGGATTCTGCCAGGGTCTTCTTGCGTAAGTATATTTTATAGCAAGTATGGGAAAATGACTTGTTGTATAGGGATGAGTTCTTGCAAACCTCAGTCACCTTGTTGAGTTTAATGGTAGTTCAAAAATTAAAAAGGGATACCCTTAGCAACAGATCGTGTGGTGACCTTAGGCATAAGATGTCAGGTTGATCTCTGACCAGAGACTGATGTTCTTCAAAATAAAATTGCCAGATGCTGAATTAGTAGTTTATTCTTGTTGTAACAGGACCAACATCAATCCTATAATTTTTTTGAGCATTAAAATTTGTTCCACTGGGCATACCAAAAACTATTGACACTATGGATTGCACCCTTGAAAGAAGGCAGGGCTTCTCTCTTTCACGCGGCATAATGGAGACTCCCCTCTTGCTATGAGTTTGAAAAAATTGAGGAGAAAATCTCTAGATAAGGGATAACTCCCTTTGATGCATCTCTAAAGGTTTTCTACTACTACTGGTAACAATGGGGGGGTGAAAAGAAAGAAGAAATAACCAGAATAGAAAACTACTCTAAGTGGTGATGCACCAAATGATGTTGATCTACTCAACTGTTCACACTTCAAACCAGAAAGGGGGTGAACATACACTTTATCTTTCAAAAGACTAGACTAAAGAGAGCTTTAAAATGGAGGCTTAATGAAGACACATAGGAAATGTAACTTACCACATGTGCTGTAGAAAACACATTGTCTGATAGCTACTCTTTTATGTCTCTGCACTCTAGATGCAGCACTCTCTATTAACCTGTAGAACTAGGGCTTTGGCTACACTAGGTGTGTTGTTGTCAATTTATGAGAGCATTAAGCTAAAATAACTGTACACAGTATTGATACACAGACACACTGAAAAGCATAACCAATCAGATAGAGGTAAAACACTTTTTTATTGATTCAAGGTGAAATTTTGGCAGGGCTGCACCATACAAAAAATGAGAGATCCCTTTTATAAAATGAGAGATTACAATATATAGCATAAAAGAAAATACTTTGGTGCCTTTCAAAACAAGTGGCTCATGCTGCGTTGAATACATTGGGAAGAGGAAGATTGGTCATGCTGGTGTCATCCTTTTAGAAAGCCCTGAAATAACCATGCTATAGATGTCACCAGTCTGGACTTTAGCGCCTAACCTGTATTAAAAATAACTACAAAAGCATGGGTTTTACACGACTATCTGCTCATTAATGTAAAACAAGGAAAAAATAGGCCACGCTTTCATTGTTTACACTCCTTGATGACCACTTGGTGGAGACTGTTTCAATTGCTGGAATAACTCCTCTACCGATGCTTTCTTTTGCCACCTGGGTTGTTCTATTTGCCCCTACACTTGGCCAGGTGCATCTTTTGTAACATTCCAAATGTTGTCATGTGTGTGTGGCCGTGTTTTGGATTCTCTATTTGTTCCTTCTTTCCTTTCTATATTTTGTCTCTTTCTGGCAATCTGAGCTCTCAGGGCTATCTTCTCATCCTTTGCTGGCTCCTTGGACTCCTTTCTCAACAGGTTGTTGAGTTCACTTGCGGCCTTCGCTTATGAGTTATTTTGGGCTCTCTTCAACTATTAACATGCGCGGGCCCATTTTTAAATATTTGAGAATCAACAGCTATTCTATCACCATAAAGTTGATGTCTACAGGCCCGTCGCCATTCGAAAGCCAATGAATATTGCACCAGCTTAAATTTGGCATTCACGCACCCGTCACCAGATGTTTGAACCTCCAACAGATAGTTTGCTATGCTAAATTTGACATCTTTAGGCCCATCACCCCTTTGATAATTTCTTCAGCTTTATGCAATTAAACCTTCCTTAGATTTCCTTTGGACAAAAGTTCGAAGGAATCCCTTGTCTTGTCTTTTCTTTGGATTTCCTTCAAACAAAATCCAAAGGAATCCTTTGCCCTTCGCTCTTTGATGAATCTGATCACTACCTTCCATGAGGGCCCTTTGGGTCTTGAAATCCCCCTTTGGAACTTCTGATTTGGTCCCTTCTTGGTCGCCAAGAGTCCCCTGCAAGGGCACCTGCCCTTCGGACTCCTTCAGGCTCCCTTGGTTCTCAATTCCTTCTTCAGACATTTTTCCCGAAGGAAATCTTTTCTTTGGAGTCTCGGCCCTTTCTCTCTTCTTGAATTCCTTCGGACAAAATGTGCCTTTGGATTTTCCCTTGGATTTTCTTCGGACAAAAGTCTGAGGAAATCCTTGGTCTTTTACTTTGTATTTTTCAAAGGACATTTGCCTTTGTTTGCCGTGGATTTCCTTCAGATAAAAGTTCGAAGGAATTCTTTGCCTTGCTTACTTTTCTAAAAAAAACTCTACCCTCCGCAAAGAAATCTTTTGTCTTTAGTTGTCCTTTGGAGATTGCCAAATGGTCCCATTTGTCACTTGTCTGCCTCCCACAAGGGCACTTGACCTTCGGGACCTTGTAAAAGACTTGTACTTATTTGAAACTGGCTCCTTTTGTCAATAAAAGGCCTATCCAAGGCAATTTCCCAAAGTGAAATAAGCCCAATATCAAGCCGAGAACCTACAGCCTTAGATCTCCCAACTATTTATAAGACTAGGACTATTGCAAAGGGAAATAGAGAATTCGCAGTAAGTGTTGATGCATCCAACATTGATGGCTTAGAACAACAGGGAAAGAAGGATACCAACTTTTGGTTTACAGGGCCAAAAATGGTCAATAGAAGCTACCCTAGAAATTTGGAGTCTTTAAGTAATTTCTATCTCAAGTTATAAAGCTTCAAAATTGCTCTAGCAAACTATGATGGGCTAGAGACCATCAAGTTTAATCACATTGAAGTCCAAGGTCATCTAGTCAGTAGATCTAATGGTGTGCATTAATTTTGTATATCTTGATCCAATGGTGCACAGAAAATTCAATATGTCAAAGAATGAACGCGCTAGTGACATGTGTCACGTTCATAGAGCTAGGATAGAAGATCAAAAACATGCATTAAAGTCAATGGTTAAATGTGCAGAAGGCATGCAAGGATGCCAAGTGGCACAATCATGGGATACTAGAGCTTAGATCAATGGTATGTACTAAAAAATAAATACCTAGTTAATCTGTAGAGATCGATGGTATGTATTTAGTCAAGATTGCCAGAAAGCATGAGATGAGGTCAATATGTTTGAGGTTTAACATTTAGATAGTGGAACACTATGAGTTAAAGTTCAAGATACTTTTGAAAAAGATCAACTGTGTGAGTTGAGGGAGCTGAGAAAAAAACATGAGATGTGTTCTAAGTGATCGAGGTTTAACTGTGCCCATTTGGATTTAACTATTTGAATTTACGAAGGAAAGACCAATGCTTAGTTTTTGAGCCATAAATTTTATTCTATGTATAATTTAATGTTGTAGTAAAAATAAAAGTTGTATAGGAATTTAAGTTACATCTAAAAATATTCATTTAAAGATATAAATGTTTGTACATTCAAAGTTATTGAGCTCTAAAGGTTACTATGTGTTCACTCATGCGTTGTAAATAACTCGAGAAGGGTAATAGAGTTGTTATTGATGGTATTTCGATGTTTCAAGATGAGATAACTATCAGAGAGTGTTTTAGATTCCATGAGGACCATTTATGTGGATAATGAAGGTTTGATCAATCATATTTAGTATGATTAAAGGCTTAGAATGTGATTGTGTGTTCATTCATGGTGTTTGTGTACATAGAATGTTGTTTGAATGAATTAAGCTTTAACAGAAGGGTGTTGTGATGGTTGTTATCACTTAAGGAGGATGTATAGATTATGTGGCATGGTTCCATGAATTTTAAAGTGTTTTTGTGTTCTTAGTTTACTTGAATAAGTGTCAAAGAGGTGAATTGGTCTTCATAGGACCTAAAAGGTGACTTAGGCCTATTTGAAAGAGGGTTGTGGTTAAAGGTAACCCATGTTAGATGCCTTAAGGTTGAAGGAATGTGTTGTGGACGACAAGGAAAGTTGTGATCATAATAATCATAAAGACTCTATAAAAGGTGAAACCAAATCTGATGGTTTATAAGCTTGTTGAATAGATGTGAGAAACCTGAGAGAAGAGGTGTGTGTGAGAACTATGGAGTGAAAAAAAGGGTGTGTGCCCAGTAGATGGGTCATAGAGAAGAGTAGTTTGATGACTATGTTTATGACCTATAATTTATATTTATGATGTTAAAGATAGTTCTTTTTTAAGTTTGAATATTGAGAATGAGCAAAAGATAGATGATGTATGTGTGAGTTGTATGCTTATATAAGAGGCAGATTTGTGTTTGTATGAACTACCATCACTTGTATGAGGTAGAAAGGTAGGTTTGCAAATGTTAAAAAGAGAAATACCATCATCAAGTGTGTAAGACATCAGATCAAAGGTGGAGATTAATTTATAGGTGATTGAGTTGGTGCTTGATCATCTAGGGGGTTGGAACCTCCTTGGTAGTTGGTGCTAGCTAAAGGTCAAGTGGGTACTTGACTAAATTGAAGGGTGGGTACTCCTTGATTAGTTGGTGCTGATATAAATCAAAGAAATACCTTTATAGGATAGTATTCCAAAGCTTAATTTAAGTGGGTTTTCTCCCCCATGAGGGTTTCTCACATTATTCATATGTTACATGCTTTGATCTTGCATTATTTTCTTTTTTCATTGCAATGAATGGTTTATATGTTTCATGAATGATTTTGTTGAATGGTTAAGAGTTTGAAGAATAAGAATTGAATTTGATTTGATTTCATCATTGATTCACCCCCCCCTCTCCCCTGATGATTGTGCTTCTAACAAAGAATACAGAGGAAGAATGCATCAAGTATGAAACTAAAATAGAATTTTTGAAAGCTGAGTTGGATCAAACATCTAGCAAGGTGAAGTGTTTTGTGAAGTTTGAAAGGAGAACTGAGGCCCTAGATGATATCTTGAATAGTCAAAATTTTAAGTCACAAAACATGTCTTAGATTCAAAGAAGACCAAATGAAGGCACCTAAAGTCAAGAAGAATATTGTTGAAGACAAGAACATCAACATGAAAAGACCTATCAGACAACCCAATACTACAAGGTATGATAATTATTTTAAAAGTTAGTTTTTTACATGCAGTCGGTTTGGTCATAGAGCAAGATAATGTAGAAGACCCTACAAGAATGAGTACTCATGGAACTATAGGAGTCATAATTCACATCAGTCAAATGGTGTGTATAAGGTGGTGTGTTACAACTATCATAATGTAGGACACATTGCAATATTATGTCTTATGAGAGTTAGAAGGTCATCAAGTCAAAATAGGAAATTTAGAGCTCCTAGAGTGTAAGAAAGAAGACAAATGAATGTATAAAAATTGAAGGTAGTAAAGACAAGTCATGATCAGTCTACAAGCTCAAGTGGACTGCTTGTAGAGATAAAGTATGCCTCAAATGAGAAATCAAGTAAGGAATGTGTGTTGTCAGCTCACATTGATGATCAAATAGTTGATGAGATCAAGCCTAAAGTGTCAATCAAGTCCAGGAGGATGTTGAAGAATATTTAGTCTTGTGAAAAGATGGAGATCTGAAAATCTCCTGATTTCATATTATTTTAGTGCCCTATGAAAAGGGTGGCTCCATTAAGCTTCATGGATACATTATTCTATTAGTAGAAGAATGAAAATACAGTAAAAAAAGAATTCTTTTTGAGAGGATTCTAGGTTGTCTATGTTAAAATCAAGGAGCTAAAGATGGATATTATCCATTCCTATATTAGTAGCTTTGGGGTTTGAAGAGTAGAAGCATGATGAGAGATCTAAGGTTGTTTTTAGGTATCTAAAGTCAAAGTGCAGACATTTGGTATATGAGAGGTAAGATTTGTATATCTATTTATTTAAACAAGTAAGCTTGATTTGTGAAGATAAAGGGGGAGTCCCTAATTCTATAGTTGGTATCAAGTATGTGATAGCCTTGTGTATGGTCAAGAGTTTGATCTTATTCAGTCATATCAAAGGAATGAAAGTGATCTAAGTTTCTAGTTCTTTGAAAAAAGATATTCTTGGTCTAAAGGGGATCTTGGTAGCTCTCAGTTATTTTTCAATAAAGTGATTACTTTTTGATATGTATGGAGTTAAGGAGAGATTATGTTTGAGATGCTTCATAGACTTTGTGTGTTAAGCTTTTGATGTATCAGCTAGAAGAGTGACTTGATTCAGAGAAATTTTTTAGAATGATTGTCATATATAGTTGCCATTGTTTATGAAGACTGTGTGTCGTCTAGTGTTTCTGAGAGATAGTATTATCTCAAACGGAGAAATAATGATTCTAATAGATGCAAGTGACTCTTGATGTCTATTATTAACATAAGCTTGGTGGATGCTTGGTTTGAGGAGGAGCTATTTAGATTATTGATTGTCTGATGTGTGTTGAAGTGGTCTTGTAATCTGAGTTCATTATGAAAGAAATGAATAGTTATGGAAGATCTTTGTCATTAATGACAAAGGGAGAAAAAGATCAGAAAGGGATAAAGATAAAAAAATATGAGAAAATGAAAAAACTAGGTTTACTGTCATCAAGAGTGGTTGACATAGTTTTTTGAGTGTGTCATTAATGAAAAAGGGGGAGATTATTGGACATTATCATTGATTAAGATAGAGAGTGTTGAGAATTTTTATTGACTATTGAGTTGTTCGAATAAGTGTTGTCATTGATGTCAATCTAATGTCATTGGTGTCAAAGGTTCTTGTGAAGGTGCATGGTCAAGTAAGCCTTGAGGTATGTGTATGATAAGTTATTATGATGTCATGAATAAGCATAGGTCAGTATGTCAAGTATCAAGTAACTTGCAAAGCTTTGTCTAGACCTTTTAAGAAGGTATGTGCAGGTAGCATGATGAAATAAGTGAGCTCCGAATAAAAAATTGTATGATATGAAGATCTATGTAATTAGTTATGAAGATGTTTTGAATGAGATAAGATGTGAATGCTTCAAAGATTGCTTGACAATGTTTGAGCATGATAGAGGTCATTTGACTTTGTACATGAAGTGTTGAGGAATTTGCAATTGATTAATATGTCATCTCCAAAGATCTATGTATGAAGCTTTAAAGATGTTATGAAGATCCTCAGTCAAGCTCCAAAGATATATAAGAAGCTCTAAAGATGCTTTGTTGAATCTTTGAGGAAGAGTGAGTGTATGAAGTTTTTTGAGCATACACAAGAGGAATTGGAACATAAAAAAGTTTGAAGGTGAAGCCTACAGGGTGGCTAAAAGGTCAGATTCAAGGCCTAATGAGACTTGTAGGTCAAGACATAGCAAAAAGAGAGATAGTGACCAGATGAGGAATCAAAATCAGTTTTCATGACATGAGTGAATAGTTAGATACTGAAAGAGGTGATTCAAGTTGTTTTAAGTATGTGCATGAAGTTTTAGGTCATGGTTTGCAAAAAAAGCTTGAAAAAGTGTTTTAAGGTTTCTCAAGTGCATAGAATGAAGAGTTGTCTACTCGAGAAGCTTTTTCCAGTGTTTGTTGTGTAAGATTGGACAAGAATCTAATAGGCCTAAGGAAGCACTTAGACTAGAGAATGAGAATGAATACTAAACTCAAGGTAATGCATAAATAATTTATTCAAATAGTGTAACAAAACAAACTTATATAGGGGGTATTTATACTAAATACCTCTCACCAACCATGCACAATATTGTGACAAATGTCATGATCCTATGAGGTGAGACATATATATAAAACACTTAAGTAAACTTAACTAAATAATATGTGAATGCAATCAATCAATGGAACCAGTTAGGGAGATAACCTTGTTCACACTTGACAGTGAAACTAGATAGGAAATAACCCTATTCACACCAACACATTGATATGTGCAGCATCTACATGAGAATATAAATTATTCATGGAAGATGAGGAAGGGTTATAGCTAAAAGTTCTAAGCATTATTTTTGAAAAGAGGAGCTAAGTTTTATGAATGATCATTAAGATTGGAAGATAGTCTAAACTCTCATAGAACCCTAACAAAGACTTGATGTTTAATATCTTGTTATAAAAAGCTCATAATGGTTTGGTATGGATATACAAGTGATTGGAGGTTGTATTCAACTCTCCTAGGCATCTCCAGGTGTGATTGGTTTCTCAGGTAAGTAGACCCTACAAAAATGTGTTTATCTTTTAGAGATCTATTGTAGTGGATAGAGTTGATTGAGTCAAAGTTGCTCAGTGAATGAAGATCAAAGGGTGAGACTTGTATTTGTTTTACATGAAGTTTTATGGATAGGTTACATATATTAAGAGTGCAAAGTTAGTGATCCAAGTTGGCCAGTCGCTAACAGACCTAGTAGTGCAGATAGTAAAAGAATCAGGTAGAAGTGAAAAGATGTTTCCTAATGTGTTCTCATTTAAGAGTGATGCATCGAAGTACATGATGATGTTATTTGGGACTTGAAAAATCTATCCATGCTTTTCAAAATCTTATAAGTCAGTGTAAGAGGTTGGAACATCAAAGCCAAAATGGCTTGTCTAACTGAGTAGAGTCTGTTAGAGAGTAGATCAATAAATTGGTTTGTAAGACCAATAGTTTCTATTAGAGATTATGATTTGATTAATGAAGGTTTCTCTAAGGATGATATAAGATTTTATTCATGCATTGAAATCCCTTGAGTATGTTCAATCACGTGTCATAAGTTCATGTTTCTTTGACTATGTTATGGAGTCAATTGGCAGTTCTAAGTGAACATCTTGTAGAGAAGAGTTTGAGTCTATATACCCTAAGTTAAAACATCAAATGAAGTTTGTGATGACCCTAAGGTCATGAGGTTTATGAATATGTAATTTTTTCCATGTTTATTTGGAAAAATTGAGTATATGCCTCAATTTTTCAAGACAATGTTTCTATATATGCACATGCCTTTTATGAACAATGTCTTGAGAAAGCATTCAAGTGGTAGTTAGACCTAAAAGGTGTTATGAACCTAAAATAGAGTTGGATAAGGTCTATTAGAGTGGCATGTTATGTTTTTCTACCATGTGAGGTGTTTTTATATACTTCAAAAAGGATCAAATGGCAATGTGTTGTTAAGAAGACCTATTAGGTATTTATTAAGCCTAAAAGAGGAGTAAGGGATAATTGAGCCATGGCCGACATAATGTATTGATTGATTTATGATTAAACCATGTTATTTTAATATTCTAAGACCTATTCATGGCCTACTTGAGTGATTTGAAGGTATGGATAACTAAGAAGGATATGATCAAGCTACTTGTATAAAAGCAAGGCAGTTTAAACCTATTTGGATTTGCTTAGAGGGAGAGAGTAGAAGAGAATGATATAGATAATTGGTGTGAAAAATGAGGTCATTCAGACCATTAGAGAAGTGTCATGGATATATAATAGTAATTCTACATATGAGGATCAAGATCATAATATCTAATTTAACCATGAAGAGGGCTAGTTGAGCAAAAAAGGCAAGAATCTAGTTTGAGAGGGATAAAAGTGAATGAAAAGCTAAAGGATAAGATCGTAATATATTATATGATAAATAAGGGTTTCTAGAGGTGATCAAGTGTATCAAGTGGATAAGTTGGTACTGAGTCATCTAGGGGGTTGGTGCCTCTTTGCAAGTGGGTTCTTGATAAAAGCCTCGCTGAGTTGGTGTTAAGCTAGTTAGTGTTGGTACTCCATGTGAAGTGGGTGCTTAACTAAAGATTGATATTTGTCTTATAGGACTATATTACATTTTCTTTATTATTGGGTTTTATTCACCTTGAGTTTTTCTCACATATATTTTGTGTCCATGTGTTTTATGCTCTTATGATTTTATGTTTATGCTTGTTAAGATATACATGCTTGTTAGAATGGTTCATTATTGATTAAGTGGAATTGAATGAAAAGTTTTAAGGACCGATTCACACCCCCTCTCAATCATATTATTTCTAATAACTGGTATCAAAGTGGGTCCTTTCGATCAAGCTTGATAGCTTAAAGGAGATCCTAAGAGGCAAGAATGACTAGTAAGGCTCCGTTATTAAATGGATCTAACTATGCCTTTTGAAGTGTCAGAATAAAGATATATCTTATGTCACAAGAACATGATATTTGATAGTTATTTGTAGATAGTTATATTTCACCTCCAATTCTACCAACAGATGCAACAGGGAAAAATGCTAGTGAAAATAACTCCAAGGCAATAATGCCATTCTATGTGGCCTATAAGAGGCAAAACTTATAAAGGTAATGCATTGTGTGTTAGCCAAAGATATATGGGACAAATTAAAGACCATCTATGAAGGAGATAGAATTGAATTTATAAGTCACCCCATGGTTGGTGCAAGGCTTCCAAAGGCTTACAAAGAGATAACACACCTACGATGACCCAAGTGCTTCAAGTAAAAGGTGCGGAGGTGCTTCTTATTTGCGCTCAAGATCAAGATAGAGGTGTAGGTCTGTATAGGAATAAGATGATAGTTCATGATCACTAAAGGTTCCTAATGCATGATTTTTCATAGGATTTTGTGACACATAGGTCAAAAGGTGCACATGTTTAAGGATGTAGGACCCCCAAGTTTTAAAAGGCCAAAGCAAAAGAAACGTATGAGGATCAATTACAAGTCATAAATAATGCATTGAAGACCTTCAGATTTCATGCATAATATTATTTAAGAACCTCCCTATGCCTATATAATATAGTTTCATGCTTGAATGTATGATCCTACATCTGCACCCTTCTATTACGTAAGATGCAACCTTTTTTTGCCATTACCACTTGGTGGCTCGATGCTGATCCTACACAAAGAAATTCTTAGTTTCCCAAGATAAGATCTAATATTCCACATGTCATATATATGTTATTCCTACCTAAAAATATAAGAGACTCTCTTGAGATCCCACCAAGGCAACACATGTCCCCGTAGTACCACATCCAAGACCAGTCAGGAAGTGCCATGTTTTAAGTAGCTACCAGATATGAAGAAAGTATTTGGAGGCAGTTGAGAGGAAAATGAGGCATCATAAAAATAATTAAATGTATAAGTGGATATCAAATTTTTGGACTTAAGTGCATGTCAATTTTTTAGTCTATTAGGGAGATCTTTCATTCCTTGATACACGTGGATCTAGAAGTGATTCTACTGCTAACCCCATATCTAATCACCAAACAGACTTCAAGAAGCATGACCATAGTACCACAAAGAATTTAATGATCTATACATCACTATAAGTGGTGCATTAATTGTAAAATTGGCTTAATCTACTATAAAATCTTGGTTATTTTACTATAAAAGGGTTGACACATTTCCAACAACCTCAATCTACTAAAATTTATCCTCTATGAGCACTTGTATTGGCTAAATCTTCCAAATTAATGAGAATTAAGTTCACCTCTTTTCATTAATCTAATGATCTATGTGTTATTTCACATCTATTGATATTTGTCTATGGGTATTATAAACCCCTCTTATTATCATCCATTCCTAGCACCTCTTCATTCAACTTGGAGCTCACTTACAGGTCATATCCTGTGTAGACTAGGGTCTACATAGGCTTTGTCTATGGATAACCTTCATCCCTCTCAACACTGCGCTATGTTCTCATGCCTCTATGTGAAACACTTTTGCATTTTGAGTGACTTGGTAGAAACTATGTGATATTATCTTTTTCTCAAAGTTTTGCACCATGTTTATGATAGTAGGAGTGCTCGCTCTATTTTGGGTGCATTGCCTTTCAATTTTAGCATTTTTGTACCTTCTCCCTCCATTTTACCTCAAGACCCTAGGTTTATATTAGCGATAGTTTACCTTTATGATATTTAGGCCTACGCACTGGTCTTAAACCAAGTGCACTTAGAATAGAATGAATCTAGCCTACTCTAGAGGCTCATCTCAAGGAGTGTAAGGGTCTCATGCCTTGGAGACATTCTCATAATTGTGATGAGATAACCGATGCTCATGCATGTAGTTACATGATAATACTTCCATGCCCAGTGTCTTAGACTCTTGTGCCCTATACAAGGCCTTCATACTTAGCACCCCATTGTCAAGCTTCCTTGCTCTACAAAGCATCCATGGGTGTATGTTTTGAATAACAATAGTTTTTGGCACCCCTGGTGGGACCTAATATGTTGTTCATTGGTGAAGAGTTTTTGTGTTCCCTTCATCCAACCAACTTTTGGAGGTAAATCTTCAATCATAAATGGTGACTCTAAACATTTATTAGCTAGTTAAGTAGCCTAAGTACTTAATCATCGTGATTTGGCATGTACATCAACCATCTTTTGATCAATATGTTTTTCTCTGCCCCTGCACATAACTAAGAACAAATTTTATAAACCTATTATAAAGGTAAAAAATAACCCACTTTGGCATAACTTTGATAAAATAGAGCTTGAAGCTAGTACTGATGCCTCCATATTTGAAGGGATTTGTATCTATGAGGTAGAATTTGATTGGACTACCTAAGGTCCATGCTCAAATGTTCAAGAGATGCAATTTGATGAACATACTAGTGAAAAGCCTGAAGAGTTATGGTAACAATTCAATGCCACAATCAAAGAATTGGAAGAGGCCAAAGGACATGGTCTTTTTGAACCACCAAGTGAACCAAGTGCAGTTGCTCCCAAGAGCCTGAATAAAGTCTTCATGTAAGGCTTTCTCTAAGGTGATGAACAACATCAAGCAAGTGCTCTTATAGTCCAACATGAACCAAGCTTGGAGGACTTGGATCAGTATGTCTTCATTAGGGACATGTTTTCTCCTCTTTATACATTAGAGAACACATCAGAAGGATTGGCCATCAAGTTTCTTGGTTCACCAATTTTAGTACCTCCAAAGCGAGGTATCTTTCATCTTGGTTTGTTACAAGTGAATAATACTCATACTTTTCCATTTAACCCAAGATGGAGATTCTTTTAAATTATTGTACAATATTATATATATTAAATTAGCTTGTATTGCATTTCCCTAAGTGCTTGTGTGCACATTTTATAGTTTAGTTTAGTTTTCCTCTAATTTAATTTTGCACATCCATCACTTGTTCTTTTCCATTTTATTTTGTTGAGGACAGGACTCAATTAAATTCATTCAAGCACAAGGCCAATTAGGTTACAACTTTAATGACTCCATGCCCAATGGATCACTCAAAGTCCACTAGATTCCTACTTAGTAGGCAAGTGACTCGTAGAGGTCACCATAATTTTTGAATTTCTAAGTCACCCCCTGGTCTGTGCAAGGATTTCTAAGGATTTAAAAGAGATGACACATATGCAATGACCCAAGCACTTCAAACAAAAGGTCCGTAAGTGCTTCCTATCTGTGCTCAAGCTTGAGATAGAGGCAAAAAAGTAAGAAGATGGTTCATGCTCTCTAAAGGTTCCTGATGTGTGCTTGCATGTGGGATTTTGTGGCAAAAAGATCAAAAGGTGGACATGTTTAAGGATGCAAGACCCCTGAGTTCTAAAATACCAAAGCAAAAGAAATGCGTGAGGAGCAGTTATGTCATAAAGAATGCACTGAAGACCTTCAAATTTCATGCACAATCTTATTCAAGGACCTCCCTATGCCTATCTAATGTACTTTCATGTTTGAACATAGGATATTACATCTATGCCCTTCCATTGTGTAGGATGTAACCTTATTTTCACCATTACTATGTGGTGGCCTGGCACTCATCCCAGACAAATAAATTCTCAGTTGCCCAAGACAAGCACTAGTCTTCTGTGTGTCACGTCCACGCTATTACCAAAAAATCCAAGAGACTCTTCTAAGAGCCTACCAAAGTGACATGTGTCCCTATAGTACCACATCTAATATCGGTTAGAAAGTGGCATGTGTTGAGTAGCTACTAGATATAAAGAAATTAGTCAGAGGTGGTAGAGAGGAAATTGAGGTGTCATCAAAATAGTGAAATGTAAAAGTGGCTATCAAACTTTGAGAATTGAGTGTACATCATTCTTTGACTCTTTTAGCGATATATTCCATTCCTTGATGCACATGGATCTAAAAGTGATTATATTGTTGACCCTAGATCTAATCACCAAGTAGACTTCAAAAAGCATGGCCATAGTACCTAACTAATTTAATGATATATCCACTATCACAAGTGGTGCATTAATTGTAAAACTGGCTTAATCTACTATAAAAGCTTGGTTCTTTAATTGTAAAAGGATTGAAACATTTAGATCAGCCTCACGTTGCTAAAATTTACCCTCCATGAGCACTTGTATTAGCTAAATCTTGTAGATTAATGATAATTAAGTTTACCTCTTTTTATTATTTTGATGATCTATGTGCTATTTCACATCTATTGATCTTTGTCTATGGGTATTATTTGCCCCTATCATCATCATCTATTCCCAAAACCTCTTCATTGAACTCAAAGCTCACTTGCAGGTTGTATCTTATGCACACTAGGGTCTGTGTAAGCTTTGTATATGAATAAGCTTCATCCCTCTCAACTCTATATTGTGTTTTGATGCCTCTATGTGAAACACTTATGCATTTGCAGTGACTTGGTGGAAACTGTGTGATATTGTCTTGTTCGTAAAGGTTTTCATTGTGTTTATGATAGTATGAATACTCAATCTATTCTAGGTGCATCCATTTTTAATTTCATCATTCTCTTACCTTCTCCCTCCCTTTTCCCTCAATGCCCTAGGTTTAGATTAGCAGTACTTTACCTTTTTGCTCTTTAGGCCTGTGTGCTAGTCTTAAACTAGGTGCACTTAGAATAGAAGGAATCCAGCCTATTCTAGAGGCTCATCCCAAAGAATGCAAGGGTCCCACACCTTAGGGACATTCCCATCATTGTTGTATGACAATAGAAGCTTTTATTCATAGCTACATGATAATACTTCTATGCTCAACACTTTAGAGTCTTACGTGTTGTGTAAGGCCTTCACACTCAGCACCCCACCGCCAAGCTTCCCCACATCACAGAGCATCCATAGGTGTACATGTTGAACAACAACAGATACCAAGATGAAGTTGGCCAAGTTATAGACCCACAGAAGATACTTTGAAATCTTAAAAATAAATGAATATGAAACTATTACATCTTATGTATTTAAAGTTGATGAATTTGTCAATATCATTAGAGGATTGGGAGAAGAAGTTAAATAATCTATTATTTTTCCAAAGGTGTTGAGATCACTAACTCCAAAGTTTGATTCTAAGGTGTCTACAATAGAAGAGATGAAATATTTGGAAAAGATAAAGATGGATGGGCTTCATGTCATCTTAACTGCCTATGAGATGAGAACTAATGAAGGAAGACCTCCCAAGAAGGAAGCATCTTTCAAAGTTGTAAAGAAATCAAAGTTCAAGAAGGCTAAGGATGATGTTAATTTAAATATTGATGATAATGAATTAATTTACATGTTTTATAGAAATCTAAAGAGAAGATGAGGTAAATACGAAGGCAAGTTGCCATTTTGTTTTAATTGTGGAGAAATTAAACATTTTACAAACAAGTGTCCTAATGAGCAGAAGGCTGAGGATGATGATATAAATAAGAAATCGTATAGGTCTAACAAGATCAAGAAGAGTTTTAGAAAGAATAAAGGAAGGAAAGGACCATTCAAAAATAAGAAGAGTTTCTATAGCAAAGAAGATTGCTCATATGATGTATGTGATTCAGACACATTTGACAGTGATGATGGTAGTAACGAATTTGAATATGACAATAATGAAACCTTATTCATAGGCATATAATCAGACAATGAGGGTTATTCAAATGAGAAAGTCCTTATGGTTGATATGTAATCATAAGAGGAAGTATACTATGATAGTGAAGAAGGAGAGGTTGAAGTGGATCTTGAAGCTAAGTTCATGAGTGTTTTAGAAGAGTTGAAGATTATGAAGAAAAAAACAAGAAAATGAAGTCATTAGTTTGGGACTATGAGGAATATATCAATTTTTTTAGGAAATGATGAGCAACACTTCCAAAGAGTATGAAGAGATCATCCATCAAGTAGAAACCCAAATGGAGATTATTGTTGACAATTTTGACCTTGCAGGTGAAATTGTCACCTCTATCGTTCAAAACTTTGCATAAACATGTCTTTTTGAAGCAGTGGTAGAAATTGGTCTTTGTAGTTTTTTTTAAGGGCTCCTTCCTTTCAAAAAATGGTCCATTTTAACAATTTTCTTGAAGGGCATGTATCGACAAAATGAGCTTTTCAATTGATCGAAGGAGTTGGGTTTGTCTCAATTTTTTGAAGGGCTCTTATTCTTTCAGGAAATATCATTTCAAATTGCTAAAAATATCATTTCAAAGTGCTAAAAAGATCATTTCAAAGTGTTGGAGGGATCATTTCATTTTTCCAATTAGTTTTTTCCTTTATAGGGGGTTCTTTCTGTCGATAGATGGACCAAACAAAAATCCAAAGGGTTCTTTCCCTTTGGAAAAGGGGCAGTCTTCAAGAAATATAATGGGCACTTTCATTTCTCCCATAGGGTCCATTACAAGTTTCCCAAAGGGTATGTCTCCTTCGGAAAAGTTCTTTACATAAAATTCAAAAGGCATTATGTGCCAAAAGGTTCACTTGGAAAATTTTGAAGGACACTTGGCAAGAATCCTAAAGCCTATTTACCCTTCAAGAAAGTTCACTTCAAGAATTTTGAGAGGCTCTTCAAGTTTTCCAAAAGGGTCACTTACAAAAAGGCTAAAGGGTATCTACCCTTCGAAAAAAGGCATTTTCAAAACACTAAGGGAACCTCAACAACTTTTCCAAAGGGTATAATTCCTTTGAGAAAAGTTCACTTCACAATTTTGAAGGACAGTTTAAGAAGGCCCAAAGGGAAATTTGCAAAAATCTGAAGGGGTTGATTGTAAAAGTCCAAAGGGCAAGTGGACAAATATAGTTTTGTCGAAGGGCACATATCAAAGTTCTAAAGGGTCACTTAACGATAAAGGGTCAATTTTCATTTTTTAAAAGGGACGAGTGGATATAAACAAAAATCCTGAAAGGACATTTCAAAAAGCTTGAAGGGTCCATTCTTTTGGGGAAGTGACAAGAAGAAAGTATGAAGGGACATTTTAAAATTCCAAAGGGCAATTTTCAAGGAAGGAATTCCTTCAAACTTTTTTTGAAGGAAGTTTATGTAGGAAAGGACCATTTTAAAAGCTCGAAATATATATTTCCTTTGGACTTTTTATGTGAAGGAAATGAACCAATTAGAAAAGCTAAAGGAGATGAAGAGACAATTCCCATAGACAATTTGTCCATGGGAAAATGAAAGTGACAAAAGACAAAAACCTGAAGACAAGATTTCCTTTGTACTTTTTATCTAAAGAAAATAAACAAGGTATAAAGCCGTGAGCAATAATCTTGAAAGAAAAGTCTCAGACAAATTGTCCATAGGAAATAGACAAACAATCAGAGGCTGAAGGAAATAGCATAGATAAACATAAGGAATATATGTATAGAAATGAAGAACCAGAAATAAAAGGCAAAGGATTTTAACAGTCAATAAATAGATTAACACATTCTACAATCTATATGTAGAGCATGCAACATGGCCCAAAAATGGAGTAGACACGTCTAAGACATGCAACCATTTTAAACATGGCTCTTTCAGTTCTAAAATAAAGATTTGAATGCATGAATGACTCAAGGAGTTTAAATTGGAAAGCTTAACATATAATTTCATGCATGAACTTTTGTTTGTCTCGAGCCATTCAAATGTTCCAATAGTTCAAGTGAGGTTTTAAATTCAGTTTTGGCATTGATTTCATGCAAAGGAAAACTTTTAAACATTCTAACAGCTCAAGAGGAGTTTTATAGTTGGAGATTGGCATAACATCATGCATGTTGGAAGTTTCGACTCAAGCTTGAGTCCACTATCCATTTTTCAACACCAAAGACCTTTCATGCAAGGCATAAGACAAAAATAGATTTTATTTGAAGGTTGAAATAACACAAGTTGGATTGAGTTGACCTCTTCTTCTATTTTCAACTCCAATCTCTTGGCTGTTGTATACTTTTCTATATAAGTTGGCTTTTTAGCCTTGAATTGTATCCTCTTTTTGGCAAGATCATATTTTGCCAAAATTTATGTTGTGTAACCTTTTTATATTAATAGAAGGACAATTTTTAGACTCCAAAGGGTTGATATAGTGTATTTATGTCATTGATTTACATATGTGATAAAATTATTTTCCTTATCAAGTCTTGATTCTTATCTAGTTACTCGCTGATCAGATTATGAAGGTCATATTCTATGTTTAACATCTCTTGATTGAAGTTATAGTAGATATAAGTGGTTGGTTAGTGCCTTGAATCAGACCTATTTCATCATTTCCCTCAAGCTTTGATCACAAGATAAAACTTTTTCATGAAATATTGATGCATAGGGGTCATTTGGAGTTTAAAAAATCAATTTTTTAATTGTCTGATTAGTGTTTTAGGAGCCCAAATTGAGTGGATCAAGTAAAATTTAGGTGTATCACCATCATTAGATAGGATTTCCTTTCAATTTTATTTCTTCCCTTTTCCCCATTAGCTCATAGCATAGAGTAGAGAGCTAGCCCATACAATCTAGAGACTCAATCCACTAAAGAGAGCTAGCCCATATAATCTAGAGACTCAATCCATTGATTAGGTTAGCCATAGCCTAAGAATGTTTCCATGTTTTAGTAGACTGTGAAGGCCTGAAACTACCTTCACAAGGGTGTGATTTTGATTGGAAACAATTTTTGGCACACCCATTGAGACCACAAAGAAATCCTTTGCATATCTGAAGAAGTTTTGTAGCAAAAAAAGATATTCATTATCATCAACATCCAATTGCAGAGCTCATAACATCATTTACGTAATTCATTCAAGCCAAAGGTTACAACAAGGTCAGCAAGTAAAGTATTCCTTTTGAATTTATATCATATAAGAGATCAAGATTTAGGAGGACAAAACCATATCCTCAAAAACAATATTTATCTCCTGGTTATCCTACTATTCTAACCACTACAAACCCCACTATCCAAATGCCCATAAAAAACCAAGTGTTTGCTCCATTCAATACAAGTAGCACACTAAATTTAACCTAGTTTGATGGCATTTTAGTTTCTATTGTCAAGAGCATCCCATTCTTCTTAGGAAAAAATCAAACAACCCCTATTGAGCATATCTAAGATGTAGCTAATCTTTGTTCAGTCCATAATATTGTTGAAAATAATGTTGCAATTAGATTGCTTACTACTTCTTTGAAAAGAAAAGCATTGCAATGATATATAAATATCCCACTAAACTCCATTTCTACTTGGGATGAATTGGGTGCAGCTTTAGTCAATCAATTTGAGGACCAATCTGACCACCTATCTTTAGTTGAGTAATTAACTGCTATAAATAGAGCTCCTCATGAGTTCATGTCTGATTTTTGTTGGTCCCCAAAAATGTCACTCAGTTTTGGGACAACATATGAAGCTATTTTGGCCCTATAAGATCCAAAATTGTCTCTCCCCTTTTCAAAGTTTGCTCTAAGCTTTTAATTTTTTCATTATTCAAGCTTTTTTAGTAAAGGGACTAGCAAGTTCAACAGGTTCAAAGGTTTTTGTAGGTGATTTCAATCAAAAGGGACAAGTTTTTCACACTTAGACACTTTTAGGGCAAGTTCAATGCTTTGGTTCAACTGAAAAAGGGTCATCGACAAGCTTTTAAGCAAAAATGAACCAATGAACTAATGAACCGATGAACTATTAAACCTTGAACCACTTTGGTTCAATGGTTCAACGAGTTTAAGGTTCAATATCGGTGGCAAAGTTCAATGGGTCCAATGACCTAATGGTTCAAACAGTTGGTTCAATTAGTCAGTTCAAGCGGCAGGTTCAAAGGAGTGCCCTAAGGCCAAAGAGACAAGCGTCCTTGTGAAGGAGGCAAGGAAATCCTGAAGCAAAGGCATGACAAAAGTGTTCTAAAGCTTCTCTCAAAATCTAGCAGATGCTATCGCATGTCATCTATAGAGCCCCATGATACTTTGTTTCTAATCGTAGCAAAAACTACCACGTGTCCTTGCTAGAGTTTGTCAAAAGCCTCCAAGCGTCTCCATCTAATGATTCGAGGCTCAACAGTTCAAAGATTCAATGCATGAGTATTTATTTTTGCACATGTTTTTGTCTAAGTCTCAAAGTCACATGGAAGATGCCAAGTGTCCCCTATTGGGACACTTTATACTCTATCCTCAAGATGCGATGAAAGTCACCACGTGTCCTCGATGAAGTTTGTCAAAAGTCACCAAGTGTCGATGTCTGAGTTCCTTCTTTTCATTTCACTATATTGAGTGGGGACCATGGTGGGACCTAGGGTGAATGGTAAGAATTTAACGAAATGCTCCACGTGTCATCATTCGAGAGAATCTAAAATGAGTCTTGTATCTCTCCAAAGCCTCTAAAGGCATGTGGATGCTGCCACATGTCAATTGTTGAGATCATAGGAAGAATGACTAAGGAAAGAATCCTTCAGACTTTTTGTTTGAAGAAATTCACCCAAGGAGAAAGCTCGACAAAAACCCCACCAAAGAAATAAAACCCTAAAACATGCCACGTGTCACCTTCCACATAATTCCCAAAGAGCATCAGAAGCTGCCACGTGTCCCCTACAAAGCTCAGTGGAAGCTGACAAGTGTCATTATCTGTGGCTTCCTTCTTTTGCTCCTTGTTTTTGTTAAAGACTATGGTGGGACCCAAGTAAGTCATGAAAGTAAGCGAAACACACCATGTGTCATCATCTGAGGTAGTCTGAATAAATCCTTTTGATCTCCGCAGTCTCACTAAAACTTGATGGAAGCCACCATGCGTTGCCATCCACATGATTCCCAAAAAGCACTAAAAGCTGCCACGTCTCCCTGGGGAGTTGAAGCGGAGGCTGCCACGTGTCAACACTCGCAGTGTCTTCATTTTTGAGTAAAGACCAGTGAGTCTTGATTGTTTCAATAGACCGATAAAGCGCTGTAGAAGCCACCACGTGTCACATTCTACAGGATTCTCAAAAAATACTTTTGAAGCCTCTGAATACAGTGGATGCTACCATGTGTCTACACCTACTGCACTGCATAATGTGCCACATGTCAAATAACGTGGAGAAAATGGAGAAACATGGCCCACTGGAGAGAGAAAGCTCGAAGGCCTCCCATGCCATTAAAATGGTGAACCAGTGACGGCCCTGAAAATGTCAATTTTAAGAGGACAAAATGTTCGTTGACATTTGAACGTGGCACATAATTTGAAAAGTAGCTAAAAAGGGAGAGACTGAGAAGCTCTAATTATTGCAAAATGAAGAAAGCAACATAGAAGATCTCAAGGATCTACGCAGTAATAAAATTTGGTAGATTTCTCAAGCCCTAAAGCATTAAAGAAATAGTCCATTTGTCCCCTGAGAATAAAGGCAAAGCACAAACATCAGAAGGAACTAAGAGAAGATTTAGACCTAGGAGGAGGCAATTGAGATGAAATGATGTGCAACAATTAAGGTAGCTGTCTCTATTCCATCATGCCCCCTTGACAAGATTGAAGATTCATTCGAGGTAATGAATGCACCGCATGAGCCATATCATGAAACTAAGCGCCAAACCTCTCTTTGCTTCTATATATTGTAATCTTTGGTGTTATTTTAAGGAGATCTCTCTGTGATCAAAAACCACATTTTGCCCAAATTGAAAGGCATTATTAAGACTTTGAGCTTAGATTGTTTGTCATATTACTTTATCTAAATGAGAAAGCAAGTTACTTACAGACTTTGTGCTGTTATAGCTTGTACTATTTTAAGAGATTGTTCGTATATCTATTTCTTAGGAGCATTCTTGTCCATTTTATTTAATAAGCACAACTAGTGAAGGTGATCAGGAAGGTATTCTGAAGGCCAACCGTGGGATGACGTGGTGCCCCCATAAGTACCTTTAGTGTGTTTTCATTTCTCTTTCTTGTGTAAAGAGCTTTGGGATGACGTGGTGCCCCCATTGTTTTTTGTATTTCTCTTTTGGATTGCTGGTCACTCAGCACCCCTGTTACCTCTTTGCTACTCCTTAAAAGAACTCCTGCTGTCCCCTGCAAGAATACTTTTGAAAGAAGAGAAGTGCCTTCAGTGTTTCCCAAGATTTCTACTATTTAGGAAGGAATCTAGCTCTTGGCTGAAAGTTGCTTCTAAAAGAAGAGAAGTACCTTCTCCATCACCCAGGATGTTTCCTCTATTTTTTTGCATCATCTCTGAAAAAATAGAGATGGATGGTTTGCCCTACCCATTGTGTCTTACTTTTTGTATATATATATAGCCTCCTGTGCCTCCTGCATATCTATAGGGAACCTCCCCTTGATGAGAGGAGAGATCTGTCTCCTGCTAATGTAGTAAACCTACACATCTGGCTAACTGATCTCCCTATGCTGTGGTGATAGGAACTATTTTGGTCACCAGTTAGCTGGCTGACAAAATATTCACCCAACAATTTTTGGTGACTCTATTGGGGATACATTAATTTTATGCAATTTGGAGCCTCAAGTTTTAGGTTAAAACATCACCTATGTTGTACCCATTATCATTTAAACCTTATCCATTTTAGAGTCTGGCGACTCCCATCTGAGTCTTACCCACTTTTATTATAGCTTTACCTTCTTCAATATTCATTATATTATTTGGTCTATAAAACTAGAACTACTGGGAAGGACAAGTGGTTTGAAGCCTCAAACTCCAAGCTGAAGCAGGACCAGTCTTTTCCCATTCTTTTGTTTCAAATCTGGCAACTCCATGATATACAATAAGCCAAAGATCTAAGGGTGTTGTTGATCCAGTGTTTGAGTTGGTGCAACAGAACAATTTTGATCTGTTCCCTTCACCATTTTTCCTCCAATGATCTAAGAATGTTCCTCCTATCCGTATCAGGTCACCAATATAAGGTAGAGCTTCTTTTCCTACTGTTAATAGGGCTCTCCCTATTCATACACCTCCCAGATTTGTTACCCCTACTTCTAATAATCCAATCATAGAAGCTCAAGGCCCTTGGGGTAACTCATTTGGTCCACTCAATCTCACCCCACCCCTACATGAGCTCTCACGTAGTTCAAGAAAAAACTTTTCCAAGTTTTTTGGTGACAAAAAATTCCACCCCGATGATCACATTGCAGCTTTCAACATAGCCTACGGTGTAATCGGTGTGGAGTTTGAGGGCGTGGCTGTCAAAATTTTTGTAGAGACATTACAAGGTGCAACGATAGATTGGTTCTACCACTTACAAGCTAGATTAGTGACCGATTGGGATACACTCAAATCCAAATTTGAATCCTGGTTCAAGCCCACAGAAGATGCTCATGCTTTGTTGGCCCAACTTACATAGATGAAGAAGGAACCTCATGAGCCCATGAGGGATTTTATTGCAAAATTTGACAAGCTGAAAAATAAGATTCTTACAGTTGCTCAGCCCACACCTGAGAACCTCAAATGCTTCTTCATAAACTCGCAGCTGCCTAAAGTGAGTTTTTTGCTAAGACGTGTTGGCCGCATAGACCTTGAAGCTACTCAAGACTTGGCCACTGAGGTGGAAGATGACCTTATCTTAGCTAAAAAGATAAGGAGAGATTTAAATAGAGGTAGACTCTCTTCATCTTCTGAGTATCCACCTAAAACCACCACCGATATAATGGTACAAAAGTTGGCGAATGAGTTGCTGGCTCTTAGGAGACAAGTGGCGCAAGGGATGACATCCACCCCTGCATATAGAGATATGCCAAGAAGAACCTTTCAAAATCAACCATACCAAGGTAACGCTGCCAGGAATCAAGTGCAGGCAAATCACCTCCCAGCTCCTCAGAGAAACTTGGCCCTTGAAGTGCCTTGAACCAACTCAGTGGTTGGATACCTTGAAGCTGACTCAAATTTCTTATTCTAGCCTGAGTCAAATCTTGAAGATGATGCTAATTTCTTCATCGAGGAAGAAGAAGAGTCGACTGACAACTCTTATATTAGTTTTTTGATCTATCAAAATGAACCTAGAAATAAAGGCAATGCAGTGGAAGGATCATATGTTGTGTTCACCCAGTCTAAGAATCAATCAGCTCTGAAAGCCAATAAAGAGAAGATAGAAGAACGTCCTTAATAAGCAGTAACAATTGCCAAGTGTGGAACTGCTCTGCCCTTCCAGCTAAAAGACCTGATGATCATAAGAAAGGTAAGTACACTAAAAATCCTTGCACCTTCTATTTCAAATTCACAGTCCAGTCCTCCCCATGCCAAGAATCAAAAGGATGAGCTTCCATCCTCTTTCCCTAGTTCATTTCAGACATTTGACATTATTGATCATGTAAAGAGAACTAAAGTTCAAATGTCCAAATTTGAATTTCTACAGTCCAACCCTGATCAATTGGATAAATTGGTTCAATACGTGAAGAACCAAACCATCCCAGCAAGACAAGAAGCTAAAAAAGTAACCCATGTTCCTCCAAAGGACATGTCTATCCCAAATAATCTTGTCATTGCTCCTCCCACTGCTCTCGAGAAAATAGAGCCCTTCTACATCTTCCTATTGATAAATGGGCATCAGTTGAACAATTGTATCATTAATTCTGGAGGTTCAGACAATGTCATGCCTACCAAAGTGGCTGAATCCCTGGGCCTTACACTGACCAAGACTTTTGGTAGATGCTTCTCCATGGAAAACAAGCAAGTGCCACTATTGGAACAAATTAAGGACGCCCAATTTGCATTTGTAGCGTTTCTAGACAAAAGAATCAAGATGAATGTCTTGGTGGTCGACATCCTAACATCTTATGGCATCTTCCTTGGTCAGAATTTCTACAAAGATGTTGGTGGCAAATTAAGCATGGACTTATCAGAGGTAAGGATCTCGATCAAAGGTGTTATGAAGAGATTGCTTCTTGAGAAGGAAGCAAAATTTGTGGTCGCTCAATCATCAGCACCTGAAGCTCGAATCTTGTTTGAGTCTTTAGGCATGGGTAACTATTTCTTATCCCCAGAAAAAATTCTTGAAGCACCTATTGATGCTCTTGAAGGTGACAACTTGAAGGTTGGTTCAGCTAAAGTCGCAGAGGAGTTGGCGGAACACGATGTAAGTATGAAAGAATCTCCACCCCCAAATGAGGAAGAATCTAAAAGAAAATCAGGGTCCAATGAGGTATAGATTATTAAATTCGATGGTAGTTGCTCCTCTAGTAGTTCAGGAGCAAGGATTGTGCTTATATCTCCTCAGTGGGATATTTTTCCTTCATCCTACAAATTGCAATTCAACAACACTAATAACATGGCTGAATATGAATTTTTGTTGCTCGAATTGAGGGCCGCTCAGTAAAAAGGCATTAAGCTCCTTCATGCCAAAGGAGATGCTAAATTAGTAGTTTGTCAAGTGAGAAACCTGTACCAAACTAAGAATGAAAGGTTGTGCCACTACCGCAATCTAGTCTAAGACCAAATTGAAAGCTTTAATGCTTTCAACATCTTTGCTATTCTTAGAGAATTCAATGACCATGCTGATGCATTGGCCATCTCTGCTACTCTCTTAGTCCTCCACTCAGACTTCAAAGGAGATAGGTACACTATTGTGTTGGTCCTCCGACCAAGTGTGCCTGATAATGCTAGTCATTGGTAGGTGTTTGACAATGACAACCATATCATTGCCTTCCTAGAGCAAAGAGACAACTTTGAAAGGCTATATTTTGAAGGCAGTAAACCTCAAAAACCTGGACCGGCCCCTGAATCAAGTTTGAGAATAGATGAAGAGGTCATACAACTTAGAGAATAATATTCTCAAAGGCCTAGTTTTCTTTGAGAATCTGTTTGATAAGCACGACAGATTCACCAAATAGTAGCAAACAAATTCAAGCTCCTCCCAGGAGTTTGATCAAGTAAACCTGGGTACCAAAGAAGACCTCAAGATGGTGAACATTAGGAAGTACTACTGCACTCTTAAAGAAAGATTTAAATTCATCTCTCTGCTTAGCCAGTACATGGACATCTTAGCATATTCTTATGATGACTTGAAGTCACTTAGGCCTGATGAAATCCACCATGACATTCTTTTGAAAGCTGACTTAGTGCCTTACAAGCAAAAATCTAGATAGTACAATCCAAAAATATTAGGTACTATTCTGTCTGAAGTTTAAAAGATGTTAAATGCCAGGATAATCATCTCAATCCATCATTCCACATGGATTGCAAACATAGTGCCTGTAAGGAAGAAAAATGTCAAAATTTGCCTCTATGTGGATTTCAAGAATTTGAATTAGTCATCTATAAAGGATAATTATTCTTTGCCAATCATGGATCAAGTGCTTCAGACAGTGAATGGTTCAGAGATGTTATCAATGCTAGATGGCTTCTCAGGATACAATCAGGTAGAAGTTAGGGAAGCAGACCAGCATAAGACTGCATTCACCACACCTTGGGCACCTTTGCCTACAAAAGAATGCTTTTTGGCTTGATAAACGCTGGTGCCACCTTCCAGAGAGCAATAAACCTTGTCTTCAAAAATGAAATGGGTAAGTTCATTGTAGTTTATCTTGATCATTTGACTGTCTTTTTTAAGCATCGTCTAGATCATGTGTGCCATCTGCAACAAGTGTTGGAACGCTACTGCTAGAATGACATTTTCTTAAACCTCAAGAAGTCAGTCTTTGGAGTAACAAAGGGGAAACTTCTCAAACACATTGTGTTCAAAAGAGGCATAAATATTGACTCAGACAGAGTCAAGTCTATCTAAGAGCTTACCTTGCCCACAAGTAAGACTGTTGTTCACTCTTTCTTTGAAAAGGTGAATTTCTTACAAAGATTCATCTCTGAGTTTGCTGAGAAAACTAAGCACGTTGTGAACATGATGAAGAATAAGGCCACCTTTAGCTAGACTGAAGAAGGCAAGTCAGTCTTTGAAGATATCAAGACTGCCATTACCCACACCCCATTCTGGTTTGTCTAGACTATAACAAAGAGTTCACCATGTACAACTATGCTTCAAAACACACACTTTCAGTAATTTTGATTTAACAGAATGAAGAAGGTATAGAATCTCCCATTTCTTTCATGAGCTATCCTCTCAAAGCTCATGAGCTGAAGTACTCAAATGTAGAAAAGCATGTTTATGCAGTGGTGAAGGCGGTGAATTTTTTTTGCTTTTATATCTTAAATTTACGCACTACTGCCTTGGTTCTTGACACAACGATCAAATCCATACTAACTCAGCAAGAGTTTGGGACAAAAAGAGGCAATTGGGTCGCAAAGATCTAGGAGTTTTATCTGGTAATCAAGCCAACAAAGCTAGTACGAGGAAAAAGCCTATGCTAATTGATTGTTGATAACAAGCTTGAAGAAATAAAACGTGAAGGATCAGGAGAAGAAGATGCACCAACAGTCCTCTTTGTCTCCACCATGGATGAGTGGTATTTAGGTATTGCTCATTTCTTTTTTTATGGTGAATGTCCCGCTCACCTATCTTATAAATAAAGGAGGACCATCAAGTTCAAAGTCACCAATTTTGTCCTTTGGGATAACGCCTTGTATAAGAGGAGCCTTGATGGAGTATTCCTTCGTTGCGTGGACAAGGAGCAGCAAAATCAGATTTTGAAATCTTTTCATAATCAAGCCTGTGAGAGACATTTTTTTGCTCCTGTGACTACCCATAAGATCCTGAGAGCCAGGTACTATTGGCCTACTCTTTTTCAAGACACATATAAATGGGTTAAGAAATGTGAACCATGCCAACTGTTTGTTGGAAGATTCAAGTTGGCCACACTGCTTCTCAAACTAGTGGTCATAGCAAAACCATTTCAACAATGAGGACATGACTTTGTTGGTGTTGTAAACCCATCTTCAAGTGCTGGACATGATTATGTTCTCACAGCCACAAACTACTTTACCAAATGGGTGGAAGCAATTCCAACTAAGCAAGCTACTTTTGAGGTGGTGTGCGATTTATTCAAAGAGAACATCATCTCCAGGTTTGAGGTCCCAACTAAGATTGTCATAGATAATTCAACTTGTTTCACTTCCCAAGAAATAACTCAATTCTATTTTTACTATGGGATCACCCTCTCTCATTCTTCTAATTATTTTCTACAGGGAAGTGGCCAAGTTGAATCAAGCAACAAGAACTTGGTGACTATCATCAAGAAGCCAGTAGAGGACAATCAAAAGACATGGCATAAGGCATTGGTTGATGCTCTATGGGCAGATAGGATCACACCAAAAAGGGCAACTGATATGTCTCCTTTCCAACTCTTTTATGGGCTCAATGCTGAGATACCAATCACCCTAGAATTGCCAGCATTGAAATTAGCTAAGGTAATTGAGGATCAAACATATGAAAGTGCTCTTGATAAGAGGATCATGTGCCTGATTGAGCTAGAAGAGTAGAGAACTGTAGTGGTGGACCGAATTGCCACCCATCAAGGTCTGGTGAAGAAGCTCTTCGACTAGAAAGCAAAGAACCGAGATTTTTAGATTGGAGATCAAGTCTTGCTGTGGGACAAGAGAAGAGACCCAAAGGGAATGCATGGAAAGTTTGATTCCTTATGGAGAGGCCCTTTTATTATCCATGAGCTCAACGGTGAAAATAGATTCTTGTTGAAGTATCAAGATGGCACTTCCTTTTCTCTGCCTCATAGTGGGCAGCATCTGAAGCACTTCAACTCTTGAAGCATCAAATAAAATTATCTGTACATATGTATATTTGTATAGCCTTCGTTTCCTTTTCCTTCTCTTCATTTTTGTTTATTTTTTGTCATCTTTATTTTTGGGTAGCATGACTCCATAATCCAATGGCATGCTTCAAGGCACTGGAGATTCTAGATCCTACTCCCTTCAATCACTTTTTGCAATAGAAAAAAAGTTTCCCAACTAGAGCCAGCTGTTGGTCCCCAAAAATGTCACTCAATTTTGGGACAACATATGAAGCTATTTTGGCCCCATAAGATCCAAAATTGTCTCTCCCATTTTCAAATTTTGCTCTGAGCTTTTAATTTCTTCATTATTCAAGCTTTTTCAGTAAAGGACTAGCAGGTTCAATGGGTTTAAAGGCCTCTGCAAGTGAGTTCAATCAAAAGGGACAAGTTTCTCACACTTAGACACTTTTAGGGCAGGTTCAACGCTTTGGTTCAACTGAAAATGGGTCATCGACAAGCTTCTAAGCAAAAATGAACCAATGAACTGATGAATCGTTGAACTTTGAACCACTTTGGTTTAATGGTTCAATGGGTTCAAGGTTCAATATCTATGGCAAAGTTTAATGGGTTTAATGACCTAATGGTTTAAATAGTTGGTTTAATCAGTTGGTTCAAGCGGCAGGTTTAAAGGAGTACCCCAAGGTCGAAGAGACAAGCATCCTTGTAAAGGAGGCAAGGAAATCTTGAAGCAAAGGCACAGCAGAAGAGTTCTAAAGCTTCTCTCAAAATCTAGCAGATGCTGCCACATGTCATCTATCGAGCCCCATGATACTTTGTTTCTAATCACAGTGAAAACTGCCACATGTCTTTGCTAGAGTTTTTTGAAAGCCTCCAAGCATCTCCATCTGATGATTCGAGGCTCAACAGTTCAAAGGTTCAACACGCGGGTATTTATTTTTGCACATGTTTTTGTCTAAGTCACAAAGTCACGTGGAAGCTGCCAAGTATCGCCTACTAGGACACTTTATACTTTATCCTCAAGATGTGATGGAAGTCACCACATGTCCTCGATGAAGTTCATCAGAAGTTGCCAAGTGTTGACATCTGAGTTTCTTCTTTTTGTTTCACTTATTGAGTGGGGATTGTGGTGGGACCTGGGGTGAATGGTTATAATTCAGTGGAACGCTCCACATGTTATCATCTGAGAGAATCTAAAATGAGTCATGTATCTCTCTAAAGCCTCTAAAGGCATGCGAATGTTGCCATGTGTCAATTGTTGAGATCGTAGGAAGAATGACTAAGGCAAGAATCCTTCAAACTTTTTGTCTGAATAAATTCACCTGGAGAGAAAGCCTGACAAAAAACTCATCGAAGAAATAAAAGCCTAGAATGCACCATGTGTCATCATCTGCATAATTTCTAGAGAGCACTAGAAGCTGCCACGTGTCCCCTGCAAGCTCGGCAGAAGCTGACAAGTGTCATTGTTTGCGGCCTCCTTCTTTTGCTCCTTGTTTTCATTAAAAACTGTGGCGGGCCCCAAGTAAGTCATGGAAGTGAGCGGAATGCACCACGTGTCATCATTCAAGGAAGTCCGAATAAATCCTTTTGATCTCTGTAATCTCGCTACAACTCAACAGAAGCTGCCACGCATCACCGTCTGTATGATTCCCAGAAAGCATCGAAAGCCACCACGTGTCCCTAGTGAGTCAAAGCAGAGGCCACCACATGTCAACACCCACAACTTCTTCATTTTTGAGTAAAGACTAGTGAGTCCCAATTGTTTCAATAGGCCGATAAAGTGCTGTGGAAGCCGCCACATGTTGCATGATTATCAAAAAATACTTTTGAAGCCTCTGAATGCAATGGATGCTGCCACGTGTCTTCACCTACTTTGCTATAGAATGTGCCACGTGTCAAATAACACAGAGTGAATGGAGAAAGATGGCCTACTGGAGAGAGAAAGCCCGAAGGCTGCCCAGGGCATTAAAATGGTGAACTAGTGACAGCCCCAGAAATGTCAATTTTAAGAGGACAAAATGTTCGTTGACATTTGAACGTGGCACATAATTTGAAAATTAGCTAAAGAGGGAGAGCTCGAGAAGCTCTAATTACTATGAAATGAAGAAAGCAACACAGAAGATCTCAAGGATCTACGCAGTAATGAAATTTGATAAATTTCCCGAGCCCTGAAGCATTAAAGACACAGTTTGTTTGTCCCCTGAGAATAAAGGCAAAGCACAGACATTAGAAGGAACTAAGAGAAGATTCAGACCCAGGAGGAGGTAGTTGAGATGAAATAATGTGCAATAGTTAAGGCAGCCATCTCTGTTCCATCATGCCCCCTTGACAAGATTGAAGATGCATTCAAGGTAATGAATGCACTGTCTCATGGAAGTAAGTGCCAAACCTCTCTTCACTTCTATATATTGTAATCTTTGGTGTTATTTTAGGGAGATCTCTCTATGATTAGAACCTACATTTTACCCAAATTGAAAGGCATTACTGAGACTTTGAGCTCAAATTATTTGTCATATTACTTTATTTGAATGAGAAAGCAAGTTACTTGCAGACTTTGTGCTGTTATAGTTTGTGCTATTTTAGGAGATTATTCATATCTCTGTTTCCTAGGAGCATTCTTGTCCATTTGATTTAATAAGTAGAACTAGTGGAGGTGATCAAAAAGGTGTCCTAAAGGCCAACTGTGGGATGATGTGGTGCCCCCATAAGTACCTTCAGTGTGTTTGTATTTCCCTTTCCTGTGTAAAGAGATTTGGGATGACATGGTGCCCCCATTATTCTTCATATTTCTCTTTCAGGTTGCTGGTCACTCAGCACCCCTGTTACCTCTTTGCTACTCCCTGAAAGAACTCCTGTTGTCCCCTACAAGAACACTTCTAAAAGAAGAGAAGTACCTTCAGTGTTTCTCAAGATTTATACTATTTAAGAAGGAATCTGGCTCTTGGCTGAAAGAGAAGGACCTTCCCCATCACCCAAGATTTCTCTTCTATTTGTTTACATCATCTCTAAAAAAAGAGAGATGGATGGTTTTCCCTACCTCCTGAATATCTATAGGAAACCTCCCCTTGATGAGAGGAGAGATCTGTCCCCTGCTGATGTAGTAAACCTGCACATCTAGCCGACTGATCTCCCTATGTTGTGGTGATAGGAACTATTTTGATCACCAGTTAGCTGGTCGATAAAATATTCATCCAATAGTTTTAACCATAGATTCTAAAATATATGGACCAAAATATTTGTGTTGATAAGGCCATCCCTTAAAAATGCATTTTTGTACTATTTAAAGGCCCATAATTCTAACATTAGTGTGATGATACAATCAATGGGTGGTACCACCTTTCCAAATGCTTATGAGATTGCAATAAGGGTGGAAAATAGTTTGATACAAGATGGTAAGCTTTTGCCAAGGCCTTCAATGCCTATATTTTTATAAATAAGTTCTATACCAACGCCTCAAGTTCCTCAAATCCCATTTTTAGCTCCTATTCCAGTACCTCAAGATCAAATTGTAGCCCCTACTAATCAAGCTAGTGAGATAAGAGAGTTGAAAATCTTATTACATTCTTTTGGAATTGAAATAGTGCAACTCAAAAGGCAATAATTTTAGGCTAATAGGCCCTATAAACAATAAAATCAGACCACCTATCAGCACTTCAATGATCAAAGGCCTCCATATCAAAGTTTCAAAGAGAATAGAACACCTTATCCAACAAAAGAAGTCATAACTCTAACTAAGCCATATGTTGCCCTTGATCCTAATGCTCCTTCCACTTCAAAGGCCATTGTTCCCACCCCACCTCAAAATAATATGTAGGATTCAAGTCGGCAGTCTTCAAATCTTAATGATGCTTAAAACCAAGCCCTGGTATCACAAAATAACACTATGCCATGAATGACACAAAAAGAGTTTTCTTTTTAAGGAGGTCAGTACCAAGATATAGGTTTATTATCACAAGGAGAGACTCAACAAGTTCAAGGGTACCCTGATGCCATTAATATAAATTAGCAAGTAGATGATCATGTTGCTTTTACTTAGGGTGTTAAAACTAACATTTTAAGTGGTCAAGTTGTAGTTGTAACTAGAGCTAAAAGAAGAGTCATTAATGAGCTACAGGAGGTGGCAAATGCTTTGAGTACTCCTCATGTTGTTACTAGGAGTACAAAAGAATAACTTGTTACCCCTAAAATTCAAAAAAATTAAAATATAGAGGTTAGTAAAGTTCAGTGAATACCTCTAGTTTGTGAGCAACCAGTGCTTTAGAAAGTACAACCAAAGGTTAGTGGATCTCATTTCTGTATAACAAATCAAGTAAAGAAATATAATATCAACATTAGTATGATGATTTTTCCTTCCATTTTAGGACAAAAGGATAAGCTCATTTAAGAGCTTTCAACTCTCAAATTATCTTCGAAACCAATTGAGAAATAATTGTCTTGACTAATTTAGATCAGGCAACTAAGCAACAGGTACAACAAGTAAATAAGATGGAAATAGTAAACAAAACTAAGGTAAAATAAAAAAAAACTCCTCCTTTTTACCTTTCTTTGATATTAAGTGATACTTTGATTCATAATTGTATGGTGGATAGTGGAGCTAGTAGTACATTCATGCCTAAGCAAATTGCAAAAAAACTTGGCCTTATTTATGAGCCAAATACTAAAGGGGTATTACAATTGGATGGGTCACCAACACAGACAATAGGCATCATCAAAGATTTGAAGTTGACGTTACATGCTTATCCCAATGTTACTATTCAACAGGATGTTGTTGTGGTAGACTTGCCTCCTTACTTTGATAGGTGCCTTTTAAGGGACTTCACCTCAAAGATTAGGGTATATTTATCAGCTTCTTAGACTTATTTGATGTTCAAGATCAGGTATGGTACCAAGATAACTATTTATGTTGAACCTATCGCACTTTTTCATATGGAGCCATATATGCCAAGTGTTGTGAACACTAACTGTATCATTTTAGACGTGCTAGAAAATAATGAAATAGAAAATGGATCACCTTTGGATAGACTTCCATATTTGTTTCTTGATTAGTGGGATTCCAATTTGCATGAGCATGATCCTTATAAGTTGATTGAAGAAGAAGAATCTAGTGTGTATTGCCTTCATGAGAATGATGCACCAATTCTAGCAATGGTAAGGATGATGAGTCTGATGAAGGTTTATGGAAATTATACTTTGATGGATCAAGGAATAAACATGGAACCAGAGCTGGAATGATGTTGGTTTCTCTAACAAAGTAAAGGTATTTCTCTTTTATTAAGTTTTAGTTTGGTTGTTCAAACAATGTTACAGAGTATGAGCCACTAATTCACGGTTTGCAGTGGGCTAGCAAGATGAAAGTCAATTTTTTGCAAGTGTTTGGTGATAGTGAACTTTTAGTTCACCAATTAAGAAGTTTGAATGTAGGTAAAAATTTGTTGATTAAGTTTTATAGGTATAGAATATGGGACTTACTTGAAGATTTCCAACTTTTAACATTTGGGCAATACCAAGAGGTGAGAATAAACATGTTGATAGGCTAGTTGTTGTTGGGACATAATTTAATATTCCAGCTGATGTAAAAAATAAAAAAATTTAGTCACATATAAAAGTGGTTGTAAGACCTTCTATTCCAGATAATCATGAGAATTGACAAGTTTTTGAAGATGATAATCAAATTGTGAGATTCTTGCAAGAGGAGGTTGAGTTTTCTTTAAGAAATTAGTCAAAGCACTTGTAGTAGTATGGTGATCAGATTGTGCAACTAATAATAAATAATTTTCCCAAGGGATTAGTCACACTTGAAAATATTTTTAGTGGTGATAATGAGTTAAGGAGAAGTCATCTTTGTCAACAAAAGAAGAACACTATGCCAATGTAGAGGTTGCAGCTGGTAATATTTTAAATTTGGGTAAGGTATATACTTCTTCACAAAAATAATCTTTCATTGAGTTATGAACAAGTTTTGCTGATATATTTGCATGGCAATATAGTGATCTCAAAGAATTTGATCCAAGTTTGGCTCAACACCATTGAGTTAGAGGCTGAAACTAAACTGGTGAGACAAAGACAAAAGCCCATTAATCCTAAGCTTGAGCCTTTTGATGAGAGATGAGCTTCACAAGCTCATAGAGTTAACTATTATATTTATAATCAAACACTCAACCTGGGTGGTGAATCTTGTTCTTATATGGAATAATAATGGTGAGATTCATTTATGTGTTGATTTCCATGATTTGAATAGGGCTTCATTTAAAGATCACTACCCATTGCCATCAATGGAACAAATTTTACAGTTAATTATAGGTTCAGAGAGGTTTTCTTTGTTGAATGGATATAGTGGCTACAATCAAATTTTGATCAAAGAAGAGGACCAATTGAAGACAACCTTCATAGCCAAGTGGGGGACATTTACATACAGAAAGATGCCATTTAGTTTATCTAACGCTAGAGCAACCTTTCAAGGAGCCATGGATATGGCATTCCAAGGCCTTCTTAACAAGTTTGTACTTATTTAATTGGATGATATAGTAGTATTTTCAAAGAATGCAGGTGATCACATGGTTCATCTCAAGCAAGTGTTCAAAAAGTGTAGACAATTTGGGATATCTTTAAATCCTAAAAAGTGTGTCTTTTCTGTTCATGAAGGTAAGCTCCTTGGTCATGTGGTTTCAAAGTCTAGTTTAAGCATATATTATGAAAGAATTGACTCTATTCTTGCACTCTCCTTACCTAAGCACAAAAATTCTATGCAAAGCATCTTTGAGAAGATCAACTTCATGAGGAGGTATATTTCAAATTTTGCCATTTTAGCTAAGCCACTTACAACCATGTTAAAGATTAATTAGAGCTTCAGCTAGTCTAAAAGAGTAAAGAGTTTTGAAGATATTAAGAAGGCCATAACTAGTGCTCCTACACTTATAAATCCAAATTTTAAAAAATATTTCATTTTCTATACTTATGCTAACATGGACACCATTTTAGGCATTCTTATGCAACAAAATCATGAGGCTTTGGAGCAACCAATAGCATTCTTTAGTCAAGGCTTGGAAGACTATGAAATAAGGTACTCTTTTGTTAAAAAATTTGTACTTTCAGTTATAAGGTTTCTTAAAAAGTTTAGATACTTGTTGTCTAACAATAAAATACACCTAATAGTTCCCCATCCAAGCATCAAAGAGTTACTTTTGAAAAAAGATATAAATGAGAAGAGAGTTGGTTGGATAATCAAGGTAATGGAATATGATGTGGAAATTAAGGTCACAAAGTTATTTAGAGGCAAAAGACTTTGTGAGCATTTAGCTAATGACTTGAAAGAGGCTAATGAGGTTGTTTTGGTGTCAAATGATGAAGAGGTTATAGCTGGTCATACCTCACCTTCCAACTGGTTTCGTGGCTTGGTAAGTTATCTCTAAGATGGTATTTATCCCTCTCATCTAAATGCTTCAAAAAAAAGTTTTTTCAAGTTGCAATCAATTTTATTTTTGCGTATTGATGGTGTTTTGTTCAAGAAAGATATCAATGGAATGTTGCTAAGATGTATACAAACAAACCAAACTCAAAAATTGCTTGAAAAATTCCATGATGGACATGGTGAGGGACATTTATTAGTAATAACTATAACTCTTAAGATAATGAGAGGTGGGTACTATTGGCCTACTGTAGTTGGTGATTGCCATGCATGGGTTAGAAAGTGCAAACAATGTGATATGTTTGTAGGAAAAGTGAAAATTGTAGCCTTACCTCTTTAACCAATTGCAGTGGATTAGCCCTTTATCCAATGGAGATTGGATTTTATTGGTCTCATAAATCCTCCTTCAAGTTCAAGACCTAAATGTATTCTAACTGCTACAGATTACTTCACATATTGGATAGAAGCAATGTCATTGAAAGAAGCAAACAAAACTAGTGTTCTTGATTTTTATGAAGGTTTGCTTACTAGGTTTGGAGTTTCTTCAACTATTATTTATGATAATGCAATGGCTTTTATGAGAACTAGGATTAGTTAATGGGCTGTCTAACATGAAATTTATCTCAATGCTTCATTGAACTATTATCCACAAGGTAATGGCCTTGCTAAATCTATGAATAAGAACTTATTGAGGATCATAAGAAGGATTATTGAAGACAATCAGAGATCATGGCATCTCAAGTTGAAGTCAGCTCTATGGGCTAATAGGATCACCTACAAAAGATAAATAGCCAACTCTCCATGCAAGTTGGTATATGGTAAGGAGGAAAAATTACCCATTTCTCTTAAATTTCCTACTTTAGAGCTAATGCATCAGCTTGAGTTGTTGGGTAATGAGCCTATAGAGATCAACTATGCTAAGCTTATGGAGCTAGCAGAGATAAGAAATCAGTCCATGCTAGCCATGAAAATTCATCAAGCATAAGTGAAGATAACTTTTGACAAAGGAGTTTCTTCATGAAGTTTCAAAGAATGATATTTGGTCCTCACATGGGATGAGGATCGAGCTAAACCAAGAAGGTACACAAAGTTTGACTCCCTTTGAAGTGGCCCATATATAATCTCTAGCTAAAAATTTCATAATGCCTTCTAACTTACAAAGATGGATGGTGAGGAGCTTCAAATCCCAGTCAATGGGATACATCTAAAGCATTGTTACTGAAGAGCAAAGCTCTTTGTACATAGTTTATTTTCTTCTAAGTGTTATTCAAGGACAATAGTTTTATTTTATTCTATTCCAAATAAGTGCTTGTTTGCTTTGCTTTTTAGTTAGTTGTCCCTGCTTTATGTGTTTCCCTTTTTTTTTGTAAGGATGAAGGTTATCTCATGTCAAAAGAGAGTTTGCAGTCATGGATCAAATATGTCATTTCTTTGTGAATTCAAATATCATGTATATGGCCAGGTTCTCAAGCATAGCAGGCATGCTTCCCAGTTGAGTCACCAAAATGTTGAAAATTTTTTCTTTGTAGGTCAAATTATCACCTCTATCATTCAAAACTTTACATAAACATGCCTTTCTAAAGACGTTGCATAAATTGGTATTTACAATTTTTTTGAAGTGTTCCTTCCTTTCAAAAAAAGGTCCATTTCAGTAGTTTTCCTGAAGGGCATGTATCGATAAAATGAGCTTTTCAATTGACTGAAGGAGTTGGGCTTGTTTCAATTTTCTAAAGGGCTCTTATTCTTTCAATAAAGATCATTTCAAAGTGCTGAAAAGATCATTTCAAAGTGTCAAAGGGATCATTTCATTTTGCTAAAGGGTTCTTTCCTTTCTAGGGGGTTCTTTCCATCGGTAGATCAAACAAAAGTCCGAAGGGTTCCTTCCCTTTGGAAAAGGGGAAGTCTTCAAGAAATACGATGGAAACTTTCATTTCTCCTGTAGGGTCCTTTACAAGTTTTATGAAGGGTATGTCCCCTTCGGGAAAGTCCTTTATAGAAAAGTTGAAGGGAATTATGTGCCAAAAGTTTTACTTGAAATTTTTTGAAGGACACTTGGCAAGAATCCCGAAGGGTATCTACTCTTTGGGAAAGTTCACTTCAAGAATTTTGAGAGGCTCTTCAAGGTTTCCAAAAGGGCCACTTACAAAAAGGATGAATGGTATCTTCCCTTCTGAAAAGGCATTTTCAAAACAAAAAGGGAACCTCAACAACTTTTTTGAAGGGTAGAATTCCTTCAGAAAAAGTTCACTTCACAATTTCGAATGACAATTTCAAAAGGCCTAAAGGGAAATTTGCAAAAATTCGAAGGGGTTGATTGCAAAAGTCCGAAGGGCAAGTGGATAAATACAGTTTTGCCAAAGGGCACATATCAATGTTCTGAAGGGTCATTTCTCGACAAAAGGGCAATTTTCATTTTTCTATAGGGATGAGTGGACATAAAAAAAAATCTTGAAAGGACATTTTAAAAATCCCAAGCGGCATTTTCAAAAAGATGAAGGGTCCATTCTTTCGGGGAAGTGACAAGCAGAAAGTCTAAAGGGACATTTTAAAAGCCCAAAGCGCAATTTTCAAGGAAGGAATTCCTTTAGACTTTTTTTGAAAGAAGTTTACGTAGGAAAGGACCATTTCAAAAGCTCGAAAGATAGATTTTCTTTGGTCTTTTTGTCTGAAGGAAATGGAACAATTAGAAAAGATGAAGGAGATGAAGAGATAATTCCTATAGATAATTTGTCCATGGGAAAATGAAAATGACAAAAGACAAAGAGCCCAAAGACAAGTTTTCCTTTGGACTTTTTGTCCAAAGAAAATAAACAAGATATAAAGCTACGGGCAATAAGCCTAAAATAAAAGTCTCAGACAAATTGTCTGCAAGAAATAGACATAAACAATCAGAGGTTGAAATAAATAGCGTAGATAAACATAAGGAATATATGCATAGAAATGAAAAATTAGAAATAAAAGGCAAAGGATTTCAATAGCCAATAAATAAATTAACACATTCTACAGTCTATATGTAGAGCATGCAACGTGGCCCAAAGTAGGATTAAACACATTCAATACATGCATCCATTTTAAACATGACTCTTTTAGTTCTAAAATAGAGACTTGATTGCATGAATGACTCAAGGAGTTTAACGTTGGAGAGCTTAACATAGAATTTCATGCGTGCATTCTTATTTGTCTCAAGCCTTTCAAATGTTTTAGTAGTTTAAGTGAAGTTTTAAATTTAGTTTTGGCATTGATTTCATGTAAAAAAAAGCTTTTAAACATTCTAGTATCTCAAGAGGCATTCTATAGTTGCAGATTGGCATAGCATCATGCATGTTGAAAGTTTTGACTCAAGCTTGAGCCCTATGTCTATTTTTCAACACCAAAGAGCTTTCATGTAAGGCATAAGACAAAAATAGATTTTATTTGAAGGTTTAAATAACACAATTTGGACTAAGTTGACCTCTTCTTCTATTTTCAATTCTAATCTCTTGGCTGTTGTATACTTTTCTATATAAGTTGGCTTTTCAGTCTTGAATTGTATCCTTTTTTTGGCAAGACCATATTCTACCAAAATTTGTGTTGTGTAACCTTTTCAGATTAATAGAAAGATATTTTTTAGACTCCAAAGTGTTGTATAGTGTATTTATGTCATTGATTTGCATATGTGATAGAATTATCTTCCTTATCAAGTCTTGAATCTTACTTAGTTACTAGCTGATCAGATTATGTAGGTCATGTTCTATTTTTAACATTTCTTGGCTAAAGTTACAATGGATATAAGTGACTCGTTAGTGCCTTGAATCAAGCCTATTTTATCATTTCCTTCAAGCTTTGATCACAAGATATAACCTTTTTATGAAACACTGATGCATAGGGGTCATTTAGAGTTAAAAAATTCAATTTTTTTACTGTCTAATCAGTGTTTTAGGAGCCCAAATTGAGTGGATCAAGCAAAATTTAGGTGTATCACCATCATTAGATAAGATTTTTCTTCAATTTTATTTCTTCCTTTTTCCTTAGTAGTTCGTAGCATAGAGTAGAGATCCTAATTGATACACCAAAGGGAGCTAGCCCTTATAATCTAGAGACTCAATCCACTGATTAGGTTATCTATAGCCTAGGATTATTTTCATGTTTTAGCAAACTGTAAAGGCCTAAAACTACCTTCACAAGGGTGTGATTCTTATTAACAACAATTTTTGGCATGCCCAGTGAGACCACAAAGAAATCCTTTGCATATCTGAAGAAGTTAGTAGCAGAAGAAGATATTCATTATCATCAACATCTAGTTTCAAAGCTCATAACATCATTTAGGTTACCACAAGGTCAACAAGTAAAGGTATTCCTTTTGAATTTATATCATATAAGAGATCAAGATTTAGGAGGGAAAAACCATATCCTCAAAAATAATATTTATCCCCTGATTATCCTACTATTCTAACCACTACAAACCCCACTATCCAAATGGCCATTAAAAACTAGGTGTTTGATCTATTTAATACATGTAGCCCATTGAATTTATCCTAGTTTGATGATATTCTGGTGTTTTCCCTCAAGAGGATCCCATTCTTCTCAGGAGAAAATAAAACAAACCCTATTGAGCAAATCCAAGATGTAGCTAATCTCTATTCAGTCCATAATGTTGTTGAAAATAATGTTGATATCATATTGATTGCTTCTTACTTCAAAGAAAAAGCATTGCAATGGTATATAAATCTCCCACTAAACTCTATTTCTACCTGGGATGAATTGGGTACAACTTTAGTCAAGCAATTTGAGGACCAATCTGACCACCTATCTTTAGTTGAACAATTAACTGCTATAAATAAAGCTCCTCATGAGTTCATGTCTGATTTTAACCTTAGATTCTAAAAGATATGGACTAGAATACCTATGTTGATAACACCATCCCCTAAATATTTATTTTTGTACTATTTTAAATCCCTTAATTCTGACATTAGTGTGATGATACATTTAATGGGTGGTACCACCTTGCCAAATGCTTATGAAGTTGCAATAAGGGTAGAAAATAGTTTGATACAAGATGGTAAGCTTTCTCTAAGGCCTCCAATGCTTATATTTTTAGAAATAAATTATATACCAACCCCTCAAGTTCCTCAAATCCCATCTTTAGCTCCTATTCCAACACCTCAAGCTCAAATTACAGCCCCTACTAATCAAGCTAGTGAGATAGGAGAGTTGAAAAGCTTGTTACAGTCATTTAGGAATGAAATAATGTAGCTCAAAAGGCAAAAATTTCAAGCTAATAATGAAATCAAACCACCTATTAGCACTTCAAAGATCAAAGGCCTCCTTATCAGGGTTTCAAAGAGAATAGACCACCTCATCAAGTAAAAAGATCCATAACTCCAGCTAATCCATATGATTCCCTTGATCCTAATTCTCCTTCCATTTTAAAGTCCATTGTTCCCATCCCACCTCAAAACAACATGATACAGGATTCAGGTTGGTAGTTTTCAAATCTCAATGATGCTCCAAACCAAGCCTTGGTATTACAAAATAACACTATGCCATGAATGACACAAGAAGAGTTTTATTTTTAAGGAAGTCAGTACCAAGATATAGGTTTTACATTATAAGGAGAGACTCAAAAATTTCAAGGGCAGCCTGATGTCATTAATGTAAATTGGCAAGTAGATGATCATGTTGCTTTTACTTAGGGTGTTGAAATTAACAATTCAAGTGGTCAAGTTGCAGTTGTAACTAGAGCTAAAAGAAGAGTCATTGATGAGCTACAAGAGGTGACAAATGCTTTGATTAATCCTCATGTTTTTACTATGAGTACAAAAGAACAACTCGTTACCCCTACAACTCAAAAAAATTAAAATATAGAGGTTAGTAAAGTTTAGTGAATACCTCTAGTTTGTCAGCAGCTAGTGATTTAGAAATTGCAACCAAAGGTTAGTGGATCTCATTTTAGTATAGTGGATCAAATGAAGAAATATAATATAAATATTAGCATGTGGGATTTTCTTTCCATTTCAAGACAAAAAGATAAGCTCATTCAAGAGCTTTTCGCTCTTGAATTGTCTCCGAAACTGATTGAGAAAGGTGTTGTCTTGAATAATTCAGATCATCCAACTACGAAACATGTACAACAAGTAAATAAAATGGCAAAGGTGGACAAAACTAATTTAAAATCAAAGAAAATTTCTCTTTTTTACTTTTTTTTATAGTAGGTGATACTTTGGTTCATAATTGTATGGTGGATAGTGGAGTTAGTAGTACAGTCATGCCTAAGCAAATTATAAACAAGCTTGGCTTCATTTATGGGCCAAACACTAAAGGGGTATTATAATTGGATGGGTCACCAACAAAGATAATAGGCATCATCAAAAATCTGAAGTTGACATTACATGCGTGTCCCAATGTTACTATTCAATAGGATGTTGTTATTGTAGACTTGCCTCCTTACTTTGATATGTGCATTTCAAGGGACTTCACCTCAAATATTGGGGGATATTTATCAGTTAATTGGATTTGTTTGATGTTCAAGATCAGGTATGGTACCAAGGTAACTATTCATTTTGAACCTATTACATTTTTATATATAGAGTCATTTATGCCAAGTGTTGTGTACACTAATTGTATCATTTTAGATTGTTTGCTAGAAATTAATGAAATAAAAAATGGATCACCTTTGGATGGAGTTCCAAATTTGTTTCCTAATGAGTGGGCTTCCACTTTTCATGAGCATGATCCTTATAAGATGATTGAATAAGGATTTGGTGTGTATTGCCTTCATGAGAATGATGCACTAATTCCAGTCATAGTTAAGGATGATCAGTCTAATGAAGGTCTATGGAAATTATACTTTGATGGATCAAGGAATAAGCATGAAACCAGAGCTAGAATGATGTTGGTTTCTCCAACAAACCAAAGTTATTTATCTTCTATTAAGTTTTAGTTTGGTTGTTCAAATAATGTTGTAGAGTGTGAGGCACTAGTTCATAGTTTGCAGTGGGCTAGAAAGATGAAAGTTAATTCTTTACAAGTGTTTGGTGATAGTGAACTTGTAGTTCACCAGGTAAGAAGTTTGAATGTATGTAAAAATTTGTTTCTTAAGTCTTACAGGCATTGAATATAGGACTTAGTTAAATATTTACAAGATTTTAACATTCAGACAATACCAAGAGGTGAGAGTAAACATGTTGATAGGCTTCTTGTTGTTGGGGCACAATTTAGTATCCCAGTTGATGTAAAAAATGAAAAAAATTAGTTACATATAAAGGTGGTTGTAAGGCCTTTTGTTCCAGATCATCATGAGAATTGGCAAGTTTTTGAAGATGATAATCAAATTATGAGATTCTTGCAAGAGGAAGCTGAGTTTTCTTCAAAAAATCAGTCAAAGAACTTGCGAAAATATGGTGATAAGATTGTGAAACTAAAAATAAATAAGCTACCCAAGCGATTGGTCACACTTGAGAACATTTTTAGTGGTGACGATGAGTTAGGGAAGGACACATCATCCTTGTCAACAAAGGAAGAGCATTATGCCAATGTAGAGGTTGTAGTTAGTAAGAGTTTGAAGTTGGGGTAAGGTATGTACTCCACAAAAATAATATTTCAGTGAGTTATGCACAAGTTTTGCTGATATATTTGCATGGCAATATAGTGATCTCAAAGAATTTGATCCAAATTTGGCTCAACACACCATTGAGTTAGATGATGAAATTAAACCAGTGAGACAAAGATAAAAACCCATTAATCCTAAGCTTAAGCCTTTGATGAGAGATGAGCTTCACAAGATCATAGAGTCAGCTATCATATTTTTAATCAAGCACTCAACTTGGGTGGTGAATCTTGTTCTAGTACGAAAGAATAATGGTGAGATTCGTTTGTTTGTTGATTTCCATGATTTGAATAAGGCTTCATTCAAAGATCACTATACATTGCCATTAATGGAATAAATTTTATAGTTAGTTATAGGTTTAGAGAAGTTTTCTTTGTTGGATGGATATAGTGGCTACAATCATATTTTGGTCAAAGAAGAGGACCAATTGAAGACAACCTTCACAACCAAGTGGGGGACATTTGCATACAGAAAGATGCCATTTGATTTATCTAACGCTAGAGAAACCTTTCAAGGAGCCATGGATATGGCATTTCAAGGCCTTCTTAACAAGTTTGTACTTATTTATTTGGATGATATAATAGTATTTTCAAATAATGCAGGTGATCACATGGTTCATCTCAAGCAAGTGTTCAAAAAGTGTAGACAATTTGGGATATCTTTAAATCCCAAAAAGTGTGTCTTCTCGATTCATGAAGGTAAGATCTTTGGCCATGTGGTTTCAATGTCTAGTTTAAGCATAGATTCTGAAAGGATTGACTCCATTCTTGCACTCTCCTTGCCTAAGCATAAAAAATCTATGCAAAGCTTCTTTGGGAAGATCAACTTTATAGGGAGGTATATTTTAGATTTTGCCATTTTAGCTAAGCCACTTACAACCCTAATAAAGGAGTTAAATTTTTTGAATATATTAAGAAGGCCATATCTAGTGTTCTTACACTTATAAATCTAAATTTCACAAAATATTTCATTTTCTATACTTATGCTAACATGGACACCATTTCAAGCATTCTTATGCAATAAAATCATGAGGCTTTAAAGCAACCATTAGCCTTCTTTAGTCAAGGCTTGGAAGACTATGAAACAAGGTACTCTTTTGTTGAAAAATATGTACTTTTAATTATAAGGTCTCTTAAAAAGTTTAGATACTTGTTATCTAACAATAAAATACACCTAATAGTTCCCCATCCAAGCATCAAAGAGTTCCTTTTGAACAAAGATATAAATGAGAAGAGAGTTGGTTGGATAACCAAGGTAATGAAATATGATGTGAAAATTAAGATCACAAAGTTGGTTAGAGGCAAAGGACTTTATAAGTATCTAGCTCAAGACTTGCAAGTGACTAATGAGGTTGTTTTGGTGTCAAATGATGAAGAGGTTGTAGCTGGTCATACCTCACCTTCCAACTAGTTTCTTGACTTGGTAAGCTATATCCAAGATGGTATTTATCCCTCTCATCTAAATGCTTAAAAAAGAAGATATTTCAAGTTGCAATCAATTCCATTTTTACTTATTGATTGTGTTTTATTCAAAAAAGATATCAATGAAATGTTGTTAAGATGTATACAACCAAGCCAAACTCAAAAATTGCTTGAAAAATTCTATTTCTTAAGATCATGAGAGTTGGGTACTATTGGCATACTATATTTGGTGATTGCCATGCATGGGTTAGAAAGTGCAAATATGTGCTATGTTTTTAGGAAACGTGAAACTTGAAGCCTTACATCTTTAACCAATTGCAATGGATTAGTTTTTTCTAATGGAGATTGGATTTTATTGGTCTCATAAATCTTCCTTCAAGTTCAGGACATAAATTGATTCTAACTGCTATAGATTACTTCACACATTAGACAGTAGCAATGTCATTGAAAGAAGTAAAAGAAACTAATGTTCTTGATTTCTATGAAAGGTTTCTTACTAGGTTTGGAGTTCCTTCAACTATTATTTTTGATAATGCAATGGCTTTTGTGGGAACTAAGATCAGCCAATGGGTTGTCCAACATGAAAATTTTTAGAGCACTTCATTGAACTATTATCCACAAAGAAACAACCTTGTTAAATCTATGAATAAGAACCTATTGAGGATCATAAAAAAGACTATTGAAGATAATCAGAGATTATGGCATCTCAAGTTGGAGTCAACTCTATGGGCTGATAGGATCACCTATAAAAGATCAATAACCAACTCTCCATACAAGTTGGTATATGGTAAGGAAACAAAGTTACCCATTTCTCTTGAATTTCCTACTTTAGAACTAATGCATCAGCTTGAGTTATTGGGGAATGATCTTATGGAGATCAGGTATGCTGAGGTTATGGAGCTAGAAGAGATAAGAAATTAGTCCATGCTAGCCATGAAAATTCATCAAGCATAAGTGAAGAGAACTTTTGAAAAATGAGCTTCTTCATGAAGTTTCAAATAAGGATATTTGGTCATCACTTGAGATGATGATCGAGCTAAACCAAGAAGGCATACAAATTTTGACTCCCTTTAAAGTGGCCCATGCACAATCTCTAGCTACAAATCTCATAATGCCTTCTAGCTTGCAAAGATGGATGGTGAGGAGCTTCCAATCCTAGTCAATGAGATACATCTAAAGCATTGCTACTGAAGATCAAAGCTCCTTGTACATTGTTTTTTTCTTCCAAGTGTTATTCAAAAAGAATAGTTTCATTATATTTTGTTCCAAATAAGTGCTTGTTTGCACATTTGCTTTCTAGTTAGTTTTCCCTGCTTTGTGTGTTTCCCTTCTTTTTTGAAGGATGAAGGTTATCTCATGTCAAAAGAGAGTTTGAAGTCATGGATCAGATATGTCATTTTTTTGTGAATTCAAATATCATGTATATGGCCAAGTTCTCAAGCATAACAAGCATGCTTCCCAGTTGAGTCGCTAAAATATTGACAATTTTGACCCTGTAGGTGAAATTGTCATCTCTATCATTCAAAACTTTGCATAAACATGCCTTTTTGAAGTAGTGGCATAAATTGGTCATTTCCATTTTTCTAAAGTTCTCCTTCCTTTCAAAAAAGGGTCCATTTCAACAATTTTCCTGAAGGGCATATATCAGCAAAATGAGCTTTTCAATTGACTGAAGGAGTTGGGCTTGTTTCAATTTTCTGAAGGGGTCTTATTATTTCAAGAAAGATCATTTCAAAGTGCCAAAAATATCATTTCAAAGTGTTGAAGGGATCATTTCATTTTTTTGAAGGGTCTTTTCCTTTCTAGGGGGTTCTTTCCATCAGCAGATGGACCAAATAAAATTTTGAAGGGTTCCTTCCCTTAGGAAAATGGGCAGTCTTCAAGAAATCTTATGGGCACTTTTATTTCTCCTGTAGGGTCCTTTACAAATTTTATGAAGGGTATGCCCCCTTTGGGAAAGTTCTTTATAGAAAATTTGAAGGGCATTATGTTTTAAAAGGTTCACTTGAAAAATTCTAAATGGCACTTGGAAAAAATCTCGAAGGGTATCTTCCCTTCAGGAAAGTTCACTTCAAGAATTTTTAGAGGCTCTTCAAGGTTTTTGAAAGGCTCACTTAAAAAAAGGTTGAAGGGTATTTGCCCTTTAGAAAAGGCATTTTAAAAACACTAAGGGAACCTCAACAACTTTTTTGAAGGGTAGAATTCCTTCGAAAAAAGTTCACTTCACAATTTCGAATGACAATTTCAGAAGGCCCAAAGGGCGATTTGCAAAAATTGAAAGGGGTTGATTGTAAAAATTTGAAGGGCAAGTGGATAAATATAGTTTTACCAAAGGGCACATATCAAAGTTTCAAAGGGTCACTTCTAAGCAAAGGGTCAATTTTCATTTTTTTGTAGGGACGAATGGACATAAACAAAATTCTTGAAAGGACATTTCAAAAAGCTTGAAGTGTTAGGTTGTGGAGCTAAAAGCTTCACTGGTGCAAATAGGGGAGGAGGTTGCTGAAGGTTGCTGAGTTGTAGAGCAACTGGCGTCAGTCTGATCAGCCGACATTGGCAAGATTAGTGAAGAGAAGCAACCAACGTCGATCAGGGATCGGCCAGCATCGGTCACCTCTAGGCAGACAGAGACTGACGTCGATCACCTGTGCAGTTCAAAACTGCAAGTTTTATGGGCAGTTAGTTAACGAACCAAGTGTTTGCATGTCAAGAGCCAAATTTAGACTAGGAGCTGTGGATCTAATTATTGTAATTAGATGTCTAATTATTGTTTGCATGAGATCTATATAATAGACTCATGGGCTGTATTATAATTTATGCTAGAGAGTAAGAGAGCAAATATTAGCTCCTTCTGTGTGTGAAGAGAGCATGGTGTGTTCCTCCTAGTGCCACAGTGCCAAGTGTGGGTACTAGTTTGGAGAATCAGAGGGGTTCTTCATGTATGTAGGATCTTGGTCATCAGGTGTGCATGGCTACGTTAGGAGATCTACATGGATAAATAAGATCATTGATCTGCAGGTGTATGTGTGTGCATGATCCAAGTTTGCAAGTGTGCAGAACTAGATTGATTTGCAAGTGTACAAGATCAGGGAGGATAGCAATACAACAGGGAGCAAGATCAGTTGGGATCTACTTAGAGTACAGTGTGTACTTAGAAAGAGAGCAAAGAAGAAGGCAAGGTAGTTCCTTCTATAAGTAAGATCGTTTAAGGTGCAGGTTGTTGCAGGTTCAAGGGAAATCTACTTGAAGTATGTTTGTGTACTTATGGAGTGCGTGGAGCACTTGTGTGGAGTGTGTGGAGCATTAGAGAACTGACAGTAGTGGATACTAACTGGTTGGAGGTGAACACCAACTTTGTGTTTGAGTTATGTGTTGGGACCGTAAGAGAGAGAGAGCTTTGAGGGAAGATTTACTATTTATGTCTTAGAGGTGTGGGAGCCCTAGAGGTGTGTAAGGAAGAAGAACTATGGCAATCTTCTTTATTGTATTTCCTTCTGGAAGAGTTTTAATACAAGTTGTGTATTGTCTCTCATATTCTATGTTATTTCTAAATTTTAGTTACTTGTAATTCTAGTTAATTTCGCATATTAAGTTGCTAGTATTTGGTAATCAATTGTGTGCTTCCGTTATTTCCCAACAAGTGGTATCAGATCTAAGGTTGCATGGAGCAGGTTTTGTGTTTGGTTATAGGTCACTCTCAAGGGTTTCTGATTGAGTGGGAGTAGAGCAATGGCAGAAGAAAGTAAGCTAAGAATGGAGGAATTGAAAAGCACGAATGGTCAATTACGGTCCTATGAAAAGAAAGAGCAGGTAAAGAAAAATTGTTGGTTTGTGGAAGATCAACATGAAGGAACTGAAGAAGCAGATGTTACAGGGGTTGTTGCATAAGATGCTCTAGGATGTTTCTTGGGTAAAGTTGAATCTTGGTTAATAGATTCTGTTGCCTCTTTCCATGCAGCCCAAAGGAGAGGAGCTAGTGAGCCTTGTCAAAGAATTGGCAAAGAAAAAGTGAAGCTGAAATTGCAGGCGGCCAACACATGGGTGTTGAAGGAGGTCATGCAGGTCCCAGTGTTGAAGATATGGCTAATTTATTTTAAAAAGTTGGGTGATGAGAGATGCACAAGAACTCTCACAGCGGATGCACTTGAATTAGCTGGTGGTAAGAAAATAGATACTCTTTATCTACTTGTTTATATTATTGATTCTTCTTCTGTTGTGGAGACGTGGCTTTATAGGCTTGGTCACATGAGCAAGAAGGAAATGCATATTCTTAAGCAGAAGACAGATGTGTTTGATAGACTTAAGAACTGGAAAGCCTTGGTGTTCTTAGAGGAGATGACAGACAGAGACTAGTGGATGGGGTTGGATACTTCTGAGCAGGGTAGTTTAGACATGGGTTTTGATTCAAAAGAGCTCACGGGTAAAAAGTTATCACTCACAGGCAAACATAGGTATCGACATTGGTCAGTAGGAACCGGCATCAAACAGACAGGTGCCAATGTCAGTCATGTGTAGACCAACGTCGGTGATGTCATGCAGGGTAAGACCGATGTCGGTCAAGAGGACCAACGTCGGCAATAGGTAAGACTGACATCGATCAGAAGGACCAACATCAACAACAGGAGACACTGACGTCAGCATGGTCGATAGTCAAGACAGGCGCATGGGAACTGACGTCAGTCAGATGCAGACTATGTAGTGATCGAGGTCGGTCACTGTAACAGATTTTGGGCAGACAAGCTATCAAGGAGTCTCAAATGCCCATATAGAGGACTGAAGGTGGTAAGTAAGCCTCAAATTCATTGTTTCTCTTCTTTATACTCATTGCTTACTTCAGAGTAGAAAGGATCTAGGAAATAGTGGGAGCATGACAGGAATATGATGCAGAACCAAGCGAGAGATTTGGTAGGGTTGCCAGTCGGTATGAAAGCACAGAGATGAATGGATATCTTAGTTAAAGAATAGAGAGAACGGACATGTGAGATGGAAGACCAGGTCATATGGTCTTGAGAAACCTGCAGGACAGTGGTACAAGGTTGATAGGTGGATGACAAAGCATGGCTTTAGTCAATGTCAGGGTAACTACTGTGTTTGTCTTATCAGGTGGATGATGATATCTACATTATCTTGTTACTGTATGTGGATGGTATGCTAGCTAGCAGGTTTGTACATATAGGGTTTTTTGTTGAGTTAAGGGTAAGGTTAGTTCAGTGGCATGTCATGAGGAATTTGGAGCAGCGAAATTCTTTGGCATGGGAGACATGGAAGATCACAAGTTGATTTTGTCTCCAATGGGAGCTGATGTGAATTTGGTGTTGGTGAGGTTCAGGATGCAGAATCAGAGCACACTAAGGGCTGGACAGTTTAGTGTCCAAAATCACATGAGGTCTGGTATAGACCTGAGTTTTTCCAAGTAGTGGGAGCTGTCAGAGAGTTAGGAGTCAATTCGAGAAAGTGGGTTTTCAGGTATTTGAGAGGGATCAGTAGCAGGGATTCATGCTATGCAAGGTCAGGATTTAACTACATGGGTTTGTAGGTTCGAATGTGGCAGGGTACTCAGATGATAGGAGGTGCACCACAGGTTGTGTGGTGGGTGGTCTTCAAGATTGATCTTGAAGAGGGATACAAGCCATGAAATAGATTAGATGGGGTACAGGTATAGGTACAATGTAGCTATTTATCTCTAAGTGGGAGATTATTAGGTTGTAGAGCTAAAAGCTTCATTGATGCAAATAGGAGAGGAGGTTACTGAAGGTTGCTGAGTTGCAGAGCAACCGGTGTCGGTCTGATCAGCCAACATTGGCAAGATTAGTGAAGAGAAGCAACCAACGTCGGTCAGGGATCAACCAGCATCGGTCACCTCTAGGCAGACAAGGACTGATGTTGGTCGCCTGTGTAGTTCAAAACTACAAGTTTTACAGGTAGTTAGTTAACGAACCAAGTGTTTGCATGTTAAGAGCCAAATTTAGACTAGGAGCTGTGGATCTTATTATTGTAATTAGGTGTCTAATTATTGTTTGCATGAGATCTATATAATAGACTCATGGGCTGTATTATAATTTATGCTAGAGAGTAAGAGAGCAAATATTAGCTCCTTTTATGTGTGAAGAGAACATAGTGTGTTCCTCCTAGTGCCATAGTGCCAAGGGTGGGTACTGGTTTGGAGAATCAGAGGGGTTCTTCATGTATGTAGGATCTTGGTCATCAGGTGTGCATGGCTACGTTAGGAGATCTACATGGGTAAGTAAGATCATTGATCTGCAGGTGTATGTGTGTGCATGATCTAAGTTTGCAGGTGTGCAGAACCAGATTGATTTGCAAGTGTGCAAGATCAGGGAGGACAGCAACACAACAGGGAGTAGGATCAGGTGGGATCTACTTGGAGTACAGTGTGTACTCAAAAAGAGAGCAAAGAGGAAGGCAAGGTAGTTCCTTCCATAAGTAAGATCGTTTGAGGTGCAGGTTGTTGCAGGTTTAGTAGAGATCTACTTGAAGTACGTTTGTGTACTTGTGGAGTGTATGGAGCACTTGTGTGGAGTGTGTGGAGTACTGCATAACTGGCAGTAGTGGATACTGACTAGTTGGAGGTGAACACCAACTCTATGTTTGAGTTGTGTGTTGGGACCGTAAGAGAGAGAGCTTTGAGGGAAGATTTACTATTTATGCCCTAGAGGTGTGGGAGCCCTAGAGGTGTGTAAGGAAGAAGAACTGTGGCAATCTTCTTTGTTGTATTTTCTTCTGAAAGAGTTTTAATACAAGTTGTGTATTGTCTCTCATATTCTATGTTATTTCTGAATTCTAGTTACTTGTGATTCTAGTTAATTTCGAATATTAAGTTGCTTGTATTTGGTAATCAATTGTGTGCTTCCATTATTTCCCAACACGAAGGGCATTTTCAAAAAGACAAAGGGTCCATTATTTTGGGGAAGTGACAAGCAGAAAGTCCGAAGGGCAATTTGTAAGGAAGGAATTCCTTCAAAAATTTTGTCTGAAGGAATTTTACATAGGAAAGGACCATTTTAAAATCCTGAAACATAGATTTCTTTCAGACTTTTTGTCTGAAGGAAATGGACCAATTAGAAAAGCTGAAAGAGATGAAGAGACAATTCCCATAGGTAATTTGTTCATGAGAAAATGAAAGTGACAAAAGATAAAGAGCTTGAAGACAAGATTTCTTTCAGACTTTTTTTTTGAAGGAAATAAACAAGGTATAAATCTATAGGCAATAAGCCTGAAAGAAAAGTCTCAGACAAATTATCCACAGGAAATAAACAGAGACAATCAGAGGCTGAAGGAAATAGTGTAGACAAACAAAAGGAATATATGCACAAAAATGAAGAACCAAAAATAAAAGACAAGAGATTTTAATATCCAATAAATAGATTAACACATTCTACAGTTTATATGTAGAGAATACAACGTTGCCCAAATGCAGGATTAGACACGTCTAAGACATGCAACCATTTCAAACATGACTTTTTAAGTTCTAAAATGGAGACTCAAATGCATGAATGACTCAAGGAGTTTAACATTGGAGAGCTTAACATAGAATTTCATGCATGCACTCTTGTTTGTCTCGAGCCTTTCAAACATTCCAATAGTTAAAGCAGAGTTTTAAATTCAGTTTTGGCATTGATTTTATGCAAAGGAAAGATTTTAAATATTCTAATAGTGCAAGAGGAATTCTATAGCTGGAGATTGGTGTAGCATCATTCATATTGGAACTTTTGACTCAAGCTTGATCCCACCATCCATTTTTAAACACCAAAGAGATTTCATGCAAGGCATAAGACAAAAATAAATTTTATTTGAAGGCTGAAATAACATAAGTTGGACTGAGTTGACCTCTTTTTCTATTTTCAATGCCAATCTCTTGGTTGTTGTATAATTTTCTATATAAGTTGGCTTTTCAGCTTTGAATTGTATCTTATTTTTGTCAAGACCATATTCTACCAAAATTTGTGTTGTGTAACATTTTTCGATTAATAGGAGGACAATTTTTAGACTCCAAGTGCTGGTATAGTGTATTTATGTCATTGATTTACATATGTAATAAAATTTTCTTCCTTATCAAGTCTTGATTCTTACCTAGTTACTAGCTGATCAGATTATAAAAGTCATGTTCTGTGTTTAACATCTCTTAGCTAAAGTTACAGTGGATATAAGTGGCTATTTATTGCCTTAAATCAAGCTTATTCTATTATTTCCCTCAAGATTTGATCACAAGATAGAACCTTTTCATAAAATAATGATGCATAGGGGTCATTTGGAGTTAAAAAATTCAATCTTTTTACTATTAGATCAGTGTTTTATGAGCCCAAATTGAGTGGATCAAGTAAAATTTAGGTGTATCACAGTCATTAGATAGGATTTCCCTTCAATTTTATTTCTTCCCTTCCCTAGAAGTTCATAGCATAGAGTAGAGATCCTAATTGATACACCAAAGGGACCTAGCCCTTATAATCTAGAGACTCAATCCACTAATTAGGTTACCCACAACCTAGAATTGTTTCCATGTTTCAGTAGATTGTGAAGGCCTTAAACTATCTTCACAAGTGTGCGATTTTGATTGACAACAATTATGTCATCAATCCTAAAGAATAAAGAGGAATAATATAATAGGTATGAAATTGAAATAGAATCTCTGAAAGCTAGATTGGATCAAGCATCTAGCAAGGTGAAGAGCTTTATGAAGTTTGAAAAGAGAACTAAGGCCCTAGATGATATATTGAATATTCAAAAGTTTGTAATTGATAAAATAGGTCTTGGATTCAAAGAAGACAAAATGGAGTCACCTCAAGTCAAGAAGAAGACTGTTGAAGACAAGAAGGTCAACATGAAAAGACCTATCAAACAACCCAATGCTATAAAGTATGATAATTATTTTAATGGTTACTTTTTTACATGCAATCAGTTTGGTCATAGAGCAAGAGAATTTAGAAGAGCCTCTAATAATGAATAGTCATGGAACTATAGAAGGAGTCACAATTCACATCAATCAAATTGTATGTATAAGGTGGTGTGTTATAGCTATCATGAGTAGGACAAATTTCAATATTCTATTTGAAAAAAGTTAGAAAGTCATCAAGTCAAAACAAGAAGTTTAGATCTCCTAGAGTGCAAGAAAGAAGTTAAATGAATGTATGGAAACCAAAGGAAGTAAAGACAAGTCATGATCAGTCTACAAGTTCAAGTGGACTGCTTACAAAGATAAAGTATGCCTCAAATGAGAAATCAAGTAAGGAATGTTTATTATCAGCTCACATTGATGATCAAATAGTTAATGATGAGATCGAGCTTAAAGTGTTAATCAAGTCCAGAAAGATGTTGAAGAATATTTAGTCTTGTGAAAAGATGAAGATTTGGGAATCTCTTGAGTTCATATTATTTTAGTTCCCTATTAAAAGGGGTGGATCCATTAAGTTTCATGGAAACATTATTCTATCAACAAAAGCATGAGATACAATCAAAGAAGATTTATTATTATGAAGATTTTAGGTTGTCTATGTTGGAAGCAAGGAGTTGAATAGGGATATTATCCATTCCTATGTTGTTATCTATGGGGTTTGAAAAGTAGAAGGCAACATGATGAGAGATCTAAGGCTATTTTTAGGTATCTGAAGTCAAAGTGTAGACATTTGGTATGTGAGAGGTAAGATTTGTGAATTTGTTTATTTGAATAATTAAGCTTGATCTATGAAGACAAAGGGAGAGTTCGTAATTATGCATTTGGTATCAAGTATGTTATAGCCTTGTGTATGGTCAAGAGTTTGATCTTCTTTAGTCATATCAAGGAAGGAAAGTGGTTTGAGTTTTTAGTTATTTGAAAGAAGATATGCTTGGTCTAAGGGGGAGTTTGGTAGCTCTATGTTCTTTATCAATAAAATGAGTAATTTTTGATATGCTTGGAGTTAAGGAGAGATTATGTCTGAGATGATTCATAGACTTTATGTGTTAAGTTTTTGATGTATCAGCTCGAAGAGTGATCTGATCAAGAGAAATTTCTGAGAATGATTGTCATATATGGTTGCCATAGTTTCTGAAGACTATGTGGCATCTAGTATCTTTGAGAGATAGTATTATCTCAAAGGGAGAAAACATGATTCCAATAGCTATAGGTGACCCTTGATGTCTACTATTAATAGAAGCATTGTGGATGCTTGGTTATAGGTGGATCTATTCAGGTTATTGATTGTGCTTGATTTGTATAAAAGAGGTCTTGTAATTTGAGTTCATTTTGAGAGAGATGAATATATGTGGAAGATCTTTGTGATTAATGTCAAAGGTAGAGAAAGATTATAAAAGATTAGAAAGTGAGAAAGATCAGAAAGGATGAAAAAAGGCACAAGCTAGGTCTAAGAGATGATTGCCATCAAGAGTGGTTGACACAGTTTTATGAGTATGTTTACCATCAATGACAAAGGGAGAGATTTTTAGACATTGTCATTGATTAAGGTGGAGAGTGTGAAGCATTGTCATTGACTGTTGAGTTAGAATAAGTGTTGTCATTGATGTCAAAGATTACTATGAAGGTGCATGATCAAGTAATCCTTGAAGTATGTGTGTGATGAATTCTTATGACAACATGAGTACGTAAAATTCAATATGTCATGTATCAAGTAATTGAAAATATTTATCTATACCTTGTAAGAAGGTATGTCTAGGTAGCATGATGAAATAAGTGAGCTCTGAAGAAGAAACTATATGCTTCGAAGATCTATGTAAGTAGTTTTGAAGATGATCTAAATGATCTACAAAGATGTGAATGCTCCAAATATTCTTGATAGTGTTTGAGCATGAAAGAGGTCATATGATTTTGTACATGAAGTGTTGAGGACCTTTCAATTAATTAAAAGGTCAGCTTCAAAGATTTGTGTACGTAAATCTGAAGATGCTTCGAAGATCTTTAGTTGATATTTGAAGATCTATAAGAAGCAATGAATATGATTTGTTGAATCTATAAATAAGAGTGAGTGTATGAGGTTGATTGAGCATACACAAGAGGCATTAGAACATATGAAAGTTTCAAGGTGAATCCTGCAGGGTGGCTAGAAGGTTAGATTTAAGGCCTAATGAGACTTATAGGTCTAGATAAAGAAATCAAAAAGAGATATAGTGGCTAAATAAGGTATCATGATCAGTTTACATGACATGATTGAGTAGTTAAACATTTATAGAGTTGAGTCAAGTTGTTTTAAGTATGTGCATGAAGTTTCATGTCATGGTTTGCAAGAAAATCTTGAAAAAGTGTTTCAAAGTTTTTCAAGTACATAAAATGAAGAGTTATCTACCCAAGAAGTTTTTTTTAGTACTCATTGGTACATGAAACATCTACATGAGAATATAATTTTTTCATGGTTGATGAGGAAGGGTTATATCTCAAAGTTTCAAGCATTGGTTTTTGGAAAGAGGAGCTAAGTTTTATGAATGATCATTAAGACTGGAAGATGGTCTAAACCCTCATAGAACCCTAACAATGACTAGATGTTGAATATATTGTCAGAAAGAGTTTATAATAGTTTGGTATGGCCATAAAAGTTATTGGATTTCATATTCAACTCTCCTAGGCATCTCCAGGTATGATTGGTTTCTCAGGTAAGTGAGTAGACCCTATAGGAAAGTGCTTATCTTTCAAACATCTACTGTAGTAGCCAAAGTTGATCAGTGGATGAAGATTAAAGGGTGAGACTTGTGTTTTTTTTACATGAAGGTTTATAGATAGGTTTTAGGTCTTAAGAGTGTAAAGTTGATGATCCAAGTTGGCTAGTCGCTAATAGACCTAGTAGTGCAGACAGTAAAAAAGTTAGGCAAAAGTGAGAAGATGTTTCCTAATGTGTTTTCATGTAAGAGTGATACATTTAAGTGCATTATGATGTTATTTTGGACTTGAATAATTTATAAATTCTTTATAGAAGCTTGTAAGTTAGTGTAAGAGGTTGGAACATTGAATCCAAAATGGCTTGTCTGACTGAGTAGAGTCTGTGAGAGAGTAAATCAATAAATTGGTCTGTAAGACCAATACTTTATATTAGAGATTATGATATGATTAATGGAGGTTGATATAAAGATGATATAATATATTTTTCATGTATTTAAATCCCTTGAGTATGTTTAATCATGTGTCATACTTTCATGTTTCCTTGATTGTGTCTTGGAGTCAGTTGGCAATTTTGAGTGAACATCTTGCAGAGAAGAGTTTGAGCCTATATACCTTGAGTTGAAGCATCAGATAAATTTTTTGATGACCCTAAGGTCATGAGGTTTTTTAATATGTAATTTATTTCTGTGGCTATTTGGAAAAATTGAGTATATGCCTCAATTGTTCAAGATAAAGTTTATGTATGTGCACATGCCTTTTATGAATAGTTTTTTGAGAAAGGGTTCAAGTGGTAGTTGGACATAAAAGGTGTTATGGAACTAAATTAGAGTTATCTAATGTCTAATAGATTGGAATATGATGTTTTCCTAACATGTGAGTTGTTTGGATATTCTTTGAAAAATATCAAAGGGTAATGTGTTTTTAAGAAGACCTATTAGGTCTCCATTAAGCCTAAAAGAGGAGTAAGGGTTAATTGAGCCATGGACGACATGATGTATTGATTTATTTATGATTAAGACATGTTATTTTAATATTCTAAGACTTATTCATGGCCAACCTAAGTGATTTTAAGGTACATACAACTAAGAAGGATATGATCGAGTGACTTATATAAAAGCAAGATAGTTTAGGCCTATTTAGATATGCTTAGAGGGAGAGAGCAGAAGAGAAAAAGCAAATGATATAGATCATTGGTGAGTATAAGGAGGTCATTTATACCATTAGATAAGTGTCATGAATTATTAATAGAGGTTCTACATGTGAGGATCAATATAAAAATATCTAATTAATCCATAAAGAGGGATAGTTGAACGAAGAAGGCAAAAAGCCAGTTTGAGAGGGATAAAAGTGAGCAAAGAGATAAAAGAGAAGATCATAATATATTGTGTGAGTAACAAGGGTTTATGAAGGTGATCAAGTGTATCAGGTGGCTGATTTGGTACTGATTCATCTAGGGGCTTGGTGTCTCCTTGTAAATGGGTGTTTGCTAAAAGCCTAGCTGAGTTGGTGCTAAGCTAGTTGGGGTTGCTGCTCCATGTGAAGTGGGTGATTCATTAACGATTGATTTTTATCTTATAGGAATATATTCCATTTACTTCATCAGTGGGTTTTATTCCCCTTGAGGGTTTCCTACATAGATGAATTGTCCATGTGTTTCATGCTCTTATGATTTGATGTTTATGCTTGTTAAGAGATACATGCTTGTTAGAATGGTTCATGTATGATTAAGTGGAATTGAATAAAAAAATTTAAGGACTAATTAAGCCCCCCCCCTCTCACTCATATTTTTTCCAACATTACCTTGTTCAAATGCATGATGATGATGGTTTTCAAAGCATGGTTGATAAAGATAATGAGGATAATGCCATTCTACCTGCATAAGATGGAGAAGTACATAAAGGTGACAACCATGAAGAGGAAAATGACCTATGGTATAAGTTCCATGCCATAGTTCAATAATTTAAATAGATAAATAAGTCAACTCCTTTTCCTAATAATCATCAATCTTATAGTAATGTTTTTTATGGATATTATAAACATGAAATATAGTGTTTTAATAAGCATGAGAATGGGTGTCAAGACACTGGCAAGAAAGCTGCAATCATGAGGGAATCTAATAAGGCAAAGGCAGATATATGTGTGTTCAAAGAGCAGTCCAAAACTCAATCTAAAGTTGAACTACTTTCAGACATTATGGAAGAAAAATAAGAGAAACTTTATGGTCCTATACATCAAATATATCATGTTCAAGATGAATGTAAAGTTGAAGCAACTTTGATGAATCCCAAGATTCAGTTTGAGGAGTGTCAATTGGACATGAAAAAGGTCAAGCAGACTATTAAATCAAGCAAGGCTCCTAGAGGACAAGATGGAACATTCATGAGAGCTCTAGATGACACATTTGAAATCAACATAAGATCTAGAGATGGTGAATCATTTGAATATCTACATAAATAAGTGTTCATTGACAAGCATACATCACATAAAGGTATGTTTTCTTGGAGAAACCATGATGCAAGAGGCATTGTCCTTAACCATAGTTTAAAAATTTATTAATTTTTTATTCACCTCAAGTGTTTGAGGTCTTTTACATATTAGGATAGGTGTGTTTTGCTTATGTTGTGTGTGTTTTTCCTAAGTATTCTTGAGGGCATAAGTGTGTTTGTTTTGGTGTGTTGTATTGTGTGTTTATTTTATGTTGTTTAGTGTGGTTTGGTATCCTTCCATAGGTAATTTAGTTTCATGTACAGTGTATAAGTGACTCCATATCCCAATGGATAGGATAAGGCTACTGGTCTTTAGCATAGCTAGCTTGCCACCCCTAAGAAATCACCAAAATATTAATTAATTTGACCAAAAGTCAAATTAGGTCAACCCCATATATATTTAAAACTTGTTGTAGGGTCTCCTATGTTGGAAAATGTGTACCATGGTCATTTATTATGTCAAAAATTATGTTTTCACCCTTGTCACATTTATAAAGTTTGTCTTATGTCATTCTAAGCCACCTTTTTAGTCATTAAATGAACTTGTATAGTTTTTCACTTAGGAAAAAGGTGTCAAATTAAAATTTAATGTCCTAAATGTAAGAAATAGTCAGATAAACTATTGTGAAATTTATAAATTATATGTTCAACATCCATCCAAAAAGATAAAGTAATTTTAGGCAGTTTTAGGCAATTGTATGGCCTGTACAACAGTCATGGCATGTGGTAAGACTTCAAAACGTGTCTCTTGAGATCCCCACAACTCAATTCCATGCTTAGTTAGCTTTGATAGGTCCAAAATTGTCAAAAAATGACCTCTCTTTCCTATCACTCTCTTGGACAAGTAAAAAAGGTCAACCGATTTCCACTTGGTACATATAGGAAGAGGTGAGTTAGAAAAAGTGATTTTGGTGGGTGATATTAGTTTTTATGCACTATAAATTCAAGGTCATAGTTACAAATTTGGTGGTTTGTGCCTCATGAACCATTGACAAGAAGGTTAGTGACTCTTTTCTACCTACACATCCCCAACAACTCAGTTTTCCTTCTCTATTTGTATTAATCTGAGCAAATTAGATGGTGTACATGATATTAAGGAGTATAAGAATCCTTATTACAAAGTTTTCAATCTAGTTCTCATGTGTGCTATGATTTAAAATGAGTAAGACTACATCATCTTACTAGTAGAAGACTCCATTAAAGTTAACAGAATAATGTTGTTGTGTTACAAAGTTTCACCCTCATGAAAATGATTTTAGGACAAGGCTATAATGTTTGTTTTCAACCTATAAGAACATTGTTTGATCATATTATTCATGAAAGTTTTGGTCTTAAAGGTCTCTTTTATGATATGCAAAGCCTAGGAAACTTGATACAGTCAAGTAGCTTTGGAGTAGGCATCTATAGGTTTTGATGTAGGGGCATCACTCTTGGAATAACATGATTGTAAATTTTATCTAGATCAAGTGAATCAAGGGTATATAACATGTTTTTGATGTTTTAGTAGTGTTGGGAGTCTAAAAATGGACCTTGGAATGCTTTCCAAGTGATTAGGTGTGTCTAAGAAGGTTAGGAATTCAAATGGGAGTTTTTCTGCCAAATTGAACAATTTGAAATTTTGAATATCTTGACATAGAAAAATTGTTTTAGAAAGTGTTCTAATAGTCATAAAGTTATCAGGTGATTATAAATGTTAATTGAGGACATTTTAGGTCTATAAACTTGGTCTTAAGTCACACTTGTATGAAGGAAATCAACCTTGATGTTTGTATCAAGGGTAAACATTCTTGCAAAAGACTACTAGGAGGTGGTTATGGTAGTTATGATATATTTAATACATTTAATTTTGGTTTTTGATTCAATTTTTGAGGTTATATTCTAAGAGAATGGATATAGTCCCAAGACATAATAAAAGAAGAAACTCAAGTTTGAATAAGAAGTGTTGCAACTCTATTTTCCCTATGTATGCACAATGGAGGGTGATTGTATTATGATTATTCAATAAAGGAAGATACATTGTGTGATGTTTCTGATGCTTGATTTAGATTTGGTGAGTTATTTTACATTAGTTGAATGTGTTTGAATAACTCATGTGTTCCTTTTCATGTTTTTTTCTTAGTGAACCTTATAGCCCTGTAGAGTAAGGCATTTTTAGGTAGTGAGTCCTCAAAGTGTGATAGCGAGGATAGTAGAGATCTATTCATGTTTGATTCTTGATATCAAGACATATTTAAAGTTTTTAGAAACCTATTCAATTCTATGTATATTTTTGGAAACCTTCCCTTGAGGTCCAAGTCTCAAATCAACATTGCATAGTTTGTAATTGTGACTGTGTGCTTTGTGTGAGAGAATATCATAAAGAGGTTGAAAAAAGAAGTTTTTGTGAATTCATAATGATTGGACCAAGTGAATGGAGTGATTTTGTATCCTTTTAAATCATTCATAGAAGTATAAACTCGTTTGAGAACAAATAAACCCCAAAGGAGCACTTGCAGACCCTATTTGTTGTAATTGTGTATGCAGAGCAGTCAAGAAAGTCATAAAAAAGTGGAACAGTAATGTGTGTTTAAGATTCTAATGATTTTTGAAGGTGTATTAAGATAGTATAGGCCTCAAACAAGCCTTATTATTCCTTGAAACCAATTTTAGAGTTTAGAAAATCAAGATGAAAGCTCTCAAACCCCTTACAGTGACAGTGAACCCTTAACAAAGGTTTTGAACTATAAATGTGATTTCCTAGAGATTAAACTAATGAAAAGACCACAAATTTGGTCATTTATTATCTCTTAGTGAAGGTAAATATATTTTTGGGTTTTTGACTCTAGTTCATACTTATACATACTATGGTAGAAGATTGAGAGGAAACCAGGGTTGATTAGACCTAAATAGGCCTAATGAAGATTAAAAATAGACTAGATAAGTGAATTTATCTTGGAGTTGGTTTATGAAACTTCATACAAAGGACAAATAGGATAAAGGGTATTTGAAAATACCCAAGGTTTTAAGTAACTTGATGGTACGAAATTGTACATGTAGATTTAGCCTTAAAAAGGCTATTAGAATTGATTGTAACAAAGGGGAAAGTTGCCACGGTAAAGAAATAGATGGTGAAGTGTATTACCAATGGGATAAGAGGTCTTAAAATACCATAAGTATCATGAGAAGGTTAACAAAATCCATAAGATAGAAAAACATTTATGAACCCTTGATTGACCATATGATCATTGTTCTAGTGAGTGATCATCAAATAGTGAAGGAGTTAGTGAGAAGTTGACCATCCTTTGCATCATTTTGGTATCAGATCAAGTTTACTCTTGGTGGTGGGTGATGTGTGATTGGTGAAAATAAGATAGGACTTTCTAAGCCAAAATGAAATTGGCCACCATGTGTTTATAACTTAACTACAAGATAGGAAACCAAGGACATAGACCCATGGAATAAAGGGTAGATAGAGGTAGTGGAGATCAAGATAGCATGGTGGAGCATTTGATGGGTCAAATGAAACAATTGATTGCACTTTTTATTTTGATAATGTAAGTTATTGAGAATGCTCTTAAAGAAAGGATACATAGTTCAGAGATAGGAAATGTGGAAGGCAATGGAGGACAACAAGGTCAAGAGGAACCTTTGCAGCCAAGGTCAGTTGGAGAAGAGAATGGAGAAGCAGTCCAAGAGGCCATGAGGCTACATGAATCATGTATCACCAATTCAGGAAGTCATGAGGCCATATTACCATGCCTATGAGGCAATCCATTTGCATTTGATAGAATAATAACTAATGATAGTTTTTTAAGAAATAAACAAAGACCAACTTTTTAAGGACAATGTTGGCATTGCAATAGAGAAGGACATAGGGAAATGGAATGTCCCTCATACATTGGCAAGGAAGATCAACAGAATTTAAGAGGACCAAATGAAGAAAGAAGACAAGTGAGATGGGAATCTTTACTCATGAATTTTTTTTATTTCAATAGAAAGGACAAGTACCAGAACCAGTTCAAAGGAGAAGATTGTTTAGGAATAGATGTAAAATAAATGGAAAATGTTTTAATGTGGTGATTGATGGAGGAAGTATAGATAATATAGTGTCTTTGGAGATGGTACAAAATCTAGGATTGAAGAAGATTCCACATCCACGTCCTTGCAAGGTCACATAGGTTCAAGAAGGACATCAAATCATGGTAAGTGAACAAAGTTTGATTGAATTTCATATAGGCAAATATAAGGATAGAATTTTATGTGATATAATGCCCATGGATGTTTTCCATTTTTTGCTAGGGAGGCCATGGTAGTTTGATAGGAAGTTTTTTCATGATGGGAAATCAAATACTTTCACTATAGATAAAGAGGGGATGACACATATCCTTTTACCCTTGAAAGTTGATGCAAATAGAGTGGAACAAAGAGTGATGTTGATGGAAACCAAACAATACTTTGGTAAGGTATTTCAGAGTATGAGTTTGGTCAAAGCCCCTAAGAAGGAGGAGAAGACAAGTTGTCTTGAGATGGTGAGTATGGAGAGGTATAATTCCATAAAGTTGGACATGGAATATAGCCAACAAGAGATAAAATTATTGGACAAGGTCACTAAGTTGAATAGAGAAAGTGATCTTTGTGACAAGGCATTGGTAACTAACATGAAATTCAAGAGTGAGGGGCTCAAAAACCAAGAAGTTAGTGAGTATACTAGAAGAAAAGGGGAAAAAACTACAGTTGAGATGAATAAGAAGTGCTTTGAGAATGACACCAACAAGAGGAGTTAGACATTGAAGTGTCCAAGAAAGAAGCAAAGGAAAGATCCATGAAGGCTCCAAATTTTAACGCTAACAATATGTTTTATGATGTGTATATAGGTTACACAAAAGCATCCACCAAACAAGTCTTGGAATCAAAGAAGCTATAGGTGTTAGTGGTTACAATAGATAAGGTTGATCCTATAAAGTCTATTACTCATCAATAAATCAAGAACAAGGAGAGAGAAACCTACCCAAAGATTCAAAATAGTACAAATGAGCAAAGTGAGAGAGAAGATGCAATATGTTTGGATATTCTTAACTTGCAGCTGAAGAAAAAGGTTGAAGATAAGGTAGAAATAAAAATTCAAGCTCAAGAATCATTAGAACTCCATGTGAAGAAGAAAGATCAAGTTTATAACAATTAAAATCTCAATTAATATGAGAACAAACATGATAGTTCAACTATAATGTGGTAGTCAAAATGAGCAACTAGTAGATACTAAGTGAAGACACTCAATACAACACCAAGGATCAAGCAAACATTGAGTGGGAGAAGGTATGTAGAAGTAAAAAAAGTGTAAATTTGATTGAAGATTTTATATTCTTATGTGTGAGTAAGAGTGATATTGCAAATGAGAAGTGGAAAGAGTCTAAAAGATCAAATCAATAAGTTGGGCAGCATGAAGAAGATCAGTACCAAGCTATAAAGATAAGAAGAGACCATGAAAGGATTGCTAAAGGAATACACATGTATAAGAAATAAGAAGATGCTCAAGGTAGATTCATGGAAATTTTTGAAGCTCACACTTATTGTATTGATTCTTTTCCTAGTAGTAGATCTAAAAATTAAGTACAAAGGTGATATATTTAGAAGTCATAGTAAAGCTAGGCATTCATAAATGTGAGAATATGGTAATGATTTTTAGGTTGATCAAGTTTCAAGGGGTGACAAGCTCATCATGTCCAAAGAAGACATATGGGAGATTGATAGAGAAAAATCTAAAGGAGTGTTTCATGTTGACTTTCCAAGACAAGACATTAAAATAGAAGTATGTGACAGTTTGGAAGCTATCTCTCATACACTAGCAAGAGCGGAGAACACACTACATCATGATATAAAGTATGCAAATGATTACAAATAGATATTACCCATTGATTTGCGTAAAAAAACACATTTTTATTGTTTGAAGAAGAAATATCAAGAGAAGGTGGCATGAGTCAAGATCAATGTCGTTTGAGTAAACCATGTGTGTTAAAGGAGATAATGAAGATAATAGACCTTAATCATCATAGTGTCAAAATGATGAAACACTCAATCATAATGGATGCTAAACAATTAGAAAACCTCAAGGAGTGGAACATAGGTCTAGATTTGCCTTCAAATCATGATTATGATGTTGTAAGTGTTGATAATAAGTAGGTACAACATGTGAAGAAAGGAAGGAGTACTCAAGTGGAATCAAAAACTCAAGTATTAGAGGAGATATGCAAGGTTGCAATAACTATTCAAAGGAGAGGATAAGTGATTTGGATGCAAGATGAGGAAGTTAGACTACAAGAACTAGCTGGAGCATAAGTACACATTGGTGAATCTAAATTTGACAAAGGTAGTGCTAACATGGGTAATTTATATTCCTCTTTAAAGTTGCAAACATGTGTATATAGACCAAAACAGTGTCAAGAGATGCATACATATAATGAGGTAAACCCTTTTGAACAAGTTGCTAGTTTATGTTTTTTTTTCTTACCCTTAGAAGGTTTGTATGAGAATAAAAAAAGATAACTAATGACAAAGAGAGCAATAGGCCCTATCAATAGAATAGAGTATAAGAAGCATTGTTTGAATTGGAGGGAAAGAAAGAAATAGCAAGCAAAAAATGTCAAGTTGGGAATTCAATTCCTTAGTCTTAATCATGAATATGAGCAAGAATAGCACAATGGTTTAGGTATTTCAATCATTTTTAGTGTTTTATAATAATCAAGAAGTGTAAAGACAATAAGGGAAGTGGCTAAAATAGTTTTAAGTTGGGAAAATAAGTTGCCTCAAAATAATTTAGCTACAATAAAATGCATCTTGGACAAGCAAAATAATGAGGAAACTTGGAACTAACAACATGATAAGTGTGAGAAGCCACACCTCATTGAAGACACTACATGGAAGAAATCCAATGACATAAAAGACACAAAGAGTAAGCTGTAAAGGTTCATGGATAGAAAACTCTCTCTTAGTTTGTTTTTATTTTCCCCTTGGGAGTATGATGCAGGGGCATCACCTAGGGAACATCATGATTGCAAATTTTATCTATATCAAGTGAATTAGGGGTATAAAACATGTTTAGGATGTTATAGAAGTGTTGGGATTCTAAAAATACACCCTGAAATGCTTCCCAAGTGATTTGGTGTGTTTAGGAAGGTCAGGAATTCAATGGGAGTTTTCTTGCCAAATTAAACAATTTGAAAATTTGAATATCCTGACATATAAAAGTTGTTGTAGAAAGTGGTATAGTAGTCATAAATTTGTCAAGTGAATATAATTGTTAATTGAAGAAATTTTAGGTATATAAACTTGGTCTTAAATCACACTTGCACGGAGGGAATCAACCTTGATGTTTGTATCAAGGGTAAGCATTCTTACAAGAGATTACTAGGAGGTAGTTATGGTAGTTATGATAGATATAAGACATGTAATTTTGGTTTATGATTAAATTTTTGAGGTTGTATTTGAAGAGAAGTTCTCTATTCCCAAGACATAATAAAAGAAGAAACTCAAGTTTGAATGAGAAGTGATGCAACTATGTTTTCCCTTGTGTATGCACAATTCGGAAGGTGATTGTATTGTGATTGTTCAATTAGAGAAGATACACAGTGTGATGTTTCTGATGTTTGATTTAGCTTTGGTGATTTGTTTCACATTATTTGAATGTGTTTGAATAAATCATGTGTTACTTTTCATGTTTTTTTGCTTAGTGAGCCTTATAGGCCTATAAAGTAAGGCATTTTCAGGTAGTGAGTCCTCAAAGTGTGATAGTGAGGATAATAGAGATATATTCATGTTTTATTCTTGATATCAAGATGTATTAGAATTGATTATAAACCTTTTTAATTCTTTGTAAATTTTTGGAAACCTTCCCTTCATTTCTAAGTCCTCAAATCAACATTGCATAGTTTGTAATTGTTATTGCGTGCTTTGTGTGAGCAAGAATATCATAAAGAGGTTGAAAAAAGAAGTTTTCATGCATTTATAATGATTTAACTAGGTTAATGGATTTATTTTGGATCGTTTTAAATCATTCATAGATGTCTAAACTCATTTGAGAAAAAAAAACCCAAAGGAGCACTTGTAGACCCTATTTGTTGTAATTGTGCATGCAAAGCAATCAAAAAAGTCATAGAAAAGTGGAACAATAGTGCATGTTTAAGATTATACTTATTTTTAAAGGTGTCTTAAGGTAGGATAGGCCTCGAACAAGCCTCAATATTCCTTGAAATCAAGTTTAGAGCTTATAAATTCAAGATGAAAGCTCTCGAGCCCCTTACAGTGATAGTGAACCCTTAACTAGGGTTTTGAACTAGGAATTTGATTTCCCAGAGATTAAACTAGTAAAAAGACCTCAATTTTGGTCATTTTTTAGGTTTTAGTGAAGGTAAATATATTTTTTGGTTTTTGACTCTAGTTTGTACCTGTACATACTGTGGTAGAAGACTGAGAGGAAATAGGGGTTGATTAGACCAAAATAGGCCTAATGGGGATCAAAGAAAGACTAGATAAGTGCCTTTTTATTGGATTTGGTTTATGAAACTTCATAGAAAGGAAAAGTAGGATAAAGGGTATTTAAAAATACCTAGTGTGTTGAGGAACTCAATGGTATGAAATCGTACATGCAGATTTAGCCTAAAAAAAGGCTACTAGAATTGACTGTAGCAAAAGGGAAAGTTTCCAAGGTAAATAAATAGATGGTGAAGTGTATTAACAATGGGATAAAAGGTCTCAAAATACCATAAAGATCATGATAAGATTAATAAAATCCATAAGACAGACAAGCATTAATGAACCCTTGAGTGACCATATGATCATTGGTCTAATGAGTGATCATCAAATAGTGGAGTTAGTGAGAAGTTGATCATCCTTTGCATCAAGTTTCATGTTCAAACCTAAAGGAAAGATCAAGATATGAAAGGAAACATAGCAGTGTTGAAGGTTTTGAACCTAAATAAGATCTTAAATAATTCCATGAGCCTAGTGAAAGTTCATTGGTATGATGATAAGATTCTAACATAATACACAGTCATGTATCTGATGTTCACTACAGGCAATATCCATAAATGGTCTGAATTCAATCTAAAAGAGAAAAAGTAGTGTTGATATGAGGATGGTTGAACTCATTTGAGACCTTCAATTAGGTCTAAGATCATAGAGAAGATTAAAGTGATAATGGTAATCCATTAAATTGCAAACAGATCTAGAACCATGTCCACAGGTTGAGAAAGTTGTAATTGGGAGAGTTTACCTTAATCTCTCTAAAAGAGGATTCTACCTCCCAAAAAGTCATCTCATGGTGGAGTGTCTTGAGGTATGGACATTCTAAATAGTTTCTGTCTCATACATCAAGCCCAGAGTAATGTATTGACATAGGAAAGTGGTTGCTAAGTCAAGAGAGAATGATGTTTGAATGGTTTCTAACTCAGGGAAGTTTTGACCTAAAACACTCAATAAACACTATGTTAAGATGACTAAAAGCAACACAACTTGTAGTGACCTATAGTAGTGAGTGAGATTATGGTTTCTAAGAATGAGATGAGATCTATTTGGTTTGAGATGACACTAATGACATCAATAAGGATCAAAGAGGATTAATTCCTATGTCAAGGCATATGTCATCACCTAAAATAATCCCATGATTCCCCAAATGAAGCATCTACAGTCTGACTGTAGACCCATAAAGTGTTGATGGTCAAAGATAATAAGCTGAGAGCTTTATAGACATAGATGTTCACTCCAATTGGAAATGATCTTATGACCTCAAATAGAATCAAGATAATCCAACATACTATTCTCACACAAATGAACACCTATAGGGGTCTCATAACTTCTACCTAGTGCCACCTATAGTTTGACACATATAGCAGACTGGTTCCACCTAGTGAAGAGAGATAGTTTGAAGGTTGGTAGAGGTGTATAATGGATAGATAATATTGAGACCACTCTCACAGTGGGAATATTAACTTCATATGTTTCTTAGATAAATCAAAGCAAAGACAAGTTTCAAACCTCAAACTATAGTTAGTTCAAATTATGTGCATAGTACATAGTCTTAAAAGCCAGTCTTAAGGGTTTGTGATATTGAGAGCTATTCAGAGGTAACCAAATATTGAAAATTGTTATAGAGCATATTTAAGACCTATTATAACATCCCATAGTCTCATTTTTTCTAGGTGAATAGGGGAGATGCCCTTTATTTTATCTCAGATAGAGGGCACCACCAGTCAAGACCAAACTACAAGTAGAGCACATGAAGATTAGAAGGGTGAAGGATAGAGCTTTGGATGTTTTTTGGACATTATCTAGAGTTTTTTTAAGGTGAAAAATATGGAGAAGGCCCTTCAATAATCATGAACATTCATAGGTGGTCATATACCTAGATACATAATCCAGGCCTATTAGGCCTCAAACTAAGCCTAAACTTTACAAGTGATTAGTTCCACTTCCATGACCACTTTGATGACCTTGATGGGAGACTTAAGGATGAATTTGAACCATTTGTTTATAGGGAATTACACAGAATGGTAATTTTTGGCCTAAAATCGCTTTAGGGGTTTCCAAAATACACTCAAATTTTGAGAGGCCATTTCCAAATGCTCATACCTATATGGACACATTGCATGGTACCTAAAGGAGATAAGGTAGTTGAGGAGCATCATGAACTCCAAATTTGTAGAATTATTTCTAAGGTTGGGCGTCTGACTTGTATGAACTGTCACTAAGAAGCAAAACCTTCTAAATCCCTCCTAAAACCCTATTAATAACCTGATGGAGAAAATATCATAGGATATGCATTAAAAAAGTGGTCCAATGGTCATGAAAATGATTTTAACCTCTCTATCACTCACCCAAGATCCATGACATCCATTTTATCTCTATTGTCACGTGTATAGACAGACCATAATATGAGTTTCTTATAGGTTTTGATGTGTTTTGAAGGTGAAGAGGAAAATTGGTCGATGAAAGCCATCAAAAGAGGTCAATTGGAACTTATTATAACTCCCTATATTCATATATCACCACATATAAGCATGGAAACCTCTTTGTTACACTATTCACTACAGGCAGTCTTGGATAGATAGTGAAAATGAGAAGTGACTGCCTAGTGAAAAGATGAGAGGTTTGTTATTGGATCCTTTTAAGGTTTGACTCATGGAGTAGAAGATAAAGGGACTTTGAAAATATGTGCTAACACCTCTTCCATGTATTTCCTTAAGTAACTGCCAATCACCTTGCTGAAAAATGTGAAGATTAAAGCTAAAATGGTTGGTAAGTGATTGCAGATAGTGAACACAAGTGTCAAGAGGAAGGCTATCAATTAGGGAGGTATTTGATGATTGTCACATATTTTTTTGAACTTCCCTAAGATAGTGCATATGTGTCAAGACTTACAAGTTCAATTTCAAGTGGTCAAGTGATGCTTCATCATGAAGGCAGTTTCAAGAAGGCTATTTGAGGACTCTATGCCAAGTTGAAGGAAAAAGATGCAATTTAATGGACACTTGTCCATGATAACTTCTAGACCTCATTTCACACTTCATTCTCCTAAAATGTAACTAGTTCTCATAGTTTGACACTTGTCCTTGTGACCCTTCCACTTCTCTTCTCTCTCCTCTCCTATACTCTATAAATGCAATCCTTTTTGGATTTGTAATGGAATCCAAACCTGGTATGGTGAAGCCTTATTGGTTTAAATACTATATTTTCCTTTGAAATAAATATTTACAATCTAGTTTTGATTTCATGACTTCACGTCTAAATGTGTGAAGTGGTGCATAGTGAAGTGTTTAGTGATAAGTATCTATCCTTGCCTTATCTTTACTCTTACATGTTTGGTTGTAAGGAATTCTCCCTCTAATAGGTCACATCAAGTGTAGTCAAGTGTATTTGTCAATCTATAAGTGCAAGGAGTAGCATTAGTGTCTATAATCTTACCTCTTGTTCATTCACCTTGAGTAATATAATGCATATCTCGTCCATGTTTGAAACACTTATGTTAGAGCAATATAGAATGTTGATACCAGTGTTGTGAGTCATGTTTCATAGTGGAAGTGTATGGTAGTCTATTAGATATCATTCTAGTGTATCACCTCATTAGAATAGTTTATTTTCTTGTTTCTTTATATCCCTTTTCATCCAAACAAGTAAGTAGTGTAGGTGATAAGCTATCAAATAGAAATCTAGGTAGCTAGCCCTTAAACCTAGAGTTTTACCTTTGATATAGGTAACCCACAGGCCTAAAGGTAATCTGATGTTTCACTCAATCTAGATTAGTCTTAACAACCATCTCTAGGGTGCAATATTAAGTGACAACAAGAACTTTCTTGAGAGTTTAGTGTTTCCTTAAACTTTTGAAACCTTCACCATGGGCATTATTTCTCTAATTTTTGTAGTAGTGGCTTGGTCAAAAAGTAATCTCAATCCCCTAATTCCATTTCAAAATCACATAGGAGGCTAAAATCGTAGCTTATACCTTAGAAAATAGACCTTCATAATAGATCCTAAGGTTCCCCATAAAACATGACAATCTACCTCTCAACTGTAATCTACCATTGAATGGCTCTAGGAAGCTCAAAGTCAAGCAAAGGGTAGTGAATGTCTCATCACAATTGACAATGATGCCTTGAACACAAATAGTGCTAGAGGTGGCTCAATGAACATGGGTAGATATACGCTCCACTAAACAAGGCCTCTATTATATGCCATCCATATCTAATGTATTTTTCTATTTACTTATTAAGTGACCTAAAATTCTTGCAAAACTCAAGTAAATTTTTTAATTTTTTATATATATTTATAAATTACAATTTATTTATCTAATAGGTGGTGAAAAAGTTATGAAAAAAGTGTTTTTTGGTGACACCAAGGTGGTGCAAAAGTAACGTAACAAAAAAGGTTTAGTTTTTTCATTTTTTCCTCACATTTATACACAAAAAATGACATAAATTACTCAAATAGACATAAAATAATTGATTTATAACATGAATTTGACCCAAACTAAAGTGATAATGACCCTTCATGTAGTAGTGTATGGCTATAAACTATCCAAATATAACTATTGTTATAGTCAACAGTGAGCATGGAACCAAAGCCAGCTCTAAATTTTGTTCTAAAGGTATAAAATGAGGTAATGATTATGTTAATCCTTCTCATCCTATAGAGGTGTTCTTAGTTGTTGATGTTGTTGATTCTATCTTTAAGAAGTATGAAAATGATATTCTTATTCTTATTATGTTGGTCATGTTCATTCTAAGCATAGTGCCCAACCTTAGGTTAAACACACTTGGGAATCTCATGGTATGAAGTTATGGAAGGTTTGTAACCTTACAAAATATTTTTTCTTATTTTCCTTCGTGAAGCCTCAACATGTGCAATCTATTCTTGATAAGTTTATCTATTGGTTCATGCATAACAACTTGATTATTTAATTACATTGGACTTAGAATTTTAATGCTACTAAACATGCCTCACTAAAATTTCTCATTTTGAGTTGCTTGGTCTAATTGTTTGATGCAGAGCTTCAATTAACTTTTTCTTCTTCTTACACTTTTCTTTATTCTTGATTCACTATTCACTTTCAGGACAATAAATCATTGTATACAATTATATTTTAATGACTCTTTGAGGCCAGTGGACTAATTTATATTTTTTCCCACCTTCCATTTACATTTGATGGTCCTTAAGAACCCCTAACACCAAGCACAAACTCCTTGAGCATCAATTCACTCTCTTTCATAACTTTGCACATCTTGATAGAAAAATTAGTAGCATTTTTTGATAAAATTCACTTTGTACGAAACCTTATAGAGGTATAAGGGGAAACTAATCATTGATCTAGATACCCTTTATTAATTTATGACTTTACAATAAATTTCAATTCCAAACTCCACAATCAAACCACCTTTCTAGACCTTTATACATTACTATTAGGTCAATTAGCCCTTTTAAACTCATTTTTACTCACAGTCCTTTAAAATAGTATAGATATTTATATAATAAACTCACAACCTTCACTACATCTTTCTACACATTCAACCCTAACAAATTACCAATTTTGTATTTTTTTAATGGTTGAAATGCTTAGAAACTAGGCTTTCTCTTTGAAACCCTAACTCAAGTTTTTTGGGATTTTGGTAGGCCCAAGGAAGGATAAAATTGTGTTTTTAACTTTATAATTAGTTTCATTTGACTATGTATATTTTAAATAGTCTATAATTATCACATACATCTTCTTTTACCATTTTATCTTTCATTTATCATGTCTACTCAGTATTTAATACAAATAAGACTAACTGTAATTGTTGACCATTTTTGGTCCAGCAGGCCAAAAATCAGTCTCCTTCCTTCCCTACTATTCTAACAAGTCTTGTTTTCTATGGACTCTACAGATTGTTTCTACGGACTCTACAGGCTATTTTTATGGACTCTACAGGCTATTTCTATGGACTCTACATGCTATTTCTATAGACTCTACATGGAAGAAACAAGTTCCCAACACTTAGGCACAAAATGGACCATTTGGTTCAATGCGTGGTTAAGTCGGTTCAGTTCAATGCCTTGGTTCAATTGTTTTGGTTCAAGCAATCGGTTCAATGAGTTGGTTCAACATTTGGTTCAAAGGAATGGTTCAATGGGAAGGTTCAAGAGAGTCTCCCAAAAGAAAAATGCCCTTGCAGAGGGCAATCAAGCGCAAAAGGGACCATTCCAATGCCCTTGAAGAGGACAATTTTTGGACCCAAGTTTCCTTGCGGAAGGCAGGGAACACTTGCAAAGGGATCAAGGAGAAAGCCAAATAGTTAAGTTTTCTTCAAAAATTTCTACAAGGCAAAGGACAAGAATTTATTCAGACAAAATGTCTGAAGGAATTCCTTCGAACATTTTGTCTGAAGAAATCCTTTGGAAGAAATCTTGCAAAAAATAAAAAAAGACTAAGGCAAAAGGCATAAAGGCATAAAGTGATTTCTTTTAGACTTTTGTCTAAAGGAATTCCTTCGAAAAAAAAAGTCCAAAGAAATTTGAGAAGAGCCGCGGGAAAAAAAACTTGAGAAAAGATTTCGAAGGCCAAAAGTGATCGAGACAATTCTTGCGAACATTTTGTTCACGAGAAAAGTTGCCGAAAGAAAAGTCAACCAAAAAGGAGTAAGCGGGAAAGACAAAGAAGAAATCCTTCAGACAAAATGTCTGAAGGAATTCAGGATTAAGGATCTCAAAGGACCTTGAAGGGCAGGTGTCCTTGCGGGGGACTCTCGGCCAAAAAAGAAAGACACTTCTCCACAGCTAAAGGGTCACCTTCCCTTCAGGAGGGTCCAAAGCAAAATCCCAAAGGAAAGGAAGCAGAAAAGGCCCAACCAAAGGAAAAGGTTGAAGAAATTCCAAGGAGTGACGGGCCCGAAGATGTCAAAATTGAGCACGATGAACTAGCCGTTCGAGGTTCAAATGCCCAGTGACTGGTGCACAAATGTCAAATTTAAGGTGGTAAAATGGCCATTGATTTTGAAAAGCTTAAGGATAGGCCATGAGTGAACTCAGCAACCTACCAAGAAGATAGCCCCCAAGGGCCGAAGGAGATAGAAAAGACAAAGCCAAGAAGAGACAAAAGAGCCAAGTGCAAAAACAAACAAAATAGTCTAGGTGGTAAAGGGGGAGGAGTTACTCTAGTGGTTGGAACAGTGCCTGCTAAGTGGTCATCAAGGGGTGTGAATAGTGAACAACGTGACCCATATTTCTCCATTTTGCATTAATGAGTAGACAAACCACATGAATGCCTTCAAGGAGTGGTCTTGTTTGTAGACAAATGACATGGCCTATGTTTTTAAATGCCTGAAGTCAAAATAAGAGCTGACACAGCATTATTTTTAGCGGCTTCCTCTTCCCAACGCCCTTAGCACACATGGGCCACTTGTCAAAGGGCACCAAAAGTCTTTTCCAAAATAGGTGTTTGTGTTTTCCCTCTTCTCTATATATATTGTAACTTCTCATTTTGAGAAGGAATCTCTTAGCCTGCAAGGCAAAGCTCTGCCCAAAAATCTCTCAGCTTGTAAGGCAAAGCTCTGCCTAATTTTTCTTGGAATCAAGACAGCATTTTTACCTCCATTTGAGCTTACACTTTTGCATATGTCTATGGCTTTGTTTTGTGTTAGGTCATTTTTCTTTTATGCTTTCACAGAACGATTCTAGCATGTCTAGTGTATTGTGAAGTTCCTCCTTTTGTAGGTTTGTTAAAAGTGTCCATAGTAGAATATAGGGACATGTGAATAGGCTACCATAATGCATATTAGAACACCTCTGGTAGTTCTTCCTCCTTGTATCTCCAGAGGAACCCTAACTCACTGATGTAGAAGAGTTTCTCGTGTCAAATGAAGTGTATACCAGCGTGTTCTTGGTGTAAAGTGTATATCAAAGCTAAGTAGATCAACCATTTTTGTGCATCACCCTATTAGGTTAGGTTTTGTTGTTTTCAACATCCTTCTCTCTTTTCAACCCCCCTTATATATACGTATTAGCAACTTACTAGAATAACTCAGATGTATCAAAGGGAGTTAGCCCTTATCTAGAGACTCTTCCCCCAGTTTTTCCAGGCCCACAAGCAAGAGGAGAGTTTCCATTTTGACATGTGGAAGGCAGGAGCTCAGCCTCCTGTCAAGGGTGCAATCCGCTGCGTCAACAGTAACATAATCTCAAGGTTATACATAACTTGCATTAGTTCCCTTTCTCCATAGTGTCAAAACAAAAAAATAAGACCCATTATAAGTATTAAGATTAGTTTCTTATCAATGTTTTACTAAACTTAAAAACACTCATTACCATTGTTGAAGCATGTACATATTTTGCTTTCTTACAGAATGCAAGATAGACATGGCACAATTAACTAATTATCATGCAAGAACTATTTGGTCCTTTGACCTAAAAACAACACTTGTTATACATAAATCAGTATATTTTTATTAATCCTATCAAGATCAGATCTCGGTTTCACAATACCCTTTCTATAATATTTCATGCACATAGTTCTTGCCAAAATAGAGTATACATATTCAAGGGTTATGAATCAACCCTTACATAGAACTTGTTGTCATTGATTGAATGATTCATCCATTTTATTTAACATGAATTAAAAAAAATTGACTTCATAATGAACTACAAATACATACCATAAAGACACCTTGCTCTACTATTCTGCCATGCATAATCATTGTCTTTCAACTAGACAGTGTTGAATGTTCTAGTCTTAACCTATAAATGAGTAAAACAATTGTAGTTCATTACAGATTTGCAACCATGAAAAATGACTTAAAAATTAATGAAATCCACAAGGATACCATTGTTCTTAGCCAAACTATGCCTTTATTGCTTGATCAAATCTATATACAAGAACTTTAAACATAATTCTAATGATGCAAACAGGGTTTCAAGATAGACTTATCTTTCTCATATTCTTTTATTGTATGCCCCTATCTCCTCTCTTCTCCACACCCCTATTCTAATTTTTTAAAATCTCACACATTCTACCTACTCAAAAATACTTCCTATAAACTTGTATAACACCTACTAACTATTTATTAATTCAAGAAACTTTCCATAATCCTTATACCCACGTAGGGTGGTGGACACCTTAGCTACCACCTCACACATCCACTTAACATAATAACTCATAAAGACCTTTCATAAAACCATAAAATTGTATTAAAACTCTATTCATCATTTACATTTAATCACCACTCACTCAAACTTTACTAGACCACCTAAAACATCTTAAAAGTTTGAAAAGCCCTTTAGGTGGGAAAATTGATTTTAGACTCAAATTCAAATTTCACTCATAAACATGACTCTAAGACACATCCTAGACCAAACTTGAGCATTCCTAAGATGCCCCTACATCCTACTCCCAAGGGGAGAAAATAAATTGACACTCATATTCTTCTTCAGTCAAATTTTCATACAAATGTGTATGTTCTTTACCGCCACACCTATGTCTCTACTTCCTCATCCATGTTATCCTTTATTCCTTCTCCTATTACTTCTCATACTATTACTTGTACCTGTAGTTATTCTTCTTGCTTTGTCTTATTTCATAATCCTCTTCAATCTTCATGGCATTTAGGATGAATTTCCTTTCTTTATCTATTACTTCCTCTAATAGTGTTGTTTCTGTCTCTTCATCAACATACCTATTCCATGTTATATTCATTTCCTTCTTTGACCATTCCAAGGTCTCTTACTTGCTCATAATCTTATTGGAAACCTTATCCATCCTGATATCCTCCACTATAGTTTCTCCTTTATTAACTGCCAAATCAATCAACTCATCATTTTGCCTCTCATCTTTATAGACTAGTAAATCAGTCTCATCCTCCTTAACATCTTCATCACTTTCGTCAAGCACTTCATATGTTGATTGATTCTCCATTGCTCAAATGTACTCCTCAAAAAAAATTATTGTATATTTATACAAAATATCATCATTATCTTCATAATATTCATCAAAAAATTTATTTAATTCATTATTTGATGTTTGCTTGCCTTCTTGGTCTAGCTTTATTGCTTTTATGTGGCATGTTGTGTCTTTTTTATCACCACATCTTTTTTTTTCATCTCTCCACTCTTCATCAAATAGTTCAAAATCTTTAGGGTAGAAAAATACTTCATCTACATCTTCACTCTTCCATTCATTATATTCTTCTTCCCTATGGACTATTATCCAATCAATTTCTTCATCCCAATCAGGTTCTTCACTTTCCATTTCTTGACCTATATTCAACCATGACAAATCAATGTTAGACTAAAAATTTTGAGACCTAATTACCTCTCTCTACTCTTCCATGGAAATTTGTGTTTCCATCTTTTTCAACTATCTCTCCATATATTCCATTACTTGTTGGTTTTCCCTTTCTTGTATTCTTTCTCTAAATTTGCACTTGTCTCTTTTTTTGAGTTTGATTCCACATCTCAAACTATATACACTCTACATCTGTAGTAACTCTCTTTCCATCCTTTCCAATTCATCCTTAATTTATTTTATATCTATCTCCATCATTCTCTCATTTTGGCAATCAGATTTAACCTTATTTCTCACTTTTCTTTCTATCTCTCCTTTCATTTACATACACCTTTTTGGTTGGCCTCACTTGGGCATTTTATTTGGTCCACACTTGGAACCACTCTCACTCTTTATCTCAAACCTCACTAGGGAATTTACACCTCTTTTCCTTCACTCTAGGACTATTTTCTCTTTCCTAAGCTCTATTTATGAGCTTCTATCTTTTGAGCTTGTTAATAGCTCTCTTGCTTCAGGGCTTGCCACCACACTATGTATTCATTTTCTTTCCTCACCTGTCACATACCATCAACAATGCATCTAAAACAAATAATCAAACATAATTAATTCATATCTTTATTTATATTCCTTATTAATTCTATCTTTTAATAAGATTTCTTGCAAACTACCTTCTTGCTTGCTTACTTGCAAATTCTTGGTCAACATGCAACATACACTATGAACCATGTAATTGTCAAGTTCATACATGTTTATATATGTTCCTAGAGCATCTAGATGGATCTGATACCAAAATGATATAGATATTCAATCAAATTTTTCTTATTCAAATGATGCAGAGCTTTAATTAACTTTTTATTCTTCTCACACTTTTCTTTATTCTTGATTCACTATTCATTTTTAGGATAATAAATCATTGTAAAACTTGTATTTGAATGAATATTTTAGGTTATTAGAATAATTTATATTTATTTAAACATTCCATATACATTTTATGGTCCTTAATAACCCCTAACACTAAGCACAAACTCATTGAGCATCAATTCACTCTCTTTCACAACTCTGCACACCTTGACATACAAATTAATAGCCTTTTTTTGTTGAAATTCATTTTGTACGGAACCGTATGGAGCTATAAGGGGAAAATAATAACTGATCTAGATACCCTTTATCAAGTTATGTCTTCATAATAAATTTCAATTCCAAACTCCACAATCAAACCACTTTTTTAGACCTTTATAGCTTATTGTTAGGCCAATTAGCCCTTTTAAACTCATTTTTAATCACAATCCTTTAAAACGATATAGAAATTTACAAAATAAACTCACAACCTTCACTATATCTTTCTACACATTCAACCTTAACAAATTACAAATTTTGGTATTTTTCTAATGGTTGAAATGCTTAGAAACTAGGATTTCTCTTTGAAACCCTAACACAAGTTTTTTAGGCTTTTTGTAGGCCCGAAGAAGGATAAAATTGTGTTTTGAACTTTCTACTTAGTTTCAATTGACTATGTCTATTGTAAATGGTCTAGAATGATCCCATACATCTTCTTTTACCATTTGATCTTTCATTTGTCACATCTACTTAGTATTTAATGCAAACAAGAGTCTGACTATAATGCAATCACAAGGTTATGCAAAACTAGTTCCCTTTCTCCATAGTGTCAAAACAAACAAAAAAACAAGACCCATTCTAAGTATTAACATCAATTTTTTATCAAATTTTTACTAACCTTACAAACACTCATTACCATTGTTGAAACATGTACATATTTTGCTTTCTTATAGAATGCTAGATAGATTGGGCACAATTAGCTAATTATCATGCAAGAAATCTCTGATCCTTTGCCATAGAAATAGAATTCCTTCTACATAAATAAATATAGTTTTATTAATATTATCAAGATCAAATCCTAGTTTCACAATACCCTTTCTACAATATTTCATGCACATAGTTCTTGCCAAAATAAAGTGTACATATTCAGGGGTTATGAATCAACCCTTACATAGAACATGTTGTCATTGATTGAATGATTCCTCCATTTTATTTAACATGAATTCAATCTTTTAAATTTTTAACATACTACAAAGATATAACATGAATACATCTTTCTCTCCTATTCTACCTTGCACAATCAATGTCTTTCAACTGGATAGTGTTGAATGTTCTAGTCTTAACCTGTAAATGAGTAAAATAATTGTAGTTCCTTCATTCAAGGTTAGCAACCATGAAAAATTACTTAAAAATTAATTAAATCCATGAGGCTAACATTTTTATTAGCTAAACTATGCCTTTATTACTTGATCAAAGCTATATACAAGAACTTTGAATAGAATTCTAATGATGCAAATAGGGTTTCAAGACAAACTTATCTTTCTCATATTATTTTAATGTCTTCCCCTATCTCCTCTCTTCTCCACACCCCTAATATACTTTTTTAAAATCACACACACTCTACCTACTCAAAAAGACTTCTTATAGACTTGTATAACACCTACTAACTATTTTTTATTCAAGAAACTTCCCATAATCCTTGCACCCGCGTAGGGTGGTGGGCACCCTAGCTGCCACCTCACACCTCCACTTGACATATGAAATCATAATGAACTTTCATGAAACCATAAAAGTCTATTAAAACTCTATTCATCATTTACATTTAATCACCACACACTCAAAATTTACTAAACCACCTAAAACATCTTAAATTTTTGAAAATCCCTTTGGGTGGGAAAACTGATTTTGGACTCAAATTCAAATTTCACTCACAAACATGACTCTAATCATTAATAAGATGCCCATGCATCATAATACTAAGGGGAGAAAATAAATTGACACTCATATTCTTCTTCAATCAAATTTTCATAGAAATGTGTATGCTCTTTATTGCCACACCTATGTCTTTGCTTCCTCATCCATGTTATCCTTTGTTCTTTCTCCTACTACTTCTCATACTATTGCTTGTACCTGTAATTTTTATTCTTGATTTATCTTCTTTCATTATCCTCTTCAATCTTCATGGCATTTAGGATGAATTTACATTCTTTACCTATTGCATCCTCTAACAGTGTTGTTTCCACCTCTTTATCATCATACCTATTCTATGTTATATTATTTTCCTTCTTTGAACATTTCAAGGAATTTTACTTGCTTATAATCTTATTGGAAACCTCCTCCATCCTATTTTCCTCCACTATAGCTACTCCTTTCTTGATTGTCAAATCAGTCAACTCATTATGTTGCCTCTCATCTGCATAGACTAGTAAATCAATCTCATCATCCTTAACCTGTTCATCACTTTCCTCAAGCACTTCATGTGTTTTTTATTTCTCCACTACTCCAATGTACTCCTTAAATAAAATTATTGTATATTTATACAAAATATCATCATTATCTTCACAATATTCATTAAAAATTGTATTCAATTCATTATTTGATGTTTGCTTACCTTATTAGTCCAGCTTTGCTTCCTTTATGTGGCATGTTTTTCATCTCTCCACTCTTCTCCATCCACTAATTGACCATATTCAAGGTAGAAAAATACTTCATGTTTGGATACATCTTCACTCTTCCATTCATTAGTTTCTTCTTCCCTAGGACTGTTGTCCAATCAATTTCTTCATCCCAATCATGTTCTTCACTTTCCATTTCTTGACCTACATTCAACCATGATAAATCAATGTTAGACTGTAACTTTTGAGGCCCAATTATCTCTCTCTACTTTCCATGGCAAGTTGTGTTACCATCTTTTTTAACTGTCTCTCCATATATTCCATTACTTGATGGTTTTCCCTCTCTTGTATGTTTTCTCTAAAGTTGCACTTGATTCTTTTTCTGAGTTTGATTCCACATCTCATACTCTATACACTCCACATCTGTAGTAACTCTCTTTCCATCCTTGCCAATGCATCTTTCATTTATTTTATCTCTATCTCCATAATTCTCTCATTGTGGCAATCAGATTTAACCCTATTTCTCACTTTTATTTCTACCTCTGCTTTCATTTTCATCTTGAGTACCTCACTCGGGTACATACTCCTTTTTAGTTGGCCTCACTTGGACCACTTTCTTTTGGTTAAAAATTGGAACCCCTCTCACTCTCTATCTTAGACCTCACTAGGGACTTTCCACCTCTTGTCCTTGACTCTAGGATTGTTTTCTCTTTTCTAAGCTCTGTTTATGAGCTTATCTCTTTTGAACTTGTTAATAGCTTTCTTGCTTTAGGTCTTGCCACCACACTATGTATTTGTTTTATTTCTTCACCTATCACATACCATCATCAATGCATCTAAAAATAATAATAAAACATAAGTAATTCATACCTTTCTTTATCTTCCTTCTTAATTCTATCTTACAACAAGATTTCTTGCAAACTACCTTCTTGCTTGCTTACCTACAAATTCTTGATCAACATGCAACATGCACTATGAACCATGTAATCATCAAGTTCATACCTATTTATATCTTTTCCTAGATCATCTACATGGATCTGATACCAAAATTATTTAGATCTTAAATCAAATTTGTCTTCTTCAAAAGATGCAGAGCTTCAATCAACTTTCTCTTCTTCTTACACTTTTCTTTATTCTTGATTCACTATTCACTTTTAGGATAATAAGTCATTGTACAACTTGTATTTTAATGACTCTTTGAGGTCAATAGAATAATTTATATTTATTTCCACCTTTCATATATATTTTATGGTCCTTAATAACCCCTAACACCAAGCACAAACTCCTTGAGCACCAATTCATTCTCTTTCACAACTCTACACATCTTGACAGATAAATTAGTCGCCTTTTTTTGTTGAAATTCACTTTGTATGGAACCATACAAAGGTATAAGGGGAAACTAATCATTGATATATATTTTGTTTATCAATTTATGACTTCACAAGAAATTTCAATTCCAAACTCCATAATCAAACCACCTTTCAAGACCTTTATAGCTTATTATTAGGTCAATTAGCCTTTTTGAACCTAATTTTACTCACAATCCTTTCAAATAGTATGGATATGTACAAAATAAACTCACAACCTTCACTATATATTTCTACACATTCAAACCTAATAAATTACCAATTTTGGTATTTTTTTTATGGTTGAAATTCTTAGAAACTAGGCTTTCTCTTTGAAACCCTAACTCAAGTTTTTTGGGCTTTTTGTAGGCTCGAGGAAGGATAAAATTATTTTTTAAACTTTATACTTAGTTTAAATTGATTGTGACTATTGTAAAGGGTCTATAATGTTCTCATACATCTTATTTTACCATTTGATCTTTCATTTGTCACCTCTACTTAGTATTAAATGAAAATAAGAGTCTAAGTGTAACACAGTCACAAGGTTCTATAGAACTTGCATTAGTTCCCTTTATGCATAATGTCAAAGACAAACAAACAAACAAACAAAACCCCTTATATTTATTAATATCATTATCTTATTAATGTTTTACTAACCTTACAAACACTCATTACCATTGTTAAATCACGTACAAATTTTACTTTCTTATAGAATGCAAGATAGACAAGGTGCAATTAACTAATTATCATGCAAAAACTCTATGATTCTTTACCATATAAATAACACTCGTTCTACATAAATCAATATAGTTTTATTAATCCTATCATAATCAAATATCTATTTCACAATACCCTTTTTACAATATTTCATGCACACAATTCTTGTCAAAACATAGTATACATATTTAGGGGTTATGAATCAACCCTTACACAAAACTTGTTGTCATTGATTGAATGCTTCCTCCATTTTATTTAACATGATTTCAATCTTTTATCTTTATAATGAGATACAAAGACATACCATGAAGATACTTTTCTCTACTATTCTACCATGCACAATAAATGTCTTTCAACTGGATAGTGTTGAATGTTCTAGTCTTAACTTGTAAATGAGTAAAATAATTGTAGTTCCTTTATTCAAGATTAACAACCATGAAAAATGACTTAAAAATAAATGAACTCCATGAGGCTAACATTGTTCTCAACCAAACTATGTCTTTATTTCTTGATCAAAGCTGTATACAAGAATGTTGAACCAAATTCTAATGATGAAGATAGGGTTTTGAGACATACTTGTCTTTCTCATATTATTTTAATTTTTTCCCCTATCTCATCTCTTCTCCATACCCCTATTCTACTTTTTTTAAATCACACACACTCTACCTAGTCAAAAATACTTCCTATAGACTTGTGTTGACTCGGTGGATTGTAGCCTCTAAAGGGAGGCTTAGCTCTCTTCCTCCATGTGACATAACGGAGACACCCCTCTTGCCATGAGTTGCAAACATGAGGGATGAATCTATAGATTAAGGGATATCTCCCCTTGATGTACCTTGAGGCCCTGGATTTTCTACTACTAATAATGGGGGAGGATGAAAAGGGAGAGAAATACTAAAATTAGAACCTAAACTAATGCGATGATGCACCAAAATGGTTGGTCTACTCAGTTTTGATATACACTTTACATCAAAGAGAACCAAGCATACACTTCATTCAAATGAGAACCTTACCTGCATCAGTGAGTCAAAAAGGGATCTTATGGAGATACAGGGAGGTAAATCTACCAAAGGTGTTCTAAGACACACTATGGATAGCCTGTTCACATGCACCTATACTCTAAGATGGACACTTCTTGTTGACCTGAAAGAGAAGAACTCATAATACACTAGATATGTTGGCATAAATTTATGAAAGAATGAAAAGGAAATGACTTAAAATAAGATAAAACCATAGACATATGCAAAAGTGGAAGCTCACATAGAGGTAAAAATGCTTCTTTTGATTCAAGGTAAATTCATTCAGGGCTTCATCATACAATGTTGAGAGATCCCCCTTCTCAAATGAGAAGTTAAAAATATATAGAGAACTTGTAAATAGATAGCTGACCCATCAAGGGATGGAAACCCATGCTAAGTTAAACACTTTTATAGAGACCACAAGCCCATGATGTTATCGTATTATTCCAATTACATATGGGAAAGCCATGATGTAGATGTCCAATTCATTGCCCTTGATGTCTTGGGCTTGTAAAATCATGGGATACTCCTTTTAGAAACTGCCAAAGACATCCCCAAGTTATGTTGACTGGACCATGCTCTCTTTAATGCTGCGCACAATTGGCTGTGCATTAATGGTGAAGCATGAAAACATGGGATACTCTCCTCTATAGTTTGAAAACTAATTCTTTTATTGGTTTTTGGTAGAGACTATTTCACCTAAGTGCATTCACTCTTCTTACTGATGACACCTATGCCACTTACCTTAGTCTGGTTCATCCTTAGGTCTGTGCTTTGACTTGTCATGCTACTTGGAACATTTTGAGTTTTTACTTTATTGTGTTGTGTGGTTGCGTTCTAGGTTACCTACCTTATTTTTATTTACTTTGTAATTTCCCTTTGCCTTGGCTTTTTTCCTTTTATTTTTAACCATTTGGACTCTCAGGTGCTTGTTATTTCTTGGGCCTTCAGGTTTTTTGGTAATATCAAATTTCTTCAGAAAAAATGTCCAAAAGAATTCCTTCAGACATTTTGTCTGAAGAAATTCTCTTTTGGGCTTGCCTTTGTGCCTTTATTTTAGAGGGATTTTATGTTGTGCTTTTCATTAGACAAAATGTCTAAAGGAATTCCTTTGAACATTTTGTCTAAAGGAATTCTTTCCTTTGATTGCTTCTTTTCCTGAAGGACTTGTACCCTTCAGGCCTTTTGTCTTCATCCTCTTTTTTTTAAAGTGCCCTCTGCAAAGGCTTCTCCCATCCAAAATCACCCTCTGCAAGGGTAGGTGCCCTTCAAAAAATTTAAAAATGACCCTTCAAAAAAGTGAAAAGAGTCCTCTTTCTTGACCAAGTGCCCTCCACAAAGACACTTACCCTTAAAAATTTTTGTGAGCATTGAATTCCTTCTAAAAAAATGTCTGAAGGAATTCCTTTAGACATTTTGTCTGAAGGAATTCAACCTTGGCTCGCCTTATTCGATTTTCCTTCAGACAAAATGTCTGAAGAAAAACTCCTTTTGCTTGTCATTTTTCTCGAAGGGCAAGCTCCCTTCGGGCTTCTTATCTTTGCCCCTTTGCTTTAATCGATTTCCCTCTGCAAAAACATTTTGAGCCAAAAGTGCCCTTTAGAACTTTTGTATTGGTCCTTACATTGATGAAAAGCCCTCTACAAGGTCCATTCTACCTTCAAACATACCCTTCAAAAGTTTTGTAAAGGTCTGTTTCATCTTTCAAGTGCTTCTTACAGGGGCACATACCCTTCAAGGATTTTACAAATGACCCTATAAAATGCCCAGGTGCCCTCAAGAGTTACCAAACCTTTGGGAAGCCTATTGGTCTTTAGTTGAACAATTTTTCCATCATATTGCTACTATAGCTTGGACTAATTTTTGGAAGTGAACTTAGCTTCTTCCTATAAGAAAAGTACTATTTGCTAGTCACTTTCAAACACCTACCAATTGGTGACAGGTCTGGTATGGAGGGCCTCATAATCACCTTTATATGATGTTGATTCTTGTTTTGTCTCACCCCTTTTGGGCTATCAAATTGAGCACCAACTATTGTTAGTCTATCTGCATGCTTATTCTCCTCTCTTAAAATGGAAGTGATGTTGAAAGTAGTGAAGTTATCCACAAGGTCCCGCACTCTATACTTGTAAGAATTGAGTAAGGAATTCTTGGTCAAGCTTTGACCTCTCACTTGGTTCACAATCAACTCACTCTCTCCAAACACCTACAATTATTTGATTCCTCTCTTCCTTGCCCATTCTAAGCCATGAACAAGGGTCTCATAATCTGCTATGTTGCAAGTGTAGGAGAATTGAAACCTAAAAGCTGAGAAGTATTTATCCTTTGAAGGTGAAACCAACATTGCCCCATAACCAACTCCCAACTTGTTTTTATATCCATCAAAGAACAACTACCACAAACCATAGTCCTCATGATCTATCTTCATCAATTTCATTATGAAATAATCTTTTTCATGCATGTAATAGACTCCAAAACCAACTTATTCAATGAACTTGTAAGGATCATGCTCAATGTTGTCATTTCCCCATTCATCTAGGAGTAGGTTATCAACTCCTACAAGGGAAGATGATGGAGATTAGTCCCCCTGGAGCTCTTCTTCATCAATGATTACATAGTTCACATTCACCATTTTGGGTGAGTATGGCTCCAAGTGATCCTTATGGATGGAATCTAACTCAATATTTACTTTAGTTCCATACTTTGTCCTGAAACCATGTAAGACCAATTGGGTGCCAAGTATCCACCTATCTTGGATGTGAAATCCCTTGACAAGCAAAGGGAAAAGTAAGGAGGAACACCTGCCACACTACATCATTGGGAATTGAGAAGGTTGGATAGGCATGGAGAGTCAAATTCAAGCCTCTTACCACTCCCAAGGTCTTAATTGGTGATCCATCCAACTGTAGAACTCCTTTGGTCATATCTCATACTTGAGGCCTAACTTATCAGCTATGCATTTGGGCATAACTAAGGTGCTTGTTCCACTATCAATGATGCAATTATGGATCAATAAATCACCAATAATCAGGGACAAATATAAGGGAGGGACCTTCTCATCTTACTTTGTTTAACCTCTCATAGGAGGAGCCCCATTAAGTATCAACACATTATCATTTTTTGTTGGGACAACTTGCTCACCTATCCCATACAATTTCTTTTGGAGTATATCCTTTTATCCTAGTAGTGCTAAAGAATCCCATAATGAGATGTTCATGTGTAGCTTCTTCATTTAGTCCACTACATTGATTGAAAGATTGCCCCCTTTAGATTTCTCCTTGGGAACATTTGTAACATGTGGTACAACTTAAGGATCTAAAGCTACAACCGATAGCCTGTATTTAGGAAACTTTTGATTTGCTTGTGGTGAAGGAGACAATGTAGGTGCTTAAGTGGCTACTTGAGCTTCATCAATGGCTTTCCTTTTGGACTTGGTGTTGGCTACAACACCAACATTCTGATTACTTGTGCTCCCCACATAGTTGACTGCATAGAACTCTCCTTCCAAGTGATTCATAAGAGTGGAATCAGATTGAGCCTGCCTATTTTCTATCCCAAGTTGTGTTGATATCTCAAAATTTGAGAGTTGGGATAGCTAATCACCTTGTGCGATTATGCTTTGATTTGGTATCTCACTGGCATAAGCAAATTATTCTTAGCCATGCTCAAAGGGTGGATAATTGGGCTACTCTTGCACTAAATTATTTTGAGTAGGGACAAGAGCCTTGAAAGATGAAGGGGCATTTGGATTATAGCTTTTATAAGGCTTAACATGTGTAATTTGACCTTGCCCTTGATTATAATTTTAGAAGGGAGGCCTATTTTCTTGCTCAAACTGCTTGTAGCCTTGATTTGGCCTATAACTCTAAGCTTGTTGTCTCTTGAGGGCAACTAACTTATTGGTAACACTCTACAGAAGGCTCTTAACTTCATAGAGATAATTTATAGGGGTAGCAGCTAACTTCTTCCGATTAGGTAAAGGAGTTAGAGTGGGCACAACAATCTGGACTGAGGGCTATAAATCAAGAAAGAGTGGCATATGAGGTTTAGGAGCTATCTTTCCTACTTGAACAAGGTAATTTTTAGTAGCTATGGCTATCTCATAAGTAGTGGGATGAGTGTTTCCACCCATAGACTATATCATGATAGCAATGTCACTATTCAAAGCCTTCAAGTAGTAAAGGAAAGCATAGCTTGGGGTTGGCCTCACAATTATTGGGATTCTGTCCCAAGTCTTTTGGAACCTAGTGTTAAAATCTTGCATAAACTCATGTGTGGCTCTCTTCATGGTGGTTAATTACTTAGTTAGAGACAAGTGGTCACTTTTTTCCCCAAACCTATTGGTCAAGAGGGTCCCTAACTCATTCCATGAGCCAACTGAGTTCATAGGCAAGGTCCCATACCAGTCTAAAACTTTCCCTTTGAAGGACAAGGCTATCAATCTGATGGCTACATTTTTCTCAGTGATATTATGGATGTTTTAGAGGTTGGCTATGTTTCTAATATGCTCGATAGTAGTGATTGGGCCCTCTCCACTAAAGGGAGGAACACTTTTGAGATCTGTCCCTAGAATTGGGTCATATTGCTGAAGGTTCAAGGAACTTTGACCATTGAAGGCCACAAAATGGAAATCCCCTAGGGCTACCATGGGTATGAAAGGATTCAACAAGGGTATCCTTGAGTAGGTATATTTTATGGCTAGTTTAGGAAAGTGGCTTGCTACATAAGGGTGGGTATTTGTCAACCTCAACCTTTTCATTGAGTTTAAAGGCAATTCAACAAATTCAAAAGAGACACCCATAGAAGAAGATCTCATAGTGACCTTTGGCATGGGATAATAGGATGATCATTAACCAAAGACTAAGTTCCTGAATGGAGTCGCCAGGTGTTGAATATAGCTCCTTCTTTTGGATTTTTTTAACAATATCAAAACCAGCACCAATCTTGAAACTTACATCACATAGAAATTTGTCCCATTGCACATGCCAAAAATTGTTGACATGGTGGATTGCACCCTCTGAAAGGAGGCTAAGCTCTCTTCCTCCATGTGACATAATGGAGATACCCCTCTTACCTTGGGTTGTAAACGTGAGGGATGAATCTTTAGATTAGGGGTTAGCTCCCCTTGATGCACCTTGAGGCTCTAGATTTCCCTGATAACAATGGGGGGGGATGAAAAGGAAGAGAAATACTATAATCAAAACCTAAAATAATGTGGTGATGTGCCAAAATGGTTTGTTCTACTCAACTTTGACATACACTTTACACCAGAGAGAAGCAAGCATACACTTCATTCAAATGAGAACCTTTCCTGCATTAGTGTTTCAAGAGGGGATCTTATGGAGATATGATGAGGTAAAACTACCAGAGGTGTTTTAAGACACACTATGGATAGCCTGTTCACATGTGCCTATACTCTAGGATGGACACTTATTTTTGACTTGCAAGAGAAGAACTCACAATACACTAGATATGTTAGCATAAACTTATGAAAGCATGAAAAGAAAATGACTTAACATAAAATAAAACCACAAACATATGCAAAAGTACAAGCTCAAATGGAGGTAAAAACGCTTCTTTTGATTCTAGGTAAATTCATTTAGGGATTCACCATACAATGCTGAGAGATCCCCCTTCTCAAAATGAGAAGTTACAAATATATAGAGAACTTGGAAAAAGATAGCTGACCCGTCAAGGGATGGAAACCCATGCTGAGTTAAACACTTCTACAAAGACCACAAGCCCATATTGCTATCATATTATTATAATTACATATGGGAGAACCATGCTATAGATGTCCAAGTTTCTACCCTTGCTATCCTAGGCCTGTAACATCATGGGATACTCTAACAACTAACAAAGCCTTCCCCAAGTTGTGTTGACTGTATCATGCTCTCTTCAAAGCTGGGCATAACTGGTTATGCATTAATGGTGAAACATGAAAACATGGGCTGCTCTCCTCTATAGTTCAAAAACTAATTATTTTATTGGTTTTCAATAGAGACTATTTCACCTAAGTGCATTTACTCTTCTTGCTAATGACACATGTGCCACTTGCCTTGGTCTGGTTCATCCTTGGGTCTGCACTTTGACTTCTCACACTACTGGGAATGTCTTAAGCTTTTACTTTATTGTGCTGCATGGTTGTGTTTTGGGTTACCCAACTTGTTTTATTTTACTTTTTTATTTCCCTTTGCCTTGTATTTTTTCCTTTTGTCATTAACCATTCAGGCTATCAAGTGCTTGTTATTTCTCAGGCCTTTAGGCTTTTTTGGTAATGTCAAATTTCTTCAGATAAAATGTCTAAAGGAATTCCTTTGTGTTGTTCCTATGAGCTATTTTGATCCTGCAAGACAAAATTATCTCTTCCCATTTCAAAAATTGTTCTAAGCTTTCAAATTGAGAATTATTCAAGCTTTTTTAGTTAAGGGACTAACAGGTTTGATAGGTTCAACCAAAGAATAAGTTCCAAACACATACGCTTTTTGAGGCTAGTGGAAGCACCAAGCAACCAGTGACATCCCCATGGACATCAAATTTAAGTCTCTTCTAAGTTTCTCTCAGGATACAACGGACGCTGCCAAGTGTCATCTATTGAGCCCCATTATACCTTGGTATGTTTCATAGCAGAAGTCACCACATGTCCTTGATGAAGCTTGTCGGAAGCCTCCAAGTGTCAATATATGTAGTTCCTTCTTTTTATTTCACTATTTTGATTGAGGACCATGGTGGGCCCTAAGAAAATGGCTAAAAAAGTAAAACATTCTAAATGTCACCATCCATGTGTTTGTTGAAAGTAAGCAGACTGTGCCAGGTGTCCCATTGTAACTCAGCGGAACGTGACAAGTGTCGATGAAGTTTCAAAACTTCTTTCAATAAGCTTCTCTCAGAGTCCTATGAAAAATGCCAAGTGGCAACAATGAAAAGTTTGTAATTTGTTTCTAAGAAGCTACAGAATTTGCCATGCATCCCTGCTAAAAGCTCTATGAAAGTTGCCAAGTGTCGACATTCGTTGTTTCTTCCTTTGTCTTCATTTTTGAGCGAGGACTGTGGTGGGCCCCGAGTAAGTTGCTAAAGTAAGTAGAGTACGACACATGTCTACATCTGTAGTTTCTCCTAAGCTTCTCTCAGTGCATATGGAAGGTGCCAAGTGGCAATGGAAAAAAGTTTCAATATGTTTCTCTAAAAAGCAATGAAAGTCACCACGTGTCATCATCCAAGTGAATCACCAATGAGTCTCGATTGTTTCTAAAGACAGTAAAAGCTCTGCAGAAGCTACCAAGTGTCAGCATCTAGGTTAATCTAAAATGAGTCCTGAATGTTTCTATAGTATAGCCAAGGCTCAGTGGAGACTACCACGTGTCATCTTCTACCTGACTCTCAAAAATGTTTCTAAAGCTTAAATAGACAAGCAAAAACTGCCAAGTGTCTTGCCTGTTTCAAAGTGGAAGCTGCCACATATCCCATTATAAATTAGCAGAGTGTGACAAGTGTTTGCATCCACATTTCAAGTTTTTTACAAGTTTCTAATCTTCTCTTAAGCATCTCTCAGAGTCCAATGGATACTGCCGAGTGTTCTGGTCTATTTCACAACAGAACATGCCATGTGTCAATTAAAGTTTAGTGACTAGCCAAAGAGATAGCTTGAGAGCTCAACAAAGGACAAAACATAGCTAGAAAAGGAGGAATGATGAAGAAAGACCAAAAATATCCATGCATGGGATATGTTTTTAGAAGAAGAAACAGTCCACTAGGTGGATATTGGAGAACATGAACATTCAATGGCATGACCCATTTCTCTGCATTGAGAAAAGTAAATGGGCAACTACGCCCAGTTCCAACATATCTTCTTGACTTTAAAATGTATTGAATGCAACATGATGTGTTACTACTCCCAAGTCCTTCGTAGAGAGCTATATATTGGACTCTCTCTTATTGTTTTAGGGAGATCTTTTTGTTATCAGAAACTAAACTCTACCCAAATTGAAAGGCATTATTGAGACTTTGAGCTTAGATTATTGATCATATTTTGTTATTGGAATAAAAAAACAAGTGACTTTTTAGACTTTGTGCTGTAAGAACTTGGTTAATAGGAAAATTGTTCTTATATCTATTCCCTTAATACGTTTTTTGTACCTTTAATTAAATAAGCAAAATTAGTGAAAGTGGTCAAGAAGGTGTCATGAGATCAATTGTGGAGAGACTTTATGCTGCCATAATTGTCTTTAGCATGTTTGTTTTCTCTTTTCTATTAAAGGATCTTGGGATGACTTTGTGCCCCCATTATCCTTCGTATTCCACTCTTTGGCAACTAAAGTCGAGACTTTGTGCTACACTTCATCATGTTGTGTTACTGAGCCCTGTTATAATTACTACCAAAAAGATTCTTGTTGTTTTTTGAATAGTACTTTTGAAAGAAGAGGAGTGCTTTCTGTCATTACTACTAAGATTTATCCCTTGATCCTTGAACATCATCTCTAAAAAAAGAGAGATGGATGGTGTTGTCCTACCCCAAGTGTTATTTTCAACATAAATATATAGTATATAGCTCCTCATACTTAATAGGGAACCTCCCCTTGATGCGAGGAGAGATTAGTCCCCTTTTGATGTGGTAAACCTACACATCTGGTTGACCCATCTCCCTATGTTATGGTGAATAGAACTATTTTGCTCATCAATTCACTGAGTGACAAAATATTCACCCAATAATTTTTGGTGACTTCATTGGGGACATAATAATTTTGCACAATTTGAAGCCTCAAGCTTCAGATTCAAGCATCACCTATGTTTTATCCATTATCATTATAACCTCATCTATTTCCATTCATTGGATAAGAACGTGCAGTCTGAAGCCTCAAGTTTTAGATTGAAGCAATCCCTACCCTTTTCCATATAGACTTTGGCGACTCCATTTCGTGTCTTACCTATTATCATTATAGCCTCACCATCTTCATCCATTTTCATCCATAATCTGGTCTACAAAACTAGATCTGCTAGGAAAGAGCATGCCGTTTGAAGCCTCAAGTTTCAAGCTGAAGCAAGACCAGTTTTTTCTTATTTTTGTTTTACAATCTGGCAATTTCACGCTATACACGAAGCTAGAGATCTAAAGGTATTGTTGACCCTGTATTTGAGTTGGCACAACAAATTAATTTTGATCTATTTCTTTCACCATCTTGCCTCCAACGAACGAAGAGTTTTTCTCCTATTAAAGTTAGGTCTCCATTACCAGGCAAAGCGTCCACTTCTATTGTTAATAAAGCTTTGCCAATACTTACCCCTCTAAGATTTATTCTCCCTTTTCATAGTCATATAATGGCAGATCAAGGCTCCTGGGGTAACTCTTTTGGTCCAGTCGACATAAACCCACCTCTACATGAGCTACCACATAGTTCAAGAAAGAATTTCCCCAAGTTCTGTGGTGATGGGAAGGTTCATCCTGATGAACACATTACAGTCTTCAGCATAGCCTGTAGTGTAATAGGCATGGAGTATGAGGATGTAACAGTCAAGCTATTTGTAGAGACATTACAAGGTGCTGCACAAATTGGTTCTACAATCTACAGGCTCAGTTAGTAATTGATTGGAACACCTTCAAAGCCAAGTTTGAAGCCAGATTCAAACCTGTAGAAGATGCACATGCCCTTTTAGCTCAGCTCACACAGATGAAGAAGGAGCCTCATAAACCAATGAGGGACTTCATAGCCAAGTTTGACAAACTAAGAAATATGATACCTACAATTGCTCAACCAACACATGAAAACCTCAAATGTTTCTTCATCAACTCTTAGCTTCTAGAGGTGAGTTTTCTACTGAGGCATGCTGGCCAAATAGACCTTGCTAAGCTCAAGACTTGGCTACTGAGGTAGAAGATGACCTTATCTTGGCTAGAAAGATAAGGAGAGATCTAAATAAAAATAGACCTTCATCATCTTATAAATATCCATCTACAGGTACCACTGATCCAATGGTGCAAAAGTTGGCAAATGAGTTGCTTGCTCTCAAAAAGCAAATGGTGCAAGGAATGTCTTTTGTTCTTTCATGTAGAGATATGCCAAGGAGGACATTTCCAAATCAGTCGTATCAAGGTAATGCTGCCAGGAATTAAGGGCAGCAAAATCATCTTCCTCCCCCATAGGGGAAAATTGCCATTAAAGCACCCCTAACTAATTTAGCAGTGGGATATCTTGAAGCAGAATCAAATTTCTCTTTCTAGCCTGAATTAAACCAAGAAAATGACGTTGATCTCCTTATAGAAGGCCAAGAAGAATTAGTTGGTGACTCAAACATTAGTTTCTTGAATTACCAGGATGAACTTAAAAGTAAATGAGAAGCATTTGATAGATCATACGTAGTGTTTACCAAGTGATAGAACCAGTCAGCTCAACAAGTTGATAAGGGAAAAATAGAAGAGCGTTATCAACCTACAATTTCAATTGCTAAGCAGGGAACCACCCTGCCTTTCTATCCAAAGGACTCAGTGATCACCAAAAAGGTAAGTACATCAAGTTTGCCTTCACCTTCAACTTCAATTTCGCAAATCAGTCCTCCCATCCCTCTTAAAACTTAGAAGGTTGAATTGCCTTCCTCTATTCCTAGTCTAATTCAGTCATTTGATATAATTGATCATGTCAAGAAGACCAAAATTCAAATGACTAAGTTTGAATATTTACAATCCAATCCTGAGCAGTTGGATAGGTTAGTTGAGTGTATGAAGAATAAAACCATCCCTACAGGATAAGATGTTAAGAAAGTAACTCAGGATCCCCCAAGGAACATGTTCATCTCAAACAATCTTTTCATTACTCCTCCTGCTGCCCCTAAAAAATAGAGCCTTTCTATGTTTCCCTATTGATAAATGGTCACAAACTGAGCAACTGCATAATAGACTCAAGTGCGTCTGACAACATCATACCTACCAAAGTGACAGAATCTCTTAGACTCATACTGACCAAGACCTTTGGCAAATTCTTCTCCATGGAGAATAAACAAGTGCCATTACTGGGGCAAATTAAAGATGCCCAATTCGCATTTGTCGCCTTTCCAGACAAGAGAATCAAGATGACTGTCCTAGTTGCCAATGTTCTAGCATCATATGGCATCCTTCTTGGGTGAAATTTCTGCAAGGATATTGGTGGAGAATTGAGCATAGACTTGTTTAAAGCAAGGATCCCCATTAAAGGCATCATGCAGATGCTACTCCCTGAAAAGGAAGTAAAATATGTGGTCACTCAAACATTAGCACTTGAAGCTCAAATTCTATTTGAGTATTCAAACATGGGTAATTATTTTTTATTTACATAAGAAGTTTATGAGGTGCTTGATGAAGTCTCTAAATGTGATCCAAAGTTTGACTCAGACCATACATCAGAAGAACTGGTAAGGTGCAGTACAGATAGAGAAGAATCTTCCCTCTCTAATGAAGGAAAATTTAAAGAAAAATTAGTGTCTAATGAGGTATGGATTCTAGAATTCAATGGCAACTGCTCCTCTACTAGCTTAGAAGTTGGTATTGTGTTAATATCTCCTCAAAGAGATATTTTCTCTTACTGATATAAATTATAGTTTAGCAACACTAATAACACAGCTGAGTATGAATCTCTATTGCTTGAATTGAAGGCAGCTCGAGACAGGGGCATCAAAATCCTTCATTCCAAAGGGGATGTTGAACTGGTGGTTTGTCAAGTAAGGAACTTGTATCAAACCAAAAATGAGAGATTATGCCACTACCGCAATCTAGTCTGAGATAAAATTGATAGCTTTGATGCTTTCAACATCTCTACCATATCCAAAGAAGTCAATGACCGAGCTGATGCACTTGCTATTTCAACAACTCTCTTAGTTCCTCACCTAGACTTCAAAGAAGATAAGTACACCATTGAACTAGTTTTTTGACCAAGTGTGCTTGATAATGCTGATCATTGGCAAGTATTCAATGGTGATCATCAAATCATTGCCTTCCTAGAATAAAAGGATAGCTTTGAATGGCTGCACTTTGAAAGTAGTAAACCTCACAAGCCTGAACCAGCCCCTGAATCAAGTTCAGATGCAGGAGAATAGTTCCTACAACTTAAAGGGAATAAAATTTTAAAAGGCTTGGTTTTCTTTGAGAAACTATTTGATAAGCATGATAGGTTCATCAAACAACAACAAATAGATTCAAGCTCCTCCCAGGGGTTTGATCAAATAAATCCTAGTACCAAAGAAAATCCTCCCAAGATGGTGAAATTGGGAAGTGTTGTACTCTGAAAGAGAAGTTCAAGTTCACCACTCTGCTCCACCAATACATGGATGTCTTAGCTTACTCCTATGATGATCTGAAGTCACTCAATCCTGATAAAATTTGACATGACATTCCTCTCAAGACTGATTCGGCACCTTACAAGCAAAAGTCTAGGTAGTATAATCTAAAAATATCATGTACCATTTTATCTGAGATACAAAAAATGCTAAACGCCAGGATAATATTCCCAATCCATCATTCCACATGGATTACAAACATAGTGCCTGTAAGGAAGAAGAATGGCAAAATTTGCCTCTATGTAGATTTTAAAAATTTAAATCAGTCATCCTTGAAGGATAACTATCCTTTGCCAATCATGGATCAAGTGCTTCAGACAGTGACTAGGTTAGAGATGTTATCAATGCTAGATGACTTCTCAGGATATAATCAAGTTGAAGTTGGTGAGGTAGACTAACACAAGACTGCATTCACCACACCTTGGGGCACGTTTGCATATAGAAGGATGCCTTTCAGCTTGATAAATGTTGGTGCCACCTTTCATAGAGCAATGGACCTTGATTTCAAGGATGAAATGGGTAAGTTCATTGTGGTATATATTGATGACTTGACCATCTTTTCTAAGCATCACTTTGATCATATATGCTACTTGAAACAAGTACTGAAGCATTGTCGCTAGAATGGCATTTCCTTGAACTCCAAGAAGTATATTTAGAGTAATAGAGGAGAAACTTCTCAGACACATTGTGTCCAAAGAAGGCATAAAGATTGACTCAGACATAGTCAAGTATATCCAAGAGCGTACCTTGCCTATAAGTAAAACTATTGTTCACTCTTTTCTTTGAAAAGGTGAATTTCTTACGACGGTTCATCCTTAAGTTTGTTGAGAAGACTCGACACATTATGAACATGATGAAGGGAAAGGCCACCTTTAGCTAGACTAAAGAAGGCAAGTTAGCATTTGAGGATATCAAGACTGCCATTGCCCATGCCTCAACTCTAGTTTGTCTAGACTATAGCAAAGAGTTCATCATATACAGTTATGCTTCTGAACACACGCTTTCAACAATTTTGGTTCAATAAAATAAAGAAGGTATGGAATATCCCATTTCTTTCATGAGCTGCTCTCTCAAAACTCATGAGCTGAAGTACTCAAAAATAGAAAAGCATGCCTATGTAGTGGTGAAGGTAGTCAAGCATTTCCACTTCTACATCCTAAATTCACACACTACTGCATTGGTTCCTCACACCACAGTCAAATCCATATTAACTTAGCAAGAGCTTGAGATAAAAAGAGGTAATTGGATTGCAAAGATCTAGGAGTTTGATCTAGACATCAAGCCAACAAAGTTGGTACAGGGAAAAGGCCTATGCCAATTAATTGCTGACAATAAGCCAGAAGAAATAAAGCATGAAGAAGTAGAGGTGAAAGACACACCGACAATCCTCTTTATCTCCACCACGAATGAGTGGTATTCAAGTATTGCTCATTTTCTTACTTATGGTGAGTGTCCTGCTCACTTATCTTATAAAGAAAGGAGGACTATCAAGTTGAAAGCTGCCAATTTTGTCATTTGAGACAACGACCTATACAAGAGGAGCCTTGATGGAGTGTTCCTTCGTTGTGTGGACAAGGAGCAGCAAAGCCAACTTTTGAAATCCTTCCACAATCTAGCCTATGGAGGACATTTTTCTACTCCTGTGACTACCCATAAAATTTTGCGAGTCAAGTATTACTAGCTAACTCTTTTTCAAGATGCATATAAGTGGGTAATGAAATGTGAACTCTGCCAACAGTTTGTTGGAAGACCCAAGTTAGTTGCCTTGCCTCTCAAGCTAGTGGTCATAGATGAACCATTCCAGCAATGGGGAATTAATTTTATTGGAGCTATAAATCCATCTTCAAGTGCTGGACATGATTATGTCTTTACAGCCACATATTACTTCACCAAGTGGGTGGAAGCTATCCAAACCAAGCAGGATACTTTAGAATTAGTGTGCAATTTCCTCAAGGAAAACATCATTTCTAGGTTTGGGGTCCCAACTAAGATTGTCACAAATAACACAACTTGTTTCTCTTCTTAGGAGATTACTCAATTTTATTTTTATTATGAAATTACTCTCTCCCATACTTCTAATTATTTCACACAAGGTAATGGGCAAGCTGAATCAAGCAACAAGTACTTGGTGACTATCATCAAGAAGCTGGTAGATGACAACCAACGAACATGGCATAAAGCATTGGTTGATGCTTTATGGGCTGATAGAATTACACCCAAGAGGGTAATTGGTATGCCGCCTTTCCAACTTTTTTATGGTCTCAATGCTAAAATACCAATCACCCTGGAATTACCAGCATTAAAATTAGCCAAGGCAATTGAAGATCAAATGTATGAAAGCTCCATCGACAAGAGAATCATGTGCTTGACTGAATTGGATGAGCAACAAACTATGGTGGTGGACTGAATTACTACACATCAAAGTCTGGTGAAGAAGCTCTTTGACTAGAAAGCAAAAGCCCGTGATTTCTAGATTGGAGATCAAGTCCTATTATGAGACAAGAAAAGAGAATCAAAGGGAATGCATGGAAAATTTGACTCTCTTTAGAGAGGCCCATTCACTGTTCATCAACTCAAGGGTGAAAATAGTTTCCAATTGAAATATCAAGTTGACACACTCTTTTCACTGCCTCACAGTGGGCAACATTTGAAATACTTCAATTCCTGAAGTATCAGATAATTTCATCTATACATATGTATATTTGTATAGTTTTTAGTTATATTTTGTGTTATTTGTTTTCATTTTTGACACCTTTCATTTCTAAGTAGCATGACTCCATAGCCCAATGGTACACATAAAGACACTGGAGATTCTGGATTCTACTCCCTTCAATTATTTTTACAATTGATGGAAGTTCCCCAATTGGAGCCAGCTATTGTACCCAAAAAATGTCACTCATTTTTTGAGACAACATATGAGCTATTTTAATCTTGTAAGACAAAATTATCTCTTCCCATTTCAAAAATTGTTTTAAGCTTTCAAATTGAGAATTATTCAAGCTTTTTTAGTTAAGCGACTAATAGGTTCGACAGGTTCAACCAAGGAATAAGTTCCAAACACTTAGACACTTGTCAAGGCTAGTGGAAGCACCAAGCAACTAGTGACATCCTCACAGACATCAAATTCAAGTCTCTTATAAGTTTCTCTCAGGATACAGTGGATGCTGCCAAGTGTCATCTGTCGAGCCCCATTATACATTGGTCTATTTTGTAGTGAAAGTCATCACGTGTCCCTGATGAAGCTTGTCGAAAGCCTCCAAGTGTTAATATCTATAGTTCCTTCTTTTATTTTCACTATATCGAGTGAGGACCATGGTGGGCCCTAGGCAAATGGCTAAAAAAGTGGAATGTTCCAAGTGTCACTATTTGTGTGTTTGCTGAAAGTAAGCGGACCATGCCAAGTGTCCCATTGTAACTCAGCGAAATGTGACAAGTGTCAGCAAAGTTTCAAAGCTTCTTTTAATAAGCTTCTCTTAGAGTCCCACAGAAAATGGCAAGTGGCAATAGTGAGAAGTTTATAATTTATTTCTAAGAAGCTATGAAAGTTGCCATGCATCCTTGTTAAAAGCTTCGTGGAAGCTGTCAAGTGTCGGCATCCATTGTTTCTTTCTTTGTCTTCATTTTTGAGTGAGGACTGTGGTGGGTCCTGAGTAAATTGCTAAGGTAAGTAGAGCGTGACACATGTTTGCATCCAAAATTTCTCCAAAGCTTCTCTCAGTGCACACAGAAGGTGCTAAGTGGTAATGGTAGAAGGTTTCAATATGTTTCTCTAAAAAGCAATGGAAGCCACCATGTGTCATCATCTGGGTGAATCGCCACTAAGTCCCAATTATTTTTAATGGTAGCAAAAGCTCCACAGAAGATGCCAAGTGTTAGCATCCAAGTGAATCTAAAATGAGCCCTAAATGTTTCTATAGTATAGCTAAGGCTCAATTTATATTGCCACATGTCATCTTCCACCTGAGTCTCAGAAACGTTTCTAAAGCTTATATAGACAAGTGGAAGCTGCCAAGTGTCCTGCTTGTTTCAAAGTGGAAGCTACCACATGTCCCGTTATAACTTAGTGAAGCATGAAAAGTGTTTGCATCCATATTTCAAGTTCCTTACAAGTTTCTAAGCTTCTCCTAAGTGTCTCTCAGAGTCCAACAGATGTCGAGTGTCCTGATCTATTTCACAGCAGAACGTGCCACATGTCAATTAAAGTTTAGCGACCGACCAAAGAGATAGCTCGAGAGCTCAGTAAAGGACAAAACACAGCCATGAAAAGAGGAATGATGAAGAAAAATGAAAAATATCCATGCATGGGATATGTTTCTAGAAGGAGAAACAGTCCACTAGGTGGACATTGGAAAACATGAACATTCAATGGTGTGACCTGTTTCTCTGCATTGAGAAAAGTAAATGGGCAACTACGCCTGATTTTAGCATATCTTCTTGACAAAATTTAAAATGTATTGAATGCAACATGATGTGTTACTACTCCCAAGTCTTTTTTGGAGAGATATATATTGGACTCTCTCTTAATGTTTTAGGGAGATCTTTTTGTTATCAGAAACTAAACTCTGCCCAAATTGAAAGGCATTACTGAGACTTTGAACTCAGATTGTTGATCATATTTTGTTATTGGAATAAGAAAACAAGTGAATTTTCAAACTTTGTGCTATAATAACTTGGTTTTTGGGTAAATTGTTCTTATGTCTATTTCTTTAATACATTTTTTGTACCTTTAATTAAATAGGCAGAATTAGTGAAAGTGGTCAAGAAGGTGTCTTGAGGTCAATTATGGAGAGAGTTTGTGCTGCCATAATTGTATTTAGCGTGTTTGTTTTCTCTTTTCTATGTAAAGGATCTTGGGATGACTTTGTGCCCCCATTATCCTTCGTATTCCACTCTTTGGAAGCTGAAGTGGAGACTTTGTGCTACACTTCATCCTATTGTGTTACTAAGCCTTGTTACAATTACTACCAAAAAGATTCTTATTGTTTGTTGAATAGTACTTTTGAAAGAAGAGGAGTGATTTTTGTCATTACTACTAAGATTTATCCCTTGATCCTTGAACATCATCTCTAAAAAAAGAGAGATGGATGGTGTTGTCCTACCCCAAGTGTTATTTTCAGCATAAATATATAGTATATAGCTCCTCATACTTAATAGGGAACCTCCCCTTGATGAGAGGAGTGATTAGTCCCCTTTTGATGTGTTAAACCTACACATCTGGCCAACCAATCTCCCTATGCTGTGGTGAACAGAACTATTTTTCTCATCAGTTAGCTAAGTGACAAAATATTCACCCAACACTTTGGACATTTTGTTTGAAGAAATTCTCTTTTGGGCTTGCCTTTGCACCTTTCTTTTGGTGGGCCTTTGTGTTGCACTTTCCTTCAAACATTTTTTTTGAAGGAATTCTTTCCTTTGATTGCTTCTTTTCCTGAAGGACATGTGCCCTTCAGACCTTTTATCTTCATCCTCTCTTTCTTAAAGTGCCCTCCGCAAAGGCTTCTCCCATCCAAAAGTGCCCTCTGTAAGGGTAGATGCCCTTCGTAAACTTTGAAAATGACCCTTCATAAAATTGAAAAGAGTCCTCTTTCTTGACTAAGTGCCCTCCACAAAGACACATACCCTTTGGAATTTTTGTGACCATTGAATTCCTTCAAACAAAATGTCTGAAGGAATTCCTTTGGAGATTTTGTCCGAAGGAATTCAACCTTGGATTACCTTCTTTAGTTTTCCTTCAGATAAAATGTCTGAAGGAAAAATCCTTCCACTTCTCACTTTTCCTGAAGGGCAAGCTCCCTTTGGGCTTCTTGTCTTTGCCCCTTTGCTTCAACTGGATGCCCTCTACAAAGACATTTTAAGCCAAAAGTACCCTTCGAATATTTTGTATTGGTCCTCACACTGACAAAAAGCCATCCGTAAGGTCCATTCTACCTTTAAACATACCCTTTGAAAGTTTTGTAAAGGTTCATTTCATCTTTGAAGTGCCTCCCATAAGGGCACATACCCTTCAGGGAAATTGTAAATGACCCTATAGAATGCCTAGGGGCCCTCTATGAAAAAACACTTGCCTTAAGAAGCGTCTAAGACCAATTCGGTCTCTTTCAAAGGACTTACTCAAAAAGCTTTGAAGTAAAGACGTCTCAAAACCTGATTGCTTCTTCCTTACCCTTTTGGGTTTGTGAATGACTCCAACTCATGAAAATTGGCAAGTAAAGTACTTTGCAAAACTTGACTTGTACTAGAACTAGCCATAGACCCCTTTAGGTTTGTCAAGTGCTCCTGCTTATTTCTTTTAAAGCTTATAAGTAATGCTATTCTAAGAACCTGATTTGCTCTATGAGTGCTGGAAAAGACCAATGCTTGATGAGACAACACCTACACCTACATAAAAGTAACTTTTTTCTTGATTTTTAAAGGGTTAAGACCTAGTTTCATGGCAAAAGGTCATGAAGAACAAGGTTTTAAGGGAAAAATATGGGAGGTGCCCATTTTGGCATGCAAGATTCACAAAATGGTCAACAACTTGTATAACACCTACTAACCATTTCTTGATTTAAGAAACTTCACATAATCCTTGCACCCATGTAGGTTGGTGGACACCCTAGTTACCACCTCACACCTCCACTTGACATATTAACTCATAATGACCTTTCATGAAACCATAAAATTCTATTAAAACTTTATTCATCATTTACATTTAATCACCACTCACTCACACTTTACAAGACCACCTAAAATGTCTTAAAACTTTTAAAATCCCTTTGGTCGAGAAAATTGATTTTGGACTCAAATTCATATTTCACTCACAAACATGACTCTAAGACACATCCTAGACCAACCTTGAGCATTCATAAAATGCCCATGCATTATTGTTCCACTTTAGTCTTTCCTTGACCAAATAGTTCAACTTGTAAGGCATGTGATTTTTAATACGATTAACATATTCTACTCATCTTAACCCAACAAATGATTTTATGTTGAGATTGACCTCACAAAAGACTTGAAACATTCTCTATACATTGAAGTAGATACTAGAAATTTCATGCAAAAGGTCATGTATATAAATCTTCCTAATATTTTCTTTCATTTTCAAGCTCGTAACCAAAAAAATTATGTCTGTGCAATCATGGTCTGCCCAAACTCCAATCTAACAACTAAAAATATTGTGAGGTTAAGCTTCTTACCATGAACAAGTTAAAGTATGGGAACAATCCTCCCTTATCATCTAATGTTATATTTAAAATCAAATCACCTATCAAAGCTAAGGCTAATGATACTAAGAATTAAACTAAAACAATAGTCAATGATGTTTCACAACCTAAAAACATGTTTGTCTTTTCTTCTCCTCAATAAAGGCAATTTACACAACTATCAAAACATCCTCATAAAGTGTTATGAAAGCTTCTTCAGTGCAACCTCACAACCCTTCCTCCACCTTTGGAGGTTGACATGAAAAAATAATAGCCTAAGAATTTTAATGTCAATGCATATTACAATTAACATAGATATATAGGACATTCAACTAATAGATGTTTTTGTTTAATACATAAGATCTAAGATCTTGAGAACAACACTATTGAGTTTATTGATGTTAATACACTTACTAAAGTTTTAGTGACACAAACTAATGCAATTTTGAAGATGTTTACTGATGCATTTTCAAAACTTGTGGCAAAATAAACCAAGACTAATCCTGAGGAACATATTACTTACAATGTGCATCCTCCTTTGACATCCTATGCTTCTAATGATATGAAGGCTCATCCTATATATGACCTTATTGGTATGCTTAAAATACACAAGTGTAATGTCCTATGATTACATTTGGTGACCATGTTATTATTGATGATGATTCTAACAAACACCCTTTGTTTATACATGCATTCATTGAATCACACCCCATACAAAGCATTATGGTTGATAGTGGGTCAAGTGAAAACATATGCACTATGACATTACTTAATAGTTTGGGTACACACATAAACACTTGATTAGTACACAAACCATAATAAAAAGGCTTTGATGAAAACCATCAAAACCCTCTGGGGGGAATTGTGTTACCTCTTATGGTAGGACTTATAACTATTACTACTTGGTTCTTAGTTTTGCCCAACACTGGTGCATTTGACATGCTATTAGGATGACTATGAATACAAAATATACTTGAATTTTCATCTTCATTACATTTATTTTTAAATTATTTCCATTATAACAAAGTTTTTACTAATCTAGGTGTTCCATATGAGTACCCCATCTAGCTTGAGACATTTCCTCCCATGATTCTACAACAACCTATTATGCAACCTGCACAAGTTTTGACTCTAAAACCAATTTGAATTATGTTACATCAAAAAGTGATTGATTGTACTCAATGAATAATTCTCCAAAATCCTCTACATCAACAGCCTATTTGAGTTTAACATATGTTATCAACCCCATCACATCCTATGATAATCTTACAACAACCTTATGATGGTTTTACACAAAGAACAAAGAACACAAATACATTCTCTTGACATAGAATGGATTACATGGGTTAATATGAATACTAGTGGGTAAGTGCATGGAATTATGGGGCCAAAAGGGGGTATTAAGTGGACTTTTTTTCTTGAAAAATGAGAAACCTGAATTTGTATGAATTATTTTACATGCTTACACTCAAAATTTGAAGATGCTAAAAGAATATGCATTGTATCATTTTGAATGTAGTTTTTAAATTATATTTTTATTAAATCGTGAAGTATAAGTAGGTCAAGTAGATAAAATTTGAAGAGGTCCTCCTATTTTCTAGAAAAAACATAGTAGATAGTAGGTCGTGTGCCCCTACATTTTTTAGTGTTGTTCAATATTTTTTAAAACCTTTTGGTGGAAAGTTAGATAAGGGAATCTAGTTTGCAACCTTTATTTTTTTAATATTTGAATGAATATATATATACGCGCACGCACACGCACACACACACACACACATATAAATATACATATACATATATACATATATGTATATATATGTATATATGTATATATATATATATATACGTATATATGTATATATATATGTATATATATATATATACATATATATATATATACATATATATATACATATACATATATATATACATATACATATACATATATATATACATATATATATACATATATATATATATATACATACATACATATATACATACATATATACATACATACATACATATATATATATATATATATATATATACACACATACACACACACACACACACACACACACACACACACATATAATTTTACATGTAAATATACCTTGAAAATTATAAATAATGGATAGTCATCTGTGTGCCCACTTATCTACCTCATAAAAAAGCAAAAATAATTTTTTTTAATATATATAGAATTAGGCCTAGTTTACAACCCTATGACTTATTTTCAAATTTAGATGAAAAAAATAATAGATACATAAATAAAGATAGACATATATAGTTGCAACATATAGAAACATATAAAGATTTACTTATAAATCAATAAAGATGAAAATCTTAAAATAATCAATAAAGAGTGTGCTTGATGGTGTAGTCATATTTTCTTGATATCTTTTGATGAAATTCAGTGTTTACATGGTTGAAGTTGGATTTTGTCATTTTTAGCATAAAACATGAATTTGGTTATGTGTGTGCAAATCTAGGCCCAATGTTCCATTTTTTGAACCTAAACCACATATGTGCTAAAACAATTATGTGCTATAGTTGATTTAGAATTTTCAAGGTTTACAAGTTGTTTAGGTTGAAAAGGTGACTAACATGGTGTGTATTTACTAAAAAAAATGTGAAGTATAAGTGACACTTATATTTTAAATATATGTTAATAAATAAGGGTCATTTTGCATTTTCTAAATTTGGTCTCACATCTCCAAGAGTTATCATTTGGAAGTTATTTAAAAAAAATCTAATTTGGTTAATATTTAGTCATTTTCAAGATTTCAATATTGAACCTAAGACTTTAAGATTGTACCTTTTGTAATCAATGTCTATTTTTTGTAAACGTAGATTTGTTTTGTAGATTTTAGGGCCTTTCATATCAATTGCTAACATTTTTAGAATTTCTAGGTGTGTCAAAATTAAATTTTACAAACCTTGCAACTCCCATAGATAATGAGAGTCATTTGAGGATATTGACTCACGAATTTCTCTATGAACTTAATTGCAATTATATGACATGATTTAGGTATCATTGACCACAAACAAGTTAATAATTGAACCAGTTACTATATTTTTGAATCAAAAACATTATTTAGGCAAAGTTGATCCCTATGAACTTAATTATGACTATACAGTGTGAATTTGGGCTCAATTGGCCCTAATTTCTTCATTGATTGAGTTAATTAATTAATTGATTCAATTAGAGATGAAAATTAGGCCAATTTTAACCCCATGAACCTAATTGTGACTATACAATATCATTTGGTGCTTAATTTGTTCAATCAAAGATAAAATTTAAACCAATTTGATCCATGTGAACTTAGTTATCACTGTATGATGTGATTTGGGGCTCAATTGACCCCAATTCTAACATTGATTGAATAAATTACTCAATTAGTTCAACTAGAGATGCATTTTAGGCCAATTTTATCTCGATGAACCTAATTTGGACTATACAATGTGATCCAAAACTCAGAAGTTCTGGTTGATAAATATCTCAATAACATAGAAATAACATATTAACAATGAATTCTTTGAGAAGAGATGTAGTATTACTCAAGATCGCAATACAAATATATGCTTATCTCTGAGGAAATGTCTATCTTCACATTTTGAGTTACCTCTTCATTTATACACAATTTAAAAGCATGGGTAGGATGTGTAAGGTCACTAATCTCGAGGGAGATGAAGTGGTATGACTTCCAATATTTAAAACAATAAAAAATTTGAGGAATTACTATTTTTAGACTACACTATTAAAATTGAAATTTGAGGCACTTCCATTGGGTTTTTTGGGGTCAAACTTCATCAAGAAAATCTTGATGCCATTTCACGACGTTTTCCTCATTCCTAGCTTTCCAACGGTTCAAACGGTGAGTCAATTGGAGCTACGGTGCAAAAGTTATGGCTCCCAGAATTTCGTCATCAATTGGGGTGGAACTGTCACCTGAATTGTCGCCTAAATTGTTGCCTAGATCACAATGTCATTTGAGGCTCAACTGACCCCAATTTTGTCACCAATTTAACTAATTACTCAATATATTCAATTAGATATGCAATTTAGATATTTTTTTTCTAAGTTAATCTAATTGTGACTATACAATGTCATTTAAGACTTGATTTCACCTAATTTCATCATTGATTGACCTAATTAATTAATTGGATCAATTAAGAATGTAATTTAGGCCAATTATAACCCCATTAACCTAATTTTCACTTTATGATATCATTTAGGGCTCAATCTGCTCTAATTTCATTATTGATTGAACCAACTAATGTATTGATTCAATCAAGTATGTAATTTGTGCCAATTTGAGACCCATGAACCTAATTATGACTATATGATGTCATGTAACGCTCAATTAGTCCAAATTTCATCACTAGTTGAACTAATTACTCAATTTATTCAATAAGGGATGCAATTTGGGTTAATTTTATCTTCGTGAACCTATTTAGGAGAGTATACAATGTCATTTTGGCTCAAATTATCCAATTTCATCATTGATTAAACCAGTTACTATATTGGTTTAATCAAGGACACAAGTTAGACCAATTTGATCCACATGAACCTAGTTATGATTATAGATTTCATTTGGGATTCAATTAGCCTCAATTTTATTATTGATTGAACCAATTACTCAAATGGATTTCAAGGATGCATTGGGTCAACTCGATCCCCATGAACATAATTTTTATAGCTTAAATTTTCACCCTTTGAGAGGGTGTTTCAATTCTTATCATCCAAGTTACACATGGGAACAATCCTAGGTTGTGGGTGACCTAAAGAATGGATTGAACCTATAGATAAGGGTTGGTTCCATTGATGCATCACTTATGACCAATCACTAATCTACTAACTTATAAGGAAAAGAGAGAATTAAAATATGAGCTAAGGGTGTGAGGCATCAAATTTCATGCCACTACCACTGATTTGCATGTGCACTATGACCTATAGGACTATAAGAACATACACTTCTCCTAAGATTAGCCTATTACATCAATGATGTTTAGAGAGATAAGGTAATATGAGACTATGAGGGAAGATACTTACCACTTCTAACTCACATGGAACCCCTGATGACACTCTCTACAACCTGCAATAGAGAATCAAACTGTATGAAGGCAAGAATAATTAGACAATAAACCAACGTGAGATAAGTTTACACTTGATTAGATCAACCATTCAGAGCTTCACTCTAAATACAACCATAAAAGTATATAAAAATAATAATTTATTGATCAAAGGCATAAAAAAGAGCAAGGATTCACCATAATTCTGGTAGAAGGATCCCTATAATGACAAAAAGGTAGTACATATAAGAGAAGGAAGAAGAGAAAGAGAGAGAAGAGAGGTGTCAATAACCAATGATGGATTCTTAGCACTCATTAGGTAGTTACAAGTGAGGAAAAGAATGATGAAAAGTCTAATGATGTCTTCATCAACATGTGTTAGCATAATTTGATGATGATATCCTTCAAGATGGCGTAGGATCTCTTGTCCTGCTTGATGACTCATCAAGCCTTATTGAAAATGTCACCTCCCTATTGATTGAGAAATGACAAGTCACCTTCTTGGTTTATAATTGATTTTGGTATCCTTAACACCTTACACATGTTTGAGAATTTTCCCTACTAAGTTTTTAGGGGATAATCATGTTCTCTTAAGTGTCTTGTAACCCTTCTACTTCACAACACTTCTCCCTTAAAGATCTTCAATGACATACTGAGGGATACATGCTCAATCTACCTATGTATTAGACACTTCAAGACTAAATTTAGTCATTAGAATGACTTTATAACAAATTTTATATCCTTTTATGGATGGTATGAAATTCTTATAAGGATACTTTGAAAGTTTCCATGTCTCAAAGCACCTTAAAGAGATCTATAACTCAGTCCTTTATGCAAGTAAACAGACACAATCTTCATTAGGTCTAGTTTATTACTTGAAAAATTATCTAGTCATAATGAGAGTATTTGGAGTGGCTTTGAATGAATCATTAGACCTCTACCTAGGATTAAAAATCCTTCTCAATTAGTTTAGAGACTTGCACATAGTCAAAACCTTACAAATAGGCCTACAATAAGCTTTTCTAGACCATTTTTGTACATTTCATCCACACACGTGCCAATGTCTAGCTCCACTAGGAGCTCAAATTTTCCTAATAGGTCATTCAAGTGATTATAATACCAATCTTGTGTGTTTGAGGCACTCAAACTAACTTTCTCTCTCATCAATCTCTTTGAAGAATTTACAAGGCAGTTTTAGGTCTTCAACTCCTTAATGATGATTTATAAAGTTGAGGGCCTTAATTATAGAACCAATGCCAAAAATTTGGATTATACCAAGATATTCAACATACCCAAACACCATTCTGACCCATGCATCTCCTTGTCATACTTCTCATGTAATGAAAGTTGACTTTCTTGACTGTTTAGGCCTATTAAGAAGGTCAAGGTGAAGTTTTGAGAAAAAGGGGCATACAAATGTTTAATTTTGATTTTATGTGCCTATATGAGGCATGAAACACTTACACTAATGTATCTAAGTGGTTTATAAAAAGTTTTGAACCTTCAATAACCTTAACACCTGGTCTGGCCCATGCCTAGGGTTTTAAAGCAATTTTGTAGTTTTGACCCTACATGCCTCATTTGATGGAATTCATTTCTTTCCAAGGTTTTAAATAATTATTTTAACCTACTATAGGGTATATCACACTCATAACATGCCTTAAAACTCTAATTTTAATACAAAAACTACATATTCTCTTTATATTCTATAAGTAGACTTGTACCTTCCTTTTAGGCCTATCACCTTGCCAACACTTGGGAATGTCTCTTTTTTCTTTTATTTCACATATTTAATACCTATATAACTATTTAACCATATCCCTTAAGTCCTATTAAAACTGAAATGACTCTTATACCTCATATCTAACACACAAAGTACATCTTGTGGACATTCTTATAGGTAGGCATGTATGTGCCTATTGGAGTTCAAAACCTACTACAACCTTACTCTAGCATTGATCCCTCTACTTTTATAGACTCTAGAAGATGTTAAATACAAGTATAGAGTTTAATTTAAATGGTTAATAATCTCTTGAAGTGAGATATAATACAATATCTTGCTAAAACTCCTTTATCCCAAGCTGGTAGACTCAACATAGTCCATAAACATGCATTCTCTAGCCATAATATTTATTGTCTGTGATCATGAAAAATGTTTATGCCTATATTATTAGGGTATGTTTTATATTATATATCATATTATAGTTATCCCAATAGTTTATTAGAGGTTTTTCTCTTAACCACAGGTCTGCTACCTATCCTTGCACACTTAGAACCTTGCCTAGGCACCATACTTAAAGGACTCCAAGTCTGTCACTTGCCACTTTATTATCCTAGGTGATATTTAATGGTTTTAAGATAATATTAAAGTCATTTAATTTGTGTGAAGACCTTATTTAACTGAAAAAACACACAGGATCTTTCATGAGCTTCTCAACACTTAAAACCTCTAATACAAAATACACTAGACCAATGATCTTAGGTTTGTCACTTGCAACCTTCTTTAAAATGATTATTATGGAAATATATTATTTGTTTAGATGTTTCATGAGTGTATAATATGAATTTTCATGATGTTCCAAATCTCACTTGAGGTGCATGTTCTTCCAACTTAACTTTTGCATACTTCTAAGGCTGTACCTTTCACATATTGAGGCCTGTGTGTTGGGTTAGCATAAGAGGATCTATTTGGAGGTGAAAATATGATTGATTATAATAATGAAAGGAATTTATGAGACTAACACAAATATATTTCAATTGTTTTAATTCCTTGTCAAACCCCAAACCTTTCCACCAACATCAAAAAGAAATAAAACCATCACTTCCTCAACATTTACAGATCTTATCTTCAAAATTTTCTCATTAATGCATATGAATCCTATCAAATATGGTGTAGGAGAGATTATTTAAATTTTTTTAAAATAATATACCACATTGGTACCTGATTCTAAACTTTCTCATGCTGAAAACACTTGACACCTCTCAAGAAACTTGCCTAAATTTGCAAATCTTGGTAAAACACCATATTCTTGACATAGGCATACCTCGATCATGATTAAAAGCATCAAATTTGATGTTTTAAGGGATTATAATATCCTAAAATATATTATTACACTTTTCATTTTCATCAATGAATTATCAAATGCACTCAAACAAGGGAAAATCATGCTAGTTGGGTTTTAAAAGGGTTTAAAGAGCTACCAATGCTCTTAATGATTATTCATAAAGGAGGGGTCTTCAATATATGGAACAATGCCATAATTTATAAGGCCATTAGGGTCCCCACATTTTATTAATATATTTTATTTCAACTCTATCTCTTCTCCATGAGTTATTCTCAAACTGGTTTGCCTTCTTGGGCTTACAAGTCAACCGATGGAGTTAAGAAAGTTTTATCCCTATGTGGATCTGTAACACTTTATTAAGCCTGAATTTAGTCTTTGTGAGACTGGAAGGTACCCTATACATACTTCACCACCTGGTGCCATTGTTCCCTTGGCTGGAAATGCTCTAATCAAGTATAGAAACTTGAAAAATCTCATCAAAACATCTTTTTTTAATATGAAACTTGTTGTTTAATATCTTATTGTAGTAATGTAAAATACCTTACATGGAGATTTTATGACTTGAGATAATGATATGTAACACCCAAGGATCCTATTACTTTCCTTTCATCATGTTATACTTATGTTTAGACATTAATACAACAAACATGAAGGTTTCAAATGAGATTCTACACTATAAATGGTGTTTTGGCACCTTTTGGGGATTGTATGAACATGATGAGGTGTGGAATAATTTCAAATTAATCCAAATAGACTTATAAGACTTATTTTATCTCTAGGATAAATTGAAGCATGTGGGCTTGACACTTGAGATGTCTAGATAAACACAAGACAAATATGACAATTACCTTAGCTTTTCCAAAATTACCTTAAAGTATGCTAAAAACCTTATAAAAGATCAAGCCATGAATATTTGTTAATGAATCAAGGACCATGAATTCACATTTTGACTATACCACCTTAGAAGACATTGATCACTATTAGTAACAACACCATTCCTCACCATGACAAGACAAGATATGAACATGACAAGAACCTTCAAGGGCTACCAAAAAAGTCAAACAAGTCTAGATAATAAGTTTTAAATGCTACTCACCTATGGTAGCCAATTTTGGCTAACATATTTGGTGACCTCCAAGGGGTGTATGATTTTTATGCACTCTAGACTAGTAGCCTTATTAGTCCATTGGGATATGGGGTCATCTTATCTCAATGTAAATTTGACTTGATTTGAGGACTGACTGCAAATATTGAGAACTAGTTGAAATAACTGGTAATGCCTCCTCAAACATGCAACAAGAAGAAACAAATGAGAACACACACATAATAAAGAATCATGACAACACATTGTGATATAATCACTTATATGAAGAAAATATAACTAATCTACCCTACACTAACCTACTCTAACAACTTAAAACAAACCTAAATAAAACCATTGACTGATTTAGAAAAGTAACTACTTTTTCTCACCAAGTTCATGTAGTTAGTAAGCTTTATGGAAACCATGAGATAATAAAAGAGGGGCAATTATATAATGATCTTGACAACCTCTTCTCCTTCAAAATCAACCTTGTACATCTCCTCAACTTTAATTGAATCATGAGTGATCAGAAGTGTGTGCTTAGACTAATCTTGGACACTTTTATGTTCATCTTCATGTTCTAAAATGAACATGATAGTTAGTGGTTTCACCTTGTTAGCCTCTAGCTAAGATAAGTAGCTAGTAAGACATGCTATAATGATGGTATACACCCCATCATCCTTCACCTCATGACAAACTTCTACCTCTTCATAATTTTATTGATCATATTGAAAGGATTGATATGCCTCTTATGACATACTTGTATAATTGGCTTCAAAATGAAAAGCTTCTTGTTTCTTAAGAGTTTGAGGCCAATAGAGGTTTGTCTTATCTTCCAAGAGTGAATAAGTGTCTATAAATTGGTTGAAAAGTTGATAACCCACATTAAAAACCTCAAACAAATCATCATCAAGTGTAATTTACTATTATAATATTAGGCTTGAGGGGCTTCCCTCTGCTTGTTTATTGATTTTCTTGACAAAGTTTCATTTCTTAGTCTTGATCAGAGCATAGTCCCCTTATAGAAGAGTGAAACTTGATTCTAGGACTTCAAAAAAGTCTTCAAACTATCCTTCATTTGTTTGTAGCTCCACTAGGTATTCTTGAGCATGATCTTGAGTATATTTACGCATATTGGTAGTTATTTTATCAATGTCTTCATTAGGAGATGTGGGCCTATAAAAAATCTTAAACTCATTGCAAACATTAAAGTACTGCCACCACAAATGATCATAATTTTATTTTTCAAAAGGGGCCATTACACTTTTCATTCTAGCCTTCACTTTGCCGACCTTTGGGAGTGTCTTTTTCTTGTTCATTTTGAGGCTCCACAAAGCTTGGGAGCATGACTTATTCTTTTAAAACAACCTTTGAAAGTCTACTAGTTGCAAATGAAGCAACTTCCTTAAACTCCTCACCAAGAACATGCCTAAAAGACACATCTACATTTATTTTGTGAAGAGGGTTACCAATGGTGATCCCTTCATCACACTCACTTGAGGAATATTCTTCTTTAGTTGTAAACTCTTCATCTACCCTATGTTGAATAGGTTCTTCTTCAAGTATGGGTTGATCATGCTCATGAGTAAGCTTTGGGATTGGATAGACACTCTTGAAGGTTGGAATTTTGAGAGTGATGGGATTATCTAGGGGGGCTTAGAGGGGGAAAAAGGATGTTTTTTAAAAGGTTCCTCATTCTTCCCCTTCCATTCACTAATCAATCTCTCAACCTTTGATGTGGTTCAATCCTCAACCTCCTCAACAAGTACTTCTTCATTATTTTCTTAGATGCCTTCTTGGATTGACTTCCATGATGGAAAGGTTTGAGGTTCTTATTTATCTTCTTTTTCCTAATCTAAGTTTTCTCCATTTTGCTTATCCCATAACTCCACCACTTGCTTCCAACTTGTAATTTTGAAGGACTTTTTTGGTGTCTCTTAGGAAAGGGGAAGAGCACTTTGTGCTAATACCTATTCATCATTTTATTGGATGCCTTCTTGGATTGAATTCTATGATGGGAAGGTTTGAGGTTCTTATTTAGCTTCAATTTCCCATTCTAATCATTCTCCATTTTGCTTATCTCATGATTCCACCACTTTCTTCCAACTTGGAAATTTGAAGGACTTTTTTGGTGTCTACTGGGGAAGGGGAAGAGATTTTTATGCTAAGACTTCTTCATTTCCCTCCAAGCAACGATCAACCTTTCACACTCTGATTTACCTTGGTCTTCATGGACAACTACAACTTGAGGGGTGGGTGAAGGACTTGGGAGACTTGGAATCTCTCTTAATTTGACCTTTTGAGGAAGAATGGGTGGAACTTGTATACACATAAACTTTTATTGGTGGCATATTGAAAGTTTGAGCAGTTTGGGAACACAATAAGGTTGATGTGGGGAAAGCACATGAGACTGATGGTATTGAATTTGTTGCCTCTCATGGACTACTAACCTATCCTCTATACACTAGATTAAGCCACATATATCCAACATGTCATTAGTTAGTCCTTACTAATTCTCCCTCTCAAAAACTACCCACTCACCCTTAACCAACTATAATGAGTCCCTCATATTTTGAATGAGATGGATAGGGAAAATTAGACCAAACTCTTCTTGTCTATTAATATCTTTCATTTATCTTTCATAGCCTAATAGAATATGTTTGAGTCTTGATATGGATTGAGTAGGGATGTGATTATACTGACTAGGGGTAACATAGCTTTCACAAGGCTGGTTAAAGGGATAAGTAGGCTGCTAAAGAGGTTGAGTTTGGGTGGGAGGGGGCATATAGGACTGTTGATAACCTTGGTAAGATTGGTATGTTATTATTCGAGGTCCACTTGGGGTGAAGCTATGAATACCATCAATTTGATACGAAGAATATGAAGGCATAGAATATGCATTTTGACTAAATGAATGATGAGAATACATACCACATTTTTTATTTATAGTTACTTGGGATACTTAAATTAGATGTGGTTCACTTAGAGTCACCATTTATGCTTAAATTCATGCCTCCAAAGGCTAGTGTATTGAAGAGCAACATCAAAAACCCTTCAATTGATGAAAATCTTTTTCCCACCCAGCATGCTAGAACTGTTATAGCTTAAATTTGCTTGCTTTGAGAGGGTGTTTCAAGTCTTCTCATCTAAGTTACACATAAGAACAATCATAGTTTGTGGGTAACCTAAAGAATGCATTGAACCTATAGATAAGCGCTAGTTCCCTTGATGCATTACTAATGACCAATAACTAATCTACTAACTTGCAAGGAAAAGATAGAAAGAAAATATGAACTAAGGGGGTGATACACCAAATTTCATGACCACTAACACTAATTCACAAGTGCACTATGATCTATAGTACTTTAAGAACATACACTTATCGTAATATTAACCTGTTACATCAATGATTAGCAAAAATTTAAGGTAATATGAGACTAGGATGGAAGATACTTGCCACTTCTAACTCACATGGAACTCCTTATGACACTCTCTACAACTTGCAATATAGAATCAAACTACATAAAGGAAATAAGAATAGGATAATAAACCAAGGTGAGTATTATATTGAACATAGAGATTGAAAAGAGAACTAGATTTCATTACATAACACATATCATATGAACCATACAAGAAGGCCTATTAAAAAGGCAAAGAAATGAACCACTCAAGAAACATGGAAAGGGTGAGTGAAACTACCAATGTTGGCTAGCATGAAATAACTAAGTTTTCTTAAAACAAACTAACCTCTTAACCCAAGTGGTTTAGGCAACTAGCCAAAGACCTATTACCTTAGTCAATAACCCAAGGTAAATACATAATTACAGTAACACCCTTCCTTAATGACAAAACTATAAATAAGACCAAGTTTATCTCTAAATTATATAACTTGTTTTCACCAAGTGGTTTGGTCATTATATCAGTTGGATGCTCTATAGGGGGTAGTAGAAGAGACTGATGTCTTCATTTGTAACCAACTATTGGATGTAATGATGGCAAACCTCAATATGTTTGGTCCTGACATGGAATACTAGATTATTCACCATCTTTAGAACACTTTGGTTGTTACAAAAAATTAGAATAGGCTTTGATGACTCAAATTAAATATACTCCAAGATTTCCTTTATCCACATAGTTTCACAAACTGCACTAACCACAACTTTATACCCTACTTCTGTTGAAGATAATGCCACTGTAGTTTGTAGTTTGCTTTGCCATATAAAACTCTTAAACCATTGACATATATTAATACATGGCCTATTGTAGATTTTAATGAATCTACTGATCCTACCCAATCAGAGTTAGAATATTTTGAAAGCTCAAAATCTACAGACTTCTCATATAATATGCCAAAATCAAGTTTACCATTGACATATATTAATACCCATTTTTTAGCTAACCAATGTACTTCATATGGTTTAGACATGAAGCAAAATAGAAAAATCACTACAAAACAAATATCTGGTCTAGTGGTAGTGAGGTAAATGAGACAACCCATAAGTTATCGATACATTATTTCATTGACAAAATTTGATGCAGTGTCAGTTGAAATTTTAGCTCCAACTTCCATAGGTTTGTGATTTGGATTAAAATCCATAATTCTAATCACCTTATTCTGTGACATGAATATAACACAATTACCTTTCCAAAACTCAATACCTAAATAATATTCCAGTAGTCTTAAGTCTGTCATGTCAAAAGTACAATAAATATCAACCTTCATTTACTAAATGAGACTAGCACTACTCCCAATGATGGCTCAATCATCAAAATATACAATGAGAATCAAGATATCATCACTAGAAACCTTTACATATAGTTTCTTTAGAGTTACACCTTTTGAAACTAGACTCCCTAAGGTATGTATCTATCTTCATATACCAAGCTCGAAGAGCCTGCTTAAGCACCTACAAGGGCTTGATTAACCTAAAAACAAGATGTTCCTTACCACGAACCTAAAGAACTTGTGTCTAAACCATGTAGACTTCCTCCTCCACATCTCCATTCAATAAAGCACTCTTGACATCCATTTGTTGTACCTACCATCCAAACTGAGTAGTAATAGAAATAATCAAATAAAAAGTTACCATCTTTGTAGTAGAAGCAAAAGTATCCTCATAATCAACCCCTTCCTCTTGTGTGTATCCTTTTGAAATAAGTTTGGATTTTTTTTCCAAGGAACCATCTGATTTGAATTTTACCTTGTAAATACATTTACAACCAATGGATTTCTTTCCTAGTGGTAGCTCCATGAGCTCCCAAGTCTTATTTTTCATCAAGAAATCATGTTCCAATTACATGGTCGATTCCCACTCATGCTTACATTTTACCTCTAAAATATAATTAGGCTCAAATACATGTGAAACAATAGTTTTTAGATCAAAATTATCATTCTCACATCTATTACCAAACTACTTTCCTGATCTCAATCTTCTTCCTTCCACACTTTGTGGCAAGTCTCCTTCCCTTAGTGCTTCCATTGTTGTAGAATACCACTTTGGCTTCTTTGGTTTTTATATTACAACCTCACAATGATCTGCATTAATTCCCTCCTTGGAATGTTATTCCACTGATGAACTATAATCTTGCTCAACTTTCACACCACAACTTATAATAGAATCATTAGAAGAAAACAATGACTCAATATTAGAAATTGTACCAGTTATTATGAAGTATGGCATCTATTCATTTACCATGACATCTCTATTTAACATAAATTTGTTAATAGAAACATTAAGTAATCTGTAGACCTTTGACTAATCACTATACCTAACAAACATGTATGCTTTGCTTTTTGCATCCAGGTTACTTCTCTTTTGACTAGGAATAATTGTAAAAGCTACACAACCAAAAATTTAGAAATCAATTACATCTGGAGTTCAACCTGACCAAGCTTCCTCTAGATTCATATTATCTAATGGTTTTTTAGGACTTCTATTGAGGATGTACATCATCAAATTCACTGATTCTTCCCAATATCTATATGGGACATTTTTACTTTGGACCATACAGTGAGCCATGTCCATTTTCATCTTATTTCACCTTTCCACAACTCCATTTTATTGTGGAGTGTAAGGGGTAGTGTATTATAGGTGTATGACTTTAATGACACAAAACTCCTTAAACTATTATGAGATGAACTCACCCGCATTATCTATTCTAATAGATTTCACTGACCATCCTACCTATTTTTCAACCATGGCTTTCCAAGTAAGGAAGTTAGAAAAATAATCAGATTTCTTCACTAGAAATTATACCTTTATTTTCTTAGAGAATTCATCAACCAACAAAAAAAAATAATGGGCTCCAAAAGGGGTAGGTGTATGCATTATACCATGCAAATATGCATGTACTAGATCTAATACTCCCTTAGCTCTTGAATCTTTGCCAACATCAAATGAATGTCTAACTTGTTTCCCTAATTGACATCCAATACATACATGATGACTATCTTGAATAGAATAAATCCCCTTAACCATCTTAGTCTTACTCAATGTAGTCAAATACTAAAAATTAAAATGCCCATACCTTTCATGCTATAGTGAACTTATGTTATCAACCACAACAAGTGTAATTTCCTTTTCCCTTTGTGGATCTATAAGCTTATACAGGCCTTTCTCACCAATCTCGACAATAATAATCTTGTTATCTCTGATAGTGACTAAACATTGTTGTCCTTGAAACTTTACAACAAAATCAGATTTTGAAGCAATCTCACTTATTGAAAGTATTTTTTTGTTCATATCAGGTAATACATAACATTATTAAATTTATACCAAATTTCACCATTAAAATTATTCTAAATATTACCATATCCCTTCATAAAATGAGTCCTACCATCTCCCAAAAATATAGATTCATTATTACTGTCATTTTTCAACAAAATCCACATATTAGTCCTTATGGCATTATAATGGTGAGATGCCCTTGAATCAAAGTACCAAGCTTGATCCACTACAAAATTACCACTGGAAGCCATGAAAGAAAAATTAGTAGATGTTTCCTCACCTTCACCTTCAACTACATTTTCATGATGAGCTTTATTTCTAGGGTCAACCATGTCCTATTGTCTTTTCCTGCAATATTTCTTAAGGTAACCAGGTTGCTTATAGTAAAAACATTTCCACTTAGATCTCTTATTAGAACCACTTGTGAAGTTTCTATCAGAGAACTAGTATTTTTACCAAATTGCTTACCCTTTCGCTTGATGAAGAATGCACTCTCTATAGAAGTAGATGTAGACAATACCATTTGCTCCTACCATCTTTCCTTTTGCAATAGCAATGTGGACAACTTTTCAAAGCCCAAAGTCTATGTTTCAGCAATCATGTGCAAGGACTCCATAAATGACTCAAATGAAGGTGGAAGATTTTGCATAACTAGAGCAATCAAATCTTGCTCATCAACAAGCTTTTGCATAGTCTTCAACTGATCACTAATATTCTTAATCTATAATAAAAACTCAAAAATAGAGCCACCTTCCTAAATATTAGTAAAAAATAACAAATTCTTCAAATATAATACCCTACCAACTTTAGATGCCTATATTTAGAAGTAAGATTAGTCCACAAATCTAATGTAGTGGTCACATTTTTGATCTCTAAGATTAGATTATCTGCTACTCATAGTTTTAACAACATAAGAACATCATGATGATGTTTATCATAGTCATCATAACCAGTGGCAGGCCTTTGCTCTTTACTGAGAACTATTTAATCAAAGTTTTTATATTCACATATTATCAAAACCTTGTGACTCCACAAACTAAAGTTCTTACAGATCAATTTTTGAGAATATGGTAGTAACAGGTGTTGAATACTAGCCATTTGACCTAGTTTTTCATGAAAACAATTAAATCAAAAAAACTATAATGACTTTTATAAAAATTCCTTCTACACACTGATTTTATATTGATACTGAACAACTCTACCAGTTTTTAGCAACAGACTCAATATCATTTGCAAGATCTCAAATTTTTTGTCGTTGAAATAATTAAATCGGGAAACCTACAATCCCAATTTAAAAAATTCTTTCTCCATCCATATCTAGATAAAAAAAACCTATAAAATGGTAAAATTTTTAATTCTCAAATGCTTCCATGATTTTTAATCAGCGGTAGGTCCCCAATAACCCTATTAGCTAAAGTTTTGATTTATTTCAATTAAAAAATTAAAAATAATTGAAATAATAAAACTTTAGGTTAATTTTTTCATGAAAATAATCAACTAATCAAAAAATTGGCCTACCTATGAAACTTCAGGCACATATTCTAAGCTTGTTTCTCATCCAAATCACAAACTGTCTTCACCATTGTTCAAGTTATGAATTAAGTTGTAGTTTAGACTTTTATTTCATTGAAAATGATCAAGATTTGAATTTTTATCCTCTCCCCTAAACTATACATCAATGTACACTGTATGACCTACCTATAAAAAATAAACAAGCTCCTTAAATAGCCTAAAACTAATTCCTCTAACCTTCTTTTGATCTTATTTGGTCTTTTGATCCTCCTGGGTAGTTTTTTGGTCTTCAGGTTAAACTTACAAAATTTTCTCTCTTTTGGCTATCTACAAGGTGCATGAATCTCCTCCCTTGAAAGACACCAACCTCTCTATCTTCCATAGACCTCCACTTAGGATCTATGAACCATGGGCTCTAAATACCATATTAGATTAAACACATATATTGAAAAGAGAATCAGATTGCATTACACAACACATATCATACAAACCATATAAGAAGGCCTATTAAATAGGCAAAGAAATGAACCACCCAAGAAACATGGAAAGGGTGGGGGAAAACTACCAAAGTTGGCTAGCATGAAATATCTAAGTCTGATTAAAACAAACTAACCTCTTAACCCAAGTGGTTAAAGCAACTAACTAAAGACCTATTACCTTAGTCAATAACCCAAGGTAAATACATATTTACGCTAATAGTAAGCTAAGTCTACACTTGATTAGATCAAAAATTTAGAGCTCCACACTGCATACAACCATAGAAAGAGGTAAAAAACAACCATTTATTGATCAAAATGATACAAAAGAGCAGTGATTCACCATACTCTTTGTAGAAGGATCCATACAATGCCAAATAAGGTAGTACATATGAGAGAGAGAGAGAGAGAGAGAGAGAGAGAGAGAGAGAGAGAGAGAGAGAGAGAGAGAGAGAGAGAGAGAGAGAGAGAGAACCAATGATGGATTCCCAAAAATCATTAGGTAGTTACAAGTAAGGAAAAGAGTGAGTACCATAGTGAATCCCAAAACTGTGAGTACCTTGTGAGTCCATAGTGAATCCCAAAACTATGAGTACCCTGAATGTAGTGGAGAATTTGTTTGGCTGATTTCTAGTGCAGTTCATGTAGTGTTTGTATAAACTTAGAGACCATGCCCATTGCATATGAAGTATCAAGTCTAGTGTGAGTTATATAAATGAAGATAACAACAAGTTATTGATACAAGGTAGAATCAAATAATGGAGAAGAAAAATCAACCTCAAGTTTGACTCCAACAAGAAAGGGATTCAGAGTTAGCTTACATGTATCCATGTGAAACTATAGAAGCAAGTCAAGAGTATACTTGGATTGTGTAATGGTAATCCTTGAGTCAGACTATGAAATTTCAATACCAAGGAAGTAATGCAACAAACCCAAGTCAATCATGGATAATCTATCATGCAGAGTAGTTTTCACTACTATAATGGAGGATGAATAATTCACTATGATCAATAGGCCATCCACATATAGAACCAAAATCAAGAGTGAATTATTATACCATAATATGTAGACATTTGAATCAAAATTGCATTTAGTGAACCCAACTGTGAGAAAGAATGAATCCATCTTGGCATACCAAGCCTGAGGGGCTTGTTTGAGGTTATAGATAAATTTTTGAAGTTTACACACTAAGGAAGAATCTTTCACACAACCTTATGGCTACTCCATATATATCTCTTCCTTAAGGTCACCATGAATAAAGGCACTCTTCACATCCATATGATGAACATCCCAATTATAAGTTATGGTAATGGAAAGAGTGAGTCGAATAGAATTCATTTTAGCGAGTGCATCAAATGTTTCAATATAGTCTATGCCAAGAACTTGTGAAAATCCTTTCACTACCAACTATGCTTTAAACTTATCCACCGACCCATCTACTATAATTTTTTTGATAGATCTATAAGACATCGAACAAGTTTTCTTCCCTTTGGAAGGGATACTAGATCCCAAGTATGGTTCCTAATTAAGGAATTATACTCTTCATGCATAGTTGTATCCCACTAAGGAATGTTAGATGCCTCATGAAGTGACTATGGATAAAAATAATTATTAATGAAAACATGTGAAACACCCTAAAATTTTGAACAAGTCCACCTAACAATTGATGGATCCCCAACCCAACCAACTACACTATGTAGAGTCTGTCTAGACCAAAGAAGACTAAAGTCAAAAAGTTAGAGAATCAAGAGGAGATTATTTAACTTAGAAAATATAACTATGAATAAAATGAGGTGAATTTTATAACTATTCATATAATCTAAACTAGAAGAAGAATCCTCATTCTTAGGTATCTTATTTGGATGATCTAAATCATCTAAACTGTCATCATATCCCAATGAGTCCAAGGAGGAGGGATGTCAAGTGTGGAGTTTGATGGACCCTCCTAAAAGTGTATACTCCTCTCAATGAATAAATAATGCATGGTAGGATGAAGAAGCCTATAACCCTTAACACCTTTTGCATACCCAATAAATATGTAAGGCCTACTTTGACGTTCTATGGCCTTAAATTTATTCTTAAGAATGTGGGCCATATCTAGAGATCTAAAGATCTTAAAGTTCTTAACTTTGAGATTTTGATTTCTCTAAGCTTCAAAAGGAGTGATTCCTTCCAATGCTTTTTGAAGAACATGATTCTAGCTATATAAAGCATAGTTAATGGCTTCTACCCAATATTGTGGTGCAAGTGATTTAGAGTGTATCATATAATTTGTCGTTTACTTAAAATATATATTATTACATTCTACAACATCATTATATTGAGGACTATATAGAAATTTTTATTGAAGATAAATCCCTTTTAAAGTGCAAAACTACTCAAAGCGATGACTAACATACTCAACACCATTGTCAGTGTGCAAAAACTTAATGGTTTTCCATGACTATATCTCAACAAGAGCCTTGAAATCCTTAAAATGTTTAAAAACATCATTCTTTTATTGAACAAAATACACCCAAGTATACCTAGATAAGTCATTGATGAAAGTAATCATATATATATCCCTATTGAATGAAGGCTTTGGAAATGGACGGACCAGAAACATCACTGTGAATTAGCTCCAAAATTTGAGTGGCTATCCATTATTTGAATTTGTCATATTTCTCTTCAAGATGTTTACCAAGCATGTAACCTTCACAAACACTATCAAAAAAATGAACATGAAGCAACCTTATTACCATATCTTATTGATTGAGTTGTTCTAAGTAGTGATAGTTTAGATGGCCAAATTGATCATGCCATAGTTTAATCACCCCATCAGAATGAGTGAGTAATGTAGTAGAAGGGTAATCAAGATAAAATTTTGAGATGGTGTACAACCTTTATTGGTGATTTGTTTTCCCAATGGCCACTGTAGTATTACTATGAAACTCCCTAATGACCATAGAATCTGGAGTAAACTCAACTCTCTTGCTTGATCCAATGTGGGTGATTTGGTAAATAGATAAGAGATTAGTTGATATTAAGGGAACGCATAAGACATATTCAAATTTTCCATCATCAACTTCAACAGACTCTCTCCTAAAAACTTCAATATAATTTCCATCACCTATTAGAATAGATGGCATAGAACATGGCTTTAAGGATGAAAATAAGTCTCATGAAGAAGCCATGTGATGTGAGGCACCAGAATCAATCACCCATGTGGATATATGAGATGCAACTACAAAAATGGCCTTGCCCTTACCTTTGCCCTTAATACTATATTTTGACTTAGAAGACTCCTATGCTGATGGGCTTGATTTGATTGAATCATGGACATTGATGTTATTTTTTTCAAGCATCTTTGTTAGTTGATCAATCTATTTCCTCATACATTTTGTTTCATCATGCCCAATTCTATTGTAATAGACACATGTGATCTTTTATTTTTTGGGTTTCCCACTTGAAGAGGAGGACTCATATGATAATTTTTTCTTAACATCTAATTTTTGACCCTCTCATTACTCTTGGTCCTTGTTTTGTTTCTTCTCCTTACTAATTGAAGTCTTTGGGTTGTCATGACTCAAAAAAGCATGTGATTTGGAGGAGTTAAATGTACCCATTTGGTTGATATTGTCTGTCTCCCTAGTTAATTATTTATCAAAATCATCTAAGGATGACATACTCCATGTAGCTCCTAGGGCACATTTTGTAGCATAAAAGGTAGAGACAAAAACTGAGTAGTCAGGGCCTAACTTGGAAAGAATTGAGAGAATCAATTGTTCATCCTTTTTCTCTATGCCACATAATTTTAGTTGTAACCTAAGTGATTTAAGTTTGGTGAAAAAGACTTGCATAGTGTCAAAACTACCTAGACTCAAACTAATGAGTTCATTCTCTAACTCAATACCCTTCATTACATCCTGCTTCTCAAATATTTGTTAAAATATGTTCCAAATCTCATGCAGTGATTTAAAAGATTCAATGTGAAAAAGTAAGTCAGGAGAAATAGATAAACACAAAAGACCATATGCTTCATCACACCTATTATACCACTTAATTTTATCTTCACCAAGTTCTGGTTCAATTTTCATATTTATGGTTATCCTATGTAAACCTTTGCTTCTTATAAAAATTTCTCACTTTAGATTTTCAGTCATGATAATTGAATGGAGTGACAAGCAAAACCAAATTGTGATCCATGATGCAGTGCAAGTAGAAACTAAATGAGTAACAAAGAAGGCAAGGCAAAAAATAACCCACCCCCCAATTATAGAAGTTTAGTACTTTATGCTTTAGTGTGTATACAATCAACACTTTATTGCATATATAATCATCACTTTAATGCATATATAATTGGTACTTTATATTTTAGTGTGTATATAATCAACACTTTAATGCATATATTATTGGCACCAAATTTTTTTACACAATAAATCCCATCAAGTCTTAAGATACCATGTAGGTCCAAACAAAACCATAAGCATGAGTATAGAGTTGAATCATGCAACTTCAACTCATGTAACAAGAATAGATGATGCGTATAGTGAAAATAAGGTACTACACAATAGATCTACACTCTAATACAATGAACTGTAGGCATAGATATGCATAGTAAACTATGGAGATATAGCTGATGTTGTCAAAGTGCATGATTTGGTGTAGTATCCACCATTTTGCAATACACAACAACAAGATGACTATTTGAGGTTGTTGAATGCACAATACAGTGTAGTATTTACTATCACACAACAACAAAGTGGTTGGCATATAAATGAGTGAAATATTTGCATTAAAGGCATAATTAACAATACACACTCATAAAAAATAGAAATCGAACTCAGTCGTGAATGCATCTATAAATGAGCAATCTATGTAATGATTACATAAGTGACAGTGCAAGATCACAAAAAATGAGTGCCAAACTCAATTGAAAAAGGCATCCATGAAGAGAACAAGAGTGTAAAACTATGGGCTAAGCAAAAAAGGAGAGGAGAAAGTTTGTTTTGCTTATGAGCAGGTTTGACCATCTACCAAACCAAACCTCACCCTTCATCTTTTTGAAATAGGATGAATGTTACAAAACAATTATTAGTAACTACTTACAGAATTATTTCCCCCAATAATATTATTTTTATTAAAAAAAAAAAAAAAAAAAAAAAAAACTTCCTTACAATTTCTCCATCATTAAAATTATATTTTTTTAATAGTACCATAGTCAGTAAAATTATAATAACTTTCAAAATTATTAAAAAAAATATGAATTTAATTTTTTTTCAAAAAGAATAAACCAAGGTGAACAAAAACCAAAAACAGTTTTGAGTGATTGTTTACCATTTTATCACAGTCGAAAAAAGACTAGTCATTTTTATCAAAAAATGATTTAGTATTTTGTCCAACCATCTTGAATCCTCCTTCTAGATCTAAAAAAGGTTACTTATATTTTTAATACAAGTTAAATACATATAAATACCAATGAAGTTCACCAATTAGAGAATAAAGGATTACAGATGATACACACAAATCTACAAGATTTTTCTTTACAATCTCAGTTAGAATACAAACTCAAAAACTACTCAAGATTTTAAGAAATTAACAACATAATGGTGTTCATTACCATAAAATATCTCGGATACCATGATGGAAGTGTCCAAGATCTAACTGGTAATAATTGAACACATGAACTGTGAATGCAAAGTAAATAAAAGCATAACTCCATCATTGAGAATGAAATCAAAATAGAGTAGAATTATGATAATATTGTATTCATAACTCATTTAAAATAGATTGGATGCAAATTACATTTATCGGTACAAGAGAGGTATGGATACAATACTTTGGCAATGTGAACACAAGACATTTGCCAAATGGATTGTGTGCTCCATGTGTAATATGTCAATATTCGAGGGTAAATGTCAAGGGTATCCTCACCCACCAATTTGAATAAAATTTTCACATGTGCATGTGCACTTTAATTACCTCATTATTACACCTACGTGACCTCAAAATTACACTTAAACAAGATAAATACATGTGTAATAATAAGCTATAATAATAAATACAAGGAAAATAATATTGTACACCAACAAAAACCTTACAAATAGGCCTACAACAAGCTTTTATAGGCCATTTTCCATACATTTTATCCATACAAATGAAAATTTATAGCTCTAATAGGTGCTCATGGGTTCCTATTATGCTATTCAAGTGATTTCAAGACTAATCTTGTGCATTTGTGGTGCTCAAACCAACTTCTCTCTCATCAATCTCCTTAAAGGCTTTGCAAGGTAATTTTAGGTCTTCAAATCCTTAATGATGATTCATAAATTTTAGGGCCATAATTATAGAACCAATGCCAAAAATTTGGAGTAGACAAGGCTATTAAACATCCCTAAACACCATTCTAACCTAATCTCCTTACCATACTTTTTCACGTAATGAAAGTTGACTTTCGTGACTGTTTGGGTTAAGAAGATCAAGGTGAAGTATTGAGTAAAAGGGGGAGTAAAAATGTTTATTTTTTATTCTATATGCCTCTATGAGGTATAAAACACTTACAATAATGTCTTCAAGTGGTTTAAAAAAAGTTTTGAACCTTCAATAACCTTAACACCTAGTCTAACCCATGCCTAGGGTTTTAGAGCAATTCTGTATTTTTGACCCTACAGGTCTCTTTGATGGAATTCCTTTCTTTAAAAAGTTTAAAATAATTATATTAACCTCATCTAGGGTCTCCCACACTCATAAAAAGTCTTCAAACTCCAATTTCAATACAAAAACTACATATTCTCTTTATATTCTACAAATAGACTTGTAGCTTCTTTTTAAGCTTATTACCTTGCCAACACTTGGGAATGTCCCTTTTTGTTTAATTTCACCTATTTCATACCTATAAAATCTTTTAACATATCCCTTAAGTCACATCACAGCTCAAATGACTCTAAGACCTCATATCTAACACACAAAGTACATCTTATGGACATTAGTATAGGCATGCATGTATGTGCCTATTGAAATTCAAAACCTACTACAACCTTACTCTAGATTTGATCCTTATGATTTCAAAGACTCTATATGATGTTGAATAAAATTTAATATTTTAATTTAAATGGTTAAAAATTTCTTCAAGTGAGAGATAATAAAATATCTTACTAAGACTCCTTTATCTCAAGCTTGTAGACTTACCATAAACATGCATTCTCTAGCCACTCTCTTTACTATCTCTGATCATGAAAAAACTTGATACATATATGATTAGGGTAGGTTTGATAATATATCTCTTAGGATAGTGATAATAAGAGTGTATTAGAGGTTTATCTCTTAACCATAGGTCTACTACCTATCCTTGCACATTTAGAACCTTACCTAGGCACCATACTTAAAGGACTCTAAGTCCATCACTTGCCACTTTCTTATATTTGGTGATATATAATGGTTTTAAGACAATATGAGATTAATTTAAGTTGTTTGAATACCTTATTCAACTAAGAAAACACACAAGACCTGCCATGAGCTTCTCAACCCTTGAAACCTTTGCTCAAGAATGTACTAGACTAATGATCTTATGTTTGTCACCTAAAACCTTATTTAAAATGATGATCATGGAAATATAATAGATGGTTGGATGTTTCATGAGTGTCTCATACACCTTTCCATGATGTTCCAAACCTCGCTTGAGGTGCATGCTCTTCCAACTTGACTTTTGCATGCTTTTAAGGCTGTGACTTTCACATATTAAGGAATGTGTGTTGGGTTAACACAAGAGGATATATTTGGAGGAGAAAATATTCTTGAGAATATTGATGGAATGAGTATATGAGACCAAAAAAAATGTGTTTCAAGTGTTTGAATTCCTTTTCAAACCCCAAACATTTCCAATAATGGCCAAAGAGACACAAAACCTTCACTTCCTCAACATTTGTAGATATTATCTTCAAAATTTACTCATTCATGCATATGAATCCTATTATATATGTTCTAGGAGAGATTATTTATATTTTTTCAAATAATATACCTCATTGGCACTTTCTTCTAACCTTTCTCTTGCTAAAAACATTTCACACTTCTTTAAAAACTTGCCTAAACTTGAAAATCTTGGTAAAACACCACATTCTTGGCATAGACAGACCTGGACCATGGTTAGATGCATCAAATACGATGTTGAAAGGGATTTTAATATCCTATAATATCTTTTTCCACCTTTAATTTTGATCAAGGAATTCTTAAATACACTTAAACAAGGGAAAACTGTGTTAGTTGGTTTTTAGAAGGGTTTAAGGAGTTGCCAATGCTCTTAATGATTGTTCATAAAGGAAGGTAATTAAATATCTAGAATAATGAAAAAATTTATAAGGAAATTATGGTCCTCACCTTTGCATAATATCTCTAGTTCCAACTCTCTCTTTCGTCCATGAACTATCCTCAAACTGATTGGCCTTCTTGAGCTCACAATGTAACCCAATGAAGGAGTTAAGAGGGTTTTCTGCCTGTGTGGTTTTGTAACACTTTAATAAGCATGAATTTAGTCTTTGTGAGATTGGAATGTGCATTGGACATGCTTCACCACCTAGTTCTATTGTTCCCTTGGCTAGAGATGCTTTGATCATGCATGGAAACCTACAAAAAAACTCATCAAAACATCTTCTTTTGCCATGAAACTTACTTATTGTTTAATATTTTGTCGTAGAAACATACGTTACCTTAAATGAAGATTTTATAACTTGAGATAATGATATGTATTGTCCAAGGATCCTTTTACCTACTTTTCATCATGATATACGTGTGTTTAGATGTTAGGACAACAACCAAGAAGGTTTCAAATGAGATTGTACATTAGAAATGGTGTTTTGGCACCAAGTATTAGACAAAAATGATGGGACCTGGCATAATTTACAATGAATGCCAAATGGCCTTATAATACTTATTTGATCTTTAGGAACTTGAAGCATGTGGGATTGACACCTTAGATGTTTAGACAGACACAAGATAAATATGACAATTACCTTAACTTTTCCAAAATACATTAAACTATGATAAACACCTTATAAAGAATCAAGCCATGAATATTAGTTAATCACTTGAGGACCATGACTTCACATTTTGACTATACCACCTTAGAAGACCTTGATTGCTATTCGAAACAACACCACTCCTCACATGATAATACAAGCTATGAACAAAATAAGAACCTTCAAGGTTATCAACAAAGTCAAGTCTAGATAGTAAGTTTTGAATGTTACTCACATATGGTATCCAATTTTGGCTAATAGTAATTAAAACTATACCATGTGATTTGTAGCTTAATTGGCCCCAATTTATTCATTCATTGAATTAATTATTTGATTTCTTCAATTAATAACATATTTTTGGATAATTTGTGCCTTATGAACCTAATTTAAGGATTAAAAGTGATTTTTCACTCTATTGGCCCCAAATTTCATCACTCATTGAACCATTTATTCAATTGGTTCGATCAGAGATATAATTTTAGAAAATATGAACCTCACAATCTCAATTGTGACTCTTTTATATGATTTTGGGCTTAATTGACCCAAATTTCATCACTGATAGAACTAATTATTCAATAGGTTCTATTAAAGACATAATTGGGATAATTTGAACTTAATTATGACTATACAGTGTCATTTTGGAATCAATTTACCCCAATTTTGTCACTAGCTGAACCAATTACTCAATTGGCTCAATCAAGGATGTAATTTGGGTCAATTTAATCCCCATAAACTTAATTGGTATAATGTGATGTCATTTGGGGCTCAATCGGCCCTAATTCCATCTATGATTAAAATTATTACTAGATTGGTCCAATTAAGGATTCAATTTGAGCAAATTTTATCCTCATGAACCTAATTGGGAATATATGATGTCATTTAAGGCTTAGTTCACCCCAATTTCATCACTAATTAAATCAATTATTCATTTGGTTCAATCAGGGACATAATATGGGACACTTTAACTCCCATGGACCTAATTCTGACTATATTATGTGATGTTTAGATTAATTGGTCCTAATTTCATAATTGATTAAAGTAGTTACTTGATTGGTTCAATTAGGGATGTAATTTGGGTAAATTTGAGTGATGTGAATATCATTTGGACTATATAATGTTATTTGGGGCTCAATCTTATAATTAGAATTAGATTTACAAGGTGAAAATTTGCTCAAATTATGTCTATGATTGAACCAATTGAGTAATTGGTCCAATTAGATATGAAATTGGGGCCAATTAAGCCCCAAATCACATTGTATAGTCACTATTATGTTCACTTGGATTAACTTCACCTAAATTGCATTCCTAATTGAAGAAATTGATTAATTAGATTGATCAATGATGAAATTTGAGCCAATTTATCCCCAAATGACATTATATAGTAGTAATTAAGTTCATAGGGTTAAAATTGATTCAAATTGAGTACCTAATTGAACCAATCAATCAATTAGTTTAATCATTGATGAAACTAGTGATAATGGAGCCACAAATCACATCATATAGTCCAATTAGTTTAAATTGGATCAGATTATGCCAAATTACATCCTTGATTGAACCAATCATGTAATTGGTTCAATCAGTGATGAAATAGAGGATAATTGAGATCCAAATCACATTGTATAGTCTCAATTAGGTTCACAGGGCATAAATTATTTTTTCATTGAATCAAATGTGTAATTGGTTTGGGACAATTAATCCTTGAATCATATTGTATAGCCATAATTAGATTCATGAGGATCAAATTAGTCCAAATTGTGTATCTAATTGAATTGATCAAGTAGTGGGTTCAATCAATGAAACAATTTAGGCCAATTCAGCCCCAAATCATATCATATAGATTTAATTAGGTTCATAAAGATAAAATTGGCTTGAATTATGTCCTTATTTGAAATAATCACATAATAGGTTCAATCAAAGATAATAGTGAGGCTAATTAATCCCTAATTCACATCGTATATTTGTAATTATGTTCACATAGATCAAATTGGCCTAAATTTCAACCCTAACTGAACCAACTATCAACTCCATTATTACTAAATGACACCCAAATCATGTCATATATATGTTATTAGGTTCATGGGGAAATTTGTGAGTCAATAAGTCGAGCAATTCTTTTTATCTGTGAGAGATTCGAGGTTTATAAAATTTTATTTTGACACAACTATTAAAGTATTAGGAATCAATTTGGAATGCACAAAAACATAAAAATTAAAAATATGTTTGCCCAAAGTGGACACTAGATGTAAAAGTTACACCCTAAAATCCTTAGCTTCAATACTGAAATCTTAAAAATGACTAAGTATTGACCAAATTGGATTTTAAGAACCATCTTATAAATGGTAACTCCTAGAGTTATAAAACCAATTCTAGAAGATGTAAAGTGGCCCCAATTTCTTATATTTACTAAAATAAATTTAAAGTATACTAAATAGTATACTTAACATTTATTTTAGTAAATACACACAATGTCATTCACTTCTTCAGCCTGCACAACTTAGAAACATTGAAACTTTTATAGAGCATATGTAGTTGAGTGATTACTAAGCCAAAATTACAAAAAACCATATGTATTTTTGGGTACATTGCATTTATACATAATAAATTACTCTATTTATCCCAAAAATTTATTCATTCACCCTAGAGCTATGCAATGCATACATAATCATGTTGATCATACTAATGATTATGAATATTTTATAGTTCATAACCATTTTTATGATTTAGTTAGTGATATGCATACTACTCCACACCCATGTTGTGTGACATTTGTAATGATTGATACAATACCTACACTTAATCATTTATTTTATGGGATTATAGGTTATCTCTAACACAACTTATATTATATAGACTCTTATTGATTAATTGCTTCATCACCCTCTCTTGAGTTGACTGATTGATTCCTACATGTGTTTCTTGTTTGACATGGATGTGTGCATGTGATTTTGAATTGATAATTATTCTTGATCATGGCTTTGATTTGATTGTTGTGTTTCATTTTCCCTTTCCTTTTGATTGATAATACTATTTCAAGTATTCACACTATCTATCCTATGATGACACATGCATACATTCCCTTTAAATAAGTCTAATCTAGTACAATTTCTTTGAAAAATTTTACACGTCAATGTGCATACCACTTTCCCTCCTCTCCATATTGACTATCTATGTTTGATTTTGTCATGACACACATTGAACCTACATTATCACATATCTCCTATGCCTACATAACTTATCACATTTATATGCATACAAACTATTACACACTGGGGGCATGTGTCTATTATGAATAATTTCACATGCTCCTTTAATATATGGATTTATCATAAAATGGGGGAATATCACTTCACCTTCTTGATATTGCTTTGATATTACACTTGGTGTACATTATACATTGATATATGCTATTTATTGTTAAAAACCCTTTTATAATTCTATTTTTCAATCTTGTCCCTTGCCTTGTTTGATTAACTAAGTCATTTATTATGGTGATATTTCAAAAAAATACAAAAATGTGAAATATTTAAAAAAGTTACATGAACATTAATATATTTAAAAATAAAATACATTAAATATTTAAAAATACAAAACCAATACCTATGCACAACTTGATTTGATGGTACATGCAATTTATTCATGTCATATGTGATATGCATGGTGAGTTACATTCACAATATACATGATATGGATGCAAGACATGCATTTACATATGAGACATGTACATAGAGAAGTGTGACATTGATCATTCCCATAGGCAACCTTTCTACATTTAGGGAATGCCCATATTGGGGGCATCTTGGCACATTTCTCAAGTTATATTTATATATGGTAGTACATTGATCATATTGAGCTATTTAGAATATTTATACATAAATTTATCTTGTTTATACTCTTTTGACTACTATTTCCTATTAATTTATTTTTCTAAACTAGATAATGCCATTAACTAACTATGTCAACTAGCATTGTTTACTTCATGCTTACTTTCTGTTGATGATTGTGACATTGCTTGATCATTGTTATGTTTGATAGTAATTGTTCTATGTTATATGGGCACATTGACTATGTCTTGTCATGTCCTATGTTAATGGTTTCATAGGATCCTCTATTCCATGTCATGTTTGTGTCATGTGAGAATTGTATCATGTCTTGTATGCTTGTGTGATTTTTGATCATGATGTGTGTGATATGGATTAATCATTATGATTTTGTGTGTGTATGCATATTTAAAAATATTTTTATCAATTTAATTGATTGTTAGTATGTTCTCTATGTTTTGATATCTATCACACACATATCTATTATGTGCTATCTATTTCTATTGACATTAACATGATTTATATCATGCATTTAATTTGATTCTTGTTACCATGTGCTTCATTGATATATCTTGCGGATGTTGACACCTATTTCTAGATGGATTATCATGATTATTTCTGGTGTGCTATTAAAAACAACTACCATTACCTTGGATTACATGTTTCAACCATGCTTATAATGATTAAAAAAATTCTATAAGTACATAGTTTATCATGTTTGTATATGTACTTTAAATGACTATATTTTTTCTACATAACAAATGATGTGTATAACTCTTTATTTTTATATGAGTGATTCATAGGCTTCATACAACATATCAAAATGGGGCATACAATAAGGCTAGACATAACATTTCACATTCTAAGACAAATTATATGATTTAGATGGGTCAGATCGAGCATATTGAGACATACTCACATGATTTTGAAGAGAAATTAAGACATTCAATGACATTTTGAGACATATTTCAACATTATATATCAATTTGAGGGATAAATAGATCATATGGGGCATGAATTTTGTTCATGAAAACACTTTTATATTTTCTATATTGAGGATTGGTGGGGAATGATAATACTAAATGAGCAATTTGAATTTATATCCATCTATAATAGTTGATCCTTTTTACATACAAATTTGGTTTCAAGGTTCCATGAGTAGTGGATGTTATGGTGTCACCCTTATTTTATTCTTTGAACAAGAAGAGAATAAGGCTAGATAAAAAAATTTCCATTTCAAGGAGGGTTATTTAGACACCCTGGGCAATTTGGTTGAGGATACTATGTTTCCAAACTTTTATCATCATCTTCTCAATTTCAGTTGGGACACTTAAACTTATTATCTCATTGTTTTAGAAATTACAATTCCTTGGGGCATAATCACCCCATGGTTTTCTACAATTAATTTCAACAATTGGCAACTTGGTTTGCATACCATTAGGTGTATTTGTAATTTATATTTTTTTATTTTAAATTATTTCAATGATTCAAGTATTTTATATTACATATCATTAGAGGACATCAATATACACATGTTTTCTTGTAGATTTCACATGGAAAAAATGCTCCATTCCAACTATACATATCAACACCAAGCATGGTTATCATAAGAACAAAATTTATTTATTTTATCATTTTATTTTAGAATTTTCAATACTAGATTAAAAATGGCATATTTGTAGACACAAAAATTTGGTTTATGAAACTTTGGTAGCATTAATTTAACATGCTTTCACATACTTGGATAATTTACATATACCAGACTCTTGATCACTCTTTCCTTCTATCAATCTACCCATCTATTGTCATAGCCAGATTTATCCTTTAGACATATTTATTTAGGATTGACTTGGTATATATAAGGAATTTTTTTTAAGAATCCTAGGTATACATTCTCCATACCTCAAATAATTGTTTGTACTCCTTGGACACTATCAATAAACCTGGATATTGTCAATTACTGTATGTGTTCCTCTTTTTTGGTAGTGTCTAGGGGCCCTCAATGGAAAATTTTCAATTTGGAAAATCTTCATTAGCTTGGCCTAGACACATTTCATAGGTCTCTTTTATAATGAAATTAATAAAGAGTCACTATAATTATTATTTATCTAGGAATCACCTAACAAGACCTTGGATCATCTCTCATTCTCTTAGAATGTTATTCAAAAAGCATATACACATGTCAAATCTTCAAGGCGCAGTGTATAGAGCCAAACGTAAATACAAAGAGGTCAAAGTTGCATGGTGAAAATTTTCAAAGCTCAAATATGGGACTAAATTCTAAAATATTCATGATTTTGAACACACTCACCTGAGTGAGAGAACTACATGCAGTTTGAGCCCTTTCATAGTCGTGAAACATAGAAAATGCTTAATCATTCAATGAGGAGTGGTTGAGGTTTGGTCAACCCAAATTAATATCCTCTTTTTAAGGTATATTATATTTATTCAAGCAAAATTATGGTTTTTAACAAAAGAGATAGAAAATAATCCCTTTTATGGTAGATTTATACAATTCCAGAATTCACTACAAACCTTTGAAATAAAATGCAGATTCTAATTTTTTTTATCAAACCCTAACCCAAAAAAAATTCAAAATTATGGAAACACTTATTTGAGATGAAAATTCAATATTTAATTACCAAAAACCTTTGAAAAAATTAAGATAATACAACCATACAAAATACCTCAAAATCTAAAATTTTAAACTAAATACACAACTCAAAAATATTATATGGAGTGTATGATAAAACACCAAAATCAACCTCAAATTGCCTCAAAAACTACAATGTTAAATCTTCAAATGGGTTCATTTCTCTAGGAGAGGGATCCCAAATAAGTCATTACCCTTGTAAGAGTCGATTACAATTATGCACCACCTCAATAAGCTGCCCAATTATTGTGTTCCACTTGGAAAGATGTATTAGACCTGAAATTTGTCAATTCCCACTCAAATATGACATCTAAATGAAGTCACATGTTGAAAATTGAAGGGCTTCATCCTCAATATACAAATATCAAAGAGGGTTTTCATCCTTTAGGGATAAAAGTAGAAGCAAACTACTCAACTTATAAAATATCAAATAATAGATGAATGATAGATGTTCCAAATGAACCTCTCCATCTTCTTTTATACCTTTTCCCCATTCAAAATCCAAAGTTACTTTATTTTAATAGCAAAACATAAGTTTCCAACATTACTTTTTGGCCACTTAGTTATACTATTAATTTAAATTTAAGCATTTAAAAATAATTTTTATTTTAATAATAATATTGTTATTAAGTTGGCCAAAAGATTAGAAATGATCGAGCCCAGCTTAAATAGTATTATTAATTATTTTAATTTATAAAATGGGACATTACAGTCTGCCCTTCTAAAAATTGCTTGCCCTCAAGCAATTAAAACCTCATATGCTCTAGTATCACTATGCCAAAGTGATGAATCATGATGTAGTCTCGTAGAGTTTGGACCTTGTACCTATCAAATGAGATAGCTCCCACTAGAGAACATAGTGTGATATATCCCCAATGGATACTAATGCAATTCATCTTCAATATGATCTTCCAAAAGTTTTTGATGCCTAAAGGCACCCACTATCTCCCATAAGACTGAAAGTTTCCATGTGCTCTCCCCATTGTGTTATTGTTATCTAACTTGGCTCCCCCATACAATGAAGGATCTAGAATACCCAATCTTTGAGTCCCAATAGATTCTTCTATGATTTTATGAGATCCTCCCAATATATGGTAAAGATCAAATTGTGGATAGGCTAGAGGAAAGTTACAATAGCCACAAATCAATTATAATTTCATCCACATTAGAGTTCTTATGTCCTATTTGGTTGTTCTCTTGTGTTGGAATCTTCTACCTATATCATGCAATGAAAGAATTACCTTGAGGTGGGAATCTTGTAGCTATTCATCACTATCAATAGCAGTTGTAAGCCTATTTTTTTAAAAACTTAACAACATTACAATGATATAAAACTACCAAACTAAAATTTTATTGAAAGAGACAAAACTATGAGCAATGTAGAAGTTGATAGCCAACATATACGGACTAAAATTTTGAGATCAATAGATAAGAAGTTGGAAGACAAAAACATGTACCTCAAAAATCCACCTGGATTCCATGCCATTATGAAAAATGCATTTTGAACCAAAGGTTCCATCTTTATTCTTTCATCTTGCTTAGAATGATGTCCAAATTGAAATAGAGCTATGCTAACATTATCATAGTGTGAATTAACATTATAATAGTGCTTACCATGATGATAACAAATATAAAATGGCATATTATGAAACAACAAATATGAAAACATAATTTTCTTTTTTATGATTTATCAATAGGTGCCTTTGAGTGGTTTTCCTTGACACAACTATCCTTACAATGCTTGGAATATTGATAGGAAATTCTAGGGTTGTTTATATTAAAGAACTTTCACTTTCCACTTGCATGGTGGATTATTTTATGGGCTACTCAATGACTTCTTTTAGATCTAAATTAGCTTGCTTTTTGATTTCTTCCTTAGGATTCTTTTGAAGTTTTGGCTTTCCAACTTTCTTCTTCAAAATTTTATTTCTATTGTCTTTATATACCTCCAATAATTCTTTGAAGGTATTACAAAATGTGTATATATCAAATTTCTTATCATAATCATTAAAATTAAAATTTTTGACCTTGTCCCTATCACATTGCTCTTCCAACCATGCCTTCTCAATAGGATCATTATTTTGAATTCTTCTAAATGAATCTAAGACTTTATAGATGATATAAAACTATTTCATAATTTGATTCTTAATATCTTGGCATTTTACCTATACTTCTTGTCTTAATTTTATATTGATTTATTCAAGATTATCCTTAGCTTTGTGTTGCTCTTTCTATATTTGCATCCACACCTCTTGGATAGGATCTATGTATTCTTCCTTTGGTAAGAAATTAGGTCATCAATCCATTTTAGATAAATTAAATCCCATAGTTGGCTAAGAGATGGCTCTAATACCACTATAATGTTCCCTTTAGGGTAGATTTATACAATTTTGAAATTCACTATAAACCATTGAAATAAAATATAAATTCTAATTTTTTTATCAAACCCTAACCACAAAAAAATTCAAAATTATGGAAACACTTATTTTAGATCAAAATTCAATATTTAATTGACACAAACCCTTTCAAAAATTAAGACAAGTACAACCATCAAAATACCTCAAAATATAAAATTTTAAACCAAATATATAGCTATAAAATATTATAAAAATACTAGCTAAAGGAGTGTATGATCAAACACCAAAAACCTCGAATTGCCCCAAAAATTGCATTCTCAAACCCTTAAAGGTTTTTTATTCCTTATGATAGGGATCCCAACTAAGTCATTACCCTTTCAAGGGTTGTTTATAATAGCTTACCACCTCAACAAGATATCCAACTAGTGTGATTCACTTGGAAAGATACATTAGATCTGAAATATGTCAATTCCTACTCAAATATGACCTCTAAATGAAGTCACCCACTGAAAATTGAATGGTTTCATTCTCAATATTCAATTACCAAAGAGGGTTTTCACCATATAGGGATTAAATTATAAGCAAACTGCTCAAATTATAAAATAACAAATGATAAATGAATGATAGATGCCCTAGGGTTTGTCTTATCGTTTAGCCAAAGTTCTTATTCTGGTCCAGACTATCTTACACAATTCCTTTCTGGTTCATTCCTCCAAAAATTAATCTTAATTATGTCCACTTTCTACCTCTAGGGCCTAATTTTTTAATTTATTGGAGTCATTCCCCTGGTCATTTTTACTTCAAAGGTCTAGGTTCATCTTACTATAATGTTTTAGTCCTCTATTATTCACATAACCCATTTAATACATCTTAAGTCCTAAGTCATGCCTTTATTCCTTTCTCACTTGCTTCCTTTATTACTCATGGACATGATTGCTACCTTAATCCCACTTCATAAACTAATGGGTCCATAAAATCCCTTTTATTTGGTGTTTTGAATGTTTGAGTCTATGACCTTGAGAAGTCTGTGATCCCATTGATGAAGTTATTGGGTGAATTCATTATGAAGGAATTATCTCAAGGATATTCATCAATGACAAATTATAAAAGTGTAGAAATAAAGAAATCACAAGACAAAGTTACCTTTCAAGGTGAAAACCATAAAGGAGACAAGAATTTTAAATTGGGAAACCAAACATATTAGATAAAAACCCATATGATCTTATTAGAAGGATTGAAACCAAAATCTCCACAAGTACAATATTGAATCAAGAGCACAAGAGAAGAAGAGAGAGAGCTATGAGTTTCTAGTGAGGAAAGAGGAGAGAAGAGGTTATTTTATAGAGCAAGAGGATATTAATGAGAGTTACAAAGAATCCCATGATTACCTTACAATCCTCCTTTATGTGTGCCATTTGTTCTTTATTCCCTTAGAGAGTGGAGGTAAGTGTGTGCCAAGTGGGTAAGGTATAGTTAAATAAAAGTAAATCTAAATCTAAAAAGTGGATTAGGGAGGTAAGTGACACCTCATAAATGTAGGAATAAAATGCATTTAAAAATATAATAAATGCACACATAACTGAGACTTAAGATAAACCTATAAATCTAAGAATGACCCAAATAAGGTTAATTCTCCAACAAACCTTCACTTTCCAATTGCATGGTGGATTCTTTTATGGGCTATTCACTAACTTCTTTTAGATCTGAATTCTCTTGCTTCTTGATTTCTTCCTTATGATTCTTTTAAAGTTTTGGCTTTCAATCTTTCTTCAAACTTTTATTTCTATTTTTTTCATATACCTCCAATAATTATTAAAGGTATTATAAAATGTGTATATATCAGCCTTCTTATTATATTCATCAAAAGTAAAAAAATTGACCTCATCTCTATCACACTACTCTTCCAACCATGCCTTCTCAATAGGATCATCCTTTTGAATTATTATAAATAATTATAGGACTTTATAGCTCATATAAAACCATTTCATAAGTTGAATATTAATATATTGAATTTTCACCTATACTTCTTGTCTTGATTTTCTGTTGATCTATTCATGATTATCCTTAGCTTTTTGTTACTCTTTATATATTCGCATCCAAACCTATTAGATAAGATCTATATATTATTCATTTGGTAAGAACTTAGGTCTCCAATCCATTGTAGATAACTCAAATCCCATAGTTGTCCAAGATATGTCTCTAATATCATTGTAATGTCCCCTTTAGGGTAGATTTAAACAATTATGGAATTCACTACAAACCATTGAAATAAAATGTTAATTCTGATTTTTTTTATCAAACTCTAACCATAAAAAATTTCAAAATTCTTGAAACACTTATTTTAGATCAAAATTCAATATTCAATTAACATAAACCCTTGCAAAAATTAATATAAACATAACTATAAAAATACCTCAAAATATGAATTGTTGAACCAAATATATAGCTAGAAAATATTGTAAAAATACTAGCTAAAAGAGTGTATGATCAAACACCAAAATAAACCTCAAACTGCCCTAAAAATTGCAATATCAAAGCATCAAAGGGGGTCGATGCCTTAGGAAAGGGCTCCCAAATGAGTCATTTCCCTTGCAAGGGATGATTACAATATCACACCACCTCAACAAGTTTCCCAATTGGTGTGATTCACTTGGAAAGATACATTAGATCTGAAATATGCAATTCCTACTCAAATATGACTTCTAAATGAAGTCACCCACTAAAAATTGAATGGTTTCATCCTCAATATCCAAATACCAAAAAGGGTTTTCATCTTCTAGGGTTGAATTAGAATCAAATTACTCAAATTATAAAATATAAAATAATAGATGAATGATAGATGCCTCAGGGTTTGTCTTATCCCTTAGCCAAAGTTCTTATTTTAGTCTAGAGTATCTTACATAATTCCCTTCTAGTTAATTCTGCCAAAAATTAATCTTAACTATGGCCACTTTCTATGTCTAAGGCCTAAGTGATTACTTTATTAGAGTCATTCCCATGGCCACTTTTACTTCAAAGGTCTAGGTTCATCTTGCTATAATTCTTGAGTCTTATATTATTCATGTCACCCATTTAATACATCTTAAGTCCTAAGTCATGCCTTTATTCCTTTTTCACTTACATCCTTTGTGACTCATGGACCCAACTTCTACCTTAATCCCACTTCATAAACTAGTGGGTCCACAAGATCCCTTTCATTTTGGTGTTTGGAATGTTTGAGTCTATGGGCTTGAGAAGTCTGTGATCCCATTGGTGAAGTCAAATATAGTTGTGGATTCCAAAAATATATGAAATGAGTTGAAAGATATAATGGGTATGCGTAAAGGATTTTTAAAGCAAGGGATCAACCCATGAACTCCATGGGCCATGACCAATTAGAATCCTCCACATGTCTCATTCTTATTGGTTAAGGAATGTAAAGTAAAGAATAAATCTAAAGTGAACTCTGTGCTCTATGACCAACCAAGGGTTTCCATGTGGACCAATCATGAACTATTTATAAAGATAAAAAGGAAAGAGATGTCTATGAACTCTATGCTCTATTACCAATGAGAAGTTACCTTGTGTCATCGATCAAAATTTGCCACATGTCTCACTATGTGACTAATAAAGAGATGGCACATGGATCATTCAAAAGAGGCAAGATAAAGGTCATAGTGCAGAGTAAAGGATGTGGATGTAAAATATCATGAAGTGAAATTTATAATCCCACTGGGATCTACCTAGAATGACGTGATTCTTTTTTTAAATTTAATCAACACATTCTTTCATTATATTACACCACAAGTATTTAATTAGTGATCTAGATAAAACACTCTAAGTATTATAACTATAAAATAATCATGTGACATCTATTCATCATTGACCACTATTTTCATATGAAACACAACATAACTGAATATAGAAACTAATTATAGATTTCCAACCATAGATGGCACAAACATGTAACCACTATTGTCATGGTATAATAAGTAAATAATTATATCTCATAAGGTATAATTTTTCAATAATAATAAATAAAATATAATATAGAAGATACAAGGCTCCATAGAGCAAGAGTTCCTAAACTCTAGTATCTATGGCAATCTCAAGTGTTGTTTCCAAATAAGTAGTATTGTGAAGAGGGAGAGAATCATCTAAGTGTTTTTCCACACCAACCATGGGAAATCATTCCCACACATAATCCCCCATCAAGGAATAGTCCTCCCTTCATAGATGAGTAGATAGTGACAGTGTAGGAATCTAGAGAGACAAGCTAGTACCCATGTGCTGTATGATTTCTAAGAACATTCAATGTACCATAACTAAATCCATTATAACATGATATCACACAAACATGTAAATCATACATATGAAATGATAATGTCTAATATTACTTTGGCCAAAATTTTCAATAGTTATTGATCTCTAGGATCAGTCAGATTCATACATCACTTGATCGAATTACCATCATATGGTATTGGTGATGCTAGCAAGTTAGTGAATTCCATCTCACTACTTACGTAGTAACAACAATACAATAATTTTTTAACACAAATATAACCAAAAAATTCATACATATTATTTCCTACTAGCAATCAAAAAATATGTTAAACACAGGAATAATCAAAATGCATACATTTAGTTTGTCAAATGTATGAATGCATCTCCATAATATTATTTATCACATAAATAATAAGAATAATAATTATAGTTTATACCAATTGGGTATAACTTATATTTTAGACTGCATACTCAAAATTTCATAAGTAAACACAAATGCAGTATATTCTATGACAAACATTATACACATAACAACCAGTCATAATTCTCATGAGCACATAATCTTTCATTTTAATAATTTTTATATTTTTAAGAGGTTGTATGCATGTATAAGTAGGGTTCTAAATTTTATAAGTCTATGACTTAGTTTTGAACCATCAATGTAACTATAAATATAAGAAATCATCACATACACTGCTAAATATGTATATGCACTCGTATCAACTAGTACACTCATGATACATATCATACACAAGTTTTCAATGGGATAATATCCAATACACTAACCAATAATTATCATTAAGTATTAGTGGACTATGCTATAGTAAACTCATCATTAACAATACACATAGTCCATAAATATACTAATCATTAATGTAACAATCATAGCATATACCAACCACTAACCACTAGAACAATATTTAGTAATACATTGTGAGTTACATCATCTAGTAATACATGTATACTTATGAATGAAGAGTTTTATATTTAATATATCAAGATAAGAGGGTATAATCAATATAGTATTTAGTATAGTCCTTGTACCAAATGAACTCAACCTATATATAGTTGATTTAGAGTATAAATACACATAGTACCTAAAAATCCATAACTTAAATATATATATGCACTTGATATGGTTTTAGTTTACTCCCTCAGTCAATATCTTCTCACACAATTTATTGTTTATAAACATCGATGTTCAATATATATCGATTCACTTATAATTCATCATATATATACTCAAATAGTATATACTTTATTGTGTATCAGGGAATTATGTATATTTTATTAAGTATAACTTTCTCTTTGTACACAATTTTGTGTAATATTTACACACACACAACCCACATATATATACAAATATATACTTTGTTTTGTATTTTAGGAGTACATAGTAAATATTTGTATATACATATATATATCCAATTTCGAAAGGCAAGACAAACATAGACTTTATAATGTATAAAATAAGGCTAATATATATGAGGATAAACTGAGTATGGAATCGATATACCATATATAAATATAAACATCAGATTACATATATTCAGAATGTGTTTTAGCAACATATAAATCGATTTTTCAATAGAATAAAGGCACCATAAATAAAGTGTTATAACACAATATATAACCTGATCTCAATTAATTGAACAAAGTTGACCGACATTATCAAACCCTATATATATGTGTGTGTGTCTATGTATATATATATATATATGCTCTCATTAATGGAACATAAACAATACAACAAACCATTAATGCTTATTAAAGTGCTTAGTGTTAGAGTATGTATGGCAAAATATTAATAGAACAAACCTGATTAAAATATTAATATAACAAAATATTAACGTGTATTATGTATGTTTTTAATAAGCCAATTAAAATATGAATATAATAGACCCAATCTCATTGTAGGTTTGATAGAGCATTATTTTCAATAGAAGAGAGGCGTCGTATAAATAAATATGTATATATATTATGTATAAGCTCTCCATACATAAAAACAATCTACTAGTTTATTCACTATGTCCTAGATTTTGTAGATCACCATACTTTTAGATGGTATGCCATATAGGCATAGCTCAGTGTATATATTTAGATCACCCTCTTATAGATTACCATATATATATATATATATATATATATATATATATATATATATATATATATATATACTTATTTTTTTATATATTCAATAATATTCAGTTCTACATAGTACAGTTTATTTGTTGGTTGTAAATCTATGTGGTGCAGAGTATTTAGTTGCATATGTAGGCATATTATGATTTTATTTAGGTATAATCTATATCATATCACTATATGTAATTGTATGTTATTTGTTCTATAAATATATACAACCCAACTCCCACTATTTAGACTTACATGCACATATCAACTCCCTAAAGATCAAATCATTGTATATACATAGATTACCATTTTTCAAAGTGTAATATATATACAAGTTATTCTCAATACTGGTTCAAAAATGATAGTTTTAACTAGTAGGTCACTATATTTATAATTAATATAATATAATCAAAGATAGTTTAAGTTGGTGGCATATATTCCTAGATAATCAAATAGAGCTAAGTATGTTCACTATTCATCATTACTAAAAATATTCAAACCATATAAAATTTCTAGCTTACACAAAATTAACAATGGTGCCTACCTCTCAAAGCTCCCACTTGAAATCTGAGAATCTCCACTCTTCTCCCTTTTATGTTGCTTCTCATCTTTTTCTTCCCTTCATTCTCTCTCTATCTCCTTTTTCTATCTCCCTTTTTCTATGCCATGTCTCCATTTATATGAGTACTGTGATTTTTTCTTTTAAAGCTGACTTTTTTTCTTTTATTTATTTTATCCAATGATTTTCTTTTGTTTTTCTATTTTTCTAGAATCTTTCCATAAACCACCAAGTCTTCTTCTTCTCTCTAATTTTCCTTAAATCAAAACTAAAAATCCTTGTTTTATTCTATTTATCTCACCACACCATTATTTTCTTTATTTTTATTTTTTAAGTATAAAATAATACAATTTTTCTAATTTATTACTAACTTAGAAATGCTAACAACATTAGGATTTTAATAGTAACTAGACTAATACATATAAAATTTATTATATTATTTTAATCTAAAATGGTAAATTAGATGTCTATTAAACCAATCACCAACATAATCGAACTACAATTATACATTTAACCCTATGCATAACATCCACAATGCAATCACACATACTCTATTCCACACACAAGTATTAAATTAAACTAACACACACGTATGCAATTTTTTAAATGTAGATAATGTAAAGAATATACTAATGCTAATAATTCAATTAGTGCATATAATGAGTGTTATGTGATGTGGTGTGTGTAGGATTCTAGGCATTCTTCTGTGATCCCTCAATACCTCCATCTATGTTACCCTCTCTAATGATGTTCTCTCTCTGTCATGCTCTGAGGGATGAGTCTCTCCTATGCCAAACTCACAACAAGCAGGTAGTTAGTCCATAACATCATGATATATATCATATTATTGAAATAATAAATCAACATTATCTCAATGTAAATGATATACACTACAACTAACTTATAGAAATACAATCATGTAACCAAAGAAATATTTAACTATCCCCTAATAACATATAACTCATAGCATAGTTAATAATAACCAAATCAAATTACCAACTATAAATATCTACGGATAATCAAGTAAGTTTGCTTAGTGAAGAATGAGGATGTAACTTCCTTCTTCCCTAAAGTTAGTCATCATCCTGATGACATTTATTCAAGCATAAGTATCACATCAAGTAAATAAATATAGAAATCACTGTAGAACTCATCATATTCTTCCTAAGTAGAACTATCTTCAGAGTACTGGTCTTATAATATTTTGCACTATGACATCTCCTTACTGCACAAATAAATTTTGCAAGTGTCAATTACTTTGATTGGTTTTACCATGACCACCTTGAGATCCAGAACCTACAAAGCATTCCAATCTAGCACATGCATATGACTAGCTATATACTTTTTAAGATAAGAAACATGGAAGACATTATGTAATAAAGCTAGAACTAGTGGCAATGCAAGCCTATATACTATATGATTGACCACTTCTAACACCTTGAAGGGTCCCACATATCTCAGTGAAATTTTCACTAACTTCTCAAATTTAATTGATCTCTTTTATGGCTTAACCTACAAGAACACTTTATCACCTACAAAAAACTACTTATTTATTCTTTTCATATCAAAATAATTCTTTTACCTATCATTGGCCTTAGCCAATATCTCTCTGATTGTTCTGATTTGATCTTCCATTTTTGATAGCATCTTAGGTCCAAAAACTACCTTGTTTTCCAACCTGTCCCAAATGATAAGTGTCCTACACCTTTTTCATATAATGCTTCAAATTGTGCCATATTCAAAGTTGATTGGTATGAGTTATTATAAGCAAACATAACCAATGAAAGATAATCTTCCCATTTTTACTGCTAATCCATGCAATACATATGAAGGAGATCCTCTAACACTTGATTAACTCACTCAATCTGACCATCAGTCTCTAGCTGATATGCAATTATGAAGTTTGATTGCATTCCCAAAGATAAATTTAGAGTTACCTAAAACCTAGAAATCCATACAAATTATCTTCTCTAGAAATCCATACAACTGATACACTTCTTTTACAAACCTCTCTGTAAGAATAGGTGAAGCATCTATCAAATTTTTTGGTATAAAATGAGCCATATTGGTTAGCTTATTAACTAATACCAAGATCATATCATGCATACTCCATGACAATGGTATCGCTTGGACAAAATCCATATTGATCACCTACCACTTCCATTCTAGTATATCATGCAGCTATAACAATACATCTAGATGCACATGTTAAAAATTCACTCACTAACATTCTAGACAATGTGACATAAATTCCATTATATCTTTATTGATTCCCTTATATAAATAAAGTGGTATAAGATCTGCCATAAATTTGGTTACTCCTAGATGTCTTGAATATGGATCATTGTATAGTTCCTTTAGAACTATGCTCTATAGATTCTCTCGATCTAGCACATACATCCTTCCATTATAATGCAAAATACCATCATGATCTAATATGAATCCTTTATAAATATGACTCTGAGCATTTTTAAACAATGTTTTCATGACTTGATCATATAATTCATCTCCTAGTGATAATTTAATCACTCGATCCCTAAAATTACTCTTGATAGTAGTCATGTTTATTATGTACCTTCTATGACTTAGGGCATCAACTATTCTATATTCCTTACCTTTGATATAGTTGATATCAAAATTATAATTAGATAAGAACTCTAGATATCATCTCTAACAAGCATTCAAATTTAGTTGGGTGAATATGTACTTAATTCCTAAGTTGTAGGTCTTGAGTTCAAATGGTTTTACCAACAAATAATGTTGCCAAACTTGCAAAGCATGCATAAATGCTACAAGTTCTAGGTGATGAGGGGCATAGATCACCTCATAAGGCTTCAACTTCTTTTATTCATAAGCTACTACTACACCATCTTACATAAGGACTCCTCCTAGTCCATCCCCAAATGCATCTATGATCACCAAAAATTGACCATTAGGGTTAGGAACTCTTAGGATTGGTGCTGAAGTAAACTTCCTTTTGATTTCCTAAAAAGCTACTTCACACTTATCTAACTAGATAAAACTTTTGTTTTTTTATTGCAAAGAGGTAATCGGATTAGCTATATTGAAAAAAATCGTAACAAACTTCCTGTACTAACTTGTCAATCCCATGAAACTTCTCACCTCATGGACATTCTTTGGTACTGGCCACTCTATAATGGATCTTATCTTTTTTGGATCTACTAAAATGCCATCTATGTAGATAATATGTCCCAAATATTTCACTCTTTCTTGGAAAAATGCACACTTAGACAACTTACCATATAACATGTGCTTCTACAACTATTACAGAACTAGTTCTAGATGTTGAAGATACTGCTCTTAATTATTGGCGTATATAAAAATGTCATCAAGAAAGACCAAAACAAAATTATCTAAAAAATATTTGAACACATTGTTCATGAGATTCATGAATGTTGTAGGAGCATTTGTCAACCCAAATGCTAACACTGTGAACTCATGCTACCCATAACAAGTTTTGAATGTTGTCTTGAATATCCTCATCCCTTATATTTAGTTGATGGTATCCTACTTTAAGATCAATCTTAGAAAATATCATTGTTTCCTGCATTTGATCAAAAATATCATCTATACAAGGTAGTGGATACCTATTTTTTATAGTTGCATTGTTCAACATTCTATAATCTATGTAAATTCAAAGAGTACCATCCTTCTTCTTGACAAAGACAACTGGTGAACCCCATAGTCACACACATCTTAATCAACCTATTTGACAACTCCTAGAGTTTAGCCTTCAATTCAAACAATTTAGTGGTTGTCATCCTGTAAGGTGCTTTAGACTGAGGTTTTGATCTGACTATGATATTGATAGAGAGATCAAACTCACATCTAGGAGGCAATCCTAGAAATTATTTTGGAAACACATCATGAAAATTTCTAAGGAATGGTTCCTTAGATTATTCCATCTCATTTATCTTGATAATAAATGCTTGGCATCCTTTTTCTTGAGCCTTCTTGAGTTGTATTGCTTAAATTTGCCTAATCTTCAACTCCCTATTTTTACTTTGAATTTGCATCTAATTTCAAAAATTGTCTAGACACTCAACCTTCTTCAAGTAATAGTCAACCTTGGACCTGAAGGTGCTTCAGGGGGAACCATGATGTTATGGAAGAAGAATCATTACTCTGGATCTATCTTGATGGATAGGAAAAATCTTATGATTGTTAAAATAACTAGTGTTGACCAAAAGAAAATATGGTATATTGTAAATATCTATGCTCCTAATGTCAAGATCCAAAGGAAAAAGGTCTGGGAGACTATCTCAAATTTCAAAAGTAAAGACTATTGTGGATGATGGATTATAATGGGAGACTTTAATGTACCTCTTTATGATCATGAGAAAATGGGAGGTAACGCTATTCAATTGGAAGGGAGATTTGATCTAATGGAGTTTATAAACAAAGAAGGTCTAATGGATATGGAACTTCAGGGAATTCAGTTTACATGGAGTAATAAGAGAATTGGCAATGATTGTATACAAGCCAAGCTTGATAGGGCCCTTATCTCTCCAGACTAGACAAAAGAATACATATGTAATTTGGAAGCATGCCATAGAATAGGTTCGGATCATTATCCTCTTTTTTTCATGGCGGCTAAAATAAACTTGAAAAAGAATCATCCTTTCATATTTGAAAAGATGTGGTTACAACACCCACAATTTGAAAGTAAAATGAAAGAGTGGTGGAATATTGATATTGGGGGCACGACCCTCTTTAGAGTTGTTTCCAAGCTCAAAAACGTTAAAAGGGAAGTCAAGAAGTGGAATAAGTATTGTTTTAGAAATATCTTCAAGAAAAAGAATGTTATTAAGGAGGAAATTAGTAGAATTCAAGAAAAAATTCAGCAAGATGGATACACTTCAGACCTCCTTACTGAAGAAAATGAACAGTTGGTCCAATATCAAGATATTATAACTAAAGAAGAAATCTATTGGAGACAAAGGTCCAGGTTGTTATGGTTGAAAGAAGGAGATAAAAATAATTTTTTTTTCCATCTTTCCACTTTGAAGCATAGAGCTAAAATTCATATTCCATACCTAAAAAAAGGAGATCAGAAGATTTTAGAGGAAAAGGAAATCAAGGAGGAAATGCTATCCTTTTTCTCATCCCTGATGAAGGCTAACTTCAATATCAATTTAGAAAGTCAGGCTGATATCCTACGTGTGGTTCCTCCTCTGGTCTCGAAGGAATAGAACAAAATGTTATGTTCAATACCAAAGGATGAGGAAATCTTTAAAGCGGTATGTTCTCTAGGAGGAGATAAAGCACCTGGACCTGATGGATTTCCCATGTTCTTTTTTCAAAAACTTAAAAAATTTGTTGGCAAGGATGTAAGTAATGCAGTGAAGGAATTCTTTGGAGCCAAATAGATGCTTAAGGAAGTTAATTCCACCTTTTTGTGTTTGATTCCAAAAAAGATTGGTGCTGACTCTCCTGATCAGTTTAGACCGATTAGCCTGTGTAACTCATTCCACAAGATCATATCCAAAGTACTTACATCCAGACTTATTCAAGTGATTCCTTCGATAATTGCTGACCATCAAATGGATTTATCCTAGGTAGACAAATCCTCAATTCTATAATTACTACTCATGAGAATATTCATTCGATGTTCAGTTCTGACAATGAGGGTTTCATAATGAAAGTTGATATTGCAAAAGCATATGATAGGGTGGACTGGTTATTCCTTTCAAAGTCTTACTGCTTTTGGATTTGAACAAAAGGTGGTTGATATTATTTACCAGCTGATTTCTACTTCCTCTATTGTTGTAATGGTAAATGGGAGTTCATCCCATTTCTTTAATCCATCACGGGGATTGAGACAAGGGGACCCTATATCCCCCATTTTGTTTGTAATTATGGCTGACTGTATGGGAAGATATATAGGGGATTTGGTCCATAAAGGTTTATTTAAGGGATTAAAACCCTCTTTTCATCCTCTAGTATGTTCCCACGGACAATTTGTTGATGATACTATCTTCATGGGGAAATCTGAAGTCAAGGAAGCAAGAAATTTGAAGCAAGCTATAAATTTATATTCATCTGCTTCTGGTCAGTTGATTAAGTGGAATAAAAGTGCAATGTTCTTCACCAATACCCCAATTCAGAGACAGAACAAAATTGCTAAAATCCTTGAATGCTCTATAGGTTCTTTCCCCTCTTCTTACCTGGGTCTTCATCTAGGGATGAAAGTCCCTGAAGCCTTTTGGGAGGATCTCATTAACAAATTCAGTAAGAAACTTGTGGGATGGAAAGGAAATTTTTTAAGTCAGGCAGGAAAGTTAACCCTCCTCAAAGCAAGTCTTCAAAGCATACCTACTTATGCTTTAAGTCTTTTTAGAATTCCCACCAAATTTGCTGAAGCTATTGAAAAAATCCAAAGAAACTTTCTATGGACGGGTACCGAGGAAAAAAGGAGAATGCCTTTAATTGCCTAGGACAACATTTGCAAACCTTTCAGGGAAGGAGGGCTAGGAATAAGGAAAATTAGAAATATGAATACAGCTCTCTTAGCAAAATTGGGATGGAGGGTTTATCATGAAAACAAAGAATGGAGTAACATATGGAAGCATAAGTATTTATTTAATGCAAAATCCCTTTCTGATTTCTTTTCTTACCCTGACATTACCCGACCATCTTCCATATGGGGGGTAGTTTAGGGAACTAAACAAATTTTAGAAGAAGGATGTTCATGGAAAGTTGGTAATGGAATAAAGGTGAAATTCTGGGAGGATGCTTGGTTAAAAGAAAACCCTTTGATAGAAGAATTCCAAGATAAAGAGGTAATCGACCGATGTAAGCAAATATATGGAATAATGGTAAACCAATACTGGCAGAACAACTCCTGGGTGAACTTAATTGATCTTGATCAAGATTTCAATAATATACAATTATCCCTCAATGCTATCTCTCTCTATCCTAATCTTGAAGATAAGATTATTTGGCATGATGATCCTAGCGGACAATTTAAAGTTTCTACCATTTTTACTTCAAAGTGAAATGGTAATCAACCTTTGTGGACGCATGCCTAGATCAAGGGGCTTATCCCTAAAATCAAAATCTTCTACTGGACCCTTCTCCAAAACAAAATCCTGACTCTAGACAACTTGCAAAAAAGAGGAATATATGTGGTGAGCAGGTGTATTCTATGTAAAAAAGGTTTTGAAGATAGAGATCACTTGTTTGTGAACTATTCTTTTATGCAGCAAGTCTGGAAAGAGATCCTCAATCTTTGGGGTATTGCATGGGTTCAACACAAAAGTGTGGAACTATCTTTTAAAAGTTGGTACTGTCCCTCCAAGAATCTTGATGTTCTTTTTTTCTAGAAATTAACTCTTCCCCATATTTGGTGGGGAATATGGAAAGAAAGAAATAATCAATTTTTTAGAAGTAAAGAACTTCCAGGATGGGTGTTGGGGCAGAACATTATTAGAGCAATTAAGGAGAATTTCTCATTGCAAAGGGATCCTAATCCAACCTTTCAAATTGATAATTCCTTAAGATAAAAAAGGCCTAATGTAAAAATTGAAAATCCAAGATTAGGTGTTACTTGGAATGTCCCCCCTCATGGGTGGATCAAAGGAAACTTTGATGGAGCCACTAAAGGGAGCCCAAGAAATGTAGGATGCAGAGGAGTCTTGAGAGATCATATGGGAAACATAATTGATGCTATTGTTATTCCCATTGGTAAGTTGAATTGTCATATTGCTGAAGCTTCTGCAACCCTTCAAACCATCAAACTAGTTGTTGAATCGGGATATTCTAAATTATGGTTGGAAGGGGACTCCCTGAATATCATAAATATATTAAATAATAAAAATTCTATTTCATGGTCTATAGAGGCAATGGTGATGGAAATGAAAACCTTAATTCAAAAATTTGAGAAAGTTACTATTACCCATACTTACCATGAAGCCAATGGGGTTGCTGATTGGATAGCAAATCATGAAGTTCGAATAGGACACAAGGTGAGTTGGCAGGATACATTAAATAAGAACATGGATCTTAGAGTGCTCATTAATCATGATGTAATTCATGCAAAGGAGGGAAAGATTAGCTTGGAATAGAAAATCAATGATTTGGTGGAGTGGCCTTACGGAGAAAGGATCACACTCATTAAACAAAAATGTTCTAGAGAACGTGAAGTGGATTCTAAATGTGCCAGAAAAAGGCGAGTTTTTTTCCAAATTGATAATATCTGGTCTCATTGTTTAGCATTCAGTGTTTGGGTGTTACAGGATATTTGTATGGCTCACAAAATGAAAATAGAACCAAGGAAGTAGGAACCTAAAAACTGCGAAGATTGGAAAGAAAAACAAGATGTCTGGAAGATCCTTCAGAGAGGGAAAGTTGTGAGCTACCTGGAATGGCTACATGGTTCAAAACCCCATATAACGATGGCTTTTTTCAAAAATTGGATTGATGACAGGGTAACTCTCCATGACATCATGGTGAAACTCACTGAGGAATTAATAGCAGAGATCACGGGGCTTCCAATGGAGGGAATTAAATTCTCAAAGCAGACCAGCATTTCTAATGAGGCTTTCTGCAAATTCCCAAAGACGGATGTTGAGGAGCAACAGTTGGAAAAGAGTGGGGACTTATTCGACTTGGAGCAAATTAAGGGAATCTAGAGAGACATCTTATGCTGCATCCGTGAGTATTTCATACTTGATGGAAGAAGCAAAAGAGTCCACAAATTTCACTTTGTTTTTCTTAATCACTTCAAACACAAAGTAAGAATCTCCTTTCCTTTCTATTTGCGCTTCTCTTTGCTCCAAAGTCTGTTCGCTCACAGGAAAAAGGAGTCTCATCCTATATTGCATGAGGGATTAATTCTAATAATTGAAGGTCACTGCAAAAACAAGTCCATTATTTTGAATCCTTATTTGGATAAAAATAAGGACTTACAGAGCAACAAGAATGAAATAGTAAAGGGGAAAGAAAAAGCTAAATCCAAATCCCCTAGCTTTAAAAATTAGATTGCTGATGAGGAAACAGAGTGGGATAGCACTAAAAGTTCTGAGGAGGAGAGTATGGAGGAAGAGGGAGGAATAGAAAGTAGGCAATCAAGCTCCAGCAAGGAAGATGAAGTTAAAGGCAAGAATGAGAAAGAGGGGGTTACTATAGAGGAAAAAACTAAAAACAATAACCATGATCTTGAGGAAAACCAGCAAGTGCTTGGGGAAACTGATAAAGATTTGGATTTTTAATTTGAGGACCCTACTTCAAAAACTGAGAAGGAATATCTAGTTCAGGTTGCCAATCAAGTAATGGAAATGGGAGCTCAATTTAAGGATGCTTTTAACCATAACGAAAGCCCTGTTGAAACTAAGGAACAGAAATGAATGGAAAGGGAGGATCATATGGAAGAAGATGAAAACAGTCCAAAAGAGAACAAAGAAGATTTGAGTGATATAAGGTAGAATGACGGGAGGCACCCCCTATGAGCTTGGCCAATTGCAAAGCAGACGCTATCCTTCAATTCGACTCATGGATGTACAAGGAGATAATGGGCCTTAAGAAGAAAATGGAAATAATGGAACGTAATCAGGAAGCAGTTTGGAATAAAATGAATAACATGGAAAAGCAGATGAGGGATATTCCTATCAAAATCAAAGACTATGAGAACAATCTAAGGGAACTCATTAAGGAAAGCAGAATGAAGATGGAGGAGGTAACCTCTAGCATATGTGCAGCTGCTGTAAATATTGGAAAATGAGCAAATGAGGAAATCAAATCCTTGGAGGGGTCTATCAAGAGAACAAGATAGAGTTCAAGAAAGAAAGCAATGCAAGAGGGTGCTACGTTGGTGGCTACTACCATACAAGACACTGCTGTGAAAGGTAAGGAAGCAGTGAAGATGATTTTAGAACTAGAAGAATAGGTCCATTGAGTACCAACTATCTTGGTTCTTTTAGTTGGATGTAATATCTGGTTCCATTTTTTGGTTTTTGTTTTCTTATCACTATGGAGTTTCCTGATCTCTGTAAAACCTGGGGTTAGTCTTTTGTTTTTCTAGATTGGTGGTTTCAGGTCCATGTAAAACCTGTTTTTGATACTTCTTTGAAGTAGGTTATAGGCTTCACCTGTGGACATATTTGTTATATCCTTCTCCCTATGTTTCAAGGTTTCGGGGTCCCTTCAAAACCTGTTTTTACCTTAATCTAAAATAGTCAACCTTGGACTTATGTTTCGCAAGCCAATTGGCTCCTAGGATCACACAATATGACCCTAGTGGTGCTACATATATATCCATTACTATTTTGAACTCAGGCAATCTAATCTCTACTTTGACCAAATACTTGTCAATCATGACATTTAAATCATTCCATATTATATTGACCATGTATTTTCTATTAATCTATCTCTTTTAGATAAATTACTAAGAATTTTAGGAACTATAAAACATTTTTTATCCCCTATATCTATCAAAATAAAAACTGGATGTTCAAACAAAATACCTGGCAGCTCTACAGGTAAAGCTTGAAATTTGGCTTGCTGATTATCAACTACCACATGAATACACTACTAAAAAATTCCTTGATGAGGAGTAGGACCTTTGTTCTTTGACTTATCTTGGTTACTATTATCACTCAAAATGTGCACCCATAGATGCTCTATGGCATGGGAAAGCTTTACAGTGGGCACTAAGCACAGAGGTATTATAATTTAGTTGCATGCATGAGCATTGATTGTCTTGTCATTATGATGGAAAGGCCCCCAAGGCGTGGGACCCTTCCACTCCTTAGAATGATTCTACAGAGTAGGCTAAATTTTTTATATTCTAAGCACACCTAGTTTAAGACCAATGCACAGGCCTAAAGAGTAAAAAGGTAATCTATTGCTAGTCTAAACCTAATAATTTGATGAGGAAAAGGGAGAGAGTGTATAAAGAAAAAAGTGATGCACCTAAAATAGAGTTATTGCTCATACTACCATAAACACAATGTAAACACAATGTAAGAGCTTGGAAACAAGGCAATATCACATAGTTTTTTCCAAGTCATTCTATGTGCATAAGTACTTTGCATAGAGGCACATGAACATAGCACTATGATGAGAGGGATGACATATGGTCCATAGATAACATCGACATAGACTCGAGTGTGCATAGAATGTGACTAGCAAGTGAAATCTAAGTTTAATGAGGAGGTGTAGGGGATGAGTGATCAAAGAGGGGTGAACATTACACATAGACAAAAATCAACAAACACAAAGAGCACATAGATCATCAGAATAGCGAAAAGAGGTGAACTTAATTCTCATTAGCATATAAGGAATTAGCCAATACAAGTGCTCATGGAGGGCAAATTTTTGTAGTATGAGGCTACTAAAAATATGTCAACCCTTTTTACAATGGAAGAACTAGGCTTTTATAGAAGATAAAGCTAGTTTTATAATAAATGTGCCACTTGGGTGAAGGGTGAAACATTTAATGGATTTACAGTGCCATGGCCATGTTTTTTGAAGTCTGCCTGATGATTAGACCTAGATTGATGATAGGATCACTTCTGGATGCACATGTGTTAGAAACTAGAAGATTTCCTTATCAATATCAAATGATGGTGTGTACTTCAAATCCCAATACCAAGTAGCCACTTTCATATTTAATTCTAAAAACACCTCAAGTTCATTTCAATTATCTCCAATGGCCTTCATTAACTGTACCAACCTCCTGACACATGGTGATTTAATGGAATCTCAGGGAAGCTCTTTGAATTAATGGATAGGAGTGGCATGGGTGTGACATGCAGATGGTTGGTGCTTATTCTAGGTAGCTAAAAATTTCTTTATGATTAAGTGAGCATAGGGTTGATATGTGGTAATGGCAAAATAAAGGCTACAGGCTATGTCATTCAAGGGCACAAATGTGAGATTTTATGTGTGGGCATGGATCCATGTTGGATGGGTGTGAAGAAGATTTTAAAGTAGATCACACACCAATATGAAGCTTTTGGACATGCTAGAGTGTTCCCACAACCACTTCTTGTACCATCTCTTTCACTTGGTCATTTCAGAGTCCAAGGACCTACACTCTAAAGTTTTGCATGCCTTTAACCCACATGCCACAAAACCCTATGTAAAGATATGCATTGATATCCTTATGCTGGTGTGAATCATTACTACCCTACTGCATAGATCTACACCTCTAGTTTAGGCTTAGGCAAAGATGGGAAGCATCTACACTTCTTCTACCTAAAGCATTTGGGACCTCACAACTATGTTAACCTTTTATATGATCCTCGGAGGCCTCATGTTGATCGAGGGGTCAACTTAGAAAGTCAATAGTTATATTCATGAGCATAATGGTCACCTTCATAAATTAAGTAACCTCCAAGTGGTCCTTTCCTATCAGTGTGTTCGTTTCCCTTAAAACTACCTTTGAAACCATTGCCTAATTTCTTATTTTTTAAACCATTATTGAATTTGGCATTATGATTTTTGAACTGCCTCCTGGAGTTTACACTCCTCTACTTCCAATTCTTTTTTAAAGTTGGTTTAAAACTTCTAAACTTCTTACTAAACTTATCCCTATCTTATTTAAGAGATTTTAACTTTTATTCTTGTTCGATTGCCTTCTCAAAGACTTGGTCCATGGTAGATGGTCTATGAATGCCCACCTTTCCACCAATCTGGAGTTTTAATCCCATGATGAACTTCCTAATTGTAAGCCTCTCATCTTTCTAGTATTGAGGTACATACTTTAGAAGTTTTGTGAACTACTCCTAGTACTCATTCACTGATAAGTCTCCCTGCTTTAGATTTTATAAATATGTAAGCTTCTAGTCAAAGTATAACTTTGGAAGCCACTGTGATATGAGTAATGTCATAACTGCTTCCAAGTAGTGGTGGTTGAGTTAATATTCATTTACAAATTATTATTGGCCCTCCACATAATTGCTTCACCAGCCAACTCATATGCTCCCCAAATTACTTTAGTGATCTCAAAGTAGTTTTGAATCTCAAAATAATTCTCCATCTCAGTCAACCATGCCTCAAATTTGTCACCCAAAATAGCTCCATCAAACTTAGGTGGATTCACCTTATTCATATCTCTATCCAACTCTACAACTACCTGAGCTCTCATATCCTAAGGTTTTTCCTATTCAAATGGATGATATTTAGGTTTTTCCTAATGTTATTCCTCTTTATGACTATGAACTTCCTACTCTAGGGCTGAAATTTAGTCTCTGGTCTCATTCATGGTCATGAGAATTTGATCCAAATTTCTTGTTTGCTTAGTGACAAATTGGTTAGGATCAAATGGAGGGCTACTATCATTGACATTTGAAATACCCTCTCTGGATACTCTAGGCTTCACCATTCTCCTCTCTGTCAAATAGAAGGATATGAAAATGTTAGTAGACTCATTAAGTCTTAAAGTTTGAGCCATAGCTCTGATACCACATGTAATATCCCCTCTAGAATCTACTTAGAATAACATAATTTTTAAAAATTTAATCAATGTATTATTTCATTAGATTACACCATGAGAATTTAATTAGTGATCCAGGTAAAATACTCTAAGTATGATAACTATTGACAATTTTTGGTCTTGCAAGCCAAAAATTGGTCCCCCCTTTTCTTTCCTTACTGTCCCAGTTTTTGATACCTTTCACCTTGCTGCAATCATGGTTTTTCCCCCTTGTCATAGGCCTATTCCATGAAAAAGCTGAGTGATTTGAGTCCTATAGGTTTTGGGTTGATATGAGGCTTGTTTCACTTTAGAAAATTACCTCAGGCATGCCTTTTATTGTAAAGGAATGGGCCAGTTCTAAAAATTGCAAGTATTTTATAAATGCTCCGAAGGGCAAGTGCCCTTCTGGAGGGCAGGCAGGGGACAAAATTAGACCATTCAACAGGCTCTAAAGGGCAACTTTGGGCCCAAGATACCCTTGTGAAGGGTATAAGCACATTCCAAGAGACCAAGGTAGAAGACCAAAAAGTAAAGTTTCCTTCAAAAAAGTGAGCAAGGCAAAGGATTCCTTCAGACTTTTGTCTGAAGGAAATCCATGGCAAAAAAGGTCAAAGGTCAAGGGGAAATACAAGGAAAAGTCCAAAGGCACATTAATTTAGACAAAATGTCTGAAGGAATTCAAGAAGAGAAAGTGCCGAGACTCCAAAGAGAAAGACTAAGGCATGAAGAAAGATTTCCTTCAGAAAAAATGTCTGAAGGAATTAAGAAGACCAAGGTAGCCTGAAGGAATTTGAAGGGCAAGTGCCCTTGCAGGGGACTCTCAGCTGCCAAAAGGGGGACCTTTCCCAAGCTCCGAAGGAACACCTTCCCTTTGGGAAGGGAGAAATACAAAAAGGGCCAAATAAGTTGCCAAAGGGGTGATGGGCCCAAAGATGTCAAATTCAAGGCAGCAAACTAGTTGTTGGCTTTTAAAAGGCGACAGGCCTGCGAATGTCAAATTTATGATGGTGAAATAGTTGTTTAGTTTTTGAATAGTGATGGGATTTTAGATGTCAATTTTTGATGGGATGCATTGGCTATTAAGGAGAAGCCAAAGGACTAAGGCCTTCATAATAAGTGGTTGAAGGCTCATGGAGCAGACCTGAGTAAACTTAGTGACCCACCGAGAAAGGAGCCTGAAGAGCCAACAAACGATAAAAAGATAGCTTGAGAGATAAGTTGTAAAGAAAGAGACAAAAATAGTGAAAGTGTGACCATGCACACATAAGCCACGCATAGAATAAGATAAAATAGTCTAGGTGGCACAAAAAGCGCTGGCAGAAGAGTTATTATTGTGGGTGAAATAGTCCTTAAGAAATGGTCATCAAAGGGTGCAAGAATTCAATGGCGTGGCCTATTTTTCTTCATTTGAGCATGGGTGTGTAAACAGTCATGTAAGTTTTATACAGAGGGGTGGCCTTATCACTCAAATGACCAAACAATGCATGCTTTTACAATGATATTTAATATGATTTAAATGCCAAAGTCAAGACTTGGACTACCACAGCATGGGCCACTCATTCTAAAAAGTGCCTATGTCTTCCTTTTTTGATGCTATATATATTGTAACCTCTAAGTGAGGAAGATATCTCTCATTTTTTAAGGTGAAGCCCTGCCGAAATTTCACCTTGATCAATAAGAATTGTTTTACCTTTATCTGACTGGTTATGCTTCTGAATGTGTCTGTGTATCAATTATGTGTTCAGTCTTTTAGCTTAAATCTTTCACAAATTGATGCCAACATACCTGGTATAGACAAAGCACCATTTCCATAGGTTAATATAAGTGTTGCATCTAGAGCACAGAGACATAGAAGGGTTATCAAATAGTGTGTTTTTTATAGTGCATGTGGTAAGTTCATTTTCTATGTGTGTCTTCATTAAGCCTATTGTTAAAGTTCCCTACAATCTAGTATTTTATTAGATAAAGTGTATGTCTACCCTCTTTTGGTCTAAAGTGTGAATAATTGAGTAGATCAAAAATCATTTTGGTGTATCACCACTTAGAGTAGTTATTGTTCTAGTTATTCCTTCTCTCTTTCACCCCCCAGTATTAGTAGTAGTAGTAGTAGAAGACAATAGAGATGCATCAAAGGGAGCTAGCCCTTATCTAGATATTTTCCCCTCAATTTTGTCAAACCCACAGCAAGAGGGGAGTCTCCATTATGCCGTGTGGAAGAGAGAAGCTCAGCCTTCTCTCAAGGGCACAATCCATAGCATCAACAATTTTTGATATGCCCGGTGGGACAAATTTTAATGCTCAAAAAAGTTCTAGGATTGATGATGGTCCTATTACAGCAAAAATGAACCACTAATTCAGCATCTAGTGACTCCATTTTGAAGACATTAGTCTCTGGTCAGAGATCAGCCTAACATCCTATGCCTAAGGTCACCACATGATCTGCTACCAAGGGTGTCCCTTTTGAATTCATTGAACTACCATTAAACTTAGCAAGGTGACTGAGGTTTGAAAGAACTCATCCCTATATAGCAAGTCATTTTCCCAGACTTGCTATAAAATATACTTATGCAAGAAGACCCCAATAGAATCCTATTATCACCATGGATTTACCTTTTGTGGCCTTTCATAGTCAAAGCCCTTAAGCCTTATACATTATGACCCAATCTCAGGGACAACCCTTAAGAGTGTTCCTCCTTTTAATGGGGAGGGGCCTATTACTGCTATTGAGCACATCAAAAATGTTTCCAACCTCTATAATATTCATAATGTCACTGAAGAGAACATTGCTATTAGGTTGCTAGTATTGTCTTTTAAGGGTAAGGTTCTGGATTGGTATGGGACTTTGCCTATGAATTTAGTCAGTACATGGAATGAATTAGGCACTCTCTTAACAAATTAATTCAGGGAGAAAAGTGATAATCTCTCTCTTTCTGAGCAACTAACTACTATGAAAAGAGGTCCACATGAATTCATGTAAGATTTCAATACCAAGTTTTAAAAGATCTGGGACATAATTCCCATTTTGGTAAGGCTGATCCTAAGCTATGCCTTCCTCTATTATTTAAAAGCTTTGAACAGTGACATTGCTATCATGATACAGTCTATGGGAGGACAAGTGTTTCCAGCTACCTATGAAATAGCCATAGCCACTAAAAATTGCCTGGTGTAAGTGGGAAAGATAGCCCCTATGCCTCACATGCCACTCTTTCATGAATTACCACCTCCAATCTAGACTTCTGCACCCACCTTAGCTCTTCTACCTGGCATAGAGAAGTTGACTGCTACTTCACCCATTGACCTTCATGAAGTTAAGAGCTTGTTACAAAGTATGACCAATGAATTAGTGGCCCTCAAAAGGCAACAAGCTCAAAACTATCAGCCAAATTAGGGATATCAATAGTTTAGACAAGCAAATAGACCCCCTTTTTAGAATTATAATCAAGGACAAGGTCAATTTTCACAAGATAGACCATATCAAGGGTATAATCTAAGCACTCCATCGTCCAAGGCTGTTTTGCCCGCTCAAAATAATCTAGTATAAGAGTAGCCAAATTGCTCACCCATGAGATATGGCCAAGATCAGGCTACTTATACAAATGAGACACCAAGTCAATATATGAATGCACAAGACAATCAGGCTACCCAATTCCCAAGCTTTGAGATATCAGTACAACCTAGCATGGGTAGTAGTCAAGCTTAGCTTGATTCCACTCTCATAAATCACATGGAAGGTGAATTTTATGTAGTCAACTACATGGGTAGTATGAACAACCAAGGTGATTATGTTGTAGCCAACACAAGGTCTAAAAGGAGAGCTATGGAGGAAGCTTAGGCAATGGCCCAAATGTCTACAACATCTTCTTTATCACATATGAACCAAAAATTTCCAAATTTTAGGCCACTAGTTACACCCTCAGCTCTTCAGCCTTTGCCTCAGGCTGTAAGCACCCCCAAAGAAAATTTAAAAGGAAGCAACCCTTAGATCAATGTGGTAGACTAGATGAAGAAGGTACACATGAATATCTCTTTGTGGGATTCATTGGCAATGCTAGGACAAAAGAACATACTCTAGAAGGAGTTTCACAAGCTATATGAACCAGCTATCCCAACAAAAGTTGATAAAATTTTGATCATGAATGGGCACCCCTCCACAATAGGCTAGGTAAAGAAAGAAGAAAATATTCCCACTTTCTATCTACCCTTATTCATAAGATATTTCTTGGTGCATAATTGAATTATTGACAGTGGGGCAAGCACCTCAGTAATGCCCAAATGTATAGCAGATAAGTTGGGACTCAAATACGAATAAATGACCAAGGGAGTTCTACAGTTAGATGGATCACCAACTAAGACAATAGGAGTGGTTCGAGGCCTAAACTTGATGCTCCATGCCTATTGAACTTTCTTAGTTCCCCATGACGTGGTGGTGGCAGATGTTCCTCCCTACTTTTCCATTTGCTTGTCCAGGGATTCCACCTCTTAAATAAGTGGGTACCTAGCAGCAAACTAGTCTTATATGGTTTTTAGAACCAAATATGGGACTAAGGTCAAGATTGATTCAGAGCCAATCCATAGAGATCATTTCAAGCTATACTCACTCAAAGTGGTGAATGTTAGCTACGCCATTATTGATGAAGAAGAATTCCAAGTGGATCAATCTCCACCCTCTACCCTTGAAGGAGTTGCTGACCTGCTATTAGACGAATGGAGAAGTGACAAATTTGAACATGACCCATACAAGTTCATAGAAGAGGTAGGTCTTGGAATTTATTGCATCTATGAAGATGGTACTCTCATGCCAAATTTGATGAAGACAAGCCAAGAGAGCTTGGATTTATGGCAACTCTTCTTTGATGGCTCAAGAAGCAAATTAGGAGCTAGTCGTGGAGTGGTGTTCATTGCCCCCTCAAAGGAGAAATAATTCTCAACTTTTAGGTTCCATTTTTCTTGCACATGAAATATTATAGAATACGAGTCCCTCATTCATCGTTTGGAGTGGGCAAGGAAAAGAGGAATAAGAGAGCTGCAGGTTTTTGGGGATAGTGAGTTGATCATAAATCAAGTGAGAGGTTAAAATCTAACCAAGAATTCCTTGATTAATTCTTAAAAGCATAGAGTATGGTACTTAGTGGACAGTTTCCTTGCTTTTAATGTTACTTCCATTCTAAGAGATCAAAATAAGCAAGCTGACAGACTACTAGTAGTTGGTGCTCAGTTTGACATCCCTAAAGAGATAGGCCAAGACAACAATCCCCACCATTTAAAATTGGTAATCATACCCTCCATCCCTGATAACATCACCAACTAGTAGGTGTTTGATAGTGATCAACAGATAGCATTCTTCTTGCAAGAGGAGGTTGAGTTTGCCTCTAAAAATCAAGACAAGCTACAATAATAGTATGGCAGTCAGATTGTTTAGCTGAAGAACAAAAAACCTTCCAAAGGCTTGGTCACTCTCAAAAGTATCATCAATGAGGATGACCAATTTAAAAATGACAAAGCAAGCATCACAATGAAGAAATAAAATTACAAAAAAGTTGAGATATTCAAGAATAGGTTGATTGCACTTGGGAAGGTATATATAGATCATGAAAGGCAGGCTTTCATCTTGTTGTGTCAAGAATTTACCAATGTCTTCGCTTGGGAGTATAGCAACTTGAAGGGTTTTGACCCAAGTTTGGCTCAACATACCATTGACCTGGAGGAGGGTGCCAAGCCCATAAAAAAAAAAGGCCTGTCAATCTGAAGATTGAGCCTCTCATATAGAAGGAACTCACCAAGCTCATTGAGTCTAGAGTCATATTTCTAATCAAACACTCTTCTTGCCTGGCCAACCTTGTCCCTATCTAAAAAAAGAATGGGGAGATCAGATTATGTGTAGATTTTAGAGACCTCAATAAAGTCTCATTGAAAGACCACTATCCTCTCCCAAGTATGGAGCAGATCCTCTAAATGGTGATGGGCAACGAACGTTTCTCCCTTCTACATGGGTATTTAGGGTACAATTAGATTTTTGTGCAAGACTATGATCAATACAAGATAGCTTTCACTACCAAGTGGAGAATGTTTGCTTACCATAAAATGCCATTTGGATTGTTCAATGCTAGAGCCACTTTTCAACGAGCCATGGACATGGCTTTTCAAGGCCTGATAAATAATATTGTACTGATCTATCTTGATGATGTGACATTATTTTCTAAGGAAGCAGGCCTGTGTGAACACCTTACGATAGACCTTAAACAGTAGAAAAAGGGCATTTTGCTAATCCATGATGAAGCTATAGTAAAAGAACTAGTAGTCATGAAGGATTGGTCATTAGACATGAAACATTTCTTTCTCATCAGTGAGTGCCCATAGGGCCTTGATAGGACCAAGAGGAGATATTTTAGATTCCAATCTCTCCCTTATGTCCTGATTGATGGGGTGCTATTCAGAAGAGATTTCTCAATAGTACTCTTGAGGTGCATAGACCCATGTCAAGTCAGCAGGGTGTTGTTCGAGTTCCATGACGGGCCAGCTAGTGGTCACTTTGCTCCTAAGCCTACAGCTGTAAGGATTATGAGAGCTGGTTACTTCTGGCCCACTTTATTCAAAGACACCCATGCTTGGGTATGAAATTTCTAGAAGTGTGCTCTCTTTGATGGGAAACAATGGCTGGCTATAATGCCTCTACATCCTATTCAAGTGGAACAACCATTCATGCAATGGGGCCTAGACTTCATAGGGATGATCAACCCTCCATCCAGTGCTGGCCACAAATGAGTCATGACTGCTATAGACTACTTCACAATATGGGTAGAAGCTATTGCTTTGAAAGAGGCTAATGAAAGTGCAGTCTTGGATTTTTATGAAGGCCTGGTGACAAGGTTTGGAGTCCCAGCTACCATCATCTTAGACAATGCATTAGCTTTTTCTTCATTTGAGCATGGGTGAGCTGACAGTCGCAAAAGTTTCATAAAGAGGGGTGGCCTTGTCATTCAAATGACCAAGCAACCCATACTTTTACAATGATATTTAATATGTTTTAAATGCCAAAGTCAAGACTTGGACGGCCGCAACATGGGCCACTCATTTTGAAAAGTGCCTAAGTCTTCCTTTTTTGATGTTATATATATTGTAACCTACAAGTGAGGAAGATATCTCTCATTTTATAAGGTGAAGCCCTGCCAAAATTTCACCTTGATTAATAAGAATGTGTTTTACCTCTATTTGACTAGTTATGCTTTTGAGTGTGTGTATCAATTCTATGTTCAGTCTTTTAGCTTAAAGCTTTCACAAATTAACACCAACATACCTGGTATAGACAAAGCACCATTTCTACCAGTTAACAGGAAGTGATGCATCTGGAGCGTAGAGATAGAGAAGGGTTATCAAATTGTGTGTTTTCTAAAGCGCCTATGGTAAGTTCATTTTCTGTGTGTGTCTTCATTAAGCCTATTGTTAAAGTTCCCTATAGTCTAGTCTTTTATCAGATTAAGTGTATGTCTGCCCTCTTTTGGTCTAAAGTGTGAATAACTGAGTAGATCAAATATCATTTTGGTGCATCACCACTTCGAGTAGTTGTTATTTTGGTTATTCCTTCTCTCTTTCCCCCCTAGTATTAGCAATAGTAGCAGAAGATAACAGAGATGCATCAAAGGGAGCTAGCCCTTATCTAGAGATTCTCCCCTCAATTTTGCTAGACCTACAGCAAGAGGGGAGTCTCCATTATGCTACGTGGAAGAGAGAAACCTAGCCTTCTCTCAAGGGTGCAATCCACAACATCAACAATAACTATAAAATAAGTATGTGACATATATCCATCACTAACCACTATTTTCATATGAAATGCAACATAACTAAATATAGAAAGTAATTACATATTTCCAGCCATGACTGGTACAAACATGTAGCCACTACTATCATGGTATAATAAGAAAATAATTACATCTCATCAGGTATAATGTTTCAATAATAATAAATATAATACAATGTATAAGATATAAGATACAAGGCTTTATAGAGCAAGATTTTTTAAACTCCAATATCTATGGCAATCTCAAGTGTCATCTCTAAATAAGTACTATTGTGGGGAGGGAGAGCATCATTCGAGCACTTTTCTACACCAACCATAGACCATCGATCCCCCACACAATCCCCCATTAGGTAATGTCCCTCCTTTCATGAATGAGTAGATAGTGATGGTGTGGGCATCCAAAGAGACAAACTAGTACTCATGTGTTGTATAATTTTCTAAGAACATGTAGTGTACCATAAATAAATCCATTCTAGCATGATATCGCACAAACATGTAAATCATACATATAAAATGACAATGTTTAATTAACATTACTTTGGTCAATGTTTTTAATAGTTATTAATCTCTAAGATCAGTCAAATTCATACACACCACTTAATCATATTACTTTCATCTGGTATTGATGATTCTAGTAAGTTGGTGAAGTTTGTCTCACTAATTACTCAATACTAGCAAGACGAGAATTGGTTAACATAAATATAACCAATAGATTCATACAGATTACTTCCTACTAACAAGCAAAAAATATGCTAAACATAAGAATAATCAAAATGCATACATTTAGTCTATAAAATGTATGAATGAATCTCCATAATATTATTTATGACATAAATAATAAACATATCAATTACGATTTATACCAAATGCGTATAACTTATATTTTAGATTTCATACTCAAATTTTCATAAGTAAACAAAAATGAAGTATATTCTATGACAATTATTGTAAACAACAAGAAGTCATAATTAGAAAGTCATAATTCTCACGGGCACATAATCTTTCATTTTAATAATTGTTATATTTTTAGGAGGTCATATGCATGTATAAGTATGATTATATTATTCATAAGTCTATGACTTAGTTTTGAACCATCAATGGAACTATAAATATATACAATCATCACATGCACTGCTAAATATGTATATGCACTCGTATATACTAGTACGCTCATGATACGTATCGTATATAAGATTTCAATGGGACAATATCCAATACACTAACCAATAATTATCATTAAGTATTAGTGGACTATGCTATAGTAAACTCATCATTAACAATACACATAGTCCATAAATATACTAACCATTAATGGAACAATCATAGTGTATACCAACCACTAACCACTAGATCAATATTTAATAATACATTGTGAGTTACATTATCTAATAATACATGTATACTTATTAATGAAGAGTTTTATATGCAACATATCAAGCTAAGAGGGTACAATCAATATAGTATTGAATATAGTCCTTGTACCAAATGAACTCAACCTATATATAGTTGATTTAGAGTATAATTACACATAGTACCTAAAATTCCATAACTTAAATATATCGACGTACTTGATATGGTTTTTAGTTTACTCCCTCAGCCGCTACCTTTCTACATGGTTTACTATTTATAAACATTGATGTTCAATATATATCGATTTAATTATAATTACTCGTATATACTTTATTGTGTAATGAGGAATTATGTATATCCTATTAAGTAGAATTTTCTATTTTATCACAATTTTGTGTAATATTTACACACACCCATCCCACGTAGACACACACACATATAGATATATATATACTTTATTTTGTATTTTAGGAGTAAATAGTAAATATTTTTATACACGTATATATATCCGATTTCGAAAGGCAAGAAAAACATAGACTTTATAATGTATAAAATAAGGCTAATATATATTAGGATAAATTGAGTACATAGTCGATATACCATATATAAATATATACATTAGATTACACATATTCAGATTGTGTTTTAGTAACATATACATTGATTTTTCAATAGAACAAAGGCATCACAAATAAAGTGTTATAGAACAATTTATAACCTAATCTCAATCAATAGAACAAAGCTGATCGACATTATAAAACCTTGTATATATAAATGCTCTCATTAATGGAACATAAACCATACAAAAAACCATTAATGATTATTAAAGTGTTTAGTGTTAGATATGTATGACATAATATTAATAGAATAAACCTAGTCAGAATATTAGTAGCACATAATATTAAAGTGTATTATGTATGGTTTTAATAAGTCAATCAGAATACGAATAAAACAGAATTGATCTCATTATAGGTTTGACAGAGCATTATTTTCAATAGAATAAAGGCACAGTATAAATAAATATCTATAAGCTTGTCATACATAAAAATAATCTACTAGTTTATTCATTGTGTCCTAGATTCTGCAGATCACCATACTTTTAGATGGTATGCCATTTAGGCATAGTTTAGTGTATATACTTAGATCACCCTCCTTCATATCACCATATATATATATATATATATATATATATATATATATATATATATATATATATATATATATATATATATATATATATATATATATATATATATATATATATATATATAAAGAATATTCAGATCTACATAGCATAATTTATCTATTAGTTGTAAATCTATGTGGCATAGAGTATTCAGTTACATATGCAGGCATATTCTGGTTTTATTTAGGTATAATATAAGCAGGTCACTATCTATAATTGTATGTTATTTTCTATATAAATATCTACAACCCAACTCCCACTATATAAACTTACATGCACAGATGAACTCCCTAAAGATTAGATCATTTTATATACATAGGTCCTCATTTTTTGGAGTTTAATACACACACACACACACAAGTTATTTTCAATACTAGTTCAAAAATGATAGTTTTAATTGGTAGGTCGCTATATTTATGAGTAATATAATATAATCAAAGATAGTTTAAGCTAGTGGCATATATTCCTAGATAATCAAAAAGAGCTAAGTATGTTCACTATTCATCATTACTAATAATATTCAAACCACAAAAATAATTCCATCTTACACAAAGTTAACAATGGCACCTACCTCTAAAAGCTCTCACTTAAAATATGAGAATCTCCACTCTTATCCCTTTTGTGTTGCTTCCCCTCTTTTTCTTCTATTCGTTCTTTCTCTATCTCCTTTTTCTTTCTCTCTTTTGCTACGCCATTCTCCTCTTGTATGAGTAATGTACTTTTTCCTTTTAAATCTGACTTCTTTTCTTTTATCTAATGATTTTCTTTTCTTTTTTTATTTTTATAAAATCTTTCAATAAATCGCTAAGTCTTCTTCTTCTCTCTAATTTGCCTTAAAGCAAAATTAAAAATCCTTGTTTTATTCTATTTATATCATCACACCATTATTTTATTTATTTTTATTTTCTAAGTATAATAAAATACAATTGTTTTATTTATTATCGACTTAGAGATGCTAATAACATCAAGATTTTAATAGTAACAAGACTAATACATATAAAATCTATTATATTTTTTTAATCCAAAATGATAAATCGGATGTCTATTAAAGCAATCACCAACATAATTAGACTAAAATATTATACATTTAACCCTACACATAACATCTACAAAGCAAATCACACATGATCTATTCCACATACAAGTATTAAATTGAACTAACACACATGTATGCAATTTTCTAATTGTAGATAACATAAAGAATGTACTAATGCTTATAATTCAATCAATGTATATTACAAGTGCTATTTGATGTGGTGTGTGTAAATTTCTAACCATTCCTCTATCATCCCCCAATACCTCCATCTACGATACCCTCTTTGATGATGCTCTCCCTCCATCATGCTCTGAGGGATGAGTCTCTCCTACATCAAACTCACAATAAGCAGGTAGATAGTTCATATCATCATGATATATATATATATATATATATATATATATATATATATATATATATATATATCATAAAATACTATAGAAACAATAAATCAACATGATCATAATGTAAAGGATATACACTATAGCTAACTCATAGCAATACAATCATGTAACCAAAGAAATATTCAACTATCCCATAAAAACATATAACTCATAGCTTGGTTAATAATAACCAAATCAAATTACCAACTATAAATATCCATGGATAATCAATTAAGTTTGTTTAGTGAGAAATCAGGATGTAACAATAACCAACCAAGGGTTTTCATGTGGAATAATCATGAACTACATAGAATGATAAAAAGGAAAGAGAAGTCTATGAACTTTGTGCTCCATTACGAATGAGAAGTTGCCTTGTGTTACTGATCAAATTATACCACATGTATCACTATGTGACTAATAAGGAGATTCCATATGGATCATTCAAAATAAGAAAGATAAAGGTCATACTGCATATTATAGGGTATGAATGTAAAATATAATGAAGTGGAATTTATAATTCCATGGGTCCACACTGTAAACTAAATAATTTTGAGAGGCTCGTAGACTCTATAATCCTATGGGCTAGTAACCAACCTTAGGATGCCACGTGTTTCACACCTGGCCCAATGAAATTATGTAATGTGGATCACCCAAAAAATACCATAAGATATTAAAGGGTCATATATCAACATACGTATGCCAAATGGACCAATAAATAAATTCCATGTAGGCATATAAAATGATAGAGAGGTAAGACCCACATGATGAGGAGTCATGTAGGGTGTTGTTCTATGAGGCCATATCATAATGAAGTGGAAGGTTCACCAAACAAGCCACATGAACACTATGTATAATTAAATCAAATAAGTTGGACTTTTAAAATCCATGTGTCTGGACATAGTGAACTAAGGGCTTTAAAAATCCAAGCCACTTCGTAACCCCATGGCCAATGAGATGTGACCATGTGACTCAACATGATTGGTCACATTAAAATAAAAAAGTGAGATGTCCCTATGAACTTTATGGCCTCGAGGTCATGTGATGTTTCTATGTAGATGGACAAGATAATCACTATTCACTAAAATCACATCAGACATAATTTGGCAAGCATCTACAGATTAACCACCAGTCTTTTGGTCATAATGAACATTGTAAACATAAAATTGAAAGGGTTTATTTTTGGGGCCATAACATTAGTTGTGAACATTTGTTTTGAGTATGGGTGGTTGCGTTATAAAGTATCATCAAAGACTACACATTGATCTCAAGTTTGGTGATAATAAAATCAAATTTGGAGACCTGTTCACACTTAAATTCCTCAACTTTCCTAAATTTAATGATGAAATAATGATGCGCATAATGATATGGTCACTTGAATCAAAATGGGAATTGGGTCCATATTAAATTGTGGAGGTTTCTAGTTGTCATAAATTGACCTAATGTAAAACATTGAGTAATCCTTGTGACCTCTTGTATGCTTGATGATTGATTCTTATAAGTAGAAGGGAGATCTCATGCCATGTGCCATTATAAAGGATCTCATTTCTAAATTTCTCCACCTTATTGATTTCATGCCTTTGCACATGAATTTTTTGGTTCTTAGGTGATCATTATGTTTCCTTAGGGCTATAACTTATGTTGTGAAAATATTATTTTCAAGAGAATTATGTGTTTATCTAGTCATGTGTGATTACAAGTAGTCTACTCTTTGAATGAATTTTATATCTTCTATCACTTTTCACCTGATGCCCCATGAAAACTTGAGTAATTTGTGCATGCATAATAAGGAGCTATGATTGGTTGATAGCGTGATACATCCTAATGTAGACATTTGTCCTCTTCTTTTCCCTTGATGTGAATTCCTATAAAATGTTCTTAAGAACCAAGGGAAAATATATAAATTGATGAATATTGCCTTCATCTTGGTCTTTTGGTTGTGGAACAAACTTATGGTCCTTAAGGTATGAGCATGTCTAAGTTCTATGTCTTTTTTAGTGAAATCCCAACATAACTCAAGGAGGCATGTATTTTAAAAGAGTTGAACATAGTTATGCCACTATTTAGAGTTCTTATGTGTTGATATTATCACTTGGTCATGACACTATGGGGCCTAATGTGAAATATTGTTAATTAGCTGAGTTGTAAAATGCCTTATGAAGTCTCAATATATTTTTTTATCATTCTAGAAAATAATAAGGTCTCCATGTATGTTATTCTATTATATGTCTTATTTGTAAAAGGCAACAACATGTAGGTTGAAGTGCTAGGGTTAATTATATATTGATATTTATCTATTATCAATGGACTATAATGCATCATTCTGATGAGTACTAAAATATTTGTGTAGGTTATTTTGTTATTTTTATTAGTTGTGAAATAATTAAAATAATTACTTAAATTGTTGTGTTCTTTTGGATATCATTAATAAATTCATTTAGTCTATAAGATGACACGGAGGCCCAATTGGATGAAGGCACTAGCCATATTTCACTAGATCACACTTTTTATATATATTTTCAGTACTTTATTTTGTGAGTCATCTATTTCTTTATAATGCAAATTTTGTAGAGGTCTTTGTTGTATATCTTCCATTGTTGTTTTAAGTAGATTTCCCTTGATACATCATTTCCCATTTCTCATATATCTAAAGAGGTCTCTATTGTTATCATGCACTCTAGTTTATAATTATTATTTCAATATTGCATGTGCATATAAATTTATGAATAATCCTACAAGTTATATGCACTTTTATTGATAGCCATTTACTGTAATCTTGATCTACATTTTGAGTAGCTTTGTTCATTTTTCTAGTGATATCAAATTGGGTGGAGTGATCATTATGGTGAAGTATACCATCTATATTTATGTTATCTAAAGTTTAGTATGTGTTATAAATTGCTTTAGGGTCTCTACCCTTGGTATAACAAATCCAAAACAGTAGAGAGTAGGCCACCTCACATATTTTTTTTCCTCAAGTATCAACCCATTTGTAGTGTGAAGACTCATTAGGCCCTACTGCTATAATGACCCATCCACCTATTTTATCTTCCTTGGATCATTAAATCTTGGGGTGTAGATTTGGGAGCCAACAGTTTAGATCCACATAAATAGATTACAAATGGAAGTGTAAGGATATTATAATTTTAGACCCCCACCATGCTCAAAGACACTGTCATTAAACCCTAATAGTGTTGGTTGTCACAAGTTTATGAATTTTTTGGCTGTGCTCAAATAGTCTGTTAGCTTGTGTTTTAGATCTAAGAACCTGATGAATCATATCTTTAGTATATCTAGATCCTATGACAAAAATTTTTAGTAACAAATAATCACAATTAGCTACACAAATCATCCTTATTTTGTCTTGTCAATTCTAAATCAAGTGATTACAATATCTATTTACCCCCTTCAATTTAGATTATTGTATTTATTACCATTATTTATTTAATCTAAATTAGTGCATAGTTTCAATTATTTTTATATCTCTTAGATGTGAAATAATAAAAACATATACTTATCTAAACCCTTACTAAGTATCCTAAAATAAATTATGAAACTTAAGAGTAAGAGACCCATACACTAGCACTGACATGAGTGGGTGATCAAATCAAGTGGAGTAGTAGTATCTCATACATGATGTGGTTGAGGCATAACATACACTACCTTAGAAAATAAACTACCTCTAATATTGACTACTTGTATTAAGATATGTTTCCTTCCTGGCCTTCCATAGTTAACATTCTGTTTAATATCTTGCTAATTTTACCATGAAGTGTACAAAAAATAATGTATTCAAATTCCATTAAGATATGTTTCCTTGTAAAGCTTCGATAGTTAACATTCCATTCAATACCTTTCGATTTCCCATGAAGTGTGAAATAAATAATGTATTTTAAAAATTTAATAAATTTATTGCTTTTATATGATGTTAAGGAGTTGTTAAAGGAAATTTAATGGTATTCTTTGAGTGTCCTAAAAATATGCATCTAAATTCCAACATTGCTCATCTCCCTACTCTCAATTCCATTTCACATGGTTGCACTTCCTTCAAGGGTAAGACTAGACCATCTAAAAGAAAAAGGAATAATTTTAGCAATGCTAAAGCTACATAGTTCCCTCATATCAATAGTGTAATTAGAATACACATTAGAATGAACAACAACCACTTCTTTTCCTTACCTATGATTAATCTTCCCTAACTAAACTAGTCAAACTCTACCTATATCTAGTTAGTATAATATGTGACTACACCAAACTCATGAATCTGATGGTTAAAAAATTAGGTAAGATGCCATCTCTTAAGTTCTACATGAATTTCAAGTGCATCTCACTAACGTGACTACACAACAAAAATAATTTCCTCAAATAGCTAAAAATAAGCAATCAATTTCACTCATACTATTGAAAATTAATTTCTCTTTAATCCCCTCCAAAATTTGGTGGATGAAATGGCTCAAGAAAGGGACATCAAACAATGAGGAAATAAGCACAAATTCAAATAATTGTGTCAATTTTAGTAACAAGATAGCTCAAACACTAGATTAGAAAGTTTTGATAACAACATGTACATGATAGTAATTATATAATATATCATGGCACAATAGTTTTAGGATAATAGTAACTTTGTATTCATAAAATATGAGTTTGGATATAATTCATAGGGTATAAGGAGGACCTGATACCAATACCCTTTTTCAGGTATACATCATTCTATTTGTATAATAAGAAGACCCAATAGTTTTCAATTACACATAACCATCCAAAATTGAACTATCGGGCACCTTTTAAAGCTAACAAACACTAACTATAAAATCACTATCCATATAACAACATTAACTACTAACATATATTTGATAAGACACTATAATAATAATATTAATAGTTTATAGTGGGATGGTTGAAATCTTCGCTTACCTTATAGCTAGAATTTTCTTCTAAAACCAATTTTGGCAAGATTTGAACTTAACTTATATAGATGTCAAACAATGCTACCCTAAATTATAAGCGATAGTCATCCTTTGGGTTTGAGGCATTTCATGTTTTTGTCAACATAAGTATATTAGGCCTTAGGACCATTAATGGAGCTTACTCAGTCCAACATATCTAACTCAGTCCTACTAATTCAACTCATGGTTTAATTGATTTCAAAATATCTTATCACCATCTCTACTAACTAGTCTTTGCTTTAAATTTAAAAAACTAATAAATTATTATGATTGAATATTCTATTGAAATAAGATCATAATAATTTAACTAATAAATTATATATATTGATTAAGCTTCAGTAATAAATTAACATGTCCTACAAAATGACCAAAATGCTAAAGAAAGAGCTCAACACAAACCTGTAGTAACTACTAATCATTCAAGATAAAAGAAAGAGCCACCGCAAAGCAACAGAATGGAAGCAAGAATAGTTACAAGAAAACATGTCTTCCTAAGAGCTACCTTAGTAGTATTACACTTGCACACTCCACACCATACATGTAGGAGATAGCTAGGAAAAATCTAAAAGTTATATTTTATGATACTAAAGCTATAGTATTTATGGATATTTTATATGTAATATATGTAAAGTGATGATCTGACCAAAAAATATATTGAACTTATGTTTTTGAATTGTTGCATTTGTTATTTTTCCATATGTGGTCAATATAAATGTGATATTTTATTGTTGGATTTTAGATTATTTAGTGGCTAAGTTAGGTTTTGGTGGCTAGTGTGAACTATCCCTCTAATAGTTAGACCTCTAAAATATCCCTTAGCAAACAAATATGAGTTCTAATTTTTTTAAATCCTATCCAAAACTAAAATAAATTAGATCTGTAGATGTGTACAATACCAACTTAATAAATGGAAATAAATATGAATTGCATTCAATTCCTGATGGTGTATTAATAATATCAAATGCATATAACAATAAATTATGAACATCTTAATCAAACCCTAACCTATCGTAACCTAAAATCACATAAAAACTTGAAACTTTGACTAAAACCCTAACTGTAAATGATACAACCACTAGTCTGGAGTTATATGGACTAAAATTTGCTCTATCTGATAAGAGTACGATCATCGTATAGATTTGTAATTTCTATTTTATTTTTTTACCTTTTTGGGATATTGAGAAGTTAACATCCCTCAAATAACTATGGTCTAGTTTTTTTGGGTAGGGATAATGAAACTAGGGTGAAAGCAGATGATGCCCAACTAGGGTAGACCCTTATAAAATTGATTATTGAATTTTTCTTTGAGACAACAGCTTCACAACCTTTGAAACTAAATGGTGGCTCCCTACAAACCCTTATTTTTTGACTTCATGTAAATAATCTATTGAGTTACTCAATTGTAATCCCTATACAAAATTATCCTTGTGGATTGGAGGAGTTTCATCCTCTGATCCAACTATAATAAAGTTTTTCATCCTTAAGTAGAAGCAAAAAAATTCTAGAATTATGTTGGGAATTGGTAAAAGTGAATAATCAATAATAATGAATAATGATTGCACATTTGTCCTTTTATAAAACTCACTTTCCTAATTTCACCCTAACCCTAAAGTAATTATAATTATTTTTTACTTAAATATTCCTTTTTCCACTCATAATAATAATTACTTCTTGACCATGTAATTAATTAATGTTTTTTGGCCCCACTTAATAATAATGAATAAGTGTCCTTTTCATATTATTAAATAAAGTAAAATTGAAGACAACTTAAGACATTATTATTAAATAATTTTCCTTTTTCTACCCCTTTTACCTATGAAAAATAACATATAGGCTAAGGGTCTCCTGATTTTATTTAATTCAAAAAAGGGGACATTACAACCTCGTAATACATGGATAAAAATGATAATAATGGAAACAGCATAAAAAAATAAATTTAAATTGTGTGCCAAAAGTGTTTCACAATAGAAATATAAATTAAACAATGAGAAGTTGTTGTTTATTAATGGATTTCAAAAGAACCTAATAACTTATCTATTGTTAGGAGACTTCAAACTCAATTTTGATAATATTGGTGCATATGTCAATTTTAAAAGAATAGAAATGGGAAAGGTAGAAGGGTGGATGCCCATCAAGATAAAATGGGGTAAAAAAACAAGGTCACAAGGCCGCATAAAAGCTTCTGGTAGTGTTTCAATACCATATAGAAGGTCCTGACATGAGACATATAAATTAAAAGATAGCTCTAAGAAGGCAACCCAAAGATAGAAATAGAGGGTTTCAAGCCACAAAATCTAACAAGAGGATCAATATTTCCATATTATAATCAAATTAGCTATACATATACAAATATACTAACACTCATAAAATAACAAGAAATAAAAGCCAATGGGCTCATTTTTAGGTGTCTGAATAGTGCCCCACTTTGAGGTTTATGATTAGCCACAATGTAGGTTACATAATCACACACTTCAAAGTAATAGACTCATAAAATGGTACTACAAATTTATATCTTTGAGCCATGAGTTGTTAAGCCCTGAACGTGTAAAACCACTTTTTCCCCCTACACACACAAGTTTGAAAAAAAGAATAAATGTTGAATTTGAACTTAATTAATATAAAACACATCCTTTGTCCTCAATATGTAGCATAAGTCCCATGGATTCATCATATCACCAAAGCAAATAAAAAATCGATTGGATTCAAAATATTGTATGTTCTCAAGGGATGAGCCTCCACATCCAAAAGCAAATATAAGTCATTAAGTACTAGGACTTAAAGTTGGAACCCTAGAGTCATTTTTGATGAGCCCTAAATCCTATATCATCATTAATAATTTAGGTACACTTAGACATGAAAAGTATCATATATAGTGATATCAATAAAAATATAATATAGTTTTGCCCCTCGAGATATGGGTGGAGTACATAGAACATAGATTTTGCACACAATGATGCCCAAGATTAGTTGTATGTTGGATAGTGACACACTTAGAGATAATCAATATATTACAAAATTGACATAAAATACTAACCAACCCAAAAAATTTTGAGATAAGAAGAAGATTGATATGCATAAATTTATCTTCTATTCAATGTATCTTTGCACTTCAATGTATATATGTGTACAATGAGTCAATAATGCTAAGAGTGAAATCTCTTGTGATCAGAAGGGGAATGTTTCCTTGTTGATTACCTAAACCATTGTGAATTAATATAGGACTATAGATGTGTAGGAATGCTATGGAAGTTCTAAAAATGTCTTTTTTGATTTGTGTGGGATCCCTTAGCTCGATGGATGTATAGATGTTTGAAGAAGATTGTTATAATACATATATGTAAATATGATTAAAAGATGGAAATTATAATTGAAAAAATTTGTAGGAAGGATGGTTATTGAGTCACTTCATCTTCCTTAACCGAATGATGACTAAGCCACATGTGGCATGCCGAGGATTTACTCTAACATGGCATATGAATAGAGTGTGCCACCTAACTTGCCATGTGGAAAATAAATACTAATAAGAAAACATTGATGGGTAGAGTTCCTTCACAATTTTGTGAAAACATGTGGCATATGAATAAGTAATACATAGTTATATTAGCATGCCACAAGGCTTCTTGGTGTTGCACAACAATACAAGAACATCTGCATGTTGCAAAGTAGTGGTGGCATTGTATAAGTTGTGAAAAATATTTGGTGGTGTATAAAATTGTAGAAGATATAAATATTATGATTGAAATTAAACACTGTGGACTAGTAATTTGACTCAAGAGAGGATGGTTAGTATTGTGTTAGTCCCAAAATGGAAACAAACTTGACAAAAACATACTAACTAGCATACATCTCTAGGCCTAGTTACTAGGGGGAGCTTAGTTAACAACAAAAAATGGAAATGCAACTAAACCATAAAATAAAGACCTTCCTTCACCTTCCTTAGATGCTCTAAAATTATTGTTTTAGTGGCTTGCTCAACTTCATGCTCATGAAGTCTGCATCAATGGAAGCTTGGCTACCTCCATCTCTCCTTGGCACCTTGTGTGGCTTTGGCTTGGCTTGGCTTGACTTAGGATCAATATTTTGGCATTATAACACTAATATTCAATGATTTTTGAATGCATTTAGGCATTATAATTTTGGCATATGAGAGCTTAGAATTCAATAGGCAAGGCCTCCTATTTATAGATTTTTAAAAATGGCTAGAATCAACCTAAACTGTCCATCTCAAGATGGAGATGTGTGGCTAAGGATTAATTCAATTATGAAATTAAAATTCATAAATAAGATCATTTATATTTGAGTTAGAGGGGCATTAAATAGGCATGGAGGGTCTTAATGAGGCATGGGAGGCATGAATCTTGATATTTGTGGCATTTATGGCCTAGGGATGTCTTCCCAAGAAATGATGTCACTTTGATGATGCAAATATTCAATATTCATTTCCAAAAATAAATATTCAAAAATATATATTTAAAATTAACTTAAGGTCTTGATTTGGTTTAATTATCCATAAGCATGATTAGTCAACTTTGATGTAAAACCTTGGCAATTTGTGCACAAATTAATCAAACTGGTCAAAATGTCTTATTATTAGCTCAAAATTTGACTAGATTAGAATTAGGATGTGATGTAAGATGTGTTGGATTCATTATCCCATTTAGGATGTTTCCAATGCAAAACTACAAAGTCACATGTCTCATGCAAAAAATTTGGTAGAAAAGAGAAATCTAGAGTACCCAAGTGCAAAAATATCATTTTGACTTGAAATGATATGATCAAAGTTAACTAATTCATAAATTACATGGCCCCATCTAATGATACCCTAGCCAAAATCAGCACTTGAATATATCAATTTCAAAGCTTTTAATGTGTTTTAGTGTTTTTAGGCCAAATTGTGCATTTTGGTGGAAATTGGTCAAAAGCCTAGTTAAAGGTTATCGGTGGCCAGTTTTAGGTGTCTATAGTTTGCCCATGTTTGGGAAGATGTTGTAAACCATAGGCAAATCAATATCTTCTCAAATAATCAGAAAAGGCCTACATGCTAAAAAGAAGATGATGATTGAAGAACAAAGCTCTAAATGGTGTTTGGGAGGCCTATGATGATGCCCCCTCAAGGGAGTGGTCATCAAATATGTGGATGGGTGGTCCCTCAAAAAGAAGCAAGAAAAAAGGTGGAATTAAGTTGTGGTTGAGATTAATCCAAATGAAAAAATGCTTGCATTCATTGATTTAAAAATATTATTGATTTGCCTAAAGATGGTTATAATCAGGAATACAAGTCAAAATAATGATTTGCCCATAGGTGGTTATAATCATTAAGAGGACCTAGATTGGCTAAAGATGATTATGCCCCATTTAGGGCTAATTACAAATCATAACTCAAGGATATAACTTGGAATACATATTAAAAGATGAGTGGGTGTAAATTAATGAAAGAGATGAATAGAAGAATATGATTTGATCAATGTGAAAAGATTTAGTTTTACCTACCAACGAGGAGATGCTCGTCCTGATTAGTAATGATACAAGCATAATGGCCAATGGGTTAATTTTATTAAGGGTGGGATGGAAGGATTTGCCAAGGTGTCACAAAGAAACTTATGCAACTCCATTAATTATATACCTTCTTGAAGCTAATTTTTATTGTAGCATTTGATGATAGGCATCATGATAGAACACCATGAAGACTTGGCTGAAATATGAATAAGGATTGACTCCTAATCCAATAAACACTCAAAAATAATGCATCAATGATAAAAACCATGATGATAATGTTGACATATGAATATGGATGGACTCAAGAATAATGTGAGGAAGGAATCACCTAATGAACACATATAGACTGAATCAAGGCAACAGTGATAAAATCAAACAAAGATGAAATCAACCAAATAAAGAAACAAATAGAAAAATAAACAAATAACATAAAATAAACAAACAAATAGAAAGCCTAAAAATAAAAGTAAAAAAAATCATCCTAACAATGACCATATCCTAGTGAGGTAGATCAAGGATAACTGACTAGGCTTAGATAGGACAAATGTTTTTTGATTTTTGAAATGTTATGAATGTTTTTGTATTCTTAAGGTATCTTAACTCATTAGAGAATGACAAGATACCTACTCGCAAAACAATGAGAGCATTTAGCTTAGGTCACTCACAAAATAATGAGAGAGTATCGAAAGGGGGATTGAGGTGACCTCAACATGAATTAAACATGACCTAAATAGTCCTAAAATAACCTCACATCTTATTAATTCCATCCACACAAAAGGTAGAGAAAAACCTACTAGGTAACAACAAGTTCTCAAATCTGGGAAATAGTTAGTCAAATGAAAACATTGATGGCAAGGTGATGTAATAATGCATGGTAAACAAGTGTTTCCCCTAATTTTCTTATAGGTCATTAATGACACTAATTTGCCTATAACTAGGATACAATGGAATATGTTAATGATACTAATTTGCCTATAGGTTGTTATAATTAGTAACAAGAATGGTGAGACACTAATTTGCCCTTAGGCGGTTATAATCAGGCTCACATAAACAAACTTGATATAAGATGGAAAATGAAAGATATCTTGCCAGATCAACTGTCACATTAATTTCATAGATTGAATTGTAAACACAAATTTGATTGATTATTAAAACTTGATCAGAATCCTTTCACAAAAGGTGTGAGAAGAACCAAATGAACCAAGATCAAAATAGGATTGGGTAGGATGACTAAATATAGGATTTGGTCTAGATAGGAATGGTATGGTAGGATGGTATGGTTTTGCTTAGGATAATGATGGTCTAGATAAAATGTTTCCCCCAAGTGATAAGTTGAATGGATAGGGTATGCGACAATGGTAAAAAGGAAAATGTCATAATGGCAAAAGGGTATGATAATTTGAAATGGCAAATGAAAATGATAAATAAAATGGCATGGTACATGTTTGTGTCTTGGGTATGGTTTTAGATTATATTGTTCCTATTGAAGTGGAGATGCATGTCCTAATAAGAGTTGAAACTTGATCAAAATCGCCTCATGAAAAGTGTGAGAAGAACCAAAGTAACCAAGATCAAAATAAGATTGGATAGGATGACTAAAAATAAGCTTTGGTCTAGATAGGAATAGAATGATAGGATGACATTGTCTTACTAAGGATAATGATAGATTGGTAGGATGGTAGAATGATAAATAAGGATGTTGAGAGGGTTTCCCCCAAGTGATGGGGTGATTAGCTAGGATATACGACAATGGCAAAAAGAATGGTAAATGAAATGGCATGGTGCATGTTTGTGGCTTGGGTATGGTTTTAGATTTTATTGTTCCTATTGAAGTGGAGATGCACATCCTAATCAACAAATGATATAATTAGAATAATCAATCATGTTAATTACTATCCTACACCTCATCTAAATAGTTACTTTATCAAGAACTAGTTGCAAATTTGGATGCTGAGAATGTTGTTATGATCTTCATTGGTCATTAATTTTGATTCCTTCAAACATCAAGACAAGGTATATTTTTAACCTATGTAAATAAAGTGTGGCCTTGGATGGTAAATAAGGACAAATAATGGTAGGTTTGATTATGAAATGAATGTGTAATGGTTGGAAAACAAATGAAGATCAGGACGTTCAGTCACACGTAATGTTATTGATGTCAGATTCTACATAACATTAGATGTGGCAGGGCCAAAGACCTCTGAATATGCTCTCGATAGGACCACCAAATTCTTCTACTATTTAGGCCTGAGAGTGCCTACCATCTGATTAGGTTGTAGATAGGAATCTATTTTGATTTCATCTTTGATTTTGTCTTCATCAAGCAGTGAAGAACTTTTATGCTCAGTTATTGGTGCCTCAAAGAGGTTTTCACCAATGAAGTTGTCTTTATTATCTCATATCACCTCTAAGAAGGTTTCACTAATGAACATTGGATTTTGAATTTGATTATCTTCTAGTGCTTTTGAAAATGTTTCACTAAAAGATGTCAAGTTTGAACTTTGCATGTGCCCTAGTGCCTCTGAAAAGGTTTCACTAGGAGAATGTTCTTTTGCTACATGAATTTGGTCTTAGCCTCCTTTCTCTCCTTCAAATATTATGTCACCATGGATTCAGTTCAACAAAGTGTGATTTTTTCGGTCCCAATCGATGTTTATGGGAGATGGAATGTCAATAATATGGCTATTTTGGTTGATGGTAATGGCCTATGGAACAATAATGGAATGGGTTTCAGTTGCATAATCCTCATAAAAGATACTAGGAAAACTTGCTAAAGCAATCATCCTCAAATATTGTAGAAGGATCACAAATGTATTCATACTAATTTTCTAGGCATGCATAACCAATGTTGTAACAACCATGAACATATTCTTCTTTTTAATCTGATTCTAACTCAAGGGACTCTAAATTTGATGCTGAGACTAATGTTGATTCTAGTTTTGATGCTAAATCTAATGTTGGTTCAATAATATAACTTAAATCTAAATTTGATTCTCCATCTGATGGGTACTCTATTACAATGATGTCATGTTGATTGTTTGGTATTAGAAAAATGATGACATGTGATGGCATGATGGGCTCCATAAAGACTGGTTTGTCAAAGTGAGACTCCTCAATGTTGGGAAAAAGGTCAAGAGACAACTCCTTAGAGATTGGCTTGTCAAAGGGAGGCTCTTGATAAATAGGCATATGGTTAAGGTAATGATTTGCCCAAAGGTGGTTATAATAATTAAGAAGTGACTCAGCAAAGACTGGCTCATCAAAGTGAGACTCCTCGACAACTGGTATATGATTGAAAGGTGATTCATCATAGGTTAACTTAACACAATTGGTTGGTTCAATGAAAGTATCTTGGATTGATTGGTTATTTTGGCCTTGGTTTCTAATGAGTTGAAAAATATCAATTTTGAACATAGCTTGGTCTTTGAATGATTAGATTGGTTGAAGTTTTGATAGGATTAGTATAAGACAAGGAATAACATGTGGTTGGATAATGGTAGGGCATTTTTGAACTTGATTTCACACACGAGCCAAAGGATGAAGTCCTAAAATGGTAACAACAAGGTGGTGTGGAGTTTGATTGCTCACACAAGCTAAAGGATTAGGTCTTGGAATGATTAAGGGGTGTTGTGGAGCTTGATTTCTCACACAATTCAAATGATGAGGTCTTGGAAGGATAAGTTTAGGGTATTGTGGAGCTTGGTATCTCACACAAGCCAAAGAATCTAAGTCTTCTTCACAAACCATATCATCCCAATCTTGAATTGGATTATAAGCTGGTTATTGATTATGTTTTTTTTACTGATTATTGTAAAGAGGGGATGGATCCCTATCCCAAACAATATTATCTATAGTTGGGTCTTCAAACTACTCTTAACAAGCTTCTTCATACCAAACAAGGTCTCAAGTTGGATCGTAAGCTGGTTCATGACTTTGTTCCCATGAATGATTATTATGAGGTGGATAGAAATCTATCTCATAAACCATATTATTATCATTGGGGTCTTGACTAAAGCCATAAAAGTCATTTTGTGCATTCAATATATCATAAGTTGGATTATACATGACTCTACCATAGATGTAGCTAGACATACCCACATAAATGATGAAAGCTTTGAAAACAAAAACGCTTAGAATTTTATAAACTCTAAAAAACTATGTCCAAAGGAAAAATGGTTCAAACTTGGTCTAACTTGGTCAAATGTTGAGCTATATCTCCAATGTGGTCTGAAAGTGGATTTGTATCTCCAAAATGATTTATGCTAAAACTTGGAATAAAATAGTCTAACATCAAATGTCTAATTTTAAATGTCATACACACAAAAGGTCAAGCGTCTAAATAAAATTGGCATGTCAAAAGTCTAGGTCAAAGTGTTCCAACCAAGGTCTAAACTAGGAAAGGGAAAAGAGTCGCTAGGTCTTTTGTCCAAATGTGGAGTCAAAAGCTAGGCTCAAACAGGCTATGCTAGGACTTTTAGCTAAATGGAATCAAAATCTCGACTTCAAACAAAGGTATGATGTGATTTGATTTAATCTAATAAGTTTAGAAATAACTTTGACATAGACCATCACACAGAATCAATCATAAACATGATTAGTTGGCACAAAGAATGAGGCAAAAGGATCTTGGAGAAAGGTTGTGTTCTCCCAAATAAAGTCACAAACAATGATGGGGATAGGTGTTAAACAAACAAATAATCGATAGTCTTCAAATTTGGGTAATCGATTAATCAAAGTTATACAACCCAAAAGAGAAAGATCTATGTATCAGCCCCATGAATTGAGGCCTAAACAAACATAAATCAATGTTTCAATCCAAACTTGACAAGGTTAATTGAAAACTCAACATTAAAAACTATGGTTTGACCAAACAATCTAGACAAGATTAGATAGCATGACGATGCATAAACAAGGTCCAAATGGTATACACGACATGGTTTGAAATAAATAGTTTTTGAGACAATGATAAATAAGTCTTGAAATAAAGTGATCAGCCTAACGACGTAGGCATGCTCGAATGATGTGGTCAATGTTATGTTTCAAAATACTCAAAGGCTCAAACTTGATAATGATATGGGCAGCATAATGGTACCCACCTCAACTTAAGTGACACATAAACAAACAAGTTTAAAAAAAAATTTAAGGCATAAGTGTGGTGTAAAATGGTTAGCATAACGCCTCTTTAGATAAAAGAGTGACATATAAACAAATTGGTTTTGACATGGTTATAAACAAAAAATCAAGTTTTAGTCTCAAAGTATAACAAAAAAAAAATGACCAAAATACACTAAGTATAATCATCCAAATCCTAGCAAGGGTATGACAATGTGGGGTTGACTGAACTAGTAAGTTTTCAAATATTTTTAGGGTGATCAATTACACAATGAATTTCACATCATGATGTAAAATAAAAACATGTAATTATGTGTCTACATCACTTGGCTTGTTGCAAAAAGGTCTAGTCTTTTTGCAACAACTACATCCATCATTTGCTCAGTGTAGTGCAATGTCTAAAGTATAGATACGTCCTGTGTGCAACTCCAACACTAGATGGTGGTTTAACTACCCAAATCTTTGAGTTTAGTGGGAGTGGATGAAGTCAGTGCTGGGAGATGAAACCCCAGGTCAAATCTTTCCTATAAAACTTATGGGAGGTGATGAAGTTCCCCTCACAAGCCAAGATGTAATGAAATAAAAGACATAAGAGAAAGACTTTAGGGTCATTTTCAAGATCACCCAAACTATTGTGAATTTTTGGGGAGTGTTTTAGATGACATTCTTTCTATGCCTTGGACTAGGCATGTGTGCAATAAGGATAGTGCTTTTGATTCCAAGGGTTCCCTAAAGGGGATAAATGGAAGAGCATACATGTAACATCCCTCTTTATGCCAATCAAACACTAAATTAAGCAACTATTGAATACAAAACTTGGAAAAATGAGTTCAATTTTAAACACTAAATGAAAGCACAATGAGTTGGGTGGTGTTCTTTCAACCCCTTGGTCTTATGTTATAACTTTGAAAGAATAATTATAAGAGCATTCACTTAAGCATCTAAAATTTTAATTAAGCACCAAAAGAAGGTTCCTAATTCATTTTAAATCATGTAAAATATGTCTAAATAATATGTTTTAATAGATTCAAATTCTATCAGTTACCTGTCTACCCTTAAGGCATCACCCCAAAAACAAATGTGTTAGATTAGAAAAATTTAAAGATATTTTCAAAATTTTGTAATATATATATAAAATCTAAAATAATATCATATTATAAAAATTTGGAATAAAACATGTGGTTTTAAAAACAAATCATCAAAAATGGAGTTTGTATGACCCCAAACCAAGCATTTTAAAATGGTCTATTAGCTCTCAGGATTGTGTTTTTTTTTAAAAACACAGTGACCGATGATGGTTATACTTGACCATCGATGGTTTCACTTGACTATCGATGGTTTAAAATGACCATCAATGGTTTACTCAACCATTGACAGTTCTTCTGACCATTGGTGATTACTTGTGTAAACCCATGAAGGTAAAAATCTAGTTAAACCAAGTTAGAAATTAACTTAGAAAGAGTTTTAAGCATCCAAATTCAAATTTTAAAGTTTCCTCATGCTCTCCTTCATATGTGGGATGTGTTTGGTCCCATCAGGCATGTCACTATATGGACTCTGAAATTGACTCAAAAGAGGATGGTTAGTATCGTGTTAGTCTGAAAATGGAAACAAATTTGACAAAAACACACTAACTAGCATACATCTCTAGGCCTAGTTACTAGGGGGAGCTTAGTTAACAAAAAAAAAAAACACACAACTAAACCATGAAATAAAGACCTTCCTTCACCTTCCTTAGATGCTCCAAAATGCTTGTTGTAGTGGCTTGCTCAGCTTTATGCTCATGAAGTCTGCAGTAATGGAAGCTTGGCTACCTCCATCTCTCCTTGGCACCTTGTGTGGCTTTGGCTTAGCTTGGCTTGGATTTGGATCAATATTTTGGCATTATAACACTAAGATTCAATGATTTTTGAATGCATTTTGGCATTATAAGTTTGGTATATGAGAGATTAGAATTCAATAGGCAAGGCCTCCTATTTATAGATTTTTAAAAATGGCTAGAATCAACCTGAACCATCCATCTCAAGATGGAGATGTGTGGCTAAGGATTAATTCAATTATTCAATTTAAATTTATAAATAGGCTCATCAATATTTGGGATAGAGGGGCATTAACTAGGCATGGAGGGTCTTAATAAGGCATGGGAGGCCTGAATCTTGATATTTGTGGCATTTATGTCCTAGAGATGTCTTCCCAAGAAATGATGTCATTCCAAAAACAAATATTCAAAAATATCCATGGAAAATTAACTTAAGGTCTTGATTTGCTTTAATCAGCTTTAGGCATGATTTGTCAAATTTGATGTAAAACCTTGGTAATTTGTGTATATATTAATCAAATTGGTCAAAATATCTTATTATTGGCTCAAAATTTTATTGGATTGGAATTAAGATGTGATCTCAGATGTGTTGGATTCATTATCCCATTTAGGATGTTTCCAATGCAAAATAATAAAGGCAAGTGTCTCATGCAAGAAATTTGGTAGAAAAGAGCAATATAGAGCACCCAGGTGCAAAAATGTCATTTTGACATGAAATGATCTGATCAAAGTTAGTTACTTCATAAATTTCATTTACCCATTTAATGATACCCTGGCCAAAATCAACACTTGAATATATCAATTTCAAATCTTTTAACGTATTTTAGTGTTTTTAGACCAGATCGTGCATTTTGGTGGAAATTGGTCAAAAACCTGGTTGAAGGTTATCAGTGGCTAGTTTTAGGTGTCTACAAACATGAGGTTCTAGGAGTCATGAGAACTACAGTGTGATATTTTAAAACTATAAAATATATAAGTGTTGTCAATTTCTTGTGCATAAATGCAAAATATATGAGGGATATGAAGCTAGTGCACAACAAGTGTGGGATGGCATATGGTAATGAACCAAGGTACCATGACACTTTGAAGATATCACAAAATGTTGGGTGAGCTATGAGATAAAAAAGAGTTGTGTAGGATGTTACAAGGCCTTATGTCATTTTCTTGCATGATCATGAGTCTATATGGTTTCCACGAGACACCACAAGGGTGAGGGGATCAAGTACTATAAGAAGAAACTGATGCAATCATGATTATGGAATCTAATGAAGGATGGCCTTAGACCATGCAACCCATGATATGTGTGTGCAAAAATCCAATATTGGTGTGTGAAAAATATATACAAAAAAAATAATAGTTGACCAATTTAACTACAAGAGAGGAAAATACAAATGTAAGTAAAAAACATTGTCTCTTTATTACAACCTTGACACTTAGAGATTACAATGATCCCAAATGGGATATCAAAAAAAATTATCCTACTCTGACTTTCATATTCATAAGGATTGTGTTAAACTAGTGATGTATCCTTCTCTCACCGGTCATAATAGCTCGCAATCTTGTTCTTAAATTGAGCTCTCTTAATTCATAATTTAATTTCCAATACCTCCAATCTATTCAAACACCCAAGTTATAGGCATATGGATTCATCACAAAAGTTGTAATTATTTTCCTTCCTTGGCATCTATTCGTCTAACCATGACTCTTCACCTTCTATTTTTTATGATTTGATTTTAAAAATATCTTAGCATCCGATTCTATGTTGATCTAAGCCAATATGTGGGTGACACTCACATGTTTACTTAGTATATGTGTGCAAACACTAGATGGTTACATGTGATCTTATTGGTAATCCTAATGCATGAACTCAAAATCTATTATCCAAGTTTCATAAGAACATAATTCTTCACTTGATTTACTAACACAGTTGCACATAAACAAAGCACAATTTAGGCATGCTAAAAAGAAGGGAAGAGAACTATGATAAATAGAAAGTTTTTTGAGGCTATTTTTTGAGGGTTTAGTCCCATTTTGGATCATAATACATTCTAAAGAATCTTGGATTCTAATATATAAGTTCATATATCTTTATTTGTGTGTTGATAGTCCATGAGCTACAAAAATAGGTTGAAGGATCTCTAAAATGATGCAAAGGAAGTGTTGAAATAACCCATTTAGGATTTGTGCATACCAAACATTATACATAATTACTTATTCCTACTTTAAGTATTCTTGGGTGTCATGGATTTTTTGTGTGCCCTGATACTCCTATATCAAGAATGAGAAGGCTTACATGGATAAAATGCATACTACAAGGTTATACATAGGTCATTTGCCCTTTATTGAGATGAAATGGTTCCTTTTATAGCTCAAAATTGCACCCTTATGAGAGAGTTATTTAGGCTCTCCCACTTCTATCTATAAGCATGGGAACAACCTCAGGATGTGAGTGTCCTATGGTGAGGTTGAGCCTCAAAGTTTTTTAAAGAGTCTAGTTCCTCTTAGTGGATCACCTAAAACTAATGTTAAAATGAAAATTCAAAGGGAAAAGGATTAGAAGGGAGATAAGGGCTCCTAAGAGGGCTAACCAGGTGATGCATGAAAGCTAAATGGGAAAATCTCACTAGCTTGAACCTACACTAATTCTGCAGAGGATAATACCAACTTGCACAATCTCAAGATTAAGATGGTTGCATTAGTATTTCATGGAGGAGGTTCCTGAAGTAAGGAATGCAAACAAAGAGGAGTTTTAAAACTCACTAAAAGATCACATCAATGGTAGAAATAACACTAAACTATACCTACAAACAACATTAAAAACTCCCTAAACAAGGTCAGAAAGGAGGACCATGGATGACGAAGACTCTCCTTCACACATTGGCATAGTGCACAACTCAATAGACACAGATCCACGGCAAGAGATAGGCAAAGAAAATCCTTTTATTACATCAAGAGGTAGTTTTTACAAGTGTTTGATAGGGTCAAGCCTAATTAAGTTGAGCATATTTTTGTGATATCTCAAAGAGTGTCTCATCTCCTAGAAAGATAAAAAAGTCTAAAAACTAAGAACCCTTTATAATGGAATATTGTGAGATATATATAGAGAAAGGAAGAGAGAGAAAAAGGGTTGCATGAGAAAAAGGGAAGAGGTAATAAGTTATTGAGTCACTGAGGATTGGGACTACTATTATCATCCTCCTTTGGCCATGAGATGCATCACCCAAGATCACTACCAAATCTCCTTGAGCCATTCCCACATTTAAGTCCCTTCTTTTTGAACTAATATGGCCATATTGAAGGTAGCTACATGTTCCCACTTGAAGTGAATGAGTCAATCCCTGCATTAAGAATCGATGTGCTCCTATTACTTTTTTTAAGCATGGAATGTACTGAGGGGGGGTGAATCAGTATATTATATATCTTATAAATCTTTCCTTTAACCAAATTCCACTTAATCAAACATTCAAGATATGCAATAAAACTCAAACAATAAACATCACACAAGATAGAGAGAGACACCAGATATAATGTGGAAACCCAATGTGGGAAAAACCACAGAGAATAATCTCAAGTATATTCATGAGAACAAACACACAAGCACCATACCCCTTTACCAAGTACCAACCTCAGCTACAATTCATGAGCACCAACACATAAGAGCTTTAAACCCCTTTGCTGAGCACCAACCCAGCTACTATTCATGAGCACCAACCCACAGGAGCACCAACCCCTTTGCCGAGCACCAACCCAGCAATAATTCATGAGCACCAACCAACAAGATCACCAACCCCTTTGCCGAGCACCAACCTAACAACAATTCATGAGCACCAACCCACAGGAGCACCAACCCCTTTGTGTATACCACACACCTATCTCTCAATGTTGCTATCTCAACAAATGATAGATCAATACAACATATCCTTCCTCTCTCTCTCACCTTTGCTCTTCTAAGATAGATATAAAAAATACAAATCATATTCATCTCTCACAATTGCTCTTCTAAGCTAGATATTATAATATCAAATCAACCTCTCTCAACCATATTACAAATGGTTACTCAAGCCTTTATTTATAGCTTTCCAAATGACCTTTGGCCTTCCCCCTTTGTGACCCTTCAATCCTCATGGAAAATGGTGCCAAACTTGTATGACCCTTCATATTCAAGCCTTTGAAAAGTCATGTGGTGACCCTTCATGACCAAAAATGTCCTTCCATCTTTTGTCCTCATCTTGGTGACTTTTTGTATTCCTTAAGGTGTCCCTTCATGAGAAATTGTGCCCTTACTCTTTTATCTTCACTTGGTGACTCTTGGAATTCCCCAAGAGACTCTTCATGGGAAAATGTGTCCCATCCTTCTTTTGTCTTTACCTCATGGCTCTTCGACTTCTCTATGGGCCCTTCTTTTATCTCATATGCAACCAAAAATATATTCATTAATATTAAATAAATATTAACTCATATTAGCCAAGATATATTTATTACAGACAACATTAAATGCAATGGGGCCTTTATCACCAATAATGCTAGACCTTTGACATCAATGACAATATTTCCAACAATCTCCCCCTTTGTCATTGATGGCAACCTCAATCCTGAAACTACCACATCTTATCACCTGCACATACCATCATCTAAAAATATACAGTAACTCCCCCTTATTGTAACAATTTTCTATACCTATTTTTTGCACTTGTACCTGTACCTATTATTCTCCCCCTTTGACATCAATGGCAAAGGGCTTACCTGGAGCTAACACTTAGCTCCACCTCACTTGATGTTAAACATCAATGGCAAGAAGTAATAGAAATTACTCCCAACTCCTCTCGCCGATCTTTGAATGTATCCTTTGATCGTGCCTTTGAGAAGATATCTGACAAAACATATACATTGTTTTCTATCCTTTGAGCATCTACAATCAACTCATTTGAATCTTTTCTTCTAATCTCACAACCTTTAGCATGAAACCTTAATGTGTATCCTTGATCACATATTTGAGTAATACTTAACAGATTATGCTTAAGACCTTTTACATACAAAACATTCTTAGTCTTAGTTATACCATAATCCAAACTCAATGTACCTTTTCTGGCTATCCTAGCAGTGGTTTTATCTCTGAATATCACTGTACCACCATTGATCTTCTTTAGAGTAATGAACTTAATTTTATCACCTATCATATGCCTCAAACATCTGCTATTAATTAACCATGGCTGATCTTTACCTCTCACATGCAGAGTTGTCTGCACCATCATAGAATCTTCAAGTTATTTCTTCTACCATGAACATCTCTAAACCTTCTCCCTGATGAATGGAGCTTTGACACTCTGATCCTTCTTCTTGATGAATAGAGCTTTGAAAATCTGATCCTTCAAAACTAACTTGAACACGCTTCTGCAATACCGAGCTGTGTCCAAAGTTGTTGCACTTGTAGCACACTATGGTCTCTTCATCAAAGCTTGATAGAGGAGCGAAAGAGTTGTGGATTTTGCTTGATTCTACTTGACTTTCCTTCTCCTTATTTTTGAAATTATTAGCTCTTTTTCTACATTCTAATTTCTTGTGACCATATCCATTACAATAAAAACAATAGCCATAAAAATAAGACCTGTCTGTATATCTCTGACTTGATTGCCTTTTGTAGCTTTGTTCCTTCCAACCTTCTCTGTTTGGAATGTCCTCTGTATTCTTCACTTTTCCCTTTTTTTTTTCCTCTTGTGTAAGAGCTTTAGCATAGCTTTTTTTCTTTTCAAAACTGACCCCTATCTTATCTGAATATGCTTTTTGACTTTCCAATATCTTATTTAGCATGTTAGTGCTATCTTCAAATTTTGAATCACTAACTACTTTATCACTGACTGCTTTCTTAATATCTTCTTTTAAAGAGGCAATTTCAATAACATACCTCTCATAATCTTTTCTTGCTATTTCCAACTGTGTCGTGAGATCTTCTTCATTCTTCTTGGCTTCTTCAAAGTGTGCTTGTAGATCTTCAATCATTTCCTTTGACTCTTTTTCATTTTTCTTGATCTAGCACTTTAATCTTCAATTCTTCTTCTAAATAGCTTCTAACTCTTCTACGGCACAAATGAGCTCTCCTTCCATATTCACTTTAGCTTCCTCCTCTTCTTCTTCTTGATCATCTTCATGTATAGCCATGAATAGAATCTCTTCTTCTTCTGAATCGCTAACTCCACTATCTTCACCTAAGCTAGGATCTTTAGAATATAGGCTCTTCTTCTCGAATCCCTTCTTAGATTTACCTTTGAAATTCTTCTTGTATGTAGGTTTTTCTTCTTCATCATCTTTAACTTTATCTAGGCATCTAGCTTAAAAATGTCCAATCTTTCCACAATTAAAACATTTAAAAGGTAATTTTCCTTGATATTTACCTGTTCCTCTTTTCAGCCTGTGAATGAAAAGTGTTTCATTGTCATCTTCATCATCACTAGAACTATCACTTGATTCTTGAATCTTAGCTTTCTCCTTCTTTGATGTCTTGAAAGCCACTTCTCTCTTTGAGGGTTTATCTTGTTCTATCCACATCCCATATGTCGTGAGAATACCATGAAGCTCTGTTAGGGTGTGGAGCTAAAAACTTCACCAAGGAGCATTCATTATCAGGTTCGGGTCTACACAGACACCGGCGTCGGTCAGGAGCGACCGATGTCGGTCACAGGCAGTTACAGAGACGTCGATGTCGGCAGAAGGTCGGCCGACGACGGTCACAGACAAGCAGCAGGAACTGACGTCGGTTACCTGCGTGTCCAGAAAGCTATTTTCGTGGACAGAAGCGAGTGTTTGCATGATAAGTTTGAGTTGGAGACTCAAGCTCGTGTCTCTATTATTGGCATTACTATTTTTAGAGCCCTTGTTTAAGTGGTTTAACTGTTTGTTGGAAGTACATGCTCAAGTCTCCTAATTCTATATGAAGAATTAGATCTTCCTAGCTTAGTGTGTATTGTAGTGAATTATTGTAATTCATTGTGTGTGAAGAACAGTACAGAATTGAATCAATCCAGGCTTGTTGGAGTTGATTGTTCTTGAGAGAGATAGCTCTTGAGGAATAGAGATCCATTGAGAGATCTATACATCTAAGAGAGGTGCGGAAGAAAGAAGCTTTCTTCAATTGTATTCCTTTTGTAAAGAGTTTGTTAATACAAGTTTTCAGGGTGTTTTCTTGTATCTCTTGTTCTTACTATTATCATTCTAATTACTTGTCAATCTGATTTAATTCTGCGTTTATTGCTGTCACAATTGTAATCTATTGTTGGTTTGATCCCCCAACAAGCTCATCCATCTTTAGCTTTGGCTAAATTTTTCATCTCCTTGATTGCTGAAACCTTTAAATCATATCTCGTTGGTAGAGATCTCAAAACCCTTTGCACCACCGTTGACTCTTCCAATGCTTCTCCAAGACCTTGAATCTGATTTACTATCTGATCAACTTGCAAGAGATAACTTGTTATATCTTCTTCTTCTTCTTCCATCTTCAAACTTTCAAACTGCCTTCTAAAAGTCTAAAACTTAGCTTGCTGAACCTTTCCATCACCTTTGTAAATATTTTCAAGTTTTACCCAAGTTTCATGAGCAGATTTACATTGCATAACTTTAACAAATTCAGATTCACATAAACCACATAAAATAGCATTTAAAGCTTTAACATTACATTCACTTGCCTTCTTTTTTGCTGGAGTAATTGTAGATGTCTGTGGCTCTTCATATTCCTCCACCATTGATTTCCATATGTCAAATCCAAGGGCCATCAAATAAACCTTCATTCTCATGATCCAAAAAGCATAATTCATCCCATCAAACAAAGGTGCCTTATTTTTAGAAAATCCTTCCTGTGACCTAGCCATGGTGCTTTCCCGATCTACCTTCAAGCTGTAAAACTTTTCAAAATGGAACCTGCTCTAATACCAATTGTTAAGCACATAATATACTAATAAGGGGGTGAATCAGTATATTATATATCTTATTAATCTTTCTTTTAACCAAATTCCACTTAATCAAACATTCAAGATATGAAATAAAACTCAAACAATAAACATCACACAAGATAGAGAGAGACACCAGATATAACATGGAAACCCAATGTGGAAAAAACCAAAGAGAACAATCTCAAGTATATTCATGAGAATAAACCCACAGGAGCACCATACCCCTTTTCTGAGTACCAATCTTAGCTACAATTCATGAGCACCAACCCACAAGAGCTTCAAACCCCTTTGCCGAGTACTAACCTTAGCTACAATTCATGAGCACCAACCCACATGAACTTCAAACCCCTCTGCTGAGCACTAACCCAGCTACTATTCATGAGCACCAACCCACAGGAGCACCAACCCCTTTGCCAAGCACCAACCCAGAAACAATTTGTGAGCACCAACTCACAGGAGCACCAACCCAACAACAATTCGTGAGCACCAACCCACAGGAGCACCAACCCCTTTGTGTATACCACACACCTATCTCTCAATGTTGCTATCTCAACAAATGATAGATCAATACAACATATCCTTCCTCTCTCTCTCTCTCTCACCTTTGCTCTTCTAAGCTAGAAATAACAAATACAAATCATAGTCATCTCTCACAATTGCTCTTCTAAGCTAGATATTACAATATCAAATCAACCTCTCTCAACCATATAAAAAATGGCTACTCAAGCCTTTATTTATAGCTTTCCAAATTACCTTTGGCCTTCCCCCTTTGTGACCCTTCAATCCTCATGGAAAATGGTGCCAAACTTGTATGACCCTTCATATTCAAGCCTTTGAAAAGTCATGTGGTGACCCTTCATGACCAAAAACGTCCTTCCATCTTTTGTTCTCATCTTGGTGACTTTTTGTATTCCTTAAGGTGTCCCTTCATGAGAAATTGTGCCCTTAATCTTTTGTCTTCACTTGGTGACTCTTGGAACTCCCCAAGATGACTCTTCATGGGAAAATGCGTCCCATCCTTCTTTTGTCTTTACCCCATGGCTCTTTGACTTCTCCATGGGCCCTTCTTTTGTATTATATGCAACCAAAAATATATTCGTTAATATTAAATAAATATTAACTCATATTAGCCAAGATATATTTATTACAAACAACATTAAATGCAATGGGGCCTTTATCACCAATAATGCTAGACCTTTGACATCAATGACAATATTTCTAACACTTTTATGTGTCCTACCTGAAAAATGATGAAGTCTCCATAGATGCCTACAAGCTATCAATCTCCCTATCAATTGGATTCACTCATGCCACTTGTTACTGACTGAATAGTCCTCTAGATTATTGACTATTTGATTGAACGTTCCTTGGATTTTTTGCCTTCCCTGGCCCTTTTTTATACAGACTAGTTTTCCTCAATAATTTCCTTGGGCCCTTTCTCCACCACTTTCCTAAAGTTATTTCTTCAAACTTTTTTCTTTGGCTTGTCTTTTTGTGAACCCTAAAAGCACTTCTATGACCAAATCGAGCTTTTGATGTCTCATACTTATTTTGGGTTTCTAACTACTCACAACTTATGAAGTAATTAAGTAGTGCTCCTTAAAGAACCCAAACTACATTACCTAGACCAAATCAGGATTTTGACTCCTTACAACTTACTTCTTGCTTCCTTACTTTAGGGTTTCCATTGTGCTTATGACTTATAAAATAATTTTAGTATTTCACCTCATAAAACCTGAAGACTTGCCTCTTGAAGAACCCACGAACCACCGCTTAAGACTAGCTCAAGTTTGTCATGTCCCTTTACTTATTTTGGGTTTTTGACTGCTTGCAACTTAATTCATCTTTTAAGCAAGGCAACCCCATAAACCTAAAGTCTTCCTACTAAGAGAACCTAAAAAGCACTAGCCAAAACCAATTCGAGCTTCTTAAATGGAACTACTTACTTTGGATATTACTTGGAATTTATAAATTAAAATAAGTAGTACGCCTTCACAAACCCAAAGTCTTCCTGCTTGACAAACCTGAGGTCTTCTGAGAGAAATATTGACGTCTTTTACATTATTAAAGCCTAAAGCCTTCTCCTTCAAAGAACCCAAAGTTGTATGTTGTTTGCTCTTGGAAGCTCAAAGTTGTTATGAACTTACCACTTTTGCTTGAATGTCCATCTTATCACACATAGACAAAATTTTGGTATGTGGGCCAAAAATGGCCAATATTTCTAGCAACTCACAAAGAAGCATGCCTGCTATGCTTGAGAACCCAGCTCATGTTGCCTTGCCTAGTCCATTAGGCATAGAGTTACTACTTTCTTTGACAATGTTGGCTGAAACTGGATACAAGGCTGACTTTTGTTGGAACTCCCTCTTGAAGTAAAAAGGATAGCACAAAAAAAAGTGCCTGAGACACTTTGAGGAAAGGAAAAACAAAATAGAAAGGAAATGTACACAAGACACTTTGAGGAAAGCATGAAATCTATCCTAATATGTAAAAGGTTACACTTTATAAGTACTCCCTCCTGGATCAAATGGGAAAGTATGAGTATCATTCACCTGTAAAAAATTAATATGAAAGATAACTCACTTTAGAGGTACCATAATTGGTGAACCAGGTAGCTTTATATTCAAACCTTTTGGTGTGCCCTCTAATGGAGGAAATGGAACAAACATGTCCCCAATGTAGACATACTAGTTCATGTCCTCCAAACTTGGTTCACATTGGACTATGGTAGAACTTGTAATCTCCTCATTTGATGGCTCAAATTTGGGCTTTAAATTAAGCACAATATGTGATGGCTCCTTTGACCTGGTGCTTGGTTTGATGTCTAGGTCTAAGCAAAACAACTCTAAGTCATCCCAAAAGGTAACTTCCTTTTGGTCATCTGAGACAATGCCAACTTCAAATCCATATGTGTTATGTTTTATTTTAAATGAGCCATATGGTAGTTCATCAATCCATCTAAGGCCCAACATGTCATATTTTTTTGGCTCTGGATCTAATCATTCCCCTTCATTCTCGAAGACATCAGTTTTACCTTCAATGGACAATTCATCTTGGGATTGGTCAGCTTCTTCAACTTGGTTAGTGAGTTCATCCTCAGACTCTAAAGGAGGTATAGAATGGTTTACAACCTCTACCTAATCCATGTAGTCATGGTATAGTTGTTGTCATACCTCATCTTGATCTTCTTGCTCATTTGTGCCCTCTCCAACATGGTTAACCAACTGATTGACTACGTCAATCTTTGCACCTTAATCATCTTCATCTGTAGCCATGCCGAATGGAATATCTTGGGACCAAACAAAACCCTCCTTGCTCTCATTTAAATTTTGAATACATTATTTATTAAGAATGAAGGCATCAATACTATCTTTAGGCTCTAATTCCTCAAAGTCAAAGCCATGCCATAACTAGTCCAAACCTAATTTCTCTTTCCTTTTTTGGAGTAGACTGCCTATCATGATCTCTTCATCATAGGCAATTGTGTTTTCTTCTTCAAGATCAAATTTGAGTGTAATCTCTTCCTCTATTCCTTGTAAAATAGGCTCTTCCTCCAAGATGAAGATGGTAAGAGGGTGAAAAAGTTCACCTTACTTGCAACTTGAGAGAGTGGCTTTCCAACTAGGTACTTTGAGTGGTCTCTTTGGTGGCTCTTGAGGGAGGGATAAAGTGTCTTGGAACTCTTGTAGGGAAATCTCATTGAGCTAAGCTAACACCTCTTTTATATATTCTTCAACCACTAAATATTCCTTCTCTTGAACTGGTTGAACCAATTTTCAAGATGAAAATGTGTAGGGAACATCCACCTTTTCTTCCTTTTGAATGAGTACAAGAGAGGGTGATTTCACAAGAGATGACATGACATAAATAGGGTCAAAATTATTGGAGAAGATCCATGATGGAAGGGATTCAAACTCTTGAGTGGGAAAGGGCATAGGGGGTTTATTTGAAACATAGGACTGATTACACTGAGTCTACTCATCTTCATAAGACATCAACACACTTTCCAAATTTTGGACAATTCTTCTCAACTACATCTTATTCTCACCCTCACAAACTACCCAATGTTCATCCTCACAAATTGACCACCTATTCTTGACTAGTTGAAGAGAATTCTTTGCCTCTTGTAGGACATGAATAGGGATGACTAAAGAAAGTTTTAAACCCCTACTAATCTCCCTTATCAATTTAGTATAATTTGATCATTCTTGCTTGAATCCTGACAAGGATGTAATAAGATAAACATAGTCTTGACAAGGGGAATTAGAGGATTGATTTGAATGCTTAGGAGGCTGATCTTGGTCATACATAGGGGTTGAAGGGAGGCAAAGGCTATGATAGGGCTGATAGATTGTTTGAAGGCCACTTGGGGGGAACACATAAACATTATTAGTCTGATAAGTGTGATTCTAAGGTAGAGAATAAGCATATTGATCAAAATATGGTTGATTATACATACCAAATATGTTGATTAGGCACTTGGACTACTTAAACCAGCTGATAGATGCTTGGAGTCACCATTGACGTTTTAAAAATGCCTCTAAATGCTGATATGTAAGAGGACAACACCAAAAATCCTTCCACTACTTTGGACCTTAGTCCCACTGGGTGTGCCAGAACTATTATAGCTCAGAATTTCACCTTTGTGAGAGAGATATTCAGGCTCTCCCAATTCTAGCTATAAGCATGGGAACAACCTTAGGATGTGAGTGTCCTATGGTGAGGTTGAGCCTCTAGGATTTTTAAAGAGGCTAGTTCCTCTTGGTGGATCACCTAAAACTAATGCTAAAATTAAACTTCACAAGGAAAAGGATTAGAAGGGAGATAAGGGCTCCTAAGAGGGCTCACTAGGTGATGTACCAAAGCTAAATGGGAAAATCTCACTATCTTGAACCCACACTGATTCTACAGAAGACAATACTGACTTACACAATCTCAAGATCGAGATGGTTGCATTAGTATTCATGGAAGAGGTTCTTGAAGCAAGGAATGCAAATAGAGAGGAGTTCTAAGACTCACTAAAATCTCACATCAATAGTAGAAAGAACACTAAACTAGACCTACAAATAACATTTAAAAACTCCCTAAACAAGGTCAGAAAGGAGGACCATGGATGAGGAAGACTCTCTTTCACACATTGCCATAGTGCACAACTCAATAGACATGAATCCAAGGCAAGAGTTAGGCAAAGAAAATCCTTTTATTGCATCAAGAGGTAGTTCTTACAAGTGTTTGATAGGGTCGAGCCTAATCAAGCTAAGCATATTTTTGTGATATCTCAAAGAGTGTCTCATCTCCCAGAAAGATAAAAAAGTCTAAAAACTAGGAACTCTTTACAATGGTAAATCATGAGATATATATAGAGAAAGGAAGAGAGAGAAAAGGGGCTACATGATAAAAAGGGAAGAAGGAAGAAGTCACTGAGTCATAGATGATTGGGATTGCTGTTGTCATCTTCCTTTGACCATAAGATGTGTCACCCAAGATCACCACCAAATCTCCTTGAGCCATTCCCACATTCAATTCCCTTCCTTTTAAACTAATAGGGCCATATCGAAGGTAGCTGCATGTTCCTACCTGACATGAATGAGTCGATCCCTACATTAAGACTCAACATGATCCTTTTACTTTCACGTGTCCTACCTAAAAAAATATGAAGTCTCCATAGATGCTTGTAAGTTATCGATCTCCTCGCTAGTTGAATTTGCTCATGCCACTTGTCATTGACTGATTAGCCCTCTAGATTGTTGACTATTTGATTTAATGTTCCTCAATGTTTTTGCCTTCCTTGGCCCTTTTTTTAATGGACTATCTTGCCTCAATAATTTCCTTGGGTCCTTTCTCTACCACTTTCTCAAAGTTATTTCTTCAGACTTTTTGCTTTGGCTTGTCTTTTTGAGAACCAAGAAGCACTTTTAAGACCAAATCGGGCTTTTGATATCCCATACTTATTTTGGATTTTTGACTGCTCACAACTTATGAAGTAATTAAGTAGTGTTCCTTGAAGAACCCAAAATACACTGCCCAGACCAAATCGAGCTTTTGACTCCTTACAACTTACTTCTTACTTCCTTACTTCTAGGTTTCCACTATTATTATGACTTATAAAATAATTTAAGTCTTTCACCTCAGAAAACCTGAAAACTTGCCTCTTGAAGAACCCATGAACCACCACCCAAGACTAGCTTAGGTTTGTCATATCCCTTTACTTATTTTGGGTTTCTGACTACTTGTAACTTACTTCACCTTTTAAGCAAGACAACCCCACAAACCTAAATTTTTCCTACTGAGACAACCTGAAAAGCACTAGCCAATACTAATTCAAGATTCTCAAATGGCACTACTTTCTTACTTCAAATATTACTTGGAACTTATAAAGTGAAATAAGTAGCGTACCTTCACAAACCCAAAGTCTTGATGCTTGATAAACTCAAGGTCCTCTGAGAGAAATCTCAAAGTCTTTTACATTGTGAAATCCTAAAGCCTTGTCCTTCCAAGAACCCAAAGTTGTCTGTTGTCTATTCCTCGAAGCCCAAAGTTGTTTTGAACTTGCCACTTTTAATTAAATGTCCATCTTCTCACACATAGGCAAAAAAATTGGTATGTGGGCCGAAAATGGCCAACATTTCCCATTATATATTTGGTTGGCTACAGGTCATAAACATGAATCTATTGAAGTTTATAACACTTAGATTGATTAGAATATTTACCTTAAATACTTAAAATAATTTATGTGTGTTATGGTGAGTGTATCTATCAATTTGATAATTCCATCCTTGTTTGTGGGATGTAAGTGCTCATGATCCATATGTAAAGGATTTTGTATCACTATTGGCTCAATAAATGGAGGTAGATAAGGCTTAAGGAGATCCACATCTAATGTTGAGTGCGTGAATAAGTATGGATGTAGATCAAGAAATAATATGTTCTCACAAAATGTGTAGAGAATGGCATAAGGATCATAATATACAGGCTTGATCTTTTGGTGTGTACTCTTGACGTATTCCTTCTAAAGATATAACCAGACTTTATCACCAACTCATAATGCATGAGGTATGTGATGCACATCATGGTGCTCCTTTTACTTCTACTAAGAACACAAGATAATCTACTTGTATTTGTTGTATAATATTTTATGCTTTGTCTGATTCTCATTCCCTTATGTGTAACCCATTGTGGGATAGTGCATGATAATATGTGTGTAGAGGTGGTACAGGTTAGAACCCAATACATATTTGAAATGCAATTAGTTTGGCCCATATAACTATGAATAGCTTTGTTTTACACATGTTGTATTTACAGTAGGTTTTCATCCCAAGTGAAAGCATTCACATGATTTTACATTCACATAAGATGAACAAGTGTGTGGTTGAAAAATCATTTGTATATTTGTTTGCGGATGGAACATCATCAAAAGATCCACATGAATACCCATAAATTATCACAATGTTTTCAAAAAAAATGTAAAAAGTATGGGTCTCCATTAGATAGAATGGATGTTGGGAGTCAAAAGTAAACCCATACATGGCTAAATAAAACCTCTGTAGTGTTAGCTACATTGATGCCCTTATTACAAGCAACCATGATAGACATCTTTGAAAACATATTCATTATAATTAACACAATGTCATGTTGGTTAATTTTCATTGGTAGTCAGTCATAAAAACCATCTTGATGGATTCTAATGGTTTGGATGGAACCAATAGAAGCATGAAAAATAGTAACTTCCTATTTGAGGGCTTTTCAATGCAACAATGATTTTAACACTTGATGTATAGCTTCATGTATATGCACATGTGTGACCAATATAAATGTGACTATAATGAAACTAAAGTCTTTTTAATACTCTAGTGGCCTGATATCTTGGCATAGTGCATCTCCAAATGAGTCTCTCGTGAGACCACCATCAAGAACACAAAGATGCCCAAACTTATGGAGGAGCTCATTGGATAGGTAAAACTCATTAACCTATTTACTAGTTATGAGGTTGGAGTAGGCAACTACAAATATCTTGTTAGATGAGTAGAGGGATACCCAATCTTCATTGTTGTGGTTGCTCATGTATAAAACTATGGTGAGTGCATGAATCAATGATTATCTAAGGTAATATATTGCCTTGTTATCCTTTCCCTTGTGTGTTATCACAAGATGGAATTACTATAGGTAAGTCATCCACTCCATGTGGCATGAATATTCTAGTTTGATTTGTGTCTACAAGAACTCAAGTAGATTATAATTGAAATGATCCTTACCCAAAATGTAGTACCACCATTGCTTGACTACTTCCACAATAGCATACAATAATATCTCATAGGTGGAGTACCAGCAAATCATGTGGTTGACATCTCTAAGTTATAGGTGATCAAATATCCATGTTTCAAAAGTAATGTGCCAAGTGCTTATTCAAATGCATCTATATGAAGTTTAAAGGAGTGAGAATGTTGGACTTTGTGATAACATGCATTTCCTAGAGGAAATACTTGAGAAACACAAAAGTGAATTTTTGTGTAGGTGTCCATTTGATGGTTGATTTATCCTACATGATCTGATTGAAAGGACATGCAATGTGAGAGAACCAAAGAAAAATCATCTAATATAAGTTAGAAATTACCTCAATTAGGTGAGATTGTGTAGTTTAGGCTAATATTAGATCACCTTGACCTTGAGCAAAAATAAGTTATAGTCAAACTTAGCCAAGTGTTCCTTTGACATCGTAAGTATTCAATACTTGGGATACAACATTGACTACAATGGTATAAATACATACATGAATTCATGCATACATACATACATACCACCATAGTCAATGTTGTAGCCCAAGTATTGAATACTTGCGATGTCAAAGGAACACTTGGCTAAGTTTGATTACAACTAGTTTTTGCACAAAGTGTTTAGGACATGAAAGACATGCTCCAAATGGTCCTCTAAAGTTTTTTTGTAGATGAGGATGCCATAAAATTAGAAAATGATGAAGGATAAAATGGTCAAAATATGTCATCCATCAAGAGCATGAATGTCATTGGCACATTGGTCAAGCTAAAAGGCATGACTATATACTCTTACAATCCTTATTGTGTCTTAAACTTTGTTTTCCAAAAAATGTTTAGGATGGATTAGAACCTGGTGGTAACTTGAATTTAGGTCAATCTTGATGAAGTATTGATAGCTTGGAGATGGCCTGGGAGGTCATCAATGCATGACAATGGGTATTATATGCATGGGCTAGGATGAACTATCATTATCTTCTTTCTCTCAATAGACTAGGCCTCGAATGTGGTCAATCAAAATAAATCCTATGTATACTTGGACGAGTGAGTAAGGACTTATGATAATCTACAACACAAATGTCAAGATGAAAGTGTTATAAAGCCTAAGCCTATGATATAAGGATATAGCTCTCACTAGGGCTCAACAAAGGTAAATTATTGTAATAAGGATTGAAACAAGTAAAGTAAATGATTGTCAGGGGTCCAAGTAAAGTATGTTATGAGAAAGTTATTTTAATGAAGGTAAGGTGAAATGGTCAACCAAAGGGGGGTCTATGAAACATAAGGTGATAAATAGAAAGCCTAAGCAACCCTATATCTATACCATCTTATTCAACATCTATAAATGCCTAAGCAAGGATACACACATACAACCACAAAGTAATAAACAACATATAATCTACTAAGTAAATAAAGGAAAGAGTATAGGGATAGAAACACCTACCTTGGGATGAACATGTCGATGATTTAATCTCCCGTTTTCACTCAAGTGGAGCTTTGCAATAGATGTTGTGGGTTGAATACCTCAAATGGTTGGATGAAGACATAAATATCCTTCATTAGGAACTCCAAAAGACATCTCCTATTAAAACTTCAATGACACCACAAGAAAAGACCTCCAAGATAAGGTTCTAAACCCTCTAACTCTTCCAAAAATTACTTAGGGGAAAAAATACGAGCACAAGTAGAGTGTATGAATGTGATATATTTCTTTAGAAATGAAATATGGCCCCTATACATACATCTCCTATACCAAAAACTAACCTTCAATTCTAATTTGATGATATCAACAAGAAAAATATAGTCTAAAGGGATGGTGAATGACTCAAAATTATATTGGCCTAGTTGATACAGTTGGGAAGACAAGGATAGACTTAGAACTATATCGGCCATGTCAATAAAGTACAAAGAAAGACAAGTAGGAAACAAACTATATCAGTGTGGATATTATAGTATAAATATAAGGTGGATGCAAATCTTGATAGAAGGAGAAAGGAAAGAGCCTCAGAGGTTTTGAGTCGCTTTCCTTTCTCCTTCTACCCAGATTTGCAACCACCTTATATTTCACTATAAATTTGGATAGATTAAGAAAGGAAAGAGATTCAAAGGTGTTAAATCATATGTATGTATGTATAATAAAAATTTAAGCATAAATTGATGTTTTACTTTATATTTTAAAAATATACTTTTAGGACGTTTGAGAGTGGTTTCTATAATGTAAATTCTAGGTTTTGGAGGGTCATACTAGATTTCAAACTTAGATAGATTTCAAGGTTTTAGAATCTTAGAGATCATAAAAGGGGAGAGGTAAATTAGATTACAATTTTAGGGTGATTAATCTAGTGGGATCATTTAAAATACTAACTTAGAGGTGATATTCCTTGTAGTTTCTTAAAAAGCTTAATGTCTTTAGGTAGCCCCTTCCCAAAATTAAGGGGGAAAAGACTTTGAACATTATAGAGAAATAAGCTACTGAGAAATCATTTTGAATCTCTATACAATCAATAATATCTCCCTTGAATATCATAGTTGATGGGACATATGGAAATAAAAGGTTCCTTTGTCTTTACCTTTAGTTGACCAAGTTTAACCTTAATACCACAAGCCCAATGGTGTTGAATATAATAACTACAAATGATGATATCATCAACAACATAAAATAAATGTTAGACATAGAAAACCATCTTAGGGTTGTGTCGTTATAGGGGATAGATCAAAATGACCTGAATATGTTCTTGATATATGGTCTTGTCGATGGATTCATTAATACCCCACTTTTCAAAAGGAGGGGAATTCAAAGATTACAAGAAGGGAGTTGGTCCATGGAAATGCAAATAGACTATAAAGTTGAAATCAAATACAATTGTTTAAAAAATGAAGAGAAACTAGAAGGCACACCTTGAATTGCATGTGCATTCTTAATTTATTATACAAAATGAAGTTACATATGGTTGGAATAGTTGGTTATTACCATTAATTAATGCTAACTAACATAGTTCTAGTTAAGCCTAACTAATATATATATATATATATATATATATATATATATATATATATATATATATATATATATATATATATATATATATATATATATATATATATATATATGTAATACCTCTTATTGATGAATTAAACCAAAAATAACACCAAGTTTGTCTCAAAATTTTACAAACAAAATAGGACCAAGAGGCTTAATCATTAGATTTTTAGGTTGCTCTATAGAAGCACAAAAGTGAAGAGAAATATCACTAGAATCAACTAACTTTCAAATTATTGATGATGGATCTTGATATGTTTGGTGCATGCATGCAATACATGATTCTTCACCAACTTCAATACACCTTGATTTATAAAAAAATGGAGTAGATGTAGATCGAGGAAGTTAAAAATCACCTAGAATCCAACATAGCCAAACTGCTTCACAAATGACACTAATCGTTGCTTTGTATTCTACTTTGGTGGAAGATATATCCATAATATGTTGAAACTTGATTTGCCATGAAACAACTCCTTATCTAATGGAAAAAATATACCTGGTGGTATACCTCTAAGTATGCGCTGATCCTCCACAACCAAAGTCTATATAACCTTTGAATCTAAAATATTTTCCCCTCTAATATAGGATGCCAAAGTTAAAAGTTCCTTTGAAATGTCTCAAAACACTTTTTGTTGATTCCAATGAATGAGCTTTGGTTGAGACAAAAGTGATTCTCAATGAATCATCATGGGCTAACAACTTTTAGCTTGACCTCCATAGGTGTAGAAGCAGGATTACCATCTATAATTCCAAAAAATTTCAAAATCTTTGTAGCATACTTGGCTTGAGCTATGAAAATGATATGGTCATGTTTCCACAATTATACACCTAAGGAATAGTGTAGGAGGCCTAGATCAATCACGTCAAAAAAAAAACACAAATATGATTTTACTCACTAAATTTCAGTGGCACCACTACTTGTGATGGGAAGATCATCAACATAGACAATGAGTATCACAATATCATCACCATCTCTTTTAACATAAATATTAAGATAAAAAAGACTCATTTTAAATCCATGATCTCATAAATGTTGATCAATTTTGATATACCAAGCTCATGGAGCTTGCTTAAGCCCATATAAAGACTTAATCAATTTGTAATCTAGTTGATCACTACTAGGTACTTAAAAACCTTTAGGATTCACCATGTAGAACTCCTCATCCAAATTTTCATTTAAGAAAGCACTTTTAACATCCATTTGAAATACTTTCCATCCAAACTGAGCTACTATGGAGAGAAGAAACCAAAATGTTACCATCTTTGCAGTGAGAGAAAAAGTCTCCTCATAATTTATTCTCTTTTTTTGGGAGAAAACTTTCACAATAAGATGGGTTTTATACTTATCCAAAGTACTATGAGCTTTTCACTTTACTTTGTACACCCATTTACAGCGAATGGGTTGTTTACCTATAGGTAACTCCTCCAATTTCTAGGTATTGTTATTCATCAAGGCATCATATTCTAATTACATGGCAATCTCTTATTTAGGTTTGCCTTTCACTTCAGAATATCATTGTGGCTCAAATATTGTGAAAAGATCAGAAGCAAGAGAAAAATGAACATTCTCCTCAGTTAAATCCACAACTTTCTTGCCTATCCTCCAAGGTTGTGCATCTAATTGGTGTATTTCATCCTCACACATATCTTATACAGTGGAGTAAAACTACTTAGGCCTTTGATATACTAAAAAATCCTGTATTGGCTAAATATCAAATTAAGTGTTAACCATTGTAAGTTAGCATCATTGATATTCTAGTGGAGTATTAAAAATATTAGCCATGGGTTGTTGAACTGGATTTTGTGATGGAGTAGTGAATGATCTTGATTCCTCATATTTCAAAGGAATGATAGCACTAGATTCAAGTACCTCAAAGAGTGTTTGTTGGTTGCAAATAAAGAAGGATTATGTCTCCTTCACATTAACATATTGACTAACAATTATCATGTTACTGGGAAATTTAACAAGTTTATAGGCCTTAGATTGGTCATTATAGCTAGAAAAATATATCTAGCACTCTTAGAATCTAATTTATTCCTCTTTCTATCAAGGATTAAAGTATATACATAAGAACCAATTAGCTTTCTTTGGAGGAGAAGATGCCAAGCCATATTTCAAAAAGACACCTCCCCTCTCTATATGGAAAAGTTGAGCCTTTTTATACATGAGTTGGTTTTGATTGTACAAGCTAAGTTTGAGAAGTATTGAAGAGATGTGAACTCTTTGCCAATTGGGGTGCAAGCTCAGGGGCTTTTGTTCCTTACATATGTAGGGAGAAAATATTCATGTTAGCATTACATTCAAATGATGAAAATATTTGTTCTTATTGTTAGCTTGATGCTTAATTGATGTAATTATTTATTCCTTGGAGTAATATAAGATGCACTTTTCCAAAAAAAACACACACAAAATTATGTTACCTTAGGTTTGTTTTCAGACCATGCTTCCTCAAGAGTGACATTTTGTAAAGCTTTACAAGGACTCCTATTTAGGATGTATGCTTTCATGTTCATTGCTTCTCCATATTATTTGTACAACATAACCTACTTGTTGACCAATTTTTGGTCATGCAAACTAAAATTTGGCACCCCCTCTTTTTCTCTACAAAGGTCATACAATCCATGTTGGCTAGATCATCCCTCTACTGCCTTTTGCAAAGGATGTTATTTTCCAGACCTTTCTAATGAAAAAATCTAAGTGTTTTGTCATTTTGCTTAGTCTAGTGCAAATCAAGTTTGTGTAGGTGCATTACTTGTTTAATTTTATAAGTAGAAGTGATTAAAGGACCTAAAATGGTCTATGGTAGATCACAAAAGGCAATGGATTTCCTTCGAAGGGCATTTTGATGGCTTGAAGGACATTTGCAAAAAGTCTGAAGGGTAAGTACCTTCGTGGAGGGCACCTTGAGAAAGGTGAAGACCATTTAAGAAACACAAAGGGCACTTTTGGATGAAAGAAACCCTTGCAGAGGGAAACCAACTGAAGAAGGAGATAAATTGCAAAGTCTCGAAGGGCACGTGCCCTTAGGGAAAAAAAGCAAATCAAAAGAAAGAATTCCTTTAGATAAAATGTCTAAAGGAAAGCATAGAAAAAGGCCCGATAAGTCAAAAACCAAGAAAAGAAAAGGCCAAGGCAAAGGAGAAGCTGAAGGAAGGAGACAAAACACAGGCAAAGACAAAGCAAAAAAGACAAAACAAGGAACAGTTCCAACTACTGACAAAGACAAAGGACAGAATCAATGACCACTCAAACCAAGACAAGTGGCATGGATGACTCAGCAAGGAAAATTAATACATTTGGTGAAATATATCTACCAAAAACCAATAAAATATATTAGTTTTTGAACTATAGAGGAGAGCAGCCTATGTTTTCATGCTTTGCCATTAATGCACAGCTAGTTGCACCCAACATTGAAGAGAGCATGGTCTAGTCAACACAATTTGGGGATGGCTTTGTCACTTGCTAGAAAGAGTATCCCATGATTTTGTAGGCCCAGGACAACAAGGGAAGTGACTTAGACATCTACAACATGGATCTCCCATACATAATTAGAAGAATATGGCAGCAACATGGGCTTGTGGTCTCTGTAGAAGTATTTAACTCAGCATGGGTTTCCATCCCTTGATTTGTCAGCTATCTATTTCCAAGTTCTCTATATATTTGTAACTTCTCATTTGAGAAACATTATCTCAGCATTGTATGACAAAGCCTTGAAGGAATTTACCTTGAATCAAAAGAAGCATTCTTACCTCCATTTGAGCTTGCACTTTTGCATATGTCTATGGTTTTATCATATGTTAAGTCATTTTATTTTCATGCTTTCATAAGTTTATGCCAATATATCTAGTGTATTGTGAGTTCTTCTCTTACAGGTCAACAAGAAGTGTCCAGCTCAAAGTATAGGTGCATGTGAATAGGCTGTCCATAGTGTGTCTTAGAACATCTCTGTAGTTCTTCCTCCCTGTATCTCCATAGGATCCCCCGTTGAAACACTGATGCAAGAAGGATTCTCATTTGAATGAAGTGTATGCTTTCTTCTCTCTGGTGTAAAGTGTATGTCAAAGTTGAGTAGACCAACCATTTTGGTGCATCACCACATTAGTTTAGGTTTTGATTTTAGTATTTCTCTCCCTTTTCATCCCCCCCCCCATTGTTAGCAGTTGGAAATCCAGGGCCTCAAGGTGCATCAAGGAGAGATAACCCCTAATTTAGAGATTCATCCCTCATGTTTGCAACCCACAGCAAGAGGAATGTCTCCATTGTGCCACGTGGAGGAGGAGAGTTGAGCCTCCCTTCAGAGGGTGCAATCCACTGCATCAACACTACTATGCATCATGGACTGATCCGTCTTTATGATAGTGCGATTACACTTCTCAACCATCCCATTCTACTATGGAGTGTATGGGGTTATCAATTGTTGATGAATTCCTTCCTTATTGCAGTAGTTTTGGAATTGCTTGGAAGTAAATTCACCCCTGTTTTTGGATCTTAGAGTCTTGATATGTTGGCTTGTCTAATTTTCCACCAATGCTATGAACTTCACTAATGTAGAAAAATAGTTAGACTACAAGCCAATGCTAGCCATTTTTCCCAATGCCTAGAGCTATTACTCTGTCAAGTTTTACATCAGACATAATACATTTCTTCCTCAAGAAATTTATTGAAATGTTAGGATTTTCAGTTAACTAACTAATAGATAGGATATTTTTATTCATTTTAGGGGCATACCTAACATTTTTTACTATGAATTTTACAACATTATTCAATACAATGCACATATTTCATATCCTTTCACAACATGTGATCTTCCTTCACCTAATGAAACTAAATAAAAAATTATTTTTGCATTAAAGTTAATATACTAGTTCTTGTGACACATGAAATGTCTAGATGCATGAGAACCAAATAACCAACAACTAATGGTACTTTCAAATGAGCATGATGCCATGAGAGCATATTATTTTTCAGACTCAATTTCAATCGTTGCCACAATTACTTGCCCATTCAACTTTTTGTTATATGAAAGATCATATTGTCACTTCTAATAATCTTTCTTGACATGCCCAACCTTAGAACAATAATAACACTTCACCTTATTTTTAGAAGTAGATCCTTAAGATCCGTCTTCCTTTGTGGTCATTGTGGTGAGATTAGTCGTCATCATCAAGTATGTCAATGACTACCTTCTTTCTTTGAGCTTGACCCTTTGGCTTGGCCGTCTGGGAGAGGCTTGTCTAAAGGGGAAGACTTGCCCATAGCGAGGGATTTTCCTTCTAACTCTTCGAGTCGATTGATGTAAACTTGAACATTTTTGTAATATAAGGTGCATTTTATTAAAGGAACCAACTTCACTTCATTTTTTCCCTTCCATTTTTCATTGTCTGATGTTGAATTTCTGAACTCATCCTAGTTATAGAACAAGCGGTTTCCGGTAGGTCCGCAGAGGACGACTGTGGGATGCCCAATTAATGTAGTCTTTGAAAACATGACCGAGTTTCTTCTACTCCGCTTCTTAGAAAATTGAGGGTTTCACCTCATCATTTAGTGATGAAGTGAAGTTGGTTCCTTTTATAAAATGCTTCATGCACTTGAACTCATCTGATCACTCTGCGCAGAAACTCTTATGATTTTATGTAATCAGGTTGATGCTGCCATAACGAGTTTTATGTAACTAAGCAATGATGTTTTCATGTGAGAAATGCTAGAGAAGAGGGCGAGAATAATGCATTGGACACTGAATGACAAGGAGAATGATTTTATCACTAAATCATGAGGAGAATGAGTGAGTCACTAAATGGAAGTGCACTATGTTGTTTAATAAAGGAAAAGTTCCTGTAAACTGCATGGCAGTGGAGTATTTGGCAAGAGTATTCTGTCCAAAACTAATTTCATTCATCTGTATGTTTTCAGGTTACATTCAACAATGAGTTTAAAGAATCATTTACCAAAATAAGGGATATAAATGTAAGCCAGCAAATAATTAACACGATACTGAAATTGGCTAATGGTTGGAGACAAACAAAAAAACACGCTGGTTGTGCTCAGGATAGCCTTATAAATGAATATGCAACCTTGGATTCTATTTAGTGTGGACGACTGATGTTGAACGAGGACAGGAAGTATTCCCAGTATGTAAAATATGGAATGTTCTTACATACATATTATATTATTTATTTATTATTAAATATTGTTTTATATATAAATATATAGTATTTTAAAATTTATATATAATATATCAAGGTATTATAATATTATAATTTATTAAATATAAAAATCAATTTAATATAAATCAATTTTTATATTTAATAAATTATAATAGTATGATATAGTAATATATTTTATATAATGTCAATGAGCTGGGGGTGAGTTGGTGAGGTCACTTGGATAAATTCAAGTTCATCAAGTATTATTTTTGATGAGGTATGTGAGCTCTGATGTGGTTGTTGGTAGTGGTATTGGTGTCTATAAAGAGTGCGCGTAGATTCGTTGGATGGTTTCAGCGGTTTGTTGGTGGGCTATAACGTTTCGTCTTGTGGAAGAGTTGGTAATATCCGAAGCTAGGATGATTTGATGATTTCATTTTGTGATAGCGTTGGTAACATCAGAAGCCGGTATGATTTGACGATTGAAGCAACTTGCAATTCTTGGGCTATAGCATCCCATCAAAGTAATATTGTTGTTGGGGATATGGCCCCCCACTTCTATCCCAAACCGGTTGGAACTCCAGTCAAAAACATATAGGGTAAGGATCCTACCAAAACGAGTAACAATCTAAAAATATATATATTATATATAATAAATTTTAAAATATTGTATATTTATGTATAATATAATTTATTAGTATTATAATATATATTATATTATTCATATTTATATTATATTTATTAATGAATTATATGATTTATATTTTATATAATATATATTAACTAATTATGTATGATATGATAATAGATAGATAATCACTTTTCGCTAGAACAAAAAATGGATCTGGGGCACATCAGGGGCTCAGTGCTTGGAAAACAAAAATTGAAATAACACAATAGATTTCATGTCGGAGTATAGAAGACAAGAAGTAAAACTGAGACAAAGAATCCCACAGGGTAATAAGAAACCACCCAAAAACAGAAAATAACATAAAATAGACTAACAAAACAAACAAAAAATGATGATTGCACAACTAAAGTGAATCAAAACCAATAATACAAATTTTCAACCTTGAGCCACAAGGGTTCGCCTTCCCCTACTGAAAGTAGGGATTCCGTTATCTATTAGGTGACATCATCGATGGAGTTCAGGGCATCCAATTCCAATCTTTTTGCTTCTGATTTCTTCCTCTTTACCTTTCTTACCACAATTTAGTTTTGAGAGCAGACAATTACACAAAGCAAAAGTCAAAATTTCTCTAAAGTAGAGTTGTTCTTCTTCCTCTTGAAAAGAGACATGAACCTCTTCTTGACCACCTTCTTGCAAAGAGACTTCGTCTTCTAAAAGAACATGTCCCTAAAGCTTTGCCTTCCCTCTTGTACAAACAAGAGACTGCTTGTTCATTAAAAATAAACCCACCAAATTTTGGCTACCTAAAACCCCTTTTTTGGGAAGGAGTAACCTGATCTAACTCATAAAGACCCTGTTGCACTTCGATATCCTAAAGAGAGAGGTCCTTAACAACCAAAGGTTCCACCGTAGAAGACTTCAAATTATCTGTTGGTGGAAAAGAAGGCTCATTCTCAACTGCTAGAGAAGTAAAGCCATGTTTAACTGTAATATCCTTGCCCTTGTTAGATGATGCAAAAAAAATCAAACTTCTAAAGGCCATACCCTTTGATCCGTAGCTCTATTTGAGCCCATTTTCATGCCAAAATGACCATCTCAAAAAATTTAATACAGCCATAACTCAACCTATCTAGTTATTGTTAGAGAGTTGTCAGTGATGTCATAGAGATGTCCTAGTGAGTGGATGAAGTACTTTGATAGCCTAAGTAATAATGACAAAGTGTGGAATGTGCTTGTCATAGTGTGCTTAAAGTTGGCTAGTTGATCTTTTATTTTGACATGGTTACAATTGTTTAGGGATGAGTATGGAGTATTGAGCATGTGCAAATGGTCCATATGATATTTTCTAAGGTTTGAGTGCTTGTGTACATAAGTGGAATTCATTTGGTTGTCCGTTGTTTTCATCTAGACACTTTTTGTTAGAAATATTGTCATTGATGTCAAAGGTCTAGCATTATTGGTGATAAAGACCCATTGCATTTAATGTTGTTTTTAATATTCATATCTTGGCTAATGTGTATTAATATTTATTTAATATTAATAAATATATTTTTAGTTGCATATAAGTCAAAAGAGGGCCCATGAAGAAGTCAAAGAGTCACGAGGTAAAAGATGAAAGAGGAATGGGACGCTTTTTCTCATGAAGAGTCATCTTGAGGAATTCTAAGAGTCACCATGTGAAGAAAAAATAAGTATGGTGCATTTTTCCATGAAGGGACACTTTGAGGAATATGAAAAGTCACCAAGATAAAGATAAAAGAGGAAAGGATGCTTTCGTTTATGAAGGGTCACCATATGACTTTTCAAATGCAAGGATACGAAAGGTCATGCAAGTTTGGTGCCATTTTCTATGAGGATTGAAGGGTCACAAAGGGTGAATGCCAAAGGCCATTTAGAAATCTACAAATAAAGGCTTGAGAAGCCATTTATTATATGCAAAAGAGTGCATGGTTTGTATTTATTTTCAAAGAAAGAAAAGTAGGACATATTGTAGAGTTCTATCATTTGTTAAGTAAGCAACATTGAGAGATAGTTATGTTTTATATACAAGAGAGGTTGGTGCTCTTGTGGGTTGGTGCTCACAAATAGTTGTTGTGTTGGTGCTCGACAAAGAGTTTTGTGCTCTTGTAAGTTGGTGCTTGTGAATTTTATATTTTGAGTTGGTGCTCATTCCTATACTTGAGATTGTTCTCTGTGATTTTTCCCACTTTGGCTTTCTACGTAAAAATTTGGTCTCTCTCTCTCTCTCTCTCTCTCTCTCTCTCTCTCTCTCTCTCTCTCTCTCTCTTGTGTGGTGCAAATTATTATTTCAGTTTTATTGCATATCTTGAATGTGTGATTAGGTGGTTAAAGAAAAGAAATCAGATTAAGTAGAAAGATATATAATATACTAATTCACCCCCCCTCTCAGTATATTTTGTGCTTAATAATTGGTATCAGAGTAGGTTACTTTTGAAAAAGTTTTACAGCTTGAAGGTAGATCGGGAAAACATGATGGCTGGATCACATGAAAGATTCTCTACAAATAAGGCACCTTTGTTTGATGGGATGAATTATGTTTTTTGGAGCATAAGGATGAAGACTTATTTGATGGCCCTTGGATTCAACATATGGCAAGTAGTGGTGGAGGAATATGAAGATCCACAGACACTTGTAACTACTCCAACAGAAAAGAAGGCAAGTGAAAATAATGCTAAAGATTTAAATGATATTTTATGTAGTTTATGTGAATTAGAATTTGTTAAAATTATGCAATGTAAATCTGCCCATGAAACTTGGGTAAAACTTAAGAATATTTACAAAGGTGATGGAAAGGTTCAGCAAGCTAAGCTTTCGACTTTCAGAAGATAATTTGAAAGTTTGAAAATGGAAGAAGAAAATATAACAAGTTATCTTTTACAGGTTGATCAAATAGTTAATCAGATTCAAGGCTTTGGAGAAAATTTAGAAGAATCAACTGTGGTTCAAAAAGTTTTGAGATCTCTACCATTGGGATATGATGCAAAAGTTTCAGCAATTGAAGAGATGAATAATTTAGCCAAACTAAAGATGTATGAGCTTCATGGTATTCTCACGGCATATGAGATGCAGACTGAACAAGATAAACCCTCAAAAAGAGAAGCCACTTTCAAGACAACAAAGAAAGAGAAGGCTAAGATTCAAGAATCAAGTGATAGTTTTAGCAATGATGAAGATGAGAATGTATCTCTTTTCATTCGTAAACCGAAAAAGGGCACAAGTAAATATCAATACAAATTATCTTTTAAATATTTTAATTGTGGAAAGATTGAGCATTTTGCAGCTAAATGCTTAAATAAGGTTAATGATGACAATGAAGGAAAGTATACATACAACAAGAATTTCAAAGGTAAATTCAAGAAGGGATTCGAGAAGAAGAGTTGTATTCTAAAGATCCTAGCTCAATCGAAGATAGTAGAGTCAGTGATTTAGAAGAAGAAGAGATTATATTCATGGCCATACATGAAGATGTCTCTATAAGCAAAAGTACAGATGATCAAGAAGAAGAACATGATGAAGTCAAATTGAATCTAGAAGGAGAACTCATTTGTGCCTTAGAAGAGTTAAAAGCTCTTAAAAAAAAGAATCAAAGATTAAAGCTCTAGATCAAGAAATATGAAAAGGAATCAAAAGAAATAATTGAATATCTACAAGCACACTTTGAAGAAGCCAAAAGAATGAAAAAGATCTAACAACATAGTAAAAAATAGCAAGTAAAGAATGTGAAAGGTATGTTATTGAAATTACTTTTTTAAAAGTAGATCTTGAGAAAATAATTAAAGCAATCAATGATAGAACAACCAATGATTCAAAATTTGAGAATAACACTAATATGTTGAATAAGATATTAGAAAATCAAAAATCAATGTCAGATAAGATAGGTATTGAATTTAAAAAAGAGAAAGAGGATGTCACTACTTTTATAGATAAGGAAAAAGGAAAGAACTATGTTGAAGCTCTTACAAAAGAAGAAATAAAAAGGGAATCAGTTTAGAATACGTAAGACATCTCAAATAGAGAAGGTTAGAGGGAACAAAGTTACAAAAAGAAATCAAGTAAGAGATACATAAACAAGACCTATTTTTATTGTAATGGATATGGTCATAAGAAAACAAAATGTCGAAAAAAGGCTAACAATTTCAAAAATAAGGAGAAAAAAAGTCATGCAGAAGCCACAACTCTTTTGCTCCTTTATCCAGCTTTAATGAAGAGGCCATAATATGTTACAAGTGTAATAACTTTGGACACATAGCTCGGTACTATAAAAGCATGTTTGAGTCATTCAAAAAGGACCAGAGTTTCAAGGCTCCATTCATCAAGAAGAAAGTTCAAACAAGTTCATAGCAAAAGAAACAATCTAAAAAATCTATGTTGGTGCCAACAACTTTGCATGCAATAAATGAATAAAAATCATGGTTCATTGACAGTGGATGTTTGATGCACATGATAGGAGACAAGAGCAAGTTCATAACCTTGAAGAAGATCAATGGTGGCATAGTGAAATTCAGAGATAATACTGCTGCCAAAATTGTTAGAAAAGGTACACTAAGTTTGGATAATGGTAGAACTAAAATTAAAAATATTTTATATGTAGAAGTTCTTAAGCATAATCTTGTGTAAGTCAAATATGTGATTATGGACACACACTAAATTTTTATGTAGAAGGTTGTGAAATTAGAAGAAAATATTCAGATGTGTTGGTTACAGATGCTCAGAGAATAGGTAATAATTTATATATGCTATCAGATATCAAAGGTCAAAGATGTTTGAGTCAAATTGAAGAAAGTTAGCTATGGTACAGAAGAATGAGGCCCATAAATTTTGATAATCTTGTCAACATCAACAAGAAGTAATTAGTCAGAAATATTTCAAAGATTACAAAGCTATCCGACATGCTTTGTGAACCTTGTCAGCATGGGAAGCAGGCCAGAAGGCAATTCAAAATGAAAAAGTACTCGACCACTCAAATGCTAGAGCTTGTTCACACTGATCTGTTTGGACCTATGAGAACTCAAAGTACTCAAGGTGAAACATATTTCATGTTACTTATTGATTATTTTTCACATATGACTTGGGTAATATTTTTAAAGAAAAAATTAGAAGCTTTTAGACATTTCAAAGCATTAGTTGAGAATGAAACTAGTTTGAAGATTAAGTGTCTAAGATCAGATTGAGGAAGAGAATTCATGTTAGATCGATTTATTGAGTTTTATGAAGACCATGGAATAAAGAGACATTATTCAACATCCAAAACTCCATAGAAAAATGTAGTAGTTGAACAAAAAAATAGAATAGTTCAAGAGGTGACGAAGACAATGCTAAATGAATCCAAGATAGCAGATAAATATTAGAGAGAGGTAAATGCTATAGCAGTGCATATTAAGATTAGAGCATTATTGAGAGTCAATAGTGACAAGAATCTTTATGAGCTATGAAAAGACAAACTAGCAATAGCTGATTATTTTAAAAAAATTGACAGCAAATGCTTCATAAAGAGAACCAATGAAAAACTTGGTAAGTTTGAATCTAGAGTAGAGGAAGGTATATTTCTTAGTTATTCTTGCAAAAGTAAAGTTTATAAATATTATAAAAAAAGAATTAAAAAATATATTTAAAGTACAAGTGTCAGGATAGAAGAAGGTGGAACACAAAGAATCAATGATCCAATAGACATTCTTGAAATCATTGAAGAGGAAGGTTTTGAAGAATCAAATGAAAATGAGAAGAAGGAGAAAAAGGACACCAAAACTCCATTCAAATATGTTCAGAGAAATTATAATGAAAGTGACATCATTGGAGACATAACTGAATGAATTCACACTAAAAAAATGATGGTAAGTGAATCTGAGCAAGTTAAATTCTCTTTGTTATCCAAAATTTAGCCTAGAACTTTTTCAAAAGCTAGACATAAAAAGCATCGGGTTAAGGCTATGGATGAAGAATTAAATCAAATAAAAAAGATTGATACTTAGAAATTAGTGCCTAGACTAAAAATTCATAATGTGATAGAAACAAAATAGGTTTATAGAAATAAGCTGAAAGAAAATAGAGAAGTAACCAAAAATAAAGCAAGATTTGATCTACAAAACATCCAATCCAAGGAGAAACATGCTTGGCACTATGATTCATCTCATGAAGAAGAAGATTCAAGAAAAATTACTTTTAATCTTAGAAAGGAGGTATTATTAGTTGATATTTGTGCATAATAGTTTGTTTTTTTATTGCTATAAGTGTCTTGAGCACATATGTGTGTGTGTCGTGTTAGTGTGTTTGTTTTGCTTTGTGTATGTCCTTTATTTTGTGTAGTTGAGGTAGTCAAGTGGTCTTATCTTGATCAAAGCTTGTTGTCAATGGTCAAAGTCCTCTTTTTGTGTCTTAGACTTCATATTAATCCCTAATCCCAATGGACCGATAAGGTTACTAGCCCAGTTAACATAGTAGACATGCTACCCCTATGAGTCACCAATTTGTTAACCAAATTTGACCCTGTAGGTCAAATTGGGACCCCTATAGGTAAAAACATGATTTTTAAGTGTTTTATGGGTATAATTTATATGTTTTGAGGTGTATTATAAGAAATTTAGTGTGATTTAATATTGCATTATCCTTGGTCATTAGTCATATCAACCAATATACCATTTTGAGTCATTTAGGGGTCATAAATAGAACATTAAATGAGTTATACAAACTTATAAGAAAGTATAAATCTTTAAGAAGGGTGATGTAACATGAAATGTGTTTTATTATGCCTTAATCAATTGTTCATAACTAAAAGTGATAGGTTCTTCAGAAGAAAGTATATTTTTGTTGGGAAAAGAGAAGAGTTTGGTACTTATACGACCCATGGGGGAAGGTGATACATGGGAGAAGATCATGTAACATCCATTAATATTCATCAAACTCATATTAGTGATTGAAATAGTTTGGAATTTCTTAAAAGGCCCAAAACCATTTTATTCCTTTCTTACCCTTCTAGACATGTAGAAGTGATCAACAGGTTCATGCTTGGTACAGTCAATAGAAGATGTTCCAGATCAAATGCCTTTGGGAGATAGTATTAAACTGAAAAAGATTCATTTCCATATCAATATTTTTAATAATGGTGGCATATATTTTGTGAACCATCCTCATGAAGTTGACTATGTTTTTTTGCTTGCCAATCTATGCAACCTATAGGTTTTGCTTTGGTTTGGAAATTTTGAATAATACAATTGGTTATGTTGATTCCAGATGATGTTAGATTCCTCCTAAAATTATATATATGGTTGGTTTCATGTTTCAAGTTTATTTGATATTCCAAACAACTCACTTTTTAGGAGGGTGTTGATACTGAACTTGCATTCAAATTATACCATTTGAAAAAGGCCTCTTTCTCTGCAAGGGATTTGAAATGATGTAGCAAGTTATTTTAATTAGTTAAATGGTCATGGTACCATCCTTCATTAAAAAAATTCAATAGCCAATGTAAATAATATTGAGTTTACATTTCATTAGTATGCACAATAGTATGTAAAGGATATGCTCAGATTGAGGGAATAAATTTTGAAGAAATTTTTGCACCATTGGCAAGGTTAGAGGCTATTATAATGTTTCTTGCATATGCAGTGTTTAAAAATTTCAAAGTGTTTCAGATGGATGTCAAATATGCCTTCTTGAATAGGAATCTAGAAGAAGAGGTCTACATTGAGCAACTTGAGGATTTTATTCTCTCAAATATTAATAGCCATGTATGTAGATTAAAAAAAGCATTATATGGATTGAAACAAGCTCCCAGAGCTTGGTATGCAAGACTTGATAAATACCTGTAAGATCAAGATTTCAAGAGAGGATTTATTGATAGTAATCTCTACATCAAAACAAAAGGTGAGCATCAATTGATTGTTGTAGTATATGTTGATGACATCATTTTTGAAGAAAATATTTTAAAAATGATAAAATAATTTTCTGATAATATGCAAAAATAATTTGAGATGTCTATGCTTGGACAATTGTCATTTATCATAGGATTACAAATATTTTAGTTAGATAAAGGAATTTTAATATCTCAAAGTAAATATGCCAAAGAAATGTTGAAGAAATTTGGTTTTGAGGATTGTGCACCAGTTGGCACACCAATATGTACAGAAAATAAGGTGGGCAAGGATGAAGATTCCCCTATTATAGATCAATATTTTTATAGATCTATGATTGATAATATTTTATATTTAACAACATTGAGACTAGACATCATGTATGCAGCAGGTATGATTGCAAGATATCAGTCACCTCCAAAAGATAGTCATGTTCAATTGGTGAAGAGAATATTCATATATATCAAGGGGACATTAGATTACAAATTATGGTATCCCATAGGCAGAGACTTCACTTTGGTTTCTTATATAAATTCAAATTGGGTAGGGTGCTTGAATGAAACAAAGAGTACAAGTGGAGGAGTTTTCTTCTTTGGTGGTAGCTTAGTATTATCGCTAAGCAAAAATCAAAATTTAGTATCACATTCTATAACTGAAGAATAATATATTGCAGTAGTATTATGTTGTACTCAATACTCAAGTAATTTGGATGAAGCAAACTTTGGAAGATATCAAGGTAAAGTATGATGAACCTATTTCTATTTTTTGTGATAACACAACTGCTATTAATATTTCAAAGAATCTAGTGATGCATTCAAGAACAAAACATATTCCCATTAAATATCACTTATTGAGAGAGTAGGTTATAGATCAATAGGTTAAGATGGAGTATATCAGTACTACAGAGCAGATTACAGATTTTTTTACAAAGGCAATACCAAAAGATATATTTGAGTATCTACAAGAGAAGTTGGAAGTAATTTCTTTTACTTCCTGCCATTGATGTTCAGCATCAGTTGAGGGGGAGATAAGTGTTATCTCTAGGTAGGCCCTTTGCCATTGATGTCAAAGGGGGAGAATAATAGGTACAGATGCAGAAATAGGTATAGGGTATAGGTATAGGTTGCTACAGTAAAGGGGACTTACTATATATTTTTTAGAGGATAATATGTGCAAGTTTCAAGATGTGGTAGTTTTAGTTTGAGGTTGCCATCAATGACAAAGGGGGAGATTGCTGAAAATATTAGCATTGATGTCAAAGGTCTAGCATTATTGGTGATAAATGCCCCATTCCATTTAATGGTGTTTTTAATATTTATATTTTAACTAATGTGTGTTAATATTTATTTAATATTAATGAATATATTTTTGGTTGTATATAAGTCAAAAGAGGGCCCATGGAGAAGTCAAAGAGTCATGAGATAAAAGATGAAAGAGGAATGGGATGCTTTTTCTCATGAAGAGTCATCTTAAAGAATTCCAAGAGTCATCATACGAAGATAAAAGAGGTATGGTGCATTTTTTCATGAAGGGACACTTTAAGGAATACAAAAAGTCACCAAGATAAAGACAAAAGAGGAAAGGACACTTTTGCTTATGAAGAGTCATCATATGACTTTTCAAATGCAAGAATACAAAGGGTCATGCAAGTTTGGCACCATTTTCCATGAGGATTGAAGGGTCACAAAGGGTGAATGCCAAAGGTCATTTGGAAAGCTATAAATAAAGGATTGAGAAGTCATTTGTTATATGGAAGAGAGTGCATGGTTTGTATTTGTTTTTCAAGAGAGAAAAGCAAGAGATATTGTAGAGTTCTATCATTGGGTGAATAAGCAACATTGAGAGATAGTTGTGTTTTATATACAAGAAGGGTTGGTGCTCCTATGGGTTGGTGCTCTTATGGGTTGGTGCACACAAATAGTTGTTGTGTTGGTGCTCAGTAAAGGGGTTGGTGCTCTTGCAAGTTGGTGCTTATGAACTTTTTGATTTGGTGCTCATTCATATATTTGAGATTGTTCTCTATGGTTTTTCCTACTTTGGGTTTCCACATAAAATATCTCTCTCTCTCTCTCTCTCTCTCTCTCTCTCTCTCTCTCTTATGTGGTGCAAATTATTGTTTCAATTTTATTTCATATCTTGAATGTGTGATTAGGTGGTTAAGAAAAGAAATTAGATTAAATAAAAAGATATATAATATATTGATTCACCCCCTATCAGTATATTTCATGCTTAACAATTGGTATCAGAGTAGGGTCCTTTTGAAAAAGTGTTACAACTTGAAGGTAGATTGAGAAAGCATGATGGCTGGATCACATGAAGGATTCTCTACAAATAAGGCACCTTTTTTTGATGGGATGAATTATGTTTTTTGGAGCATAAAGATGAAGACTTATTTGATGGCCCTTAGATTTGACATATGACAAGCAGTGGTGGAGTAATATGAAAAGCCACAGACACTTGTAACTACTCTGACAAAAAAAGAAGGCAAGTGAAAATAATGTTAAAACTTTAAATGATATTTTATGTGGTTTATGTGAATCAAAATATTTTAAAGTTATGCAATGTAAATTTGCTCATGAAACTTGGGTAAAACTTGACAATATTTACAAAGGTGATGGAAAGGTTCAGCAAGCTAAGCTTCAAAATTTTAGAAGATAGTTTGAGAGTTTAAAGATGAAAGAAGAAGAAAATTTAGCAAGTTATCTTTTACAGGTTGATCAAATAGTTAATCAGATTTAAGGTTTTGGAGAAAATTTAGAAAAATCAACTGTGGTTCAAAAAGTTTTAAGATCTCTACCATTGAGATACGATGAAAAAGTTTTGACAATTAAAGAGATGAAGAATTTAGCCAAGCTAAAGATGTATGAGCTTCATGGTATTCTCATGGCATATGAGATGCGGACTGAACAAGATAAACCCTCAAAGAGAGAAGTTACTTTCAAGACATCAAAGAAAGAGAAGGCTAAGATTCAAGAATCAAGTGATAGTTTTATCGATGATGAAGATGATAATGGATCTCTTTTTATTCGTAAATCGAAAAAAAGCACAAGTAAATATCAAGAAAAATTACCTTTCAAATATTTTAATTATGGAAATATTGAGTATTTTGTAGCTAAATGCTCAAATAAGGATGATGACAATGAAGAAGGAAAGTCTACTTACAACAAGAATTTCAAAGGTAAATTCAAGAAGGGATTCGAGAAGAAGAGTTTGTATTCTAAAGATCCTAGCTCAATCGAAGATAGTAGAGTCAATGATTCAAAAGAAGAAGAGATTCTATTCATGGCTATACATGATGATGTCTCTACAATAAAAAATACAGATGATCAAAAAGAAGAACAAGATGAAGTCAAAGTGAATCTGGAAGGGGAACTCATTTTTGCTTTAGAAGAGTTAAAAGCTCTTAAAAAAAAGAATCAAAGATTAAAGCTCCAGATTGAGAAAAATGAAAAAGAGTCAAAGAAAATAATTGAAGATCTACAAGCACACTTTGAAGAAGTCAAAAAGAATGAAGAAGATCTAACAACAAAATTGAAAATAGTAAGTAAAGAATGTGAAAGGTATGTTATTGAAATTACTTTTTTAAAAGTAGATCTTGAGAAAACAATTAAAGCAATCAATGATAAAACAACTAATGATTCAAAATTTGAGAATAACACTAATATGTTGAATAAGATATTAGAAAATCAAAAATCAATGTCAGATAAGACAGGGATTGGATTTGAAAAAGAGAAAGAGGATGTCACTACTTTCATAGATAAGGAAAAAGGAAAGAACTATGTTGAAGCTCTTACAAAAGAAGAAATAAAAAGGGAAGAAGTTAAGAATACATAGGACATCTCAAACAAAGAAGGCTGGAGGGAACAAAGTTACAAAAGGTAATCAGGTAAGAGATACATAAACAAGGCCTATTTTTATGGTTACTATTTTTATTATAATGGATATGGTCATAAAAAAATAAAGTGTTGAAAAAGGGCTAATAATTTTAGAAATAAGGAGAAGGAAAGTCATGCAGAGTCAAGCAGAAGCCACAACTCTTTTGCTCCTCTATCAGGCTATAATGAAGAGGCCATAATATGTTAAAAGTGTAACAACTTTGGACATATAGATTGGTACTTTAGAAACATGTTTGAGTCTATCAAGAAGTACTAGATTTTTAAGGCTCCATTCATCAAGAAGAAAGTTCAAATAAGTTCATGGCAAAAGAAACAACTTAAAAAATCTATGTTGGTGCTGATAGCTTTTCATACAAGAAATGAAAAAAATCCATGGTTCATTGATAGTGGATGTTCAAGGTACATGATAGAATACAAGAGCAAGTTCATAACCTTGAAGAAGATCAATGGTGGCATAGTGAAATTCAGAGACAATACTACTGCCAAAATTATTAGAAAAGGTACACTCAATTTGGATAATGGTAAAACTAAAAGTGAAAATATTTTATATGTAGGTCTTAAACATAATCTTTTGAGTGTAAGTCAAATTTGTGATCAGGGGAACACACTAAAATTATATGTAGAAGCTTGTGAAATTAGAAGAAAAGATTCAGATGTGTTGGTTGTAGATGCTCAGAGAACAGGCAATAATCTGTATATGTTATGAGATATCAAAGGTTAAAAATGTTGTTTGAGTCAAATTGAAGAAATTTGGATATGGCATAGGAGAATGGGACATATAAATTTTGATAATCTTTTCAACATCAGTAAGAAGCAAGCAGTCAAAAATCTTCCAAATATTATAAAGCCCTCCATGCTTTATGAACCATGTCAGCATGGAAAGCAAGTCAAAAGACAGTTCAAGACAAGAGAATACTCAACCACTCAAATATTAGAACTTGTTCACACTGATTTGTGTGGACCTATGAGAAATCAAAGTACTAAAGGTGAGAAATATTTTATGTTACTCATTGATGATTTTACTGCATGACTTGGATAATATTTTTGAAGAAAAAATTAGAAGCTTTCAGACACTTCAAAACATTCAAAGCTTTAGTTGAGAATAAAACTAATTTGAAGATTAAGTGTCTAAGATCAGATCGAGGAGGATAGTTCATGTTAGATGAATTTATTGAGTATTGTGAAGACCATGGGATAAAGAGACATTATTCAACAGTGAAAACTCTATAGCAAAATGGAGTAGTTGTACAGCAAAATAGAACAGTTCAAGAAATGGTGAGGATAATGCTAAATGAATCCAATATAACAAATAAATATTGGAGAGAGGTATTTTCTAAAGCAGTGCATATTCAGAATAGAGCATTATTAACAGTCAATAGTGACAAGACTCTTTATGAGCTATGGAAAGAAAAACCAGTAACAATTGATTATTTTAGAGTTTTTGGTAGCAGATGCTACATAAAGAGAACTGATAAAAAAAATTTTAAGTTTGAATCTAAAGCAGATGAAGGTATATTTCTTGGTTATTCTTGAAAAAGTAAACCTTATAAATGTTATAAAAAAAGAATAAATAAAATTATTGAAAGTGCAAGTGTCAAGATAGAAGAAGATGAAACACAAAGAATCAATGATCTAGTAGATATTCTTGAAATCATTGAAGAGGAAGGATTTGAAGAATTAGATGAAGATGAGAAGGAAAAAAAGACACCAAAACTCTATCCAAATATATTCAAAAAAACTATAATGAAAGTGACATCATCGGGGACATAAATGAATGAATTCACACCAGAAGAATGATGGTAAGTGAATCTGAGCAAGTTAATTTTTTTTGTTATCCAAAATTCAGTCTAAAACTTTTTTAGAAGCTAGACATGATAAGTATTGGGTTAAGGCTATGGATGACAAATTAAATTAGATAGAAAATAATGATACTTGTGAATTAGTGCCGAGACCAAAAGATTACAATGTGATAGGAGAAAAATAGGTTTATAGAAATAAGTTGAAAGAAAATGAAGAAGTGACCAAAAATAAAGCAAGATTAGTATGTAAAGGATATGCTCAGATTGAGGAAATAGATTTTGAAAAAAAAATTACACTAGTAGCAAGGTTAGAGGCTATTATAATGTTTCTTTCATATGCAGTGTTTAAAAATTTCAAAGTGTTTCAAATGGATGTCAAATATTCCTTCTTGAACGGGAATCTAGAAGAAGAGTTCTACATTAAGCAGCCTAAAGGTTTTATTCTCTCAAATATTAGTAGCCACGTATGCAAATTGAAGAAATCATTGTATGGATTGAAACAAGCTCCTAGAGCTTGGTATGCAAGACTTGATAAATACCTGTATGATCAAGGTTTCAAGAGAGAATTTTTTGATAGTAATCTCTACATCAAAATAAAAGGTGAGCATCAATTGATTGTTATGGTATATGTTGATGACATCATTTTTGGATGAAATATTGAAATGATGACAAAAGAATATTCTGATAATATGAAGAAAAAAAATTGAGATGTCTATGCTTAGAGAATTGTCATTTTTCTTAGGATTAAAAATATTTCAATCAGATAAATGAATTTTCATATCTCAAAGTAAATATGCCAAGGAAATGTTGAATAAATTTGGTTTTAAGTATTATGCACCAGTTGGCACACCAATGTGTATAGGAAATAAAGTGAGCAAGGATGAAGATTCACCTATTACAGATCAATCTTTATATAGATCTATGATTGGTAGTCTTTTATATTTAACATTATCGAGGCTAGGCATCATGCATATAGTATGTATGGTTACAAGATATCATTTAGCTCCAAATATAGTCATGTTTAGTTGGTGAAGAGAATATTCAGATATATCAAGAGGACATTAGATTACGGATTGTGGTATCCCATAGGCAGAGACTTCACTTTGGTTAATTATACAGATTCAGATTGGGCAGGGTGCTTGGATGATAGAAAGAGTACAAATGGAGGATATTTCTTCCTTGGTGATAGCTTAGTATCATGGCTGAGAAAAAAGTAGAATTCAATATCACTTTTTATAGATGAAGTAGAATATATTCTAGCAGTATTGTGTTGTACTCAAGTGCTTTGAATGAAGCAAACTTTAGAAGATATCAAGGTAAATTATGATGAACCTATTTCTATTTTTTGTGATAACACAAGTACTATTAATATTTCAAAGAATCCAGTGATGCATTCAAGAACAAAACATATTCTCATTAGATATCACTTCTTGAGAGAGAAGGTTGTAGATCAATAGGTTAAGATGAAGTAACAGAGCATATTGCAAATATTTTTACCAAGGCACTACCAAAAGACACATTTGAGTATCTACGAGAGAAGGTGGGATTAATTTATTTTACTTCTTGCCTTTGAGATTCAACATTAGTTGAGGGGGAGCTAAGTGTTAGCTCCAAGTAGGCCCCTTGCCATTGATGCCAAAGGGGGAGAATAATAGGTAAAAATATAGAAATAGGTACAAGGTATAGGGACAAGTTGCTACAATAAGGGGGAGTTACTCTATGTTTTTTAGATGACAGTATGTGCAGGTTTCAAGATGTGGTAGTTTCAGTTTGAGTTTGCCATCAATGACAAAGGGGAGATTGTTGGAAATATTGTCATTGATGTCAAAGGTCTAGCATTATTGGTGATAAAATCCCCATTGCATTTAATGGTGTTTCTAATATTCATATTTTGGCTAATGTGTGTTAATATTTATTTAAAATTAATGAATATATTTTTGGTTGCATATAAGTCAAAAGAGGGCCCGTGGAGAAGTCAAAGAGTCATGAGGTAAAAGATGAAAGAGGAATGAGACGTTTTTTCTCATGAAGAGTCATCTTGAGGAATTCCAAAAGTCACCATGTGAAGACAAAAGAGGTATGGCACATTTTTCCATGAAGGAACACTTTGAAGAATATGAAAAGTCACCAAGATAAAGACAAAAGAGGAAAGGATGCTTTCGCTTATGAAGGGTCACCATATGACTTTTCAAATGTAAGGATATGAAGGGTCATGCAAGTTTGGTGCCATTTTTCATGAGGATTGAAGGGTCACAAAGGGTGAATGCCAAAGGTCATTCGGAAAGCTATAAATAAAGGATTGAGAAGCCATTTTTTATATGCAAGAGAGTGCATGGTTTGTATTTGTTTTCAAAGAGAGAAAAGTAGGAGATATTGTAGAGTTATATAATTTGTTGAGTAAGCAACATTGAGAGATAGTTGTGTTTTTTTGGTGCTTCCATGGGTTGGTGCTCATAAATATTTTAAAGGGGTTGGTGCTCCTTTGGGTTGGTGCTCACAAATAGTTGTTGTGTTGGTGCTTGCAAAAAGGGTTGGTGCTCCTACAAGCTGGTGTTTGAAAACTTTGTATTTTGATTTAGTTCTCATTCATATACTTGAGATTATTCTCCATATTTTTTTTCACTTTGAGTTTCCACGTAAAAATCCGCTCTCTCTCTCTCTCTCTCTCTCTCTCTCTCTCTCTCTCTCTCTCTCTCTCTCTCTCTGCAAATTATTAGTTCAGTTTTATTGCATATCTAGAATGTATGATTATGTGGTTAAAGAAAAGAAATAAGATTAAGTAAAAAGATATATAATATACTAATTCACCCCCCCCCCCTCTCAGTACATTTTGTGCTTAACACTTTTGGTCGAATGACATAAAATTTGAGTAGACAATTTGATGACATCACCATTACCACGTGAGAATTAGTTAAGGGGAGTTGGTCATATGGTTGTGATCACATTATTTCCTATTTGTTATGCATCAGATCTTAGGTCATGTGATATAGTGCAACAAAATATATGCATGTGCAAATTTGGGTTCCCAAGTAGTTTGACTGTGTTTTCCCATACTTCGCCAAATTTGCATGAGGCAAGAAAGAGCCAAGTAAGCATTCTGATGATAGCATATCTCGCATGTGTGGATTTTTTAGGAGAAGGTGATCATATGGGTTTATTTGTTTTTGAGCATAGTTTATTTACACTAAATTTTAGATCATGTGATGAAGCTCAACAAACATTATGCATGGGCAAATTTGGCCTCTCAGACAAGTTCTAAGCATAGTTGGCTCTGTGATACAAGATTTTGAGAAAGTATTTTTATACCATTATATCTCACATGTGAGAAAGTTTGAGTAGGTAAGGAGATCATATGTTCCAAATTTTAGATCATGTGAATCAGCAAGGTAAAATATATGATGGTCCAAAGTTAGCCTTTCAGGCAGATAAACATTGGTCCCCATAGTCAATTTTGAAAGTGTTAAAGACCAAAACCAAATGGAGATCCAAAGAATCATAGGAATTCATATAGTGAATATATAAATTGTACAATAAATCAAAGAGGGCAAAGAGTTTGATGGTTAACAGAGTTAAAGATCAGGACCAAATGAAGATCCAATGGTGCGTGGGCGTTCATACAAGAACGATCTAATGAAGCATGTTTAGTGAGATGGAAAGAAGTACATGATGTTTAACGAATAGAAAAATATATAGGACAAGGATTTAATGGAAAGTAGTTTTCCATACATATTTATTGAATGGTGAGCATTTCTAGTTAAAAACCTGGTTGATTCATAGAGATTGATGGTGCACGATAAGTCAACATTGCAAGATTACACGAGATGAGGTCAAAGTGATTGAGGTTTAATGTTTGAGCATTAGATCCTATGCATTAAAGTTAAGAAAAGACAATGGTGTGTAATTTATCTAATCTGAGAGGACACAAGATGTAAGTATAGTGTTTGATGTTTAACTGTGACCGTTAACATTTAAATATTTGAATTTTACAAAGGGAAAAATAGTCTATGGTTTTTCAACCATATATTTCGATCTAGATAGAATTTGCTCTTGCTGTAAAAATAAAAGATGAAGAGGACTCCATGGCACATCTAATGAACCTAATTTTAAGATCTAGAAGTTTGTATAGTCAAAGATATTAAAGTTCAAATTTGATTGTGTGTTCATGCATGAACTGTAAGTGACCGAGAAGATTGTTTGATTTTGTTTTGGTTTTGTTTCGATATATATTGATGAATTGGATATTGGATAGTGTTTTAGAATCCATGAGGATAATTTTTTTGCATTATAAAGGTTAGACCATTTGTATATAGTATGAACAAAGCTTAATAAGTTGTTTGTGTATTCGTTCATGTTCTTCTTGTGCACTAGGTCAATGTTTGAGTTGTTTGAGCATATGCAAAGGTGAGAAAAGATGATTGTAATAATTTAAATATGTCAAAGGGGACATAAGGAGTGGACCCATGTATTTTAAAGTGGTCATATGTTCTTGTTTTTCTTGATGTTGTGTTAAATGGGTGAATAGGTCTCCATGAGACCTATAAGAGCTACAAGGGCCTTATTAAAAGGTGTAGCTATTTACAGGTGACCCATAGATGCTATGATTAACTCATGAAGATTGTAATGAGATATTTTTTGATGATTTTGTTGCCTTAAAGTTTAATTCATGCCTAATGGCCGACCAAGATGGTGATGATCATGATTTATCTATAAATAGTGAAATCAAATGTGTTGCTTTCTAGACTTGTAAGACTTGAATGAGGGAGTGCGAGTGTGGATCCAAGTGAAGGATATAAAATTTGAAAGATAAGGTATAGGTTAGTTAGGAAAAATAGAGAGTAAAGAGGATCAGACATGCTAGTCTGAGCAAGGTGTTGAAGGTGATCACATAGGTCATTGGACCTAATAAGCCTAGAAGAGGCAGAATGGGTGAGTATGCTCAAGAGGCTATTTTGAGAGAGACTTGGGAGAGAGTTGAGAGAGGATTGTGTGTGTGAATTGGGAATAACAGGAGGGGTAGAGTGCCCTATGGATGAGTTGATGAGTAGATTAGTTTGAGGACTATTTGTATGACATGTTGGTCATAATTTTATTGGCATAATAGTGCTCTTATTGTTTGAGTATGAACGAAGGTGAAAGGTGATAATCATAGGTCCATCATTAGGTGTTGAAGACATCAACACAAAGGTGGATGTGTTCATAGGTTTTTTTATGGTATCTCAGCATCTAAAGTGGTTGTATCATCCTTGTAAGGTGAAACTTGGTAAAAAGTCTAGTTGTTGTTGGAACTCAGCTAAACAGGTGTGACAACACCTTGTGAGATTGTAGTCTCACTAAATAGGGATTGTAGTTCCTTGATCATTTATAGATAGTCTAAATTGGTTCCTATTTTATAATATAGTAGTTTAATTGCAGGTTCTAGTGGGTTTTATTCTCCAAAAGGGTTTTACATGTATGTCATATGTTATGTGCTTGATCTTACATTGTATTTTTTATTCATTGCTATGAATGATGTGTATGCCTCATAAATGTATGTATTGACTGATTACAGGTTTGGAAGGATTAAAACTGAAGTTGAAATATCTATGATCACTAATTCACCTCTCCCCCTCTCAGTGATTTTACCTCTAACAATTATGGACATTTTAAATCTTTTTTAGAGGCTATACATGACCATCTGAGGGTTTGAAATTGTAGTTTAATATTTTTTCCAATATTTTTCTAATTTAAAAATTATATATTTTTGTAACTTGACTTGAAATTTAGTTGATATTTATTCAATAGGTTAATCTTAGTATTTAGTTTATTTTTGCATATTTTTAGAGTTGTACGCACTTGCATGCGAAACTTACTAAAAATAACATCTATTAAAAATAGTAGGTCGATTATTATTATTATTATTATTTATTTTAAATTTTGTATGTCAACTCCAATTCTAAGTTGATGCTTATTTATACATGGTTTGTAATTATTCGAATTATCTAATACGAATCAGTATAGGTATTATTTCATAAGCTTTGCCTATTATTATTTTCTTATCTTGATAATATCCAGGTTCATTATTTGGTATCAGAGCAATTTTGAATATTAGAGGTTTAAGAGATGGTGAGAGGATGAGAAGGAATCACTTAGATGAATCAAACTATAAAAGAGCTGCAAATGTAAGTAGAATAATTAATCATGATTGTTATGAATCAAATACAAAGAATAAAAAAAAAATGATATAAAGGATGACACAGATTATGAAGAATAAATTACACAAGAGGAGAAGTAGAAACATCAACCATCAATGGAAAAGATGATGGTTATATATTTAGAAGGAAGGAACAAACAGATGAAGGTTGACATTTTAGATTATGGAGGAAGTTTAAAAATAGAGGAGTTGATAAACTAGATGAATAACATGGAGAATTTTTTCAAAAGGAAAACTATGAGAGAAGACAAGAAGGTAAATTTTGCATGCACTATAACAACCCTCCTACTTGTACTTAGAAAATACAACCATTTTTTTTAAGCTAAGCATTGAACATAGAATCAACCACTTGCTCAAATTACTATGTAATCAAGTCTACCCTAACCTAGCCAAAGGATCTAGACCTGATGCCCTTGCCACAATCTTGGGTAGCCTACATATCCGCTCTTCAAAATCAAGGTCCGATGTAGTTCTCCTTTCATTTGTGATGGTCTCTTCCATTAGACATCACCACTGAAGGGATTGGCACTCTAAATCAAACAAAGAACAAATTACTTGTGACATAAATGAGCTTCTAAAGCTCTGGCCTAATCTCACAGCTAAGTTATACACTCAAATAACACCTTACTATCTAGGGTTGTGTGCTTACCCAAGCACTCCCACATAAAAATCTAGATAATAGTAATGATGAAGGAATATCCATTCCTAGTTCCATAGAGAATCACATGTTAGGCACAAAATTAAGCTAAGTGTATAAAACAAAGCAAGTCATACATTACATAACAGTCAAACCTATCATTTATTTATACTCTCAAGAATGTACGCACAAATACATTTTGTCCTACTAACTGATATAAACATACTGCTTAATTAATAACCAACATAATCATTTTAATAGTTAATTTAGGTAAGATTTTAAACATATAGCTACAATATATACCACCTGAGTATATACATCTAAGCAAAAGTATCCTATGATATCCCATACTATCATAGTTCATGATCACTCTACCCAAACATTAACAACTAAAACATATATATTTATTTAGGTATGGGTCAAGACATAATGAATATAGTATGTACCATCTAGGTAATTTTCACAATGTAAAAATATATGACATCCCATACTATCATAGGTCTTTGTGTTTGAGTATTTGACTCAACACCATCAACAATCTTACACCCAACCATAATAATAAAGCAAGTCAGTATTATACTATCTGAGTATACCTTCAATAACAATCTGAAGAGAACATAATCTTTAGGCATACCTCATGATGCACTATGTGATTCTATAAATGTCTAATCACTTGCCAAATTAATTTCCTCATGAAATATACTACATACAGTGTTCATCCTACAAGATGCAACAAACTTGATCTTGCCTATAAGTTTGCATAATAATATTGTGCTACATAAAGGCTATTTGCTTTCAAAAGCATTTATAACAAATATCATACTAAAGAATACCTATCAAGGTTATTTTCCTATGCCCATGCTCACTCTTTGAGCTTCCATACATATCTATGATGCCACCTACATACACAAAATCAGGGCTAGATTTAGTTCTATCGAACTGTAGAAACACATGTTATCCACAATAAAAACTAGTATATATACAATATATTAAAAAATGAAGGTATGAGTTAGGTATAATAACTATAGTGAATACCACCCAGGTACAATATGCTTTTATAATATAGTACCCTATGATATCCCATACTATCATAGGTTCTCAACTACATGACTACACACAATCCAAACTTAAGATTATCAAGACTCAACTGAATCATAACCACAAGCATACAATAAATAGCGAGGTATTATACCATCCGAGTATACTCTGAATACAAACATACCATAATATCTCAATATAACAACGTAAATCATGATTCATCATTATTACTAAGTATAACCATATATTTAACACACTCATAGTATGCAATTCTCACAAGTATCCTATACTAGAAACATGTGACTAACAACCATTCACATTACTAATAGTGAATCAGATAAACCCATTGTATTATCCATTTAAACATTTGGTTCTATTTTTCTAAAAGGTTGTTTAATGTGGTTATAGTTTCGGCTCCTCAACACTTGACTCTTTTTAGCCATCCATTTAGTTGTAGTTTAGGCAATGACCTGATACACCTAAATGTGTAATATTTTCACAGGGTTATTTACGCCCATGTCTAAGTATGTCCAATAATATAAATGTCATCATAAGTTTTTATGACCATCAGTCAAATATTTGATCATTACAACTTTAGTACCATAGAACATATTCATATTATCATTATTCCATGGTCAATATAAGAAGCATATGGTTATAATATTATAATATGAACATGAAATATAAATAACTCAAAGTGTGAAGTAATATCATAGTATATATAGATAATTTATGATTTACTAGGCTAAGCATATTACTACACCACATGTAACATGGATGATAATATATATATATATATATATATATATATATATATATATATATATATATATATATATATATATAATGAAACCCATAATATAAGTAACCCAGGATATTATAGTGTCTTAAGATTTAAATAGTATTTTAGCTTTACTGGTAATAATATTATTATACCATGATATAAGGATATTAATTTATAATATGGAAATATTTTCACAATATATCTTATCAAGATTTAAGTTCTACTTACAATCGAAGGATAAGTAAAAAGCCATCAAATTCTTATCAATCTTCATTTTCCACACACCTCTTAGTTTCATGAACATGCTAAGACTCAATAATAACATTGGGCGTGTGAGGTGGTTATATGCTCGTTAACTAAATGGGAATATGATTGATCAATAAGTAACAACAACCAATACATAAAATTGACATTAGGATCCATTAATGGTTTTGAAGGATAATTCTGACCATATAAGAAAATGTTCTTATCAACTAACTAACTAACATATCTTAGGAAATCATATCGGTGTCACCTATTGGGTGGGCAACCTCATCTATCTATTAAATAAAATTATTAAATAACTTATGCTTTCCAATTATCAACATATTGGATATGGTGTACAATTCATAATTTCTCTTTATGTTAAGAAGTTATGTCAATTCAAGGATTAATATGAATATTATTAAATTCATTTCTCAACAGAATATGAAAGATTTGTAAATTTATCAAATGTATCACCTTCCAATAATGATTCCTAAGGACCATCACTCATCTATTTTTTAGTAGTTGCACATATAAATGTGAATTGACGTTCTCCCAAGTTTTAGAGGTAATGTAGGCAATGAAGTGGGTACTACTTGTCAAGGATTCTAAATAAATCTATGACTTGGATCATCATAGCTTAATGATCTACCCTTACCTATTGAAGAAATTGTCACAAGTTGGCTTAAAATAAGTAACACTTATCACTTCCCCTCTTAGTTTTATAGTAATGAGTAAAGCTTGTCAATAGAACCACTTGATGTTTATTTCCTTTTTATAGTCAATTACCATATTATCCTTTAATTAGGAATAGTTATGGGGTTATTCAGTTACATCCAAGAGCATAGGCTTTTTTAAGGAAGGTAACTTAGTGAAGTCCAAACAACTTTATACTAAAAGGAAGGTAAGAATTTGATCTAGTAATGATTCCTTGAATTAGAATAACAACCCATCTATACTTTGCATTGCAAGAGATTATGCAATCCTAAAAAGTGATGGAAAATCAACATTTTTTTAATCTCATTCTAGCAATGAAACACATACTCCAAGCAAGGAAGTGTTATTATTTTTAAATAACTTGGCATTAATAAATTTATATACAAATGTCCTAAAATGGGATGCTAGAAACTATAGTATTTTCTATAGTCTGAAGACAGTTTACAACCAATACCATAGTACCCATAATAACAAATTTATTGCATGTTATAGACAAATTGATTTGCATAATAAATTTAAATGCTTATTTGGTGAGTATCAGGTTGCCATGGAAAAGATTGGTTTGGTTTCTTCTTATTCTCTTGTTGTGTTATTTTTCTTCAGCTCTATCACCTCTCCTCACATCTCTATACCTCCAAAAATCATACAGCCCTCCTACGTTCTCCTCCTCACTCAAAAAGAAACATGACCATAGTACATATGCAATATAAATATGTCATGTCCAGACATGGAGATAAACACATATTTGTAGTCTATTGAAAGTGTTGAGGTTTCTTCTAATTATGTTGAAATCCTTGACTGAAATGGAATGTTGTTATGCTAGAGTTGAAACAACTAGGATAAAATTATGGTGGGGGCATTGATTTTGGGTTGAGTAAAGAAAAGAAAAAAACATAACTTGATATGGCAACCACGTTAATGCTGCTAGATAAAAAGGCTTATCCCCTAAGGTTTGAAATTTAAACAAGGTGATAATAAGGAAGGCATGAAGGCAATGAAGAAGGCAAGATCAATGGCCTGACACAAGAGAGGCTGCCACAAAAAAGGATTGGTGTGGTGTAGCCTCCTCACGCTGATTTTCCACTTAGCCCTTTATGTTAGTTAATTATTGTTAAGTCTTAGTTTAGATCAGCTTCAATCATGCAAGAATCATGAAATTAATTTAATGTCTAGTTAATTTTTAGTTAATATATTTTTTTAGAAAAACCAAAGCCTTTGATTGGAGATAAATTTAACTGATAAAACATGCAAGTTTCTATTTTTATATATTTAAAAATCTTCAATTCAATCCACACCAGCCATTGCCCACATGCCTTGATGTTCCATGTATGTGTCCCACTAAAAAGTATAAGGACAAAATTGACATGGCATTTTTTTTAAGACTAAGCGTTCATATATATATATATATATATATATATATATATATATATATATATATATATGATTATCATTATCTTGGTATATTATTATTTTTGAATAATAATATCTATATATATTATTAAAGATGATGATCATAGCATTTTTGTTTGAGGGATATATATATTCATGCACTATAACAGAAGCATAATGGTAGTTGTGAATAAGTATAATGAACATATATTAATTTAGATGATGATCATAGACTAACACTATATATATATAACATATAGTTATTAATTAATTATATATATATATATATATATATATATATATATATGTATACATATACATACATACATACATACATACATACATACATACATATATATATGTATGTATGTATGCATGTATATGTATACATATATACATATATATGTATATATGTATACATATATATATATATATATATACATACATACATACATACATACATAGATACATACATACATACATACATATATATATATATATATATACATACATATATATGTATATTATTATTTCTGAACAATAATATCTATATATTATTATTAAAGATAATGATCATAGCATTTTTCATTTATGAGGGATACACACACACAAACAAATATATAAATGCATGCACTATAACATAATCATAATGGTAGTTGTGAATAAGTATAATGAATAGATGTTAATTTAGATAATGCATAAATATTTATATTATGAATTAATAACTATATGCTATATATATAGTGGTAGTCTATGATCATTATCTAAATTAATATCTATTCATTATACTTATTCACAACTACCATTATGATTATGTTATAGTGCATGCATTTATATATTTGTGTGTGTGTGTGTGTGTATCCCTCATAAATAAAAAATGCTATGATCATTATATTTAATAATAATAATATATATATATAATTGGTCAGAAATAATAATATACATATATATATATATGTATATATATGTATGTATGTATGTATGTATGTATGTATGTATGTATGTATACATATATACATATATATGTATATATGTATACATATATACATATATATGTATATATGTATACATATACATACATACATATATATACATATATATATATATATATATATATATATATATATATATATATATATATATTATGAATTAATAACTATATGTTATATATATATAGTGGTAGTCTATGATCATCATCTAAATTAATATATGTTCATTATACTTATTCACACACACACACTCAACATACTAATACATTAGGGTGGGAAAATTCATTTTTCAAAAGTTCTTAGACTAAGTCATTCACGAAAGACCCACAAATTAGACCAAGATCAGAAAGAACTAAACCAGGGTCACAACTTCACATAAGGAACATGGATGACACATCACCAATAAGTGCCCTAAAACTTGGCATAGGAAGACAGGATGTGACCTACACAAATTTGAAGGGTCATGCATTGATTTTGTGGGATCACCAGCAGAAAGAAAGATAGAGAAAAGATAAATAGAAGATCAACTCATGGAAAAAAATGGAGAAGTTGAGGGAAAAATTTCTTCCTATGGATCATGCAAAACTTTATATAGAAGATTCCAAAATTTGAGGTAGAAGGATCACAATATACAAGAGTTTATAGATTTGTTTTACAAGCTTTCCATACAAGTGAAACATAATGAGAGAGAAGAGAAGATGGATGCAAGGTATGTAAATGGTTTGAAGTTTTCTATTCAAGATTAATTAAGCATGCATAGAGTACTTTGCATGGAGGAAACTTATCAATTAGCTTTGAAGATAGAAGAAAAATAAAACAAATAAAATTTTCAAAGAACATCTATTGGGCCAAGACGAGGACAATCTCCTCCTATAAGGGGATGAGGAGGATTTAATATAAATAGATATGGATTGAATAAAACTAAAGGAGAATCATCATGTGGTATAGAAAGATAAAAATATAATAGACAAGGGTTTCAATACTAGCAAATAGGAAGAGGATTTCAGAGAGGATGAGCTATGGTGGTGGTATAGGATGATTTCCAAATCAGTATACATCTTATGATTTTTATATATGTGGAGAAGAAGGCCATAGATCATTTGAGTGTCCACACTACAAAGATCAATAAAAGAGGTAAGAGGATTTCCCAAGAGTGAATTTAGTTGAATCTGAAACATAAGAGCAAAATATTGAAATTGCAATAAAAGATATTAGAGAAAATCCCATGATGAGAAGAACAATGATAGCTCCAAGGAAAGAACATGTGTATAATAAAGAAGGTGGTGACTCACAGCTATGAATGAATATTTTTCAAATAGGATTTACTTCAGGAGGTAAGATATACAAAGTAATTATAAATAGTGGTAGTTGTGAAAATATGGTTTCTAAATACATGATTGAGAAACTAAGTTTGCAATGTGAAAAGCATCGTAATCCTTATTGGATTTCATGGTTTAATAAAAGGAATGAAGTTACAGTAGATAAAAGGTGATTAATCAAGTTTTCTACATGTAAAAATTACAAGAATTAAATATGGTATGATGTCATAATAATAGATGCATGCCATGTGTTATTGGGAAGACCATGGAAGTTTAATAGAAAAGCAATTCAAGATGGAGCAAAGAACACATATAGTTTCTGAAAAAGTGGTATGAAGATAATTTTTTCACCTCTTAAAGAACAAAGGTAGGTTAAAATCATACTAACTGTAAAATTAATTTATCAAAGACATGAAGAGGACAGGTTGTTAGATATTAGTAGCAAAGAAAAAAGACACATAAGTGGTGTAAATACCAATAAAAGTAGCACTAGTGTTGAAAGAATATGTACATGTTATACCTGATAAGTTAGCAAATGGTTTACCACCAAAGAGAGATATTCAGTATCATATTGATTTGATTCCAAGATCATCTCTACCCAATCAAAAAACTTATAGGATGAGTCCAATAGAACATGCAAAATTGAATAAATAGGTTATTGAATTGGTGAGGAAAGGTGTAATAAGGGAGAGCATGATTCCTTGTTCAACACCAACATTGCTAATTCCAAATAAAGATGTAGGGTGGAGGATGTGTGTGGATAGTAGAGCAATCAATAAAATTACAATTAAGTATAGATTCCCTATACCTTGTTTAAATCATATGATAAATGTTTTTGTAAGAGAAAAATATTTCACCAAGATTGATCTAAGGAGTGGTTACAATCATATTCGAATTCATGAAGGAAATGAATGGAAAACAACATTCAAGATGAGAGATGGTTTATATAAGTGGATGGTGATGCCATTCAAGTTATCTAATGTACCCAACACATTTATGAGGGTGATGAACATAGTGCTACAAGAATACCGTGGTAAGTTTGTGATGGTTTATTTTACAATATTTTAATATTTAGTAACACTAAAGAAGAGCACTTACATCATTTGATAATGGTATTCTAATTGTTAAGAAAAGATAAGCTCTATGAAAATTTAAAAAAGTGCAAGTTTATGCAAAATAGTTTGGTATTTTTGAGATTTATATTTTTAGCAGATGGTTTAACAATGGATGAATAAAAAGTAAAGGTAATTGTTGAGTGGCCTATCTCAAAGATCACTCATGGTTTATAATTTTTTTATATAAAGTTCATTAAGAATTTAGTAGTATTGTTGTACCAATAAAAAAATATATGAGAAGAAAATAATTTGCATGGACAAGGGCAGTAACAAAAAGCTTTGAGTTGAAGAAGAAAATTATAGAAAAATCTATTTTAACATTACCAGACTTTAACAAAGTTTTTGAGATTGATTTTGATTTTCGTTTGTGGGAATTGGTGATGTGTTGAGTCAAGAAGGAAAACCAATAGCATATTTCAAGGATAAATTTAATGAGGTAAGAACAAATTATTCTACGTACAAAGTTGAATTTTATGTCATTATATAAGCATTAAGACATTGGAGGTATTACTTAGTGCTTAAGGAGTTTGTCTTATTTACTGATCATGAGGCTGTGAAGTATGTGAACACTCAAAAAAAAGTTAAATAGTAGGCATGCAAAGTGGGTGTTTTTATTTCAAGGTTATACTTGTGTGTTGAAGCACAAATCAAGAGAATAAAATCAGATCTCTGATTTTTTGAGCAAGAGATTAGGGTTATTAACAACTATGGTAAGTGAAGTAGTTGGATTTGAATTTATTAAGGAAGTCTACAATACTAATCTAGATTTTGGAAAGATAGTTGAACAATACATAGATCCATTGATAGGTGATACAAGTAATTTTTATGACGAGTATCTAATGCAGGATGGTTATCTCTTCAAACATAAATAATTATGTATTCCAATTGGGTCTTTAAGAGATAATGCTATAAGAGAATTGCATAGTGGTGATTTGGCTAAACATTTTGGTAAGATAAAGACAATAGATTTGGTGAAGGAGAAATATTTTTGGCCAAAGATGAAGAGAGATGTGACAAGATATGTTTCAAGTTGTAGGATATGTCAGTTTGCAAAAGGACATGCACAAAATATAGGGCTATATATGCCATTAATGATTCTAATAGGACCATGAATATATTTTATTATGGATTTTGTGTTATCATTACCAAACACACACAGAGACAATGATTTATTTATTTTTTGTTGTAGACAAGTTTTCTAAGATGGTTCATTTTATTGCATGTAAGAAAACCAATGATGCCACTAGAGTTGCAAAACTAATTTTTAAGGATATTGTGAGATTGCATGGTGTTCCAAAAACTATTACATCAAATAGGGACAAATTTTCTAAGTCATTTTTGGAGGACTTTATGGAATAAGATGGGTACTAAGTTAAATTTTAATAGTGCATACCACCCCCAAACAGATGGACACACAAAATTTGTAAACAAGAGCTTAGAAAATTTATTGAGATGCATAGTTAGAGAGAAGCTCAAGAAATGAGGCTTGGCTTTACCACAAGTTGAGTTTGCATAAAATATTTTAGTGAACATATCAACAAGCAAATAAGCATTTCAGATTATTTATGGGATAAATCTTATGAGTGTTTTAGATTTGGTATAGTTACCAATTACAAAACAAGTTAGTGATGATGTAGAAACTTTTGCACAACAGATATAACAATCACAAGAAGAAGTAAGAAGAAAGTTATAGAAAAGTAATGATAAGTATAAAACATTAGTATATGTCAGAATAAGGTCAAATATATTTGAAGAAGGAGATTTAGTAATGGTTTACTTGAGGAAAGAGATATTATTGGAAGGCACATATAATAAGTTGAAGTACAAGAAAATTGGACCATGCAGAATTGTGAAAAAAATCAATGACAGTGCTTATAAGGTGAATCTACCATAGAATTTTGGCATCTCTTCAGTATTTAAAGTGTCATATTTATATTATTTCCTTGGATAAAATGGTGAAGGTGAAGAATATGGAGAAGTTTATTGGAAGCAACAGGTGCCAAATAAGAAGAAAGAAAATATAATGCAGGTTTTAGATAAGAAGACAGTAAACACAAGGCAATGAAGTTATTGTTGACCCAATGGATTGCACCTTGTGAAGGGAGGCTCAGCTCTCTACATCCATTTGACATAATGGAAACATCCCTCTTGCTATGGGTGGCAAATGTAAGGGATGAATCTATAGATTAGGGTCTAGCTCCCCTTGATGCATCTTGAGGCCCTGGATTTCCTACTGCTAATAATGGGGGGGATGAAAAGGGAGAGAAATACTGAAAGCAAAACATAAATTAAAGTGGTGATTCACCAAAATGGTTGGTCTACTCAACTTTTACATACACTTTACACCAAGAACAAGCTAATATACACTTTATTTGAGACAAGAAACTCTTATGCATTAGTGTTTCAATAGGGGGTCCTATGGAGATACATGGAGGAAGAACTAGTAGAGGTGTTCTAAGACCCACTATGGAAGCCTGTTCACATGCACTTATACTCTACTGTGGACACTTCTTACTGACCTACAAAAGAACTCACAATACACTAGACATGCTGGAATCATTTTGTGAAAGCATGAAATAAAATGACTTAACACAAGATAAAACCATAGACATATGCAAAAGTGCAAACTCAAATAGAGGTAAAAATACTATGTCTTGATTCAAGGTAAATTCTTGTAGGGCTTCACCATACAATCTGAGAGATTTTTCTCAAATGAGAAGTTACAAATATATAGAGAACTAGAAATAAGGTAGCTAACAAATCAAGGAATGGAAACCCATGCTAAGTTAAACACTTTTGCAGAGACTAAAAGACCATGATGTTGTCGTATTCTTAAAACAATATATGGGAGAGCCATGTTGTAGATGTCCAAGTCATCACCCTTGTTGTCCTGGGCTTGTAAAAGCATGGGATACTCATTCTAGCAACTAACAAAGCCATCTCCAAGTTGTTTTGGATGCAACATGCTCTCTTTAATGCTAGGTACAATTGGTTGTGCATTAATGGTGAAGCATGAAAACATGGGCTTCTCTCCTCTAGAGTTCAAAAACCAATCTATTTTATTAGTTTTCAATAGATATATCTCACCAAATGTATTAATTATCCTTATTGAGTTGTCTATACCACTTGTATTAGTCTGAGTGGTCATTCATTCTACCTTTTAACCTTGTCAACTGCTGGAATTGTTCTATGCTTTGTATTTTTTTGCTCTTTACTTTGCCTGTGTTTTATCTCTTCCTTTCTTTCTCCTTTGCCTTGGCTTCTTCTTGGCTTGTCTTTGACTTATCGAGCCTTCTTACTTCAAGATTTTTGATTTGCTTTCCTTCAAATAAAATGTCTAAACGAATTCCTTCAGATATTTTGTTTGAAAGAATTATTTCTTTTGATTGCTTCTTTTCCCAAAGGGAACATGCCCCTCAGGCCTTTTGTCTTCATTTTTCACTTTCTCAAGGTGCCCTTTGTAAGGGCACTTTGTGCCTTGAAATGCCCCTTCAAAACTTTTGATTTGGTCCTGCCACTGACCAAGGTGCCCTCTGCAAGGGCACATACCCTTTGAACTTTTTGTAAACGCCCTTCAAGTCATCAAAATGCCCTCCAAAGGAAATATGTTTCCTTTTGTGAACTACTTAGAACATTTTGAGTTCTTTAATCGCTTCTAATTATAAAAGTAGACAAGTATGCACCTACACAAACCCGAATTACACTAGATAGGCAATTTCAGACTTCCCAGGAGCTTCTACTTCAGGTTTTACATCAACTTTAGCTGATAAGGAAAATAAGTAAAGACACTTGGAAAACTCGATTTAGTCTATCAAGACCAAATTGGGTTTTGCAAGTGACTTCATTTATAACCTTAGTAAGTAAAGACATTTGTAAAGTCTAAATTACACCACCAAGACCAAATTAGGTTTATCAAGTGACTTGAATTATGAAAATTTCATAAGTAAACTCATTTGGGAAACCCAAAATACATTACTATAGGTGAAGTAATTGCTCTTGACAAACCCAAAATACACTTGGTAAAGCAGAATGAGGGAAACTCCTAGCTTTTTTATGAGAAAGGTCTAGAAGAGAACATTTTGCATAAGAAAGCAAAGGGATGATCTAGCCAACACATGAATTGGATGACTTTTGCAAAGAAAAGGAGGGGGTGCCCAATTTTGGCTTGCAAGACCAAAAATTGGTCAACACAAGTGGTGACTCACAGGGGAAGCATGCTCGTTATGCTTGGGAAGATTGGTAGCCTCAAAGTCCATTGGGCATGGAGTTAAGATGCATCTTGGAGAAGTCAACAATAGATTTGTAAGGACTATGAACCAACAAAGATTTTACCTCAAACACAAAGGAAAACAAACACAACAATAGCTAAAAAAAATACACACAAGTGTGTAATAGCACTTAAGGGAAATGAAAGACACAAAACTAAAAGCAAACTACTATGTACAACTAAATCAATACATTTTGCTCCATCCTGGATTAAAGGGAAAACTTCTTAAGTCTCTTTCGTTGTAAGAAAACTTATGGTGCTAGAAAAGTGGCTAAATAGAATGGAGACTTGGTGACTTGCTCTCCTTGCCTGCCACCTTGATTGGCTTGTATCTAAATGAATCAAGATCAAACATGCTTCCAACATATATGTATTCATCTTACTCTTGGAAGCTTGCCTCATTCTGGCCCTTCATGCTAGTGTATCTCACCAAGAACTCAATGGCTGCTAGCTCATCACCATAGGGCTCATCTAGATCATAACCCACTCGATATGCATCATGGATTGACTTATTCCCTTTTGCCTCATTGAAGAGCTTTTCAAACTGATCTTCTACTTCATCATGGATTTCTTGAAGAAGGGTGACTGTTGTGATGTCTGAAATGAGATCACAAACTATTTACTCATCCCACGGAATGTCACCTTCTTGGTCAAGGCTCTCTTCTTCAAAGCTTTCATCAATATGGATAGGCCTCTCCTTTTCTTTCTAAAAAACAAGAGTCCCTAGTTGTTTAAACACATGCTCCTAATCCTCCTCCAACTTGGGTTCCATGGCATGGTCATTCTCCTCATCAAAACAATAAGGAAGTTCATCAAACAAGTGGGGAGAGAGCTCACCATGCTTACATTCCTCATCATCCATTGTTGACAAATAAAGTTTGTCAACCTCATCTTCATATTATTGGAACATTTTAATGTATGCATGACCTATGTCTTCTCCATTTTTGAAGATGTCTTCAAAAGGATCATCCATGATGATTTCCTCCTCATTGTCATCCATGAGAGCTTCTTGATCAGCCACAAATTGGATCCTCTCTTCTTCACTTGCCTCTTTCAAAATAGGTTCCTCCTTGAGAAGGGATGAAGTGGAAGGATAATGGTTAAACTCATGTAGAAGAGGAGGCAAACCTTGAGATAGAATCAAATGATTCTATTTATTCCATTTGGCTATCACTTCATCCAAATTAGATGTGGCTTGATAGCTCTCTTGGAGGGGTGTAGATGGGGTGTGTTCAGATGTAGGATCTTTTGTTTGGTCCAAACCATCCATCACACCTTGACTGAGGAACCTCATTCTAAACTCCAACTCTACAATTTGCTTGGCTATATTCTCTTGGAAGAGCCTTTCTTTGAGGTCACAAGCATCATCATGATGAGTAGGAGTAGCTTCATCTTCTTCAAGTCTTCTATCGAAATGAATAGGCCTCTCCTCTTATTTTTTCCTACCCCATGATTCTATTATTTGCTTCCAACTCATAACCTTGGGATTGGAACTCTTCCCTTATGAATAGGCAACAAATTTATCCTCTTTAAGGTCCTGAGATGGTTTATGATAGGCACTCCTATGCTAAAATACTTGAGGAGGTTGAGGGAGACTGGGAAGGATCTGCTCATGCATAGGAAGAGTTGATACAAGAGATACGTGTTGCTTTCCAAAAGATATAGGGTGATTCCCATCAAAATAGGCCCCACATTCTAAAGAATTGAGAAGGTTAGTCTCCATGAGAGGCTATTTTAATTCCCTTTGGTGTTGGAAATCTAGATGCAAAGGATTAAGAGCAGGAGTGATTAATACACCAAATGAGCCAAAAGATTGGATTTAGTGAGCAAGGGCTATTTGGTAGAAAGGATTTGGCGTACAAGAGGGGACTTTATTTTGAGTAGGAGGGGGTTACTGTAAGACATAAAAAGGTGTACAATGGTGATTGCCTTGAATGAATGGGCTCCTCCATCTTGCTAGTTCTTCTTTGATTTATTGCAAGGCCTAAGTTCACCTGAACAAACACTCCTCTTTATACATAAGCTCTTGATGATATCTATTCTGCTCATCCAATCTATCTATCTCCATCACTTACTTCTCAAACTCCAACATTATCTCCCTTACACTAGGTGAAGGGCAACTAGGAGAGTTGATTGAGGTGATTCCATGAACAACCTAAGCTTGATCAAAACTATATGAAGGAACACAAGGCCCATGGTATTTAGCAATGGGATTATACATACGAAAGTGATTTCCTGATGGCACTAGGACTGTTTAACCAGCTGATTCAACTCAGAGTCACCATTGGTGTTGATGAAAATCCTCCAAAGGTTGGTTGGCTGAAGAACACACCAAAATTCTTCAACTTTTTGGATAAAAAACTAGTCCCACCAGGCATGCCAAAAACTATTGATGTGGTGGATTGCACCCTGTGAAGGGAGGCTCGGCTCTCTTCATCCATGTGACACATTAGAGACATACCACTTGTTGTGGGTGGAAAACATGAGGGATGAATCTCTAGATTAGGGGCTAGCTCCCCTTGATGCACCTCGAGGCCCTGGATTTCTTATTGTTAATAATGGGGGGATGAAAAGGGAGAGAAATACTGAAAATAGAACCTAAAATAAAGTGGTGATGTACCAAAATGGTTGGTCTACTCAGCTTTGGCATATACTTTACACCAATAACAAGCTGATATATACTTCATTTGACATGAGAAACTCTTATGCATTAGTGTTTCAATAGGGGGTCCTTTGGAGATACATGGATGAATAACTACCAAAGGTGTTCTAAGACACACTATGGCAACTTGTTCACATGCACCTCTACTCTATTATGGAAACTTCTTGTTGACCTGTAAAAGAATAATTCATAATACACTAGACATGCTAGAATCATTTTGTGAAAGCATGAAAGAAAATGACTTAACACAAGACAAAACCTAGACATATGCAAAAGTGCAAACTCAAATGGAGGTAAAAATGCTATGTCTTGATTCAAGGTAAATTCCTGTAGGGCTTCGCCATACAAGCTAAGAGATATTTTCTCAAATGATAAGCTACAAATATATAGAGAACCAGAAACAAGGTAGCTGATAAATCAAGGAATGAAAATCCATGCTGAGTTAAACACTTTTATAGAGACCAAAAGACCATGTTGCTTCCATATTCTTCAAACTACATATGGGAGATGTTGACATAGTGGATTGCACCCTTTGAAAAAGTTAAGCTCCTTTCTTCCACGTGACACAATGGAGACACTCCTCTTATTGTGGGTAGCAAAACTGAGGAGTGAATCTCTAGATAAGGGGCTAGCTCCCCTTGATGCACCTTAAAGTCTTGAATTTCTACTACTAAAAATTGGGGGGGGGGGGGTTAAAAGAGAGAGGGATGCTATGAAAACATAACCTAACTAAAATGGTGATGCACCAAAATTGATTGATCTACTCATTTTTATCTACACTTTGTACTAGAAGGAGCAAATAGAAACTTCATTTGAATAAGAAACTAGACTGCATCAATGTTCCAACAAGGGGTTTGATGGAGGTATAATGAAGAAGAACCTACCAGAGGTGCTCTAGAGGCACACTGTTGGATGGTTTCTCACTTGAACCTATACTTCAACCTAGATGCTTCTTGTTAACCTATAGAAGAGGATCTTGGATACACTAGATACACTATCTTTGACTTATGAAAGCATTAAAATAAATGACTAAACATAAGGCAATACATAGACATATGCAAAAGTGTAAAAGATCAGATGGAGGTAAAATTCTACTTTTGATTAAAATAAAATTTTATCAAGGCTTTGCCATAAAAAACTTAGAGATATTCTTTACAAATATGAGAGGTTACAATACATAGAGAAATTAGAGAAAGACATTTGACCCTCCTAAGAATAAGCGACCCATACTGCATTAAACACCTCGATAAGAAGAATTTGCCCATGCTGCTATCATCTTCCCTTAAATGCACCTATAAAATCCATGTTGTAGGTGTCCTAGATATTGACTTTACTACCTAGGCTGCATTAAACACTCTTGCTAGAGCATGGGTCACTTTTCTCCTCAACTGACAAGGCCACTTGTCACCATGTTCTGGGCCATGCTTTTTCCTTCAATGCTCCCATAGCTCCCCTTAATGGATATTCATTAATGTCAAACACAAGGAAAATTGAGCCACCCTCTTGAAAGCTAATGCAACCCTCCCAATGGCTATTCATGGATATTATTCCATCTGCAAGCATTTACTTCTCCTATCAACGCCTCCTGTGCCACTTGGACTGGTCTAATTCATTCTTGTGCTTGATTAGTTATATCCCTTGAAATGTTATGAGTGTTTATCTTATATGTGTGTGGCTATGTTTTGAGCCATGCTCTCTTTCTCTTCTCTTTTCTCATTATTTCTTGTCTTTCCCTGATAGTTTAGGCTCTTGGGGGCTATCTTTTCCCTTTCGGGCTTCTTTCTCGACAGGTCACTGAGTCTTTCTTCAAGCTTATTGCCCTTTTAAATTTCTTCAAGAAAAATTCTTGAAGGAATTTCCTTCATTATGCTCACCACCTTGACACCCACCTTTGATGACACTTAGGTTATGTGCTCTTAAATTCTTTTAGACAAAATGTCTAAAAGAATTCTTTCGAACATTTTTTCCAAAAGAATCATTCTTTGGCTTCTCTCCAATGGCTAACCCATCCTCTTAAATTTGACATTCACGAGACTATCATTAATCATTTGAAACCCAACAACTATTTTTCTACTTTGAATTTGATGTTCATGGGCTTGTCACCAGATATTTGAAAACCAACAGCTAGCTTATCACCATAAAATTGATGTCCATGGGCCCGTCACTCCTCTTTGGCAATTCCTTCAGCCTTTTGCAAAATGGGCTTTTTCGAAGGGAAAGTGACCCTTCAAAAAAATGGGAAGGTCCTCTTTTTATGACCAAGTGTCTTCTGGAAGGGTACTGACCCTTCAAACCCTTGGTTTCCAAATTCTTTCAAATTTCTTCATTTGCCAAATTTCTTCGGACAAAATGTCCAAAGGTGACAAGCCAAAGAATGAATTTCTTCAAACAAAATGTCCGAATAAAATTCAATGAAGAATCCTAAAGAATGAATTTATTTGGACAAAATGTCTGAAGTAATTCCTTCAAACATTTTGTTTGAATAAATTCATTCTTTAGGCTTCTTCATTGGATTTTCTTCGGACATTTTGTCCGAAGAAATTCACTCTTTGACTTATCACTTTTTTTGAAGGAATTCTTCTTTTATAGGCTTTTGGGTCTGGCATTTTTCAAGTGGACCTCCTACTCTCCACAAGGGTAATTTGGGCCCAAGGTTTCCCTTTGGAGCTCTTTGATAAAAGTCCCATTCGTCACTTTCTTGCCCTTCACAAGGGTACTTTGGCCTTTGAGTAGTCTTTCAGATGAATTCACAAAGGCCCTACTTGGCACCTGAGTGCCCTCCACAAGGGTGCCTACCCTTCAAACCTTTTGTAAAAGACCTCTACCCCTTTGAAACTGGACCATTTTATCAATAAAAGACCCACCTAAAGTAATTTCTTTGCCTTGCCAAACATCTAGGGTCAAAAAGAGTTCCAAATCAACCCAAGTACTTACCAGACCTTAAACACTTATCTATCAAGAGTAATACTTGATTTGTTTATGGAACGAGGCCTATCATAGAGAAAAACCATAAAGTGGCTGTGGGATGAACCTATCAAAAACTGATAAAAAGACCCTACAAAGAGAAGGAAAAGGGGGGGTGCTCAATTTTAGCCTGTAAGACCAAAATTGGTCAACGAGAGAGCCATGCTATAGATGTCCAAGTCACCACCCTTGTTTTCCTGGGCTTGTAAAATCATCGGATACTCCATCTATCAACCAACAAAGCCATCCCTAAGTTGTGGTTGGACCATGCTCTCTTCAATTCTAGGCACAACTGGCTATGCATTAATGGTGAAGCATGAAAACATGAGCTGCTTTCCTCTATAGTTTGAAAACCAATCTATTTTATTGGTTTTTGGTAGATATATTTCACCAAATGTATTAATTCTCCTTACTAAGTTGTCTATGCCACTTATCTTGGTCTGAGTGGTCATTGATTCTACCTTTTGACCTTGTCAGTTGCTGGAACTATTTTGCGCTTTGTCTTTCTTTGCTCTTTACTTTACTCTTGTTTTGTCTCTTCCTTGCCTTCTCCTTTGCCTTGGCTTCTTCTTGGCTTGTCTTTGACTTATCAGGCCTTCTTGTTTTGGGATTTTTTCTATTCTTTCCTTTAGACATTTTTCCTGAAGGAATTCTTTCTTTTGATTGCTTCTTTTCCCAAAGGGCACATGCCCCTCAGACCATTTGTCTTCATTCTTCACTTTCTCAAGGTTCCCTCCACAAGGGCACTTCATGCCTTGAAATGCCCCTTCAAAAATTTTGATTTGGTCCTACCACCGACCAAGGTGCCCTCCGCAAGGGCACATAACCTTTGAATGTTTTGCAAACATTCTTCAAGTTGTCAAAATGCCCTTCGAAGGAAATCCATTGCCTTTTGCAAATTTCTTAGATCATTTTGGGTTCTTCAATCACTTATACTTATAAAATTAGATAAGTAATGCACCTGAAAAAACCTAATTTTCACTAGATAGACCATTTCAGATTTCCCAGGAGCTTCTACTTCAAATTTTACATCAACTTCAGTTGATAAGGTAAATAAGTAAAGACACTTGGAAAATATGATTTGGTTTGTCAAGACCAAATCAAGTTTTGTAAGTGACTTTACTTATAACATTTGTAAGTAAATACATTTGCAAAGTCTGAATTACACCACCAAGACCAAATTGGGTTTATCAAGTGACTTGAATTATGAAAATTTCACAAGTCATTTGGGAAACCCGAAATGCACTACTATAGGTGAAGTAATTGCTCTTGACAAACCTAAAATACACTTGGCAAAGAAGAATGAGGGAAACACCTAGATTTTTCATGAGAAAGGTTTGGCAGAGAAAATTTTGCTTAAGGAAGGAGAGGGATGATCTAGCCAAAACATGGATTGGATGACTTTTGCATAGAAAAAGGAGGGGGTGCCCAATTTTGGCTTGCAGGACCAAAAATTGGTCAACAGTTATGATAGGTATTTAGTACATTGGAAAGGATTAAAATAAGAAGACAACACTTGGATTAAAGAATGGGAATTAAAGAATATTGTTAAGAACAAATGGCAGTAGTATAATCAGACCAGCTTGAAGGAGCTAAGTTTTTTTCAACCAGAGGAAAATGATGCAAAAAAAGAGGCCAAACTTTTGGAGGCCATAACTTTTGATTTGTAGATCCGTTTGAGTCCATATTCATTCCCAAATGACCATCTCAAAATTTTCAATGTATTCATGACCTAGCTTGTCTGGTTATGGACATTTTTGGTATTTTTAGAGGCCATACATGACTATCTCAGGGAGTAAAATTACAGTTTAATATTTTTTTGGTATTTTTATAATTTTAAAAATTGTATTATTTTTGTAACTGGACTTGAACTTTAGTTGATAATCATTTGATAGGTTAATTTTAGTGTTTAGTTTATTTTTGAATAATTTTAGAGTTGCATGAGCTTACATGCAAACTTATTAAAAATAGTAGGTCAAGTTTCATTTAGTTTTTAGTTTTAAATTTTGCATGTCAACTACTATTCTGAATTGAGGCTTATTTATGCATGGTTTGTAATTATTTGAATTATTAAGTATGATCAAACCAATGGTATGGGTAGGTAATTTGGGAGTTATATACAACATTCATGTTGTTTTATGGCTTTTCCAATTCAGTTGGATGCATAAAAATCATCTTCTCTTTCATCATGTTGAAACTAGTCTGTTTGGGTAGCTTGTGAGTGCCTCAAGGTCTTAAGGATGATTCATAAAGGACATAATTTGGATGAACATCAAAATTACATGAATCATGAGTGTATAGGTGTGGCATCCTTTCATGGAATATATGAGTAAGTTTAGGAGACCCTCAGCTAATAGACTGTGTGTTTGTGAGGTCTAAAGAGAGATAAGGTCTGTAGTTGGTGTTTTGAGTCTAATTTTGAGTTTTCAATGACCTTAATAAGTATTACACATCAAAAATGAATTTTTTACATGATTATCCAACTCTTTATATCTCTTCAAACTTGTATTATCATTCAAATGCTCAAGTTAGGGTTCTTGAGCATGCCAGCTCCCCTGATCCTAATTATTGTGTTTTCTTCATTTCCTCCACTTTTATGGATTATAAACTTCATGGAATGAATTTATATACTCCTTATCATCCCTCAGGGTCTTCAAGGTTCTCAAATCAACCCCAACTAGACACTTTCTCATGACTGCCCTTGTAGGTCTGTGTATGTAATTAGGTTTGTTAGGCCTGAATAAAGTTTGTCAACATTTGCTTCACTTTAAGTGAAACTGAATTCCTTATGGAGTTATCCTATTTAAATGCAATCATATTCAAATATTTCACTTTCCCACAGTCCTCCTTTCTTTATTCTAACCAACAACTTGATCTTGCCAAGTAGGCAAGCTTGTGTATATAGTGACTATGTAGGTAGGGTTTATAGCTCTATTTTGACTAGTCTCATTGGGGATTCATTCATACCTCATTTTGATATTAATCTAACCTCAAATATTCTCACTTACCTCTTCATTCACCTATGCTTTACCCTAGTTTCTTTCATGTAATTTATCCTTTCTTAGGTTTGAAACTAGCCATTTGACCCTACAACCTATAGGTGTTTATTAGGATAAATCTAAGTGCATTTATGGTTTTAGGACCCAAATTTCACACTAATGATCCTCTAAATGAATTTTTTTTATTTTTTATAATTTATCACCTTTCTTTTACAATCTCAAGTCTCCATGACTTCACAACCTATAGTGTTCAAGAATGCCTTCTCAAAGTAGCTATTGGAAGAGAGTTTGATCATGAGGCCTGGAAGTTGATCTTAATCTCTCCAATTCATCATGAAAATTTGATAATATCAAATTCATAGGAGTTTAATTAAATATATTTCAGTGTTATTTGGCTTTTATGACATTTTTAGACCCCTATTCTCTTGCTTTCACATGGAAACCTGTGTAGAAGCATTAGGCTTGTAGACTATGTCTTATCTGACCCTCATTGGATATCAAACCCTTATATGATTTCATGAGTATGTGCATTCATTTTTAAAATTTAATTATTCATGGAGTGATGTTTATAACCAAACCCTTTTGGCATAACAAATGATTTTTTTCAAAAGAGGACCTACAAGCCTGTAACCTATAGGTCTCTTTCTTGTTTATATGGACTTGTTGAAACAGAGCCTAAGTCCTTTGCTTAGAATTTGTAATAAAATCATGTCAATTATAATTCCATTCTCTCCAAAAGCCTATAGACTTCTTAACCAAGCATTATGTCATCTCAAAATTTGAATCATGGTCTGTACAGGCCTGTGTATCAGTCAACTCAAGGCTTTGGAAGTTTGTGCATAGAGGTTAGGTCTCTTCATCATGCTTGTGTATTATCTTTTAAAGGTGGAAGTGATGGTTGAGTCAATGTCCAATGAGTGTATCTAAGTATATATTTACTTCAACATTGTTAAAACACCTTCAACATGGCTAGACCCATGAGTATTCACCTTTAGGTTTGCAATGAGTAAAATGAGCTTGTTTAAACCATATTGGAGAGTACCTTTTGTGAGGTCTATTTTGACCTTTTCCAAATCCTCAGATCATTATTAATTTATTATTTTTTATATCAATACCTTCAAACCACCTTTATAAGGTAAAAACAAGACCTTTTAACCATTGTTACATAGGTGGCCCCATATGCATAGTCTTCAAGCTAGGAGCACAATGACACTTGGAGACTAGTACAAACAGTATTAAGATGGTTCAAGAACCTTGGATAAAGGTAAAATATGTATAAACATGTTAAACAACACTTGAATTCATATGAACACTATAGAAACCCTAAAACAATGGAGAACACTTATAGTCACTTGCCACTATGTAAAAAAGTAACTTTCTTGCTTGACCAGTGCATATATGAGCTAGATGATGGTGGAGAATGATGTAGGAGGGTTGTGTAGACATTTAACGAGTCCTTAAAAATTTCACCCTTGAATCCATGAATTCACACCTATAACTATGTTTCCCAAACCTGAGACAATGGGGTTTTGAGTCTAAAAAAAAGCACCTTAGCTCCTTAGCCATTTTTCATAAAGCTAATGAGCTCAATCAAAATACTATTGCCACTAATTGGAATCCTATAGGGGTCCCCAAATATATTCAAAATCTTATCCTCCAACTCTACGTAAATGATACCATGCATTTAAAAATGACCTTCATGAGCTTGTGAAGGGGGCGATGGGAAAAAGGAAGAGTTTTCTGCAATTTTGAGACTTGAAACTTCTTTCCATGCTTGATTTTGACCTATGGAAGATGAAGGGATGTTGATAGAATATTTTCACCTGAAAGATGAGTTCACAAGTTCGTATAAGTGCCAAAACTCCCCTCTAAGGCATTGAAATTCAAGATTCTGACATCTTCTTGACTTGCTGACAGGTGTGACAATTATGTAACTACTCCAAGGATTTTGATCAAATCATCTAGGATACCAATGATGGAAAACTTTCCTATGGGTCTAAATTTAATCTTGAAGAATAGCAAGATTTTGAATGCATCATGAAAGATTTTCCAAGAACATTTATGACATGGCCATCCCTCTCATGGGGGATTCTAATTCATTATGTCTACGAGAACTTGAAAAATCAGTCCTAACAGAGGACTCTGACATATCCAAATCATTTAAATCTTTGCCCACTATTCTTGAAGATGGTTTGACCTTTTTATTAGAGGATACTTTAAGGATTAACATCAGGACTCCAAATGACCCAAAATGGATCAAATTATGCATGTCCCTCACTGAAGAGGAGAGTGAAGTCCTAATATCCCTATTGAGGGAATTTATAGAAATATTTGCATGGGCATATTGTAATATGCCTGGTTTGGACCTCACATGAAAATTAGCCAAAAATAACGTTTTTCCTTATAAAAAGCTACCTTAAAGTCCACAAAAGAACCTTAAAGTTTCTAAACATGTATGAAATGTTATTTTAAGGTGATTAAGGCATAAAATGAATTTGAAGAACACTTAACAACCTATGACACCACTTGACCAAGTTTTAACACCTCATGACAAGGTTAGACCACTGCAAGACCATAACAAGACTTTACCTTAATTTCTCTAAATAAACCTTAAACAATACTAATAAGGATTTATGAAGACTTTTTGAAGGCTATATAAGGCATGACAAGACCTTGAACTAGGTTAGCAAGACATGACATAGTTTTCACCTATAGGGGTTGACATTTTGATGTTGGGGGTCAAAATTGGTCAATAATTCCCCAAAAGAGGCATCTAACTTGGAGGGAAACCTTTTTTCAAATATTAAAAGGAGAAATCCTTATAACTCCCACTTAAGTGCTTGGGTGCCCATGACCCTTAAAAGAACATAACTTCAGTGAACTTTAGAATATAAAGTACCTTTTTGTTAATTGCTCTTAAAATGTCCCCAATGTTCTCTTTTATTTCTTTTCTTTCTTGTCCCTTAGCCCATGGGAAAAATTTAAAGGTTAAGGGTCTTCATGTGTGGTTAGTGTTGTAGGTTGAAATTTCACCCTTGTGGGAGAGTTTTTCAGGCTCTCTCACTCCCAGCTACAATATTGGAACAACCTCAGGCAGTGGGTATCCTGTAGTGAGGTTGAACCTTTGGAGAAGGTCAGCTTCCTCTTAGTATATCACCTAAAACTAAAGCTAAACTAATGCTCCATGGGGAAAAGGGTTAGAAAGGGTATAAGGGCTCATAAGAAATCCAACCAGGCAAAACACCAAAATAAAATGCAAAACTTCCATAAGCTTGAACCCATACTAGTTCTATAGAGGACAATACTAACTTACACAACCTCAAGATCAAGTTGGTTGCATTAATATTTCATGGAGGAGGTTCAAGAAACAATGAATGCAAACAAAGAGGAGTTTTAAGACTCACTAAAATTTCACATCAATGGTTGAAAGAGCACTCAACCAGACCTAAAAACATCATAAAATTTTCCCTAAATAAGGTCAGAAAGGAGGACCATGGATGAGGAAGACACTCCTTCACACAATGACATAGTGCACAACTCAATAAACACAAATCCAAGGCAAGAGATAGGCAAATAAAATCCTTTATTGCATCAAGAGGTAGTTCTTACAAATGCTTGACAAGGTCAAACCTAATCAAGCTAAGCATATTTTACAATATATCAAAGAGTATCCTAGTTCCTCTAAAATTTCTAAATCAGAGAGAACTAGTCTCTAAAAATTTCAAATCGAAGAACCCTTTTACCAAAATGAAAAGAATGGGATATATAGAAAAGGGAAGAGAAAAAGAGAGATAAAGGAGAGGGGCACGTTGTCCATGATCATTGAATGAGCTCCACCTTTCAAGGGATGCCCCACCATCCCTTTATCCAATGAGGACAAGTCCATCATCAACATTTATCCTTCAATAGCTCTAGTTAGTTCTCAAGTTCTTCTCATTAGATAATAAAAGTGCACTAGAGGAAAAGAGTTTGTTTTATATGGTGAGTCGTGATCCTTTCAAGGAGAAAATATCTATGAAGGTTTTCATCATTATTGAATACTCCAATTATTTCTCCAATCTCCCAAATCTACTCCATGACTCTCGCCATACCTTTCACTTGGCTTCATATGAGGACAAGGTTCCCATATCTTAAAACTGATAGAGCCATGTCATGTGTGCTTTGAGTGTTAGTTTGTCAAAAGCATGGCTCAAGTTTCTCTTTTCATTAATCAGATACCTACTCTATGCTTTGGGACCTAAACCTAAATTAACTATAGGTTGAAAACCAATATAAATTATTATTTTTCCTATAGTTATAATAGATGACACTCTACTTGATGCTTGGTCTTTTTCCATCGATGAGTTGTTGATCTTTGATCTATAATAGGTCTGAAAGACCTATTCTATCTCCTCATCATTGATCTAAATCTGTGATTAAACACATTCATTGATTTGTTTGAGCCCATTAACTTGTCAATCACCACTCACCATTGGATCTTCTGTATAATTAAATGTGAGCTGTTGATCCTATTTTTTGAACCCAAACATCTATCTCATGAAGCTTCACTTTGACATTTGTTGAGTTGTGGAGCTAAAAGCTTCACCAGATGAGCAAATGCAAGGTTGTTGGAGTTACACAGTCGCCAACAACGATCAAGATCAACTGACATCGGTCAGGGGTCGACCAGAGGATGCTGACATTGATTATGGATCGGTCGATGTCGGTCATATGCAGACAGACAGGGACCGACGTCGGTCACCTGTGCATTCTAGAAGTCTATTTTTGAGGATGAACAGATAGTTTGCATGAAAAGAGTAACTGTTAGTATTGAGTCCGCATTTCTATTTTTGGAAGGACAGATTTAAACCTTTGATTAAGAGGTTTATCTAACGGTGGAGAATGCATAGCTCATGAATCCTAGTATTATATAATAGGGTTAGATCTTTATAGCTTGTATGAGAAAAAGGGTAGACAATTTAAGGATTGAATTGGTTGTAATTAAGAGAGAGAACTCTTGAGGGAAAGAGGTCTGTACATCTGAGAGGTGTGGAAGAAAGAGTGATTTTTTCATTATATTTCCTTCTGAAAGAGTTTAATACAGGTTTTCAATGTTTCTTGTATCTCTTATTCTTTGTTGATTCTGATTTCTAGTTACTTATTACTTCTGGTTTAATTTCATGTTTAGTTGCTTACACAAAAGTAATCAATTGTGATATTAGATCCTAACAAGTGGTATCAGAGCTTGGCTCAGAGCTTGGTTCACTAACACCTTGGTTTCAGAGTGTGTTAAGTGTTTATTGATTACAGGTCACTCACAGGGGTTTCTAATTGAGTGGGAGTAAAGCAATGGCAGAAGAAAGTAAGATAAGAATGGAGAAATTTAACAGCAAAAATTATAAATTATGGAGGATGCAGATTGAAGATTATCTGTATCAGAAAGATCTGTACTTATCGTTGGGTGGGGTTTCAAGCAAGCCCACAGATATGCAAGATGAAGAATGGAATGTTCTTGATAGAAAGGCTCTTCGATCTATAAGGTTGAGCCTGGCATCTTCTGTGATTTCCAACTTATCATAGGCAAAGACAACGATAGAGTTAATGGATACTTTGGCAAATTTATATGAAAAGCCCTCAGCTTCGAATAAGGTATATCTTATGAAGCAATTATTTAATTTGCAAATGCAGAAAGGTGGATCTGTATCTAGTCATCTAAATGATTTCCATGCAATAGTAAATCAGTTAAATTTAGATAAAATAGTTTTTGATGATGAAATTAAGGCTCTCTTAATTTTATGCTCTTTGCCTTAAAGTTGGCATAGTTTGGTAATGGCAGTTATTAATACTACATCTGCTTCAAATATCTTGAAAGTTGATGATGTTGTTAGTGTAATCTTGAATGAAGAAATTCATAGGAAAATCACAGAGGAAACATCAGGTAATACTTTAAGTGTTGAAAGCAGGGGAAGGCAAAGAGAGAAGGGAAAGCAAGGGAGATCAAGGTCAAAGTCAAAGATGAAAAGTAGATCCAAATCCAGAAATGGAAGAAAAATAACCTGCTGGAATTGTGGAAAGATAGGGCATGTAAAGAAAGATTGCTAGTTGAAAGTTAAAGAAGAAAATCAGCATGAAGGTAATAAATAAGAAGCAAAAGTTGTAGGTATTGTTGCACAAGATGCTCTTATATTTTCTTTGGATAATAAAATAGAATCTTCGGTTTTAGATTCTGGTGCCTCTTTCTATGCAACCCCAAATAGAGAATTTTTCAATGATTATGTCCATGGATATTTTGGAATAGTTTATTTAGGGGATGATGAGCCTTGTAAAATAATTGGCAAAGGAAAAGTGCAGCTGAATTTTTAGAATGGCAACACATGGGTGTTGAAGGATGTCATGCATGTACCCGTTCTGAAGCAGAATTTGATTTCTATAGGAAAGCTGGGTGATGAGGGTTGCACAGTAACTCTCACAGCTGAATATTCAAAAGTTTCCAAGGGTGCACTTGTAATAGCCAGAGGTAAGAGAGTAGGTACACTTTATCTATCTACTTATATCATTGATCATTCTCCTTATGTTCTTTCTACTTCAGATGTAGATGCAAAGTTGCGGCATTGTAGGCTTGGTCACAGGAGTGAGAAGGGAATGAGTGTTCTTAAGTCAAAAGGTAAGCTTTCAGATTTGAAAAGCATAGATCTAGATTTTTGTGAGCATTGTATTTTTGGGAAACAGAAGAGAGTGAGGTTTCTCAAAATTGGGTCAACAAAGAAGAAGCACAAGTTGGAGCTTGTTCACACAGACGTGTGGGGACCAGCTCAGGTAGCTTCTATTGGAAGATCACAGTATTATGTTTCTTTCATTGATGATGCTACAAGAAAGGTATGGGTTTATTGCATAAAGAAGAAATTTGATGTTTTTGACACATTTAAGAAATGGAAAGCTTTGGTTGAGAATGAAACAGGTTTGAGATTGAAGTGCCTTAGATTTGACAATGGTGGTGAGTACTACAGCTATAAATTCAACAGTTACTATTCTATGAGTGGAATACACAAGGAAAGGACAGTTCCAAGGACACCTCAACAAAATGGAATCGTGGAAAGGATGAATAGAACAATAATGGAGTGTGCACGGAGTATGAGGTTGCATGTTGGTTTGCCCTTACAGTTTTGGGTAGAAGCTGTAGATACTATGGTTTACTTGATTAACAGAGGACCTTCTACTGCTCTAGATGGTGGAATTCTAGAAGAGGCTTGGACAGGTAAAAAGATAAATCTTTCATTTCTCAGAGTTTTTGGTTCTGAAGCTTTTGTGCACATTGATAAAGAAAATAGAAAGAAGCTGGATGCTAAATCTATGCGGTGCACTTTCATTGGTTATGGCTCTGGAGATTTCGGATTCCGATTGTGGAATTTAGAAACTAACAAAATTATTAGAAGCCATGATGTTGTTTTCAATGAGAAGGTGATGTAAAGTGATCAGCTCAAGAGGCTAAATAATTCTGAGCAGGGCAATGGAGATTTGGATGAGGTTATGATCCAAAATGAGCTCACGGGTAAAAATAATCACACATAGGAAAACACAGACACCGATGTTGGTCAGGCGGGAATCGACGTTGGTCAGACAGGGACCGATGTCGGTCAGGCAGGAACCGACGTCGGCCAAACAGAAACTGACGTCAAGTAGGTGGAACCGACGTTGGTTAGGTACAGACCCAGAGATGATCGAGATCGATCACTAACGAAAAAAATTTGGGCAGACAACAAGCTGTGAATGAGTCTCAAACGCCCATGAGGAGGTCTAAAAGGGTAAGTAAACCTCCAATTCATTATTCCCCTTCGTTATACTACTTGTTGCTCACTGATGGTGGAGAACCAGAAAGTTTTGATGAGGTAATGTAGGTAGAATCCAGAAAACTATGGGAGCATGGCATGAATGAGGAAATTGATTCCTTGAAAGAGAACCAAACGTGGGATTTGGTTGAGTCACCAGCCGAGAAGAAAGCACTGAAAAACAAATGGGTTTACAGGTTAAAAGAAGGAGAGAATGGACAAATGAGACATCAGGCCAGGTTTGTAGTAAAGGGATTTGCACGGAAACCAGGTATTGATTTTGGTGAAATTTTTTCTCCTGTAGTAAAGATGACTTCTATTCGGACTGTATTGTCTTTAGTTGCTATTGAAGATTTGCATCTTGAGCAGCTTGATGTTAAGATAGCGTTTCTTCATGGAGATTTGGATGAATAAATATATATGGATCAGCCATAAGGTTTTGAGGTCAAAGGTAAGGAGAAACTTGTGTGCAGGTTGAAGAAAAGCTTATATGGTCTTAAGCAAGCTCCAAGACAATGGTATTTGAGGTTTGATAGGTTTATGACAGAGCATGGCTTTAGTAGATGTCAATTTGACCATTGTGTTTATTTTAATAGATTGGATAATGGTAGATATATTATCTTGTTACTGTATGTAGATGATATGCTTGTTGCAGGTTCACACATGCAAGATATTATTGAGCTTAAAGTAAAATTAGCTCACACATTTGCCATGAAGGATTTAGGAGTAGCGAAAAAAATCCTTGGCATGATTATTAAGAGAGACAGGAAAAATCAAAGTTTTATTTTGTCTCAAGAGGATTATGTGAACAAGGTGTTGGAGAGGTTCAATATGCAAGATGCAAAACCGGTAAGCACACCTATGGTTGGACACTTCAAGTTGAGCAAAGAACAGTGTCCTAAATCACATGATGAGGTTGAGTACATGAGTAGAGTTCCATATGCTTCAGCAGTTTGAAGCTTAATGTATGCAATGGTATGTACTAGACCTGATATTGCCCAAGCAGTGGGAGTTGTCAGCAAGTTTATGGCCAATCCAGGAAAGGAACACTAGAAAGTAGTTCAGTGGATTCTCAGATATCTGAGAGGGACCAGTAGTAGGCATTTGTGCTATGGAGGGTCAAACACTTCTCTACATGGGTATGTAGATTCAGATATGGCAGGTGACTTGGATGGTAGGAGAAGCACCACAGGTATGTGTTCACTGTTGGTGGAATGGCGGTTAGCTAGATTTCAAAGTTGCAGAAGGTTGTTGCCTTATCTACTACAGAGGTAGAATATATTGCAGTCATGGAGGCTAGCAAGGAAATGATATGGATGACTCAATTAATGGAAGATTTGGGAAAGGAGCAAGAGATTTGTAGATTATACAGTGATAGTCAAATTGCAATTCATTTGGAAAATAATTCAGCCTTTCATTCAAGAACCAAACATATACAGCTTAGGTACCACTTCATTAGATAGGTATTGGAGGATGGTGAGTTGAAGCTGGAAAAGATCCATACAAATAAGAACCCTGCTGATATGTTAACAAAGTCGATAACAAAGGAGAAGTTGAATCTTCATTCAAATTTTGTTGGTCTTCAAGATTGAGCTTGAAGATGGAGAAACAAGCTAGAGGATGTTGTTGTATAGGTACAAGTGCAGCTGTTTATCTCCAAGTGGGAGATTGTTGAGTTGTGGAGCTAAAAGCTTCACCAGATGAGCAAATGCAAGGTTGCTAGAGTTACACAGTCATTGACATCGGTTAGGATCGACCAACATCAGTCAGGGGTCGACCAGAGGATGCCGACGTCGGTTATGGATCGGCTGACGTCAGTCATATGCAGACAGACAGGGACCGACGTTGATCACCTATGCATTCCAGAAGTCTATTTTCGAGGATGAATAGATTATTTGCATGAAAAGAGTAACTGTTAGTATTGAGTCCGTGTTTCTATTTTTGGCAAGACATATTTGAACCTTTGATTAAGAGGTTTATCTAACGGTGGAGAATGCATAGCTAATGAATCCTAGTATTATATAATAGGGTTAGATCTTCATAGCTTGTATGAGAAAAAAGGTAAACAATTCAAGGATTGAATTGGTTGTAATTGAGAGAGAGAACTCTTGAGGGAAAGAGATCTATACATCTGAGAGGTGTCGAAGAAAGAGTGATTTCTTCATTGTATTTCCTTCTAGAAGAGTTTAATACAAGTTTTCATTGTTTCTTGTATCTCTTATTCTTTGTTGATTCTGATTTCTAGTTACTTATTACTTCTGGTTTAATTCCATGTTTAGTTGCTTACACAAAAGTAATCAATTGTGATGTTAGATCCTAACAACATTTTCATGAACGTATTTGACATCCATGTAAGCATCACTGAGATATTTGAACCTCAATTCTTATCTTTTACAATTGAACTTGACATTTGCAATAATGTCATTAATCCTTTCAGGGCCTTTCCTGAAGTTACTTCCTCAAACTTTTTGCCTTGGCCTATTTATTTGGACTATTTGCTCATGGACAATTCTCCTGAAAGTATTAATCTCTCGGGCCATTCCCTTTGGACTTTTTGCTTTGTTTCAGGCAATTTTCGTAAAAGAATTTATCCAAAAGAATTTATATAAACTTTTTGCTTGAAATAATTTCTTTGGTTTTTCTTCAATATTTTCATTCAGAACTTATTTTTGTGGATAATTCCCTTGAAAGAATTCATTCCTTTTCTTTAAAAAAAATTGTATGTGGCTTATTACTTTAAAATTTTTGATTTGAAGAATTTATTTTGACTTCTCTCCCGAAAGAAATTCTTTGACTTCCTTTGGAGAAAAAGTCTAAAGGAAATTATGTCTCTGAAAATGGACCTTCATATTTCTTGTAAAGTGCCTTGTTCTCCACTTGAAATGCCCTTTATAAAAGGAAAGTACCCTTCGGCCTTCTTGAAAATGACCCCTTTTTTAAGAAGTGCCCTTCGGATTTTTTGCAAAGAACCTTTTCCAAAAGGGAAAAACCCTTCAAATTTTGAAAAAGTCCCTTCAAAATTTAAAAAGAACCTTTCAAAAAAAATTAATGGATGATTTTGTAGAGAAGTTCCCTTCGACTTGTTGGAAAGGACCATTTCTTTGGGAAAAATACCTTCGAGAATTTTGGAAAGACCAATTCCTTCAAAATTTTCTAACTGGACCATTCAAAAAATCGAAGTGCCCTTTGAAAAAGTTGTTTTGAATAAAATGTTTGAAACAATCCCTTTCGAAAGATATCCTTCGAGAAAATTGCTTCGGATAAAATGTCTGAAACAATTCCTGACACTTAGACAAAAAACTCAAAAACAAAAACTTAAAAATAATGAACACTTGTTGAGAAAGAGTCCTGAAAGAAAAGAAACACTTAGTCCCCACAAAGTGTGAAAGAATGAACAAGTAAAGACTTAGCTGAATAAAAGATTTTACACTTAGCTTATAGCTTTTAGGCGTATCCTTGAACATTGCTACTAGATCCTAAAAAACCTGCTTGGATCCTCTTCTAAGCGTTTGGTCCACTACTTCATCAATCCATGCAAGAGCTTTATATGTGGGCCAAAAATTTTCAAAAATTAGATCAAAAAGAGGGACATGATAGCCCTCCTCGCCCAAAATTTCTTATTCTCAATCAATTACAATATCCAAAGGGGTGTCCCAACATACCTTATTATGCAATGTCTACCTGTAACTTCTTCTCAAGAAATGGAATCTCCAAACAGATCCCTCATACTATTGTATCTATGTTTTCAGGGCTACCCCCAAGTGCAGAAGTGACATCGCAACCCTCCAAAGGCTTCTTATGACCCCATGCCACCAATTCTTTCAATACTGAGTTGTGATGATGAATCTCTTACCTTCAAGGCCCTCATAAAGTGCATCATGTAGCCAAGAGTGTCAAAAATAAATGCATCCAAAAAATGATACCTTGCTAACCCAAATGAAAAGATCCATTTGATCGTCATTTATTGTGTGCATGCTATTGTGGCCACCCTTCAACCACTCTTTGGTAGCTCCTACAAGCCTTGGAAAAACTTTCCAAGCTTGAAAAATAATGGGAAATTTTGATTCCTTGCACAACATACCTTGGAAAGAAACTTTGACAACTTGCAAACCTTCTTGGATGAATTCTTTCAAGGGTGTTATATGTATCATCACTAGCTTCCCTTTTTCCACACTCTCATGCATGTGTGTAACCAAATGTGAGTCCACAAAGATTTCATTATGATAAATTTATCCTTCACCCTTATTTAATACAAGTTGTGCCCTTGAACATAAACATTTATAAAATTTGATAGCAGCTTTAAATGGACAAAAAAGTTAGTCTTTTCACCTTCATGAGGTGGCTGGAATTACACCCAAAACTCATAATTTTTTGAGTGACAAAAATCAAACCTGATTGGTATCCTTTCCCTTATCCATGTGGGTTGTAGTATGCTCAAATTTCCCACTTTTTTGTCCCCAACAAGTTGTTGTAATTATTATTCTAACTCAGAAATTTCTAAGTCAATAAAATCAGACTTGGCACAAGTATCTCTAGAATTTGTGTAGGGTTGTAATATGCCAAAATTCTCATGATTTTTTGAGTGTTCCATTAGCTAAGTTTGCCTACCTCTCTCTCCTATTTTAACTTCATCCTTTTTAGAACTCCCCAAGCTTTCTAAACATGAAGCTGGGTGGGTTCTACCATCTCCACTTGGCTACCCATGTATGGAAATTAGAGTATCCCTAGTATTTCTCTTGGGCATTTCTAGTGATCTTCCTAATGATCCTACACATGAAACAAACACATTAGTAAAAATAATGGTGTTTAATAACACCTTTTTTTATCATCTTATCAAGCTCTATGATCATGAAGTGCATCCATTCTTGTTGCCTTGATTCTTTCTTGCAACTCTCTTTCACCTGGATCTCAAAAGATATGTTCATATCATTCTTGATATGGATGTAGTAAGTTATTTCACTCTTCAATCTTCCCATGATATTGGTGGAAATCCACTTATACATGTGTGATCTAATCCCATGGTGTTGGGGTGTAAGAAGCACACCTTTTCAGAGCACATACTCACCATGGTGATAAAAAACCTCAAGGAGAACAAATTGAAAATGATAAAAATAACATTTACTATGATCTTGGGACCATGATAACACTTGCTTATTCCCTTCTTTATGTTGGCCCAATTTTTATTATTTGTCTCACCACATGACATGATATCAATATTACTCTTGTAGAGCTCACCTAGATCCCATTTCCATGATGGATACATGTCATACTCATTCTTTTAATTTACTTGGAAGAATTCTCTTTCTCATTGAGTGTCATTCACCTCAACCTTAATGATAGCATAAGGTTTACAACCAAGACGAACCAAGTTTGAGGAGATATCCATGAGCACTTACCAAGATGAAAATTCAATTGCTTACCATACACAAGTATGACTTTCCTCCTTCCAAATGCAAAATAAAATCTTTTTTCTTTTTATTTGGCATTACTCCATCAAAGGACCCACTTGCCTTGTCCAATCTTGTTGAGACTTATGCTTTCTTTCCAAGTGTTAATTATTTATTCCAAGCTTCCCCTTGGCATCTAAAATTAGGCAAAGAAAATGGTCTATGATAAGAAACGATACAAAAAATTTCTTTCATGACATACCTTTCCATTATGGTTTCCTTATACATATCTAAGCTTTATTTTTGATCTTTTGGTTGTTTGTGATGTTATTGAACAACTTCTCTTTGATTTACCTTTGGAAGTTCTATTTTTTCTTCTTCTTTCACCTTAGTTCCAACCATTTTTAACCCCCTTGGTTTCTTCATATCTTACTGGAAACCTTCAATAGGCACATTTTCCTTTAATCCTTGTTGGTTGCCTTCTTTTTAAACTCAAAATTACATGTCTCAGAATTTTCCATTTTTAAATCAGAATTTTTTATCATCTTTCTTCTTATGGATTCCCTTCAAGTTTTGTTTTGCATGTCTTGGATCTCCCCATTTTAATCTCTAATTTTTTTGAGTTTGATGTATTTAAACCCTATTGATTGTAAGTTAATGGTGGCTAAAAATTTTCTAATTTTTTATGCCTCAAACTGGCATGTGTTGGCTGCACCTTGCATGCCTAAATTTTTTCTGAGTTTATTGACTTTAAACCCTATTAATTTTATGCCAATGGTGGATAGAAACTTTCTAATTTTTTTTGCCCTGAACTCACATGTGTTGGTTGTTCCTTGCATGCCTAAAAAATCACTTTTGGCTACCCAGAAGTTATTGATTTTTGATATCTAGTATACTCATGTGTTGGCTGCCTTTTATACAACTAAAATCAAGAGTAAATTAATTACTTTAAAGGCTTCCCCTTATACAATGAAAGTCCATTGTGGGGACCATCAAATTTTTTGGTTTTGGTATCTCCACCTTTTTATCAAACTGTTTAATGATCTTCTCACATAATTCCTCATATGTTCTAATGAGCTTAGGCCCAAGTCAAGGTATTCATTAACCTCATCTACCCATGTTCTCACTAAAGTACTTGGATTCCCATCAAAGGTTGGGAGAACAATCTTTCCCAATTTGTCATGCACAACCACTTTCCCATGATGCCTCTTTCCTTGTTTCCATGCTACCCATTCATTAAAGTTTGTTTATTTATTTTATTGGAGGGAGGCATCAAATAATCATCAGAGTGTTCCATGAGATTGTAATGAATTAAAGGTTGATCCTCCATTCTAAGGAGTTGATCTCTTTCCTGTCCTTTCCCTGTTAATTGATCATGGGCTTGAATAGGTCTCTCTAATCTAGCCCTTTCCATGTCATTGTTTGATATATGCTTGTCCATCCCATAGTTTATCTAATAAATTGGATCTGATACCACTGCAATGTCTCCAAAATAGGACAAATTACTCAAATCTAGAATTTATGCAAACCCTAGCCAAAGCAATATTTTTTTTGATCTTTCTAGCCCAACCCTAGGACCCTAAAACTTTAAATTGCTAGAAATAAATTATGAAACCCTATCATGAAAATTATTGAATGTTGTAATGATTTTTAGGACATCAAATCAATCAATAAAATCAGTCATAATGGCACCAATATGTAGAAAATTTATAGTGACTAAAATATTGGTTTTTGGTGCTTTTTCCAAACTGAAAGTGATGGAAAATATCCTCAAAATTATTGATATATGTATAAAAATTAATATAAAATTATAAAATATTATTTGGGCACAAAATAGCCCTCAAAACCCTAAAAATTCACCTACAAACCAATTCACCTTAGCTGGAATAATTTGGTAATAAATTACCAAACCCTAAGAGAGGGTTATTTCTTTATAACACAGCCCTTAATGGGATCTTCAACACAAGTGGCCAAGTTTCCACCCTCTAAAGCTCCCCAAAAACCTATAAATGGATTCTAATAGCAAGCCACACAACCATATTTGCCAAAGCAAGTCACCACCCTAGGAGAGGGTGCAAATATGTAAATATGAAGCACAAATACAACCCTTGAATAGAGTTACCCTATGTGGAAGAATGGAGGTTTTTATCCTCAAAATCCTTGGTGCACTTGAAGGGTTTCATCCTCAAGTCACTTATTCAAGCTTAACATAATTGAATGTAAGATTCAATATCCAGAATTAGCATTCCTTCAAATGATCCTCTCACTTGCTTTTATAATCATTCCCCAAAAGAGGCATCCAACTTGGAGGAAAACCTTTTTTCTAATACTAAAAGGAACAATCCTTATAACTCCCACTTAAGTGCTTGGGAACTCATGACCATTAAAAGAACACAACTTAAGTGAACATTAGAGCGTAAAGTACATTTTTGCTAATTTCTCTTTAAAAGGTCCCCAATGTTCCCTTTTAGTTATTATCTTTCTTTTCCCTTAGCCCATGGGAATAATTTAAAGGCTAAGGGTCTTCATGTGTGGTTAGATCAAAAAGGTGGATGTGACAAAAAAGAGGGGGAGCAAGAGAGGGGAAAGAACCAGATATGTTGAGGTAGAGGAGGAAGAAGGGAAAAAGTCCTAGTAGAAATCCGAATAAATCTGGAAGGGGTTATTGGCCTTTCTATATCCATGAACACAATTTTTTCAAGTTTTGGAACACCCTAAGGAGGAGCCACCACCATAGCCACGAAGGAGGGAGTCCAAGAGGGAGGAAGCAGAGGGGAGACCCTGACAGGAGAATCCATAGGAGTAAGATGGAAACATGGAGGTGGATCTAGAGAAATAATGTCAGACACATGACCATATCCAAAAGTGCCAACAACATCTTTGATGGGGCCAAAGGTTAAAAATATCCTACGCAAACTTGAGATGCCACCTTTTACTATGCCTGGAGACTCCTTGAGGCCACAGAGCGGGAACATTCTTGGATCATAAAGGGGGTGAGTCTTGGAAGTGCTTGCAGTACTCATCCTCTTCCCTAGATGCAACAAAATTAGGATAGGAAGGAGGGGAGTATGGCTATATATTAATCACTATAAAATTAGATATTTTATGCTTTCACAGTCCATATAAATTGAATTTATAGATTTTAAGAATAAACTATGTTATTTTTATTTGCCTTGACATTTTAGATCATCATTTGTGATCCTTCTTCAGTAGAAAAAAGAAACAAAGATTTATGGTTGAACAACAGAACCCACATTGCTTAAATAGCATGGAGCGCAATGGTCACATGAGGTATTAAATGAGAGGGTATGTATCCATTGCTAAGATTTGGAAATTGTCCACCTCCCATTTTTAATATGCAGGCTCATACCTCAATGTGTTTTGAGAAACCAAAAAAAAAGTAAATACAAATTGTGAGTTATAAGAATAAAAATATAAGGGAAGTTGATTAAATGGTTAATTTTTTTTATTTTTAATGTTATAATAAAAGGGGGCCTTAATTACCCTAGAACTAAAAATAATTAATTTTAATGTTATAATAATTACCACTAGAACCAAAAATTAATTAGATAAAATTAATTAAATAAACTTAAAGAAAACCTAACTTAAGGGTTATTGAGGATAGGTCTCTAGACATGACTAATTTCTAGGCCCTCATCTCTATTAAGATTAGAGGAGTGTTACTGATCTCAATGGCTTCCCTTAATTTTTGCTTATGGAAATGGCTTTCTACAGAGATGACTTTGGCGTCTTCAATGCAAATAACATGTTTATTTTTACATGAGTGCTCAACGAATGCCGACTTTTCTTTATTTTCAAGTCAAATGTTCGAAGCATGTTCTTTAATTCTCATGCAGATGGACCTCTTTATTCCCCCTATATAATGTACTCCACATGAGCATTCAACTTTGTAAACACCGCAACATAAGCTAGGTTCTATAGGGTCTTTCACCGACCTTACTGCCATACACAACTTATTGATAGGAAGGAACGTTGTTTGGATATTTTAGCACTTGAGAATTCTAATAATCTCATTTAAAACACCTTTAACGTACGGTAAAAATATAATTGGCCACCATCTCACAACATCTTATATTTCTTCCTCTTAGTATAATTCTTGGCTTGTTTTATAACCTTAGTAATTTGATTTCTTGTGTAACCATTCATTTTGAAAACTCTTTTTAAGTGCTCAATTTCTTGATCTAGGTTGTCTTTATCACAAATTTTAAAAGCTCAGGTGGCCAAAGTCTTTAATCCTCTTGCCTTTTGAATTAGGTGATGATGAGAAGAGGCATGCAAGTAAAGATTAGTGTGGGTGCCTTTTCTATAAACTTTCCTTACTAGGGTGCCATCCCTTTTTTTTGGAAATGAGGACATTTAAGAAAGGTAGCTTTCCCCCCTCCTCACTTTCTTTGGTGAATTTTATGTTGGTCTTGAGACTATTAAGGTGGGAGTGGAAGTCTTCCAAATTATCCTTTCCATATTTCTAGAATACATTGGTGTCATCAACATACCACTTCCACCATTTGGGATTTATAGGAAAAGTGAGAAGCACCCTCTCTTCAAACTTTTCCATGAAGAGGTTAGCTACCACTAGGGACAGAGGTGAACCCATTGCCATACCTTCACATTGTTCATATACCACTCCCTTAAATGAGAAGAAAGTGGAATTAAGACATAGAACTACCAATGAGGTTGTTTCCTCATTGGTGAGATTTAAGACAACTTCTATTGCATCATCAATTGGAACTTTTGTGAAGAGGGACACTACATCAAAATTAACTAACAAATCTTTATTGTCAATCCTCTTGTCCTTGATAAATTTCACAAAGTCTCTTGAGTCACAAATGAAAGAGGGAGTCTTACCCATTAGAGGTTTCAATCTATTAGCTAGGAATGCTGCCAGATTATAGGTGGGAGAGTCAGTGGTGTTGACAATAGGCCCCAAGGGATTACCTTTTTTATGGATCTTCGAGGCACCGTAGATCCTAGGGGTAATCTCTTTGTTGTGAATTAACTTTTTCTTGGTTAAGAGGTCAAGAGAAGAAGATTTGTTAACCTTTGTCACATTTTTTAAAATGTTAAGAGACAAGGTTATGGTTTTGTCTCCTATAACTACCACCGTTAATGAGGTGGTCTTTCATCTTAGCATCATAGTCCCAACAGTTCTTGACAACCATTGCATTTCTTTTGTCAGCGTTGAGGATCACGTCTTTATTTTTATTTAGAGATTTGAGAGCTCCCCAATCCTCTTTAGATATGTTCCTAGGAGGGGGTTTAACACGTCGCAATGTAATTACATAGTCTTGCCTAACCTCTTCTGCCACGTTTAAAGGAAGGTTTTCTAAGACGCTATCAATATCCACGATGAAGTCTTCCTTTGAGATATGAAGAGGTGAGATAGCAAAACCTAAATCCCTTTTTCAATTGTTGAAGGTGGGTTTGTCAATGCGCCAATCAGACTAGTTTACAACTAGTTTGTCCTCGCAATCAGATATAACCTTATAATTGTTGTTGAGATTGCCATTAATAAGGATATTATTATTATTATTATTATTATTATTATTATTATTATTATTATTATTATTATTATTATTATTATCATTTTTATTGAAGTGGTTTTTGTTATTATAGTTGTTAATGAGGTTACTATCGTTATTATTTTTATTGTTGTAGTTATTATTGAAATTATTATTATCCTCTAATGGATAAACCATTGTATTATTATTATCATTATTGTTGTTATCTTAGCAACAATTACACACCCTCTCATTTAATACCTCGTGACCGTTACTCTCAATGCTATTTAAGTAATGTGGGTTTTATTGTTCAATCATAATTTTTTTTTTCCTGAAGAAGAAGGGTCGCGGATGATGATCCAAAACGTCGAGACAAATAAAAACAATACATTTGATTCCCAAAAGCTAGAAGTTCACTATAAAATTTAGCAAGATTATAGTACTCAAGTTTTAAATATGCTATATGTAGAATATTTATTATTATATTTATATAATTTGCACCTATAATAATCTAAAATAATTTGAACAAATTAAATCAATAATTTAAAAAAAAATAATTAAAATATCAATATTAATATATAAATAATATTTATTAAAAAATTGTATTATTAGAAAAATCATATTATTAAACTGATCATAATATTAAGAAATCTATATTATTATATTATAGCCTATACCTATTAAAATATTAAAAAAATAATATTACAAATTAATTATTTTTTTTCTGAAAATGAAAATATAAAAATCAACATCCAAAAATTATACAAATAAAATAATTTTTATAATAATATTAAAAAATTAAAATAAAATTAAAAGTAATTAGAAAAAGCATGAATTAACTAATCTTAATTTTATTCCAGTAAAACATATTAGTTAGAATAGAAAGTAAATTAAATAAAAAAAACGATGCTCATGGCTTGTCCCACAAATATATCATGGACACTTGCAAACGTCAGCATCTAATTCTTCCACACGAATTTTTACTCAGCACTAAATTCTTCTGAAAAAGCCACTTTCAATTGTACAACAACAAAAATTCATTGGCAGATGAAACTCAATGGAAACCTGCAATGAATGCTAACATTAAAAAAATATAGTACGAATACGCGCGGAATCTCTGTCAAGGACACCTTTCATTATCGATCATAAGATATGGCATCACAGTACATAAAAATATAAGAGCCCATCAAAATCAATCAAGCTACGTATACGTTGTGCTTTAATTTTACGAATACTCTTACATTTGTTTGCTTAACGAGGAAGACTCCTATGACAGATTTTTCCTATTTAATTTGTAATATTCATCTTATATCTGTGGTACAGCGGAGCATTATATTTACGACTGGTGTAAAATTATACTTGCAGGTTAGTACAGTGCAATTTGAGAGCAGCCATGAAATCAACGGGGGAGTCCAGTGGTAGCAGAAGTTATCAGCACAACAACGTGAAAGAACAGTTCCAGAAAATCGTGCTTAAATGGTCTCTACACGACATCATGGACGAAGATCTTTTCCGTGACAATGTCAATAGATACAAAATTGCATATAATGCTTTTGAGAATGGGTTAGTTGAAGCCTGAAGGTGAAGGTGACAACTTATTGTCATTTTTTAAGGTGGATGGGGGTTTGAGAAATCAGTAGAGAAAATTTTGCAGGGATTGGGTGATTGCTTTCTTCAGTGTATTTAGAAGTGAAGTGCAAACATTTTAAGTCAGTGTCTTGGGAGGAGAATTCTATTTTTTTAAGCTAAAAGTTCTGAATAATAATTGAAAGTTAACTCACAGCTTCTAGCTACGACTGTCATTACTGCATGCTGTTTGTGTTTTTTTTAATCTTGTTTAAATTTGAAAGGGTGGTTGTTCAAATGGTGTGGATAACGGTAAATTATGTTGAGCACTAAGTCAAAGAAGGTCGATTATAAGTTCACTCGATACCAATGGGTGCTAAAGTTTCAGAAGGTTTGAGATGTTTATTCTTCAATCCAAAACAAATGTTTATGAATTATTTTTAACTGTGTTTTTATTTATTTTGACTAGGAATGTCATTACTTAGTCTGCATGTTGTGTGTATGTTTTTTTTTAAATTTTTTGTGAAAACTAAAAGGGTTGTTGGCTAATTGGTGGGGATGATGAATGGTAAAGTGCATTTGGCACTAAGCGGAAGAAGGTCGATTATTTGTTAATCCGATGCTAACAAACAATGAAAGTTTCAAAAGGTTTGCAATGTTTAGCCTTCGATCAAAAATAAATTCTTAATAAATTTTTTACTGTGTTTATGGTCCTTTGGTCATTGCATTACAAAATTTCGACCACTATCCCTTAGAATTTGACATACTTTAATGCAATGAAGGGTTGTAATATTTATTAAAGAGGTGACCTATTTAGCAGAGAATGACCCTAACATTCTATCTGCATTTGGGTATGTTTCATTTTTACATTCCAAATTATCTGATTATTCACAGATTGTTTTATTAATTAGTTTATATGATTATATTACTATAAGTTCCCGACATCGAGTTTAAGCTGTAGGAGCTAGTGAGAGCGAAGCTTATGGTTAAACATATTGCCATACCTAATAGACATATTAATGGAAATGTTTCTTGATGCTCATATTACTAGAAATTATACAAAATTACTCTTTCATCTATGGTAAGTAGTGAATGGAAGAAACCTTGGACATTCAATTTCATAGTAGTAGCATGATTTATCCAACTATTCTTCTTTGTGTAATGACTGGACAAACCCTAATTGTGTTTGTTGGTTCGGTGCATAAAGAAAAATAAATTAAGGACAAATAATTTAAAAGAATGATCAGGGAATAATTGTCCAGGTTGGTTAAATATTATTTAGACTATATCTATAAACAACAATAAGTAATAAAAGATTTGATGTTTTCACAATCCATGTAATTGAGCATCTGATTTCCCAGTTTCACTCGAAAATTAGAAGCTCAATAATAATTAATGTTGATGTGGCTGGACAAATAATTTAAAAGAATGATCAGGGAATAATTGCCCAGGTTGATTAAATGTTATTTAGACTATATCTATAAACAATAATAAGTAATAAGAGATTTGACGTTTTCACAATCTATGTAATTGAGCATCTGATTTTTCAGTTTCACTCGAAAATTAGATGCTCAATAATAATTAATGTTGATGTGGTTAATTAAAACTATGTGAAATGCTCTGTCAATATGGAGTAGGTTTCAGGGAAAAAGTTCCTTGATTAAAGTGTCATCATACTCAATCTCACCTTTATTAATATTGAACGTATTTTTATGTCATGGGTTATGGGCCATTTCTATCTTGTTATCTGTGTGATGTCAATAATATAAAGGATATTCGCTACATAAGCATATCCTTATGATGGGGATTTCGTTCCACATCAATGCTCCCTTCCTCATTCCTTCTTTAAAGCAATTCAAACTATGAAACTAACAATTGAAAATCAAAATGCTTCCGTTCATAGAGTCCATGTGAAAGTGTTTGCACGTATTCAATTATGTTATTGATAAGGATTAAATTTGTATTAAGCCTTTACTATCCTACACTTCCATAACATGAGAACACAACAATTAAAGCAACACTATCTAGGGGCTCAATAAACCTCTCTTTTGCCTTCCGTCAATCCCCTTGCCTTCTTACATATTATTTCACATAAATTAAGCATTAAACGTTGTAGGCCCTGAAACACAACATTTAGACCTAATGATATCACAGAACAAAAAAAAGTAGCAACATATAGAAGCGTAAGCTTTCCTCCGTGATGGTGAGTCGAGATAACTCTCAAAACATTGTAAATAAAAATATCACACATAGTTGTCTCCAAAAACTTAAGTATCATACCACCCTTCTTCTTTCTACTCACATTAGAATATATGAGAACATAAGGTGTCATCCAAATAACTTTGGCATCCACCAACTTATAAGCAAAAAAGACGGGTTTTTTTTTTTCGGTAACCGAAAGGAATCGAGAGTTAAGCCCAGCAAGTTGAAACATTGCTCTAATCCTACCAGGCGAGCCCCCCTATAGCTTCTCGAGCGGAATGTAGCGGACCCTCACCCACACCATGAGCAAATTAGGAATTGAACCCACAACCTGAGCTACTTAAAACAACAGTGGAGATCGAGCAGGCTAACCCCAGGGGTCAAAAAGGACACTGTTATACATATGTTATTGTTATTGCTCGTTTGATCCACTTACGTTCATTTTCCCATACATTTCATAAAAAATGACAAACATGAAAAAGTGAAAAAGGGGAACAAGTGTGAAGCGCTCATCTCAAGATGAGAAATTTATATACAAAATAAAGGAAACTTAGCATAGCAAGGGAGGTAAAACGATAAAATTTTGTCCCTTTAGACCTCTGCAATTCAGAGATGCTTCAAAAACAGCTTGTCAAAAGCAAGCAGTGCCAGCAAATAGTGTTTCCCCAACCAATGGCCTAGCCAAATAGATATCTATAATCACCACCTGATCTTTTTCATGGCTATCATAAGATAGTTACAACCTCCAAAATTGTTCCTTTTAGGGCTGTGAAAATAAGGAAAAACAACTTATCGTTCTTCTCCTCAATACTTTGCTCTTAACAGACAAAACTTTGCAAACAAACATAAATGGAGAAAAGATAGAGAAGTGCGGAAAATACAAAAAGTATCACCAAAAAACTAAGGAAAAAAAGGAATGCAACAATCCCTCAGAAGCAAATTGCCAATTTGAAACAAGCTGAGAACAGAAGGGAAAGGAAACTGACACGGTTTAGATCAACCTATTACACTTTCACCACTCACAATCAACAAAAGTTGTCTCAAAAAGCACTGACAAATGATGGCTGCCCATCCTAGTAGAAGATGGGGTCAAAATTCATCAAAAAAAACTATGAATTTATCCTCCAGGCCTTGATTGCAAAAAACGTGATGGGGAGGGCTTGTCTCACAATTTTTGGGCCCACAACTTGTCTACAATGAGAAATGGATGGTACAAATGGGTTTTTCTGTTGCTTTGTCATGCCGCAACCTCCCGCACAACTGTAACTGCAATTGTAATGGCCACACTTTGGGGCCACTTACAGGCTGTTACCTGAGGCTGTGACCCTGTTGCAGCTAGAATGTTTCCCAGCCGTATAAAAACATTTGTTCGGTCTTTCCATGTCCAGCCTCAACAAAATTTTATGCAGAAACAGGTGTTCTTGTGTATAAAAATGTCCCCTCAGTGGCATCATTCATTATGTTGAACAGTTGTCCTGCAGAGAGTGGAAGGCTAGATCTTGGAAGATTGGTTTCGCAACAATTACAGTTGTAAGTAAATGTGTAAGCAAGTTCATAAAAGCAAAACACTGTTAACCTTTTCTTTTATCAGTACTACACATGCATCTAGTTTCCAGAAGGGAATTCCGAGTACTGATTATTTTTAATTTAATTCCAAAAGTGGGTGCAATGTCCTGGAGTTTTTTATAAAATTTAGAAATTTTGATTTTTTAAAATGATATATGTATGTGTACGGATAATCATTTCTAGTTCTTTTCTCATGCGGAACCTCATCGAACCCCCGTTTTCCATCATGTTGTCGCTAACATCACATTTTCCGTTTTGCTTGTTACATAGCTACAAGCTATTGTGTTATTCTGCCTCTCTCAGAAACCCACATAAATTGGAACTCCAAAAACTATAAGCTATGCCATGGTTCTCTGGTGAAGGTACTTATATTTTGTATGACCTACGGGACTATTTTAGTACCAACAAGGTAAACATACAGAAATAGGGGTTTACAATTCCTGATCCTTCTTTTTCTCTGAAGTATGTATTATTTTTCTCTGCCATGAAATTTACGTTGTTATGCATTGTTTTGTTTACTATGGTATTGTTGCTGGAATAGCGTATCAATGCCTGACAAGAGAGTGACTTCAGCCACAAGGTCAACATTGGCAGACTCATGCCCTAAAAGAACTTAATGAGTAAATCCTGCATGATAAAAAGGTAGGAAACAATTGTCAGTTTTCCAAAACAAATGCTAGAAGCGACAGTTAAACTGCCTTGAGTGTCAAGAAAGATACTACTGGTGGGGACATCATTGTAGAACAATTCTAAATTTGCATTAACTTATTCTTCAAGAAGAGACAATGCCTAAAACTTGGTAAGAACAAACAATACTTCACAATATTTCTAGCTAATCTGGAATCATGGAAAAAGGACTTCTTGCTTGGGAGAAAATTTCACCCAAATCTAGGTGTCATAATTTAGCAGGCACAACTATTACACTTTAGAAAAAAAACCAAGAATCCACACCCAAGAGGTTTGAGGCTGGCAAGTTTGATACTACTTCGATGCTTCCTAATCCTTTTGGAAAATCAGGAAATCTCACAGAAAGGAGATTCCGTGTGAGAGTTATGTGTAGCTATTATGAAGAGTGTCTAAATTGCCCACAATAAGAGAAATGAAGAAAAAACAAGTAAAGATAAAAGGGATTACTCCCACTGACCGTCATTCAAGGCAAATCCAAAGCCTACTTAAAAAAATACCTACCTATTATTTATAAATATTTAATCGAGGTTCAGCCTTGGCGGGGTCTCTATCTTAGCACCTAGAAACTCTCTTCTATTCCGTTCCACAGTGAATTTGTAAATCACGATCGACTCCAAAACGTAAATCTTTGTCATTCTCAAGATGCAGGAAACGAATGAGCAGGAAACCTAACATGCAGAAAGGTAGAGCGTCAAGGATTACAAAGGTAGAATGCATGAAACTCAGGAATGACACAATAGGCATCAATAACGACAATCGAGTGCCACACAGAAAGTCATGGGCTCCATAGCAGACTGTTTGCAGGTATGAAGTCTATAAGACCTCTATAAAATCTCTGCGTAGTTATTTGTCTCTTTGCCCTAATTCTTCTTCCCTTTCTCTCAGGGGTTATAGACCCTAATGTTGAGTCTCTCTTTAGCTGGAAACAATTGTTTATCGGGATTTGTAGCCCTGATTAGGCCTAGGGAGGGTTTTATTAAATAGAGATTGCTTGTGCATCATATTAACCATCAGATTTGAGCAACAACTACCATTTAGAATACAAACAATGCAAAACTGGGGCAGTAAAACTAAAAGGTAGGCCTATTCATTCACGGAGAAGGGCACAAAAGTCGTTTACTACGGAGAAGGGTAAACAACATAACAACAGAAATGACAAACACAAGACCCAAGACACGAGGCTCAACAAAATGGAAGAACAAATAGAAGGGTGTCCAGGGCAAAACTCTGAAAACCGAGAATAGTATCACAGTGAAACAAATAATACCACAACCACCACGGCAAATAATGGTAACTTATGATGCCCAATATGTTGGGGACAAGGTGGGATTTTTTGAAAAATAGGGATACCTGTATCCACAAATTTTGAACATTACACATAGAGAGATGCTATATCAAACTCTCAAGGCAGTAACAATGGTAGGGGAACAACCAATTTTTGCTAATGCAAAGCAATATCGGGGAATAATGAGATGATGACTATCCAAGGCTAAAACAATGGTGGTAAAGAAGCTAAATAAGAAACAAAAAATGATAAAGAAAGAAGAAAAGATCAACAAACTTGTTATTTTATCAAGAACAATCATGGGATTGGAAGCAAAACTATATCCCACAAAGGGGTTGGTAGGGTAAGAGGAGACAACCCAAACTTCAAACAAAGAAGCACATGCAAATCATAGTAAAAAACCATTAGTAGAGGCTAACACCATAATAACATCAGCAATAAAAGCTATTAGATGGAAAGTCGTAGACAAAGAGGAAATATATATAGCCCCACATCAACACCACTTGTTTGGTCAGTAGAGCTATATGTAAGGGAGCTATTGAACATCAAAGAGAAGGTTGAGGGCCTCGAAAAAAGGGAACAAATACAAGAGGCCGAGTTCACAGAAATGGTACAAGCGAAACAAAGCCTAAAAAAAGACAATGAGATGTTTAGAGAGAAAATGAATAACTTGCAAAAAATGATGGAAATAGGGCAACAAGAACTACACATGATAAAACAAAACACGTCACAACCAATCACAAGGAAAGACAAAACAAATATCATACAAGAAACAAGCATAGAATAGATCAAAGAGCTACAAACAGTGATATCAAATATAGAAGTAAAGGAAAATGACATAAGAAATCAGCTTGAAGAAGCCAAAACATGGGCGAGAGTAGTCAAGGAACCATCAAAAAAGCAAAGGGAAATAATACAAAAGCAAATAAAACTACAATTGATGGAGGAAAGGGAGAGAAGTAAGAGATTATGGGGAAAATGAGGACACCAACAACCTAGTTAGAGGATTTATTGAGGATAAACTGCTTTGGAAAGGACAAATAGGAATAGCAAGGGAAAGAGGAAGAGACAAAAATATTCAAGTTATATTGAAAGGCAAATTAGATAAAATATAAATTCTTAAAAACAAGGGACTATTCAAATGATCACGATTTTATTTAGATAAAGATTTGACACAATTACAATAGGAAGAGCAAATGAGAGAGTGAGAAAAAATAAAAATAGCTAGATCAAAAAGCAAATGGGCATGGCTGAAAAATGGAAAAGCATGCATTGAAAGTTGGGTACCACATGACAAATAGGGAGACGGGGCCCATTGATAGTACTTAACGATGGTAAGATGGAATTGCAGAGGTTACCCTTAGAATAGAGGTCCCAATTTAGGGCCCATAATAGAAAAAAAAAGACATAATTGCCCTAGTAGAGACACATGAAAATGATGGGTGTAAAACACCAAACTTTGTAGGATACACAAGAGCATCACTTTGGAGTGAAGTAGTAGAAAAAGGGAGAGGACGTGGAGGGGTGATGATACTCATAAAAGAAAGACAATATAGAGCTATAAAAATAGTAAAAAAATACCCAAATAAGCAATATATTTGCATTCAAATCACCGAAAATGGAAGTACACAGGTAGCATAGCAGCATGCTACTTTGCATCACAACAATCAAAATTATATAAAAAATTGAAGATGAATTGTGAGGAACCATATGAAAGGACATTTCAGTCTATAGTCAAATGGGAGAGGTAATCTTAATGGGAGGTTTCAATCCCAGGGCAATAAACAAACAAACTAATACACTAAGGGACAATGGGGACACAGATGGCAACCCTTTATGGCTAGTGGAAGAGGAGAACAACAGGTGGAAAAGGATGTTAGAAGACAGGAAAAAGAACGTAACAAACTTTGGGGAAGAACTACTAAGGTTATGTAGTATACATAATCTTCTTATATGCAATGGCATGAAGGCATGGCCAATATCAAGTGGGCATATTTGAAAAACTTATAATGGGCAAAGTGTGATAGATTACATCATTTGCTCTCATGAGTTGACATAAAATATTGTCGAGATGAAAATTGGGGAATCACTGACTGATCTTAAGTCTAATTACAACCCAATATACTTAATTAGCATGTCAGGGCCCAATAATCAACATGAGCAGACCCAAGACAATCAAAAGGGAGAACAAGGGAAGGAAAACATAAGCATGATGCAAGATAACCAAGACATATTTAGAACAACTCTGAAAGTCAGCCTACAAGAGGTAGGAAAGGGACAATATAGGCTTCACAGGAGTCACATTGATAGCAACAAGTTAATGGGTGTAATCCAAGAAGCATAAAACAAGTGCAAAAGATCTAAAAGTCAGTTTTCCAGCAAATATTTGGTTCCACAAAAAATCTAAGGCAACAAAGAAAAATCTCAAGGAAATAGGGAAGAAACCAGACAAAAAAGCGTACATGCAATTGGTGGAAATAAAGAAGGAAAAATACATAAAAACAAGACAAGAAGAGCTGATTTGGCTTGGAAAGCATGACCCTAAACATTTTTGGAAAGAGCTTCAAACAAGTAAAAATCAAACAACGAACAATATTACACTAGTGCAATGGCTAGAGTACGCGAGACTATTATATGAATGTGGAGAAGACAAGGACAACCCCCCAATAATCAACACACAAGGGAAGTTTTTTACCAGAAAGGAGGTAAAAAAAGGAATCAACACGCTGGCAAGTGGTAAAGCACGATATATATATATAGTCTATAGGTCTAACATTTAAAATGAGGGATAGATATCTTGACACTTCACATAAGGGACATCTTCAACAACATCACTCAGGATGGTTTCCCCATGGAGTGGACTACTAGCCTAGTAATACCTCTCTTCAAAAGTGGAGAGGTCAATAACCCATCTAACTACATAACTATTATGGTCGATCCTCTCATGGAAATTGTTTGGAAGCATGGTTGAACGTAAAATCAGTGAATGGGCTGAAAAATAGGGAAAGAGAGCAAAAGGACAAGCAGGCTTTATGCCAAAGCATTCAACTATAAATCATTGTATCACTCTCAGGCATTTAATTGAAAAAGTATGAGAAGACAAAGATGGAGCTGCCTTATGTTGCTTCATTAATTTCATGAAAGCCTTTGACATGGTTCCTAGAGATAAGTTATGGGACCGGATGGAGGAACTTGGAGTTCCAAAAGAGTACAGGGTAGTAGTTCATCGACTATAAGAGGTTAGAGCCAAGATCAGATTACATAAAGTTTTATCAAAAAGTTTAAGTAGGGATAGGTGTTAAACAAAGATGTCCTTTATCTCCAACTCTATTTGGCCTCTATATTGACAAGTTGGAAGAATGGATAGGCAAACTAGGGGGTGGCGGAGTCCACATAGCAAGTTATGTGATAAAACTCTTATATGTAAATGATTTTATTTTGATCGTAACTACAACCCAAAGCTTAAGAGAGCATTTGAAAGCTTTAGAGTTCTTTTGTAAAGAGGTCAGGATGCAAGTCAATACTAGCAAAACTAAGATTTTAATCTTCTCACGTCAAAAAGGCAAAAGGCATGCAAGCTTCATGTTTGAGGGGAGCCCATTTGAGATAGTCCCAGAATATAAATATTTAGGGCTTGATTTCACCAACAAGGTTAGTTGGGATGCATTCATAATGAAGATAATCCAAGGAGGATGGAGAGAATTCTACTCCCTCCAAAATAGGTGTAGAGATGCTGATTTGTGGGATTGGAAGACCACCAAGGTATTGTTTGGGCTACTAGTAGTTCCACTGGTACTCTATGGATGCGAAGTTTGGGCTAGAGGTATGTCAAGGTTAAAGTGGATGCAATTTGAGAGAATTTAGAAACATCTAATCACAATACCTTTTAAGATTAAAGTGGCAATTCCATACGAGATAATTCTAGTAGAAACGTGTATTTTCCCAATAGAAGCTAAAGTTATGACGCGTCTCCTAGGGTGTACATAAATAAAGTAGAGGGCATGAAGGCAGATAGGTGGCCAAAGGCAGTAATAAAAGAAGAGTTGAACAAGTGAAAGAGGACGTGGATGAAACAAAACAAAACAAATTTTGGATGGATAAGTGGAACATTAACATACATGAGTTCCCGGAGACCAATCAAGAGATAAAGTGATATGTGAGGGAAAAGTTTAAAATAAACATGTGTACAAAGCAAATAGGGAGAAAAGACCAGTACTACATGACCAAGTTCAACCCCACTTATGAGCATGACCAAAAAACTATAGAGGGGCAAAAACTAAATGGAGAATGAAGATGCTCAGAGGCCAATTGAGAACGGGGTCACATCAAATTCAATGTGAGATGGGTAGGTGGAAGATCCCAAAAGAAAATTGGGAAGAGACAATATGTCCTATATGCACATCAGGTATGGTTGAGACGGAATGGCATTATCTCATGGAATGCTCCACCTATGACAACATCTGAGCGAAATACTCGGGCAACCTACAGGGAGTATCTATGTTCACTATATTTGAGGGTGAGAACATTGATAGAAATGGAGAATTTTTTATCAAGATCCACAGTAGGAGAATGAACGTTCAACGGCAGGCTAGGGAACTAGAGTAAAAAAAAACTCAAAGCCACTCTCTTTTTCTGGCAGTTTCTTCGCTCCTTTAGGTTATGATTTTTGGTTTGGAGTCCCATAGACTGTTTTTGGTCTCGTAAACATTATTAAAATATCTATCTATCTTTCATATAATGCATGGAAAAACTCCAATGCATTAGCATGTAACTTATTTCATAAGGAGAAGCATGCCCACAAAGCCATAAAACTATGAAATGAAAGGAACTAACTACTTGATCACCATTCAAGTGCATAGGGAGCATGACATGATGTCACAAGTGCCTTGCAACGTAAAAAACTCATCATTCAATTACAGAGTCTTTGCTCCAAGGGATAATGAAGACAAAGGCTTAAAAGCCCGACAATCACCTGGAACCTTAATTGTCATAAGAATAATGGAGGTAAAACTGGTCTCATCAAAGAGTTTAATTTTCATTAGAAGCGTATCAATTCAATATTACAATCATAAGGTTTCTTCCTCCTAGCATATGAAAGGTTTTAATAGATGGGAACTTCTACTAGTGTTTCCAATATAATTTTCATTAGAAGCGTATCAATTCAATATTACAATCATAAGGTTTCTTCCTCCTAGCACATGAAAGGTTTTAATAGATGGGAACTTCTACAACCATAGTGTTTCCAATATAGTCTACACGAGAAACGAAGCATAAATGCACATCAATCCTCATAGAATATGTATCGAAGTCTTGTAAATGGATAAGAGCAACATAAATTTTGTCTACAACTCATAAGATAAACATGTAAAAAAATTGTCTCTCACCAAAACATGAACGTAAAAACATAGTTGCACAACAAACTACACCCTTTATCCAAGAATGACAGTAGGTTCTAACATGAGTACAGCAAGTGAGATTGAAAGGTCTTCATACATTTCTAAGAGTAGAAATGACATCTCTAGCAAGAGTGAATACATCAAAGTATAAAATAGAGTTCAATCATATGCAAGTGAAGCAATGTCCCGTGCCGCATGTTACGGCATAGGTCTCGGCCTCCTCCTCCAATAGTGCACAATTAAACTTGTTGCCAGAATCAATCTCAAGTACAAAGCATTATACAAGCTGATACTAAGTGTCTTATAGTTCACATGAACCAAATACTGTCCTATTTTAAGGATTACAATGAATTCAAGCATTTAAGCCTGCCAGTCCTAAAGCTACGCTTGCTCCTCATAACTACCATCATGATCCACCGGTAAGCCAAGGGAAGTTGCACTAATCTGGGCATTAATGTAGCACAAAAACTATGGATAAAAAGCAAGAATTTGTCTAGACAAAGAAATCTGTACATGCTCTCAATTAAAATGCTAAGCAAGTTTCAAAATGCATCTTACATAAAAAGAAATGCCACTACCATGTTTTCTTCTCTAGCTATGTCTATAACTAGATTGTAAATGAAACTCAGTTAGGGAGATAGGACCTGGAATAGGTGAGTTGCGAGCTCCTTCAAGTCTCCAAGCCTATGCTAACCCATCAAGGACCAATTGCTCTCCACTTGGCCACCTCTAAGTGGTTACAGCATTCATAGGATATAAATATGATAAAGGTTTGGATTGCTGTTATAAATAATGTTACTGTACAATTTCTGATTTGCTTCTTCTGTACACATCTATCTAAAGGCTTTGTTTGGCATCCATCTCATCATCAATCATCAATTCCATCGGTTGAAAGAAATAACAAGGGGATATGACTGAGGTCGTTGTGGCAACAGTTATATTAAGGAGAATCGCACATCATCTAATAGTTATGGGAAGCAATCCGCTTCCATGGATGCAACTCTCTCTCATGCTTACATTCATCAACCTCACAATTCTTATAGTTATAAGTGTTCCTAGCTCCAGCTAGGCATTTATGTATAAGTTTATACTTTAAAGTCATTCTTTCTCCCAGATATGGGTGAAATTCTATTCCTAAGTCTCGTATTAAAATTTAACTCATTATCCCATGCCTCAACTTAAAGGAAGATGGATAGTAGTCATTGCCAAGCTAACAACATGGCCATGCTGGTTATTCCTAACAAGATTTAAGAAAGAAGAGAGGAAGTCAAAAAAAATCTTTCAACACATGACATCAATCGATATATAGGTTGTTGGGACTGTTGTTCAAAGGCATTCAAACTACAAGAACATATATTTAAACTCAGCAAGATTCTACCCACCAACATAGAAGATAGGGAAGTATTTTCTCATGCCGTGTTAGTATCCATGTAGACGCCCTCAACCAAGATAGGGATTGGAAGCAACAACCACATTCATTCCAAAACTGCCCAGAGCTTTGTAAACAAAATGAGAGCTAAACTTGTCTATAAACTGTAGAACAAGAAGGTATGCACTGTTCTTCAAGAAGTAGACAAGAAAATCAGCAATAGAAGAATTCTTTCCCTACCTGAGTGTAGTCACAACTACACCCATTGATCTCAGTCAAAGTTATACAAGCACACAAGGGTTTAGAAGGTTAAGGAAATAAATCTAACGTCAAGCAAGGGAGGTAAGCATCCATTCACCAAAAATCAGAAAAATATTTGAAAAAAAAAAAAAAGAACTTGAACAAAAACGATAAATGGTTGTTTATAAAGATAATAGTGAGAAAAGTCAATCAATCAATGACTAGTTTTTAATCTTGTTTTAACATCAACTATTAATTATTGCCAAGAACAAGGTATAAATGAACTAGTTTTTTTGATTTACAGTTATTCCCTAAGCGCCAAACCTTCCAGTCAAATTTTTCCCAATCATTAAATCAGAAGCTATTGATTGAAGATAATGTGCAGTAGGAAGGGGAAGAGACTCAATTTGTTGAACACAACTATCTACTGAGAGGGGGGTTGAATCAGTAGATCAGTTAAAAACTAGTTCTATAACTTTTTTAAGAAGATACAAAAACATATGCATATCAAAGAACAAATATAGCGCGCACACACACAAAACCACAATACATCAGAGTTATACATGGAAAACCCAAAGGGAAAAACCACAGTGAGAATAGCTGTTAGAATCTACTATTCTAATCCAGCCTCACAGTTCAATGTCTCATTGGCAAACTTTACTGGTTACATTCAAGAGCACCTACTCCCTAACTGAGCACCAACTTAGTCTTTCTGATGGCACCAACCTATCAGATTTATGAAGCTACAACTTCAGAATGCAAAACAGATTTCTAAATGAATTCAGCTCTATTACTTTGTTACAAGTATGGTCTGTAACTACTCAAACGCTATACATTCTCTGTGTGTCTTCAATTCCTCTTTGCCTTATGCTCTTGGTGTCTGAATATATTTTGTTTGGAGACACTTCATTCCCTTCTATTTTTCTCTACCTTTTTATTTATCTGCATGTCTCTTATTGATAGCCTTTTACTCTATCTGCATATATCTAGATACATGTTTCATTCCCCTTTTTTTCTGCCCTTTTTACTCTGTTTGCATATGTCTATCATCGACAGCCTTTGAATCCCTCTTAAAATTTTGACAGCAGCAACAACTTAATAATGTTTTTGAAGTCGTGTATATACAATGATTTTTAGGGTTTCATGTCGCCAGTTGCATTCATACTTCAACTGCACTTAACCGGTTCCAGTTCTTTATTTTCATTTAATGTGACTTTGACTTATACGTTATCCCGTGTCTCGGATCACGCATCACACAACAATGGTCATGTCTCTTTATTATGTTTGGCAGTTGTTCGATTCAAGTCGTTACTGTGCCATTTTCTTAATCGATGATTGATTGGTTGGATCGATCAATCTCGGGCTCCGTGTAAACTTTTTGAGCTCACTGTTTGTCTGGTCATGTCTTTAAAAGAGGATTATCCATCTTGTCATTGGCGCCATTCACTATCTATCTTGAACCGTCAGATATTTCCACTTTTGAAAAAGAACCGTTGATCTCTCTTGCATTAACCGTCAAGCTCTTTCTCGCATCTCGATATTTCCTATATGATTGGTTCCCTTTCGCTCCTTTAGATTGTCTTAGATATGCTCAAATTTTATCTGTCTATATGCCCTTTGGGAGTTTATCATGGAAGCCTTGTGTCCTTTGCAATTGTCCTTCGACACTTTCAAGTGTCCTTTCACTTCAATTGAACTACCCTTCGAGATTTTGTAAAATGTCCTTCAAAACAATTTCCAAGGGTTTTTTGTTCGAGTCCCCTTCAAGACAATTTAATTGCCCTTCATTTCTTCGCTTATTTCTTTTGGAATTTCTATGTAGGACACATACCCTTCGGGGCTTTGCAAATGTACCCTTTGGTGTTTCTGTAAAGGTCCACATACCCTTTGGATTTTTTGCAAAAGTACCCTTTGGATTTTTGTAAAGGTCCATATACCCATTGGCATTTTTGCAAAAGTACCCTTCGTCTTTTTGTAAAGGTCCACTTACCCTTCGGATTTTTCAAATGTACCTTTCAAAACTTTTGCACGGGACTCATTTCCTTCGGAACTTTCCTTTGAGACATTTTTTCCAAAAGAATTGCCTTTAACATTTTCTCGAAAGAATTTTCCTATTTGTTGCGGACTTTTTGTCCGAGAGAATTGTCTTTACCAATATTTTCGAAAGAATTGACTTAACCAATATTTTTGAAAGAATTGATTTAACCAATATTTTCAAAAGAATTGACTTAACCAATATTTCTGAAAGAATTGACTTAACCAATATTTTTGAAAGAATTGACTAAGACACTTTTTCGAAAGAATAAACCAATTCAGGTTCTTAACACTGCTTAACTTATAAGATTGAAAGAAGTTAAGTCATTTGATGAACTCGATCAACTTCACTAGACCAATTCGGGTTCTTAACAGTGCTTAACTTATAAAATTGAAAGAAGTCAAGACATTGGATAAACCCGATCGACTTTACTAGACCAATTCAGGTTCTTAACACTTCTTAACTTATAAAATTGAAAGAAGTCAAGGCATTGGATAAACTCGATCAACTTCACTAGACCAATTTGGGTTCTTAACACTGCTTAACTTATAAAATTAAAAGGAAGTTAAGTCATTTGGTAAACCCGATCTTCTCTTAAGGCAAGACCCATTCGGATTTCTCGACATGCTTGACTGAAAAGATAGAAGAGAAGTAATCTTATAAACCCAATTTATTCCACAAGTTTTTGCAACTCAACACCTTTGTCATTAATGCATGATAGCACATGCTGCATTTGACACCAATGACAATATTACAGACAGTAATCTCCTTTTACACCAAGACACTCAAATTGCCAACAATCTCTCCCTTTGTCATTGATGGCAAAACATCCTCAAAATGACTACTCTTCTTTATTCCTTCATCATTCTACTTTTTCCCCCTTTGACATTAATGACAAAGAGTCCTTGCCATTAACATGGAAACAGGCTGATCCTTTACTGTCAGCTTGGTTGTTCTGATCCTTGGACCTGGCTGGTTAGAGCACTTTAAGAGAAACTCCTCCTTGGGCAATGGCACATTTGCCTAACTCTTACTCGGACACATTCAAATTTGATTCCTCTAGCTCCATTATTCCTCAAAAGATCATGTATATAGCATTAGTCTGAAAGACCAATCATTAATCGACATATCTCTCTATAGATAGGCATAATGATCTAGAGCCAACACACCTGTGTCTTCTTTATTATCACATAGCAAAGGGACTGCAACTGTCTCTCCCAATTGCCTTTACTCTTAATCTAGGAGTTAATAATGTTCCTTCAATGCTCCCCCTGGACTCATGCCCTATCACTAGTATCTAGTGATGTGATGTAGGAGTTATAACTACCAAATTTTGTTTCATTGCATCACTTGAGCATTTATAGGTCTCCATACATAGTCTTCTGATCCTAGGACTTAACCAATTACAAAGCTTTCACTTTGTTTATGCATGAGGATTTAGTATACTGTCTAGCCACCTAACTTGGTTTGATCAAATCATCATCTCAGCTTTCTTGAGTCAACATCTGTAGCAAACAGTAACTTTTCTTTCAATTATGACTGAAGCTTTTCACATATGCTCCTTTTCACATCATGCATGGCTCTTCAAACCATTTAGATTCTCTGAGTTAGCTCCCCCTAACTCCATGTATATGCAGCTTGTCATCTTCAGGACTCAATATTTTCTTTGTTATGTAGCATAAACCAGTCTCATCCAACATCCACCATAGGTCATACAAAAACTCCTTTATTCTGAGCCTTCTTGATCTCGACAAACTGAACAATTTAGCTACCCCTTGCTCTACTGACCTACTAATAATCAATACAAGACTACTCATCATAGGATCATTTACATATCAATATAGCACTAGTCTGAAAGGACCAATCAACAATCTTCATATCTCTATATCGGTTGATATTATGATCGGCAACCGTACTTGCTTCCCACTTGGAAGTTTCCATATCTTGACTTTGGAACTAGAGTCCATGAACACATTGTTAGCATACTCATTATATCCCATTAGACATCATATTCATATCACTTGACTCATCTTGACACACCATCAACTGGGAGCATTCATTCCTACCTTCAACACCTTCTGAAGAGCGCCAGTTGCTTTTTTACTTAAAGGGGTCTCTTAAGAAGCATAGATAGAGACACCTTATTTCACAATGTTTTAGAATAGTGTGAATCTAGGAGTTACACATAACTCCTCACAATCCTTCTCCTTATTCTTCTTGTTCTTAGGCTTGAGAGAAGTGACATGCTCATCCATCAAACTATTCTCCTTTCCTTCTAGGATTGGAATACATGGAGACAATATGGATCCATGATACATCTGTTCATATGATGAATCTTCCTTGCAGCTAGAAATATCATCACTAGGCCTAGAAGATTGACACTTTATGTTCGTTACTTGCTCTACTTCAGTTGGGTGTTCACTTGAATTTGTGCATACCCTTGACTTATCTTCAGTCGAGATCTTGGGCTTCTCCTTGAGCTTTGTCTTCTCCTTCTCAACAATGGCAGATGTTGAGATCTCTTGACCCTTTCCAGCCTTTGTTTCACTCTCCACCACATCAACTAGATTGATGTGATCCGCAGACTCATCATGCTTCATGCTCAACACCTTTGGTCTCCATGAACTGATCTATCTTCCTTTTGAGCTCTAGGAGCCTAGATAAGCTTGTTCTGACTTGTAAACCTTTGCTTGCAGAACTTGGCCATGTGTCCCTCATCATGGCAGTTGAAGCACTCACCCTTGCTCACATTCTTGGTCTCCTTGTGTGTCCTGTTGGGTCCCCTTTTCTCCTTCTTAAAGGCTTGTGAACCTTTGTTCACATTCGGAGGAATACCTTTTTGCACTTTTGATCTCACAAAGCTTGCTCTACAATGTTTATCTATATGACCAAAATTATTGCACCAATAACACACTACATTTGTATCTAACAAGGATGCAACTGAGTTTTTGCTGATAAAGTTATTTCTCCTTGTAGGTACAACTCTACATTTACTAGCCTTATGACCAAATTGATTACAGCTATAGCAATAACTATAAAAAGATGAATATTACCTAGTCATAGCATTACATTGTCTTGATCTTCTTCTCTTTGTGTAACTGACTGCATCAGTTACGTTTGTCTTCTACATCTTCTTCAAAATTGCATAGACAGATTCTTGGTTCTTATTTGCCTCAAGCTGCTTCTCTCGTCTAGCCTTCTTCTTATCAACATTGCTTGTATTCGATTCTGCTCCATTGCAAGCTGTCTCCTTCTTGGATCCTGATCCTCCTGCTTTGAAGTTGTCATAGAACTTAGTAGATGCACTTGTCATGAGACTCGTTCCTTTCTCATAGCCAAGACCAAATCTTTATTTTGAGGGCTTTTGTGATTTGATCAACACATCAATAATGATTGATTTTCCTTTTAGTTTCAGGCCTTTGTCAATTTGCTCTTTAGCCTTCTCAAGCTCCTTTCTCAAGGCAACTATTTTTGCCTCTAGCTTCATACATTCAATAGACTTGAGGTGTAGTTCAATCTTGACTACATCTTCTATTCTTTTGAGCTCTTCAATTTGAGTCTTTAATCTCACCACCATCTGATCAGACTCTTCAAGATTCTTGGATAGATTTTCAAATTTCTTTTGACCAATCTTATTTTGTTTTGAGTTTTCTTTCCTTAGACCATCAATCTCTTCTATGGCACAGATGAGTTCTCCTTCCAGATCTACTTCTCCTTCTTCATCCCAGTCTTCATCATCATCTTGATTTGAATTTTTTGAGGTTGATTCTATTGCCATGAACAGAGATTCATTTCCCTTTGCTACGAAGGCACAGTCATAGTCATCATCTGAACTCTCAATGTATTCCATTGAATCATTGTCTTCTTTCGTGTATAAACCTTTCTTGTTCTTGGAGAAGTTCCTTCTTTGGGAGTGGTGAGGGTTCAATCTTGTACCATCCTCTTCTTCCTCAAAATCACTCTTTTTTTTATAGGGACATTTGGCAGCAAAATGTCCTATTCTATCACAGTTAAAACATTTTAAGGGTAATTTACCTTTGTATTTTCCAGATCCTCTTTTCAATCTTCTGACAAAGTTGGCAACTTCTTCATCTGCATTCTCAGATCCAGATGTAGATGCTTCTTCTTCCTTTGTCTGTTTGAAAACTTTGAATGCAACGTCTCTTTTGGAGGAGTCTACATCACCCATTCTCATCTCATAGGTAGTGAAGGTTCTATGCAACTCATCAACAGTGAGTTTGTCCAAATCTCTTGCTTCCTCTATTGCAGAAATTTTTGAATCATATCTTGATGGCAACGATCTTAAAACTTTCTTGACTATAGTCGACTCTTCCATTTCTTCACCAAGACCTCTAATAGCATTCACTATTTCATCTACCTTGAGGAGGTAGTCGGCAATCTTTTCTTCCTCATTCATCTTAAGACTCTCAAACTGCCCTTTGTATGTTTGTAGCTTGGCTTGTTTCACTCTTTCATCTTCTTCATAAATTCTAAGTTTGACAGTCCACAAAAAATAGCATTCTTTGCCTTGGCATTGTTCTCATATGCCTTCTTGGCAGCCTGATCAGTAGGAGCTATATATCCATTTACTACAGACATCCATACATCAAATTCTAATGAGGACAAATATGCTTCCATCCTTATGCTCTAAAAAGCATAGTTACATCCATCAAAGAGAGGTGCTTTGTTTGAAGAGGATCCTTCTTGACTGGCCATTGTGTTCACTAACCAAGATCTACCTGAGTCGATTAAGCTTCTTCCTAGGCTCTGATACCAATTATTGAACACAACTATCTACTGAGAGGGGGGTGAATCAGTAGATCAGCTAAAAACTAGTTCTTTAAATTTTTAATGAAGATACAAAAACATATGCATATCAAAGAACAAATGTAGAGAGCACACACGCACAAAAGCACAGTACACCAGATTTATACATGGAAAACCCAAAAAGAAAAACCACGGTGAGAATAGCTGCTAGAATCTACTATTCTAATCCAGTTTCACAGTTAAACGCCTCACTAGCAAACCTCACTGGTTACATTCAAGAGCACCCACTCTAAGGAAGCACCTACTCCCTAACTGAGCATCAACTCAGTCTTTCTAATGGCATCAACCTATCAGATTTATGAAGCTACAACTTCAAAATGCAAAACAGATTTCTAAATGAATTCAGCTCTATTACTCTGTTACAAGTCTGGTCTATAACTGCTCAAACATTGTACATTCTTTGTGTGTCTTCACTTCTTCTCTGCCTTACGCTCTTATACAATCTGTCACAAGTATCAATCTCAAATCCAAATCATTATACAATCTCCATTAAGTGTCTCATAGTTCACATTTACCAAATGCTGTCATATTCTAAGGATTACAATGAATTCAAGCATATAAGCCTACTGGCCCTAAAGCTATGATTGCACCTCATAACTGCCATCATGATCCACCACTATGCCAAGGGAAGTTGCACCAATCTGGGCGTTATGTAGCACACAAACTAAGGATATGGAGCAAGAATTTGTCTAGAAAAATAAATCTGTAAATGCTATCAATTAAAATGCTAACCAAGCTTCAAAATGCATCTTACATAAAATGAAATGCCACTACCGTGTATTCTTCTCTTGCTATGTCCATAACTAGAATGTAAATGAAGCTAAGTTAGGAAGACAGAACCTGGAAAAGGTGAGTTGCGAGCTTATCCAAGCCTCCAAGCCTATGCCAACCCATCAAGAACCGATTGCTCTCCACCTGGCCACCTCTAAATGGTTACAACATTCATAGGGGTGATCAAGAGGAATATGATATAAATATGATAATGGTTTGGACTGCTGTCATAAATGCAGTAATGTTACTGGACAATTTCTGATTTGCTTCTTCTGTACACATCCATCTAAAGCTTCCCTTTGGCATCCATCTCATCATCAAGCATCCTTTCCATTGGATGAAAGAAATTACAAGGGAATATGACTGAGGGCGTTGTGGCAGCAGTTCTATTACGGAGAATGGCACATGTCATCTAATAGTTATGAAAAGCAATCCACTTCCATGGATGCAACTCTCTCCCATGCTTACATTTATCAACCACACAATTCTCATAGTTGCAAGTGTTCGTAGCTCCAACTTGGCATTTATGTATAGGTTTATACTTTATAGTCATTCTTTCTCCCAGGTAAGGGTGAAATTCTAATCCCAAGTCTCCTATTAAAATTTACCTCATCGTTCCCTGCCTCGACTTAAAGGAAGATGGATAGTAGGCATTACCAAAGCTAACAAGATGGCTGTGCTAGTTATTCCTAACAAGTTTTAAGAAAAGGGAGAGGAAGAAGTTTACCATTTTCTTTCAACACGTGACATCAATAAATAAATAGGTTGTTGGGACTATTGTTCAAAGGCATTTGAACTGCAAGAACATATATCAAAACTCAGCAAGATTCTACCCACTCACACAGAAGATAGGGAAGTATTTTCTCATGCCGTGTCAGTAACCATGTGAACGTCCACAACCAAGATAGGAATTGGAAGCCGCAACCACTTACATTCCAAAACTCCCTAGAGCTTTGCGAACAAAATGAGAGCTAAACTTGTCTATAAACTTTAGAACAACAAGGTATGCACCGTTCTTCAAGAAGTAGACAAGATAATGAGCAATAGAAGAACTCTCTCTCTTCCTGAGTGCAGTCACAACTACACCCATTGATCTCATTCAAAGTTATTCAACCACACAAGGGCTTAGAAGGAGAAGGAAATCAGTCTAACGTCAAGCAAGGGAGGTAAGCATCCATTCACCAAAAATCAGAAATTTATTTGTTAAAAAAAAAAAAAAAAAAAAACTTACAACAAAAAGGATAAATGGTTGTTTATAAAGATAATAGTGAGAAAAGTCAGTCAATCAATAACTAGTTTTTTATCCTGTTTTAACATCAACTATTAATTATTGCCAAGAACAGGGTATAAATGAACTTAATATTAAAGATTTACCGTTATTCCCTAAGCACCAAACCTTGAACCAGAAGTTATTGATTGAAGATAATGTGCGGTAGCAAGGGGAAGAGGCTCTCAATTTCCACCCCATTTCCAGCCATGATGGGAACACTCATTCCCGTTTGGGAGTTTTTTGAGTGATGGGAAACCTCTTCCAAGACTCCCTTGGAGCACATCAATATCTTCCTTCTTTTCTACAGCCAAAATAATCGATTCAATCCCTTCCCTACGTGTCATGCATGCCCTTCCCATTTCTAAGACCCCTTTCCTACATTCTCACTCCATGGGATGTATGTTAAATCTAATTGCAGCAATGCATTTGGTCATTTTACACACGAAAGGAGGATATAGATCTCCTATTTATCCCATTTAAATCTGTAAACCTCCCTTTTCAAGTAGTAAACAAGAAAGGGGAAAAGGGGGAAGAAATATTTGACGAAAGCTAGATCATAGGGGCAGCAACCTCTTACCCTTCTTGTTGTTATAAGCCAATGAAACATTGAAGTTGAAATGTATATGATGTTTCTCAACTTTCCTCTAGGCTCCAAGTATGGTGATGGCTTGGGCCCTTCCAACGTTCTAGTGAATCCCACAGTTTTTCCAATGGTGAAAATTTGCCTCCTTTCTCCATGAATTTCCTTCCCATAAGATGAATAGATGAATGATGGGATGAGAGTGGGCTTTATTTTTCATCTCTCTTAAATGTGGTGATCTTTCTTTTCAAAGATAGGAATATGTGTAATATAGTGACTTGTGAATTTTCCAAGTTCCTCTTCATTTGTTGCTTGTCATTGGATTTTTACTAGTTATATATTTACTTTCCTGTGGGCAAATAAAACATCATCTGCTCTTGATTTGTCTTCAGATTGTCTTTCTTCTCATCACCTTTTTTGCTTTCTCGCTCCTTGCTTTGAGGCTGCAAACTTGTGTGCAGATTTGTATTCACAGATTGTAATGCCAATGCTTGGAGTCTGTGCCCCTTGACTTGTTTCATTTGCCCTTGCCTTGCCCTTCTCCTTGGCAATTAAAGGCCAATATTTTCTCTACATCTTGTCCATGCCATCTTGGAGGCTATATCTCAATATTATTTTCCCTATCCAAGTGAATTTGGCCCTTGAATGCACCATAAAACAATCTTGTGAATGGAATTTCGGAAATATGTTGTTGGGTTGGTGTTTGTGACCTCTCAAGTTGTTTACAATTTTATAGGATTTTTTATCGAACACTTGTCTTGAAACCTTAGTGTAAAAACTCTTGAAGCATCCTTTTTGGTTTAAATAAATTATTTTTCCACCCACATTAGGTTGTGTGCTATTTTATAGGAATTTTATTAAACATTTGTCTTGCAACCTCTGTGAAAAAGCCATCTTATTGTGCTTTTTGTTTTAATTAAAAAATTTCAGCACCCATCTTCCTCAATTAATTTCTAAAAATCCTGCCTGGAGTCACCACCAAAAATACTCTATGTATCCTTTGTGCACCTTAATTTTTTTTACATAGAAATAGTCATGTAGATTATTCATTGCAACCTCTATGCAAGGATTTGTTCCGTCTTTCAACTTGTCTTTAATTTCAAAACTTACCTTGCTTGTGGGAAATTCATAAAAATTTACAATTTTGCCCTCTACTTGTTCTACTCCTTTGCCTTTGAATTCTTTGCATATTGTGCTCTCTGTGGGCACATCAATGGCCTTTGCATTATATTTATGGTCTTCTTTGCTTGATTTTCCAATCCAGGTGAGTTTTTTTTAAGACACTCTTAAATTTAAAGTTTACTCGTGAATGACTCTTCCCCACATGATGTGTGATTAAATTATTGCCAAATCAGCACTTTTCTTCCATAATTTTTGGTTATTTCATTATTGACATAATTTTCTTCAAAAAATTCCTATTCTCATAACATTTATGTGTATTTTCTGTTGTCAACATGGAGCTGCGCCCTGAATTGAAGATGTGCATGAAATGGCCAATCCTCTATCCGATTGAAACAATGGGATCTCCTCACGAGGGTGGATGCCTCAATGGTGAGAAGAACCTCCAGAGAAAGCTGGTTCCTGTAAGATGTATCAATAAAGATCTCTACTTTGTGTTGCGGACTACCATGGAAAAGGGAGAAAGAAACTTGTAAGGGAAATCCTACCTAATAACGGTGATACATCAAAAGATTGATCCACTCTACTTGGAACCTTGAACACTGAACAAACAAGGGAAAAGGAAGACCTTCGATTTCAATCGATCTCTATGCATAAGTATTTCATGAGAAGGTTCGATCCAATGACCAAAACATGAGGGAAAATGATGGAGAGAGGTCTAATACAAGACACTTTGCAGCCACCTAACATCCACTTATAGCTTCAACAAAAGACATAAAGAACACTTAACATGACCTGCATAATACGATAAGCTAGCAACTAGGTACGAATCAGAATTTGGGAAGGGAGAGAAATCTATCATATATGCAAATTGCTGAATGAATATACACTATGCCGGCACTTGAAATCTGAAAGTACAGTCCTTCTATTGATTGAAGAGGTTACACAACTCACCAATGGCAGAGTTTAGTCTTGCCAAGAGAGGGATCAAAAAATCTAATGCTGAAAGCCAACTTATAGAGAATTACAAAAGCCAAAAGATTGGCATTGAAAAAAAGAAGAGGAGGATCAACTTAGATTAACTCAAGGCTGACTTTGCCTTTCAATAAAACATGTTTTCCCTTTGTCTTTGCATGAAGCTCAATGGTGCTAGAGGAAGTGGACTTGTCTTTGCTTGAAGCTCTTTGGCTCTAGAGAAAGTGGACTTGTCTTTGTTTATTGAAACACCCACATCTCTTTGCATGGAAATCCATGACAATGTCAATTTTAGCTTCTTCATGAGCTACTGGAACGTTTGTAAGTATGAGATGACAATATCATGCATGAAATCCAATGCCAATGTCAATTTTAGAACTCTGACTTGATTAGTTGGATACCGAGTTAGAACGTTTAATAGGCTGAGTTAGACAAAGATATTATTCTCCTTTGCATGGAAAACTCCTAGTAGATGTGGCATTTAACAATTAGTCAATTCTAAAACTAGAACAGTCAACTCGACAACTGAATTTGGAACTCTGGTTGAGCTGTTGGAACGTTACAAGCTTGAGACGGACGAAAGTGCTTGCATGGAAAACTATCTTGCTGAGTGAGAGAAATTCAGGTTGAATTTATTTTCTGGCTATCTATTTTCTATTTCTATTTCTGTGCATGCATTGCTTTTGGGTTTATTCTCGTGGACTTGTCTTTGGTCTTGGATTTTTCTTCGGATCTTTTGTTAGTCCATTTTCACGCGGACAGTTTGTCCTTCTCTGCCTTCAGACTTCGCTCTTCAAACAAAAAGTCTGAGACTTTATCCTTCCTGGGATTTTCTTTTCCTTCGGCTTTATTTCCCTTGGCTTTATGTCCTTATTTTTCCTACGGCTTTACTTCTCTCAGCTTATATGTGCTAGGACCTTGCCTTTTCAAACCCTCCGAACGATTTCCTTCAGACAAAATTGTCTGCTTGAATTGTCCTTGACTTATCTTTTCCCGCGGGCTTTTGTCTTTTGAATTTCTATGGGCTTTTTACTTTGCGGACTTTTTCCATTTGTTCTTTTCCCGAATTAATCATTTGGACAAAAAGTCTGAAGGAATTCCTTCAGACTTTTGTCTGAAGGATATCCTTTATTTTTTTCTCTTTTTGCCTTTAAAATTTTTCTATCATAATTTTTGCTTTGTAAACTCTCCAAATTTCTTTGGACAAAAAGTCAGAAGTTATTTATTTGTCTTCTTTGGCCACCGGCAGAATGTCCTTCAAAAAAATTGCAAAGGTATTGCCACCAACCAAGTGCCCTCTGTGAGGGCTTGTGCCCTTCCTCTGTGCCCTTCGAGAAAGTTGGAATGGGCCTGTCACCGACCAAGTGCCCTCTGTAAGGTCTTCTGTACTTCCTCTATGGCTTTTCAAAAAAATTGTAGGGCACCCAGGCTTTTTGTAGGGCACCTAGGTTTTTTGCAGGGGTCCTTATTCCTTTGAACTTTTGGATTTTCTGACTTCTCCTCTCTCAGATTTCTTCAGACTTTTGTTCGAAGGTATTACTCCTTGGGCTTTATTCTTTGGCAGACTTTTCTTTGGAGGTTGTGGTCTTTCCTTTGTTTATTCTCCGAAGTATTCCTTCGGACAAAAATTCCAAAGAAATTCCTTCGGACTTTTTTCTTAAGGATATCTTCCTTTGTGATTTCCTTTGTTGTAGGCTCTGTCTTTGGCTTATACCTAGTTGTAGATGGCTCATTGGGTCGCTGTAGATATGCATTTAGGCTTGATTGAACTTTGCGAAACCTTTTCCTTTTCATTATTCAGTACCCAAAACTGATTCACAAGACAAACTGGGACATAAGACCATCTTTCAAATAGTAAGGTCGACAATTTTGCCCTGTGGGGAAAAATGTCAACATTTTTCTAGCGATTCTGCTGGGAAGCATGCCTGCTATGCTTGAGAAATCAAACCATATAGATGATATTTGAACTCCCAAAACAATGATAAACTTGATTTATGACTGAAAATCTCCTTTAATCATGGCTGAAGTAACCTCCTTCAAAAATAAGAAGGGAAACACACGAAAGCGAAAAAACTAAGAAGCAAATGTGCAAATAAGCACTTATTGGACAAAATTGAAGAAAACTACTATGCTCGAATAGCACTTGGAGGAAAGCAAAGACAACTATGTACATAGAGTTTTGCTCTTCAATAATAATGTTTCAGATGTATCCCATTGACTGGGATTGAAAGCTCTTGGTTGTCCATCTTTGCAAGTTGGAAGGCGTTGTGGGATTTGCTTCTGCAGATTGTGTATGGGCCACTCCAAAGGGAATCAAATTTTGTGTGCCTTCTTGGTTTGTCTTGATCCTCATCCCACTTGAGGACCAAATCTCCTTCATTGAAGCTTCATGAAGAAGCTCCTTTTTCAAATGTTCTTTTCACCTGTGCCTGATGACTTTTCATGGCTAGCATGGCTTGATTTCTTGTCTCTTCCAACTCCATAAGCTCTACATACCTGATCTCCATAGGCTCATTCTCCAATAACTCAAGTTGATGCATCAGTTCTAAAGCTAGAAACTCGAGAGAAATAGGTAACCTTGCTTCCTTATCACAGACTGGCTTGTAGGGAGAGTTGGCTATTGACTTCTTGTAGGTGATCCTATTAGCCCATAAAGCTAACTTCAACTTGAGATGCCATGACCTTTGATTGTTTTCAATACTCCTTCATATGATCTTTAAGATGTTCTTGTTTGTAGATTCAACAAGGCCATTTCCTTGTGGATAATAGTTCGATGAAGTGTTGAGATAAACTCCATGTTGGACAGCCCATTGGTTGATCCTTAATCCCACAAAAGCCATTGCATTGGCTGATCCTAAATGCAATTTATTCCGTCCAACGTGTGTAGTTCGTAGCTGTTAGAATCCACTTATGCCCTGAACTGGAAGGAGGGTTAATGAGACCAATAAAGTCCAATCCCCATTGGATAATAGGTTGATCCATTGTAATTGGTTGAAGGGGCAGGGCTGCTAGTTTAACTTTTCCTACAAACATAGCACATTGTTTGCACTTCCTAACCCATGTATGGAAATCGCCAAATATGGTAGGCCAATAGTACCTATTGTCAGCCTAGATTTGTGCCTTGAATCGAAGACATGCATTAAATGGCCAGTTCTCTATCCAGTTGAAACAATGGGATCTTCTCACGAGGGTGGGTGCCTCAATGGTGAGAAGAACCTCCAGAGAAGGTTGGTTCTTGTAAGATGTATCAATGAGGATCTCTATTCTATGCTGCAGACTACCATGGAAAAAGGAGAAGGAAACTTGAAGGGGAAATCCTACCTAATAAAGGTGATACACCAAAAGATTGGTCCACTCAACTTGGAACCTTGAACACTGAACAAACAAGGGAAAAGGAAGACCTTTGATTTCAATCGACCACTATGCATAAGTATTTCATGAGAAGGTTCGATCCAATGACCAAAACATGAGAGAAAATGATGGAGAGAGGTCTGATACAAGACACTTTACAGCCACCTAATATCCACTTACAGCTTCAACAAAAGACATAAAGAACACTTAACATGACTTGCATAATACGATAAGCTAGCAACTAGGTATGAATCAAAATTTGGGAAGGGAGAGAAATCTACCACATATGCAAATTGTTGAATGAATATACACTATGCCAACACTTGAAATATAGAAGTACAATCCTTCTATTGATTGAAGAGGTTACACAACTCACCAATGGTAGACTCTAGTCTTGCCAAGAGAGGGATGATTTTAATCAAGGCTGAAAGCCAATTTATAGAGAATTACAAAAGCCAGAAGATTGACGTTGAAAAATTGAAGAGGAGGATCAACTTAGATTAACTCAAGGCTGACTTAGCCTTTCAATAAAAATATGTTTTCCCTTTGTCTTTGCATGAAGCTACTTGCGCTAGAGGAAGTGGACTTGTCTTTGTTTATTGAAACGCCCACCTCTCTTTGCATGGAAGATTACGCCAAGTTTTCAATTTTAGCTTCTTCATGAGCTGCTGGAACATTTGAAAGTATGAGATGATAATATCATGCATGAAATCCAACGCCAATGTCAATTTTAGAACTCTGACTTGATTCGTTGGAAGCCGAGTTGGAACGTTTGAACCGCTGAGTTGGACGAAGAGAAAGGCTAAGTTGGACCTTCAAATGCATGAGAATGACTAGTCAAACCACAAATGAAACAAATAGTCAACTGAAACTTAGCAATCTGCCAAAAATAGCCCTTGTTCGCATGTATTTTCTCTTATTTTGGTCTACCTATGTCTTGTCTATTTTTGGCAAGATTCTATTTTTGGATTATCTTATCTATATTTGGTCTATATTTCCTCAGATATTCTATTTTCAACTTTCTGTTGGATTATTTGTTTTCTATCCTTTTTTGCATAGTCAAACCTCCATTTCTTTCAGATTTCTTGTTGTCTCCTTGGCTTAATTCTTTCAAATTTTTGGCTGTGGACTTTTATATCTGTGGATTTATTTCCTTTGGCTTCTCTTCCTTGCCCTTGGCTTATTTCCTTTGGCTTCATTTCCTGCAGACTTTTCTGTTGACTTCTCCTTTGGTTTATCATTTCCTGCAGACTTTATTCCCTGGCTTTACCTTTCAGAAAAAATGGCTGAGTCTTGTTTTTTGTGGACTTTCCTCTCTTCAAAATTCTCCCTGGCCTTATCTTCTTTGGATCTTTTATTTCACCCTTCTTTGGATTTCCTTCAGACAAATTGTCTGCTTGAATTGTCCTTATCTTTTCCCATGGGCTTTTGTCTCTGTTTATCCTCTAAAGTATTCCTTCGGACAAAGTTCGAAGGAATTCTTTCAAAGTTTTTCCCAAAGGATATCTTCCTTTGTTATTTTCTTTGCTTTGTCCAATTTTGGACTGTATCCTGTCAGGTGGGTTTTTTCCTGTAATTTCTCTGAATTTCTTTAGATTTTTTGTTCGAAAGTATTTGCTTTGTCTTTTTTGCCTTTACCATCAGCGGAAAGCCCTTTGGAAAAATCTCAAAGGTATTGCCACCGACCAGGTGCCCTCCACAAGGGCTCGTGTCCTTTCCCTGTGCCCTTCAAAAAAATTGCAATGGTCCTGTCGCCGACCAAGTGCCCTTCGCAAGGGCTTCTGTCCATCTGCACCCTTTTCAAAAAAATTGTAGTGCACCCAGGCTTTTTGTAGGACCCTTATTCCTTTGACCATTTTGGATTTTCTGACTTCTCTCTCAAATTTCTTTGGACAAAAAGTTCAAAGGAATTATTCCTTGGTCTTTTCTTGTTTTTGGCAGACCTTTTGGGAGGCTACGGGTCTTTCCTTTGTAATTCTCTGAAGTATTCATTCGAACAAAAAGTTTGAAGGAATTAATTCCTTTGTTGTAGGCTTTTTCTTTTGTAATTTCCTACAGACTTATGTCCTTTGCACTTTTCTGAAGCTATGTGACATTTTGCCTTCTTTGCTCAAAGGGAATCTTGTTGTAACCAAGTCTTTTGCAAATTATTTATTTCAATTAGTCTACCTCTTACCCAATGTATTATTTCTTCCTTGGCTAGAGACGTGAATTTTTCGAATGGCAAGAGACAATCTGACCTGTGGAAGAATTGTCAACAGTACCCACCTCTCATGATTTTAAGTGTTGTAGTTCTTGCAGAAAAGTGCCCTCCGCCAAGTCCATCATGGAATTCTTCAAGTAATCTTTGAGTTTGGCTTGGCTCCACACACCTTAGTAACATTCCATTAATATCCTTTTTGAACAAAATGCCGTCAACGAGCAAGAATGGAATTGATTGCAATATGAAATACTTTCTTTTTGAAGCACTTAGGTGAGAAGGGTAACAACCATCTTTCAAATAGCTCACCAAATCACGAAACTAGCTGGAAGATGAGGTGTGGACAACAACAATCTCTTCATCATTTGACACTAAAACAACTTCATTAGTTTCTTGCAAGTCTTGAGCTAGATTTTTACAAAGTCCTTTGCCTCTAACCAGCTTAATAACTTTAATTTCTACGTCATATTCCATTACTTTGGTTATCCAACCATCCCTCTTCTCATTTATGTCTTTGTTCAGAAGAAATTCTTTGATGCTTCGATGAGCAACCATTAGATGTATTTTATTATTAGACAACAAGTGCCTAAATTTATTTAGAGATCTTATAACTAAAAGGACATGTTTTTCAACAAAAGAGTACCTTGTCTCATACTCCTACAAGCCTTGGCTGTAGAAAGCTATTGGCTGCTCCAAATCTTCATGATTCTACTACATAAGAATACCTAAAATGGTGTCCACATTAGCATACGCATATAGAATGAAATATTTTGTAAAATATTGATTTAAAAGTGTAGGAGCACTTGTTATGGCTTTCTTAACATCTTCAAACCCTGTTATTCCCTCCTTGGACCAGCTGAAGTTCTGATTTTTCTTTAACATGGCTGTAAGTGGTTTAGATGCAGTAGCAAAATTTGAAATGTATCTCCTTATAAAATTGATCTTTCCAAAGAAACTTTGCAAAGCCTTTTTGCTCTTAGGCAAGGAGAGTGCAAGAATGGATTGAATCCTTTCAGAATCTATGTTTAAATTGTGCTTTGTGTTGAATTGTGGAGCTAAAAGCTTCACTAAATGTGCAAATGTGGAGGTTGCTGGGTTACAAAGTAACCGAAGTCAGTCAGGCCAACCGACATCGGTTATCTTCAGCTACACAGTAACTGACATCGGTTATGGTCGGCTGGCATCGGTCAGATAGGAACCAACATCAGTCACCTATGTATTTCCAAAACTGTTCTAAATTTAGACGAACAGTTAGTTTGCATGTAAAGACTAATTTTAGTCTTGAGTCCACTTTTCTAATTATTGTTTATTTTGGGATCTATTTAAGAGACCCATGGGGCTATATTGTAATCAGGACGAGATCCTCAAAGTGTAAGATCTAGAAGGTTTGCAAGAGTGCAAGATTAGGAAGATCTACATGGTGAGCAAGGTCAATTAGATCTGCAAGGTGCAACATCAAGAAGATCTACTATGGCAAGGAGGCAACAACGGTTGAGTTGATTGTCACTTGGAGTAGGCAACAACAACCATTGGGTTGATTGTCACTAGAGGGAACAACTCAGTGTTGAGTTGGTTGTAATTGATTGAGAGAGAGAACTCTTGAGGGAGAATTACTGTACACCCAAGAGGTGTGGGAAGAGTGAGATTTCTTCATTATATTTCCTTTTGAAAGAGTTGAATACAGATTGTATTGTTTCTCATATCTCCTATTCTTTGTTGTTTCTAATTTTTAGTTACTTATTACTTCTGGTTTAATTCCATGTTTAGTTGCTTATACAATAGTAATCAATTGAGCTCTAGAGCCTAACAAGTGGTATCAGAGCTACAGGATCCTGACACTTTGAAACATGTCCAAGAAGCTTACCTTCATGAACTAAAAAAATACACACTTTTTGAGATTTAGAGATATCTCAAATTGCTTACACCTTTCAAAAACTTGCTGGAAGTGAACCATGTGATCTTCTGCATATTTTGAAAATACTATTATATCATCCAAATAGACAAACACAAACCTATTAAGAAGGCCTTGGAAGGCCATATCCATGGCTCTCTGAAAGGTTGCTCTAGCATTGGACAAGCCGAATGGCATCTTTCTGTATGCAAATGTCCCCCACTTAGTTATGAAGGCTGTCTTGAATTGGTCCTCTTCTTTGACCAAAATTTGATTGTAGCCACTATATCCATCCAATAAGGAAAACCTCTCTGAACTTGCAACAAGCTATAAAATTTGTTCCATTGATGGTAATGGATAGTGGTCTTTAAGCAAAGCCTTGTTTAAATCACGAAAATCAACACACAAACGAATCTCATCATTCTTTTTCCGTACTAGGACGAGGTTCACCACCCAAGTTGAGTGCTTGATTGGAAATATGATAGCCGATTCTATGAGCTTGTGAAGCTCAACTTTCATCAAAGGCTCAAGCTTTGGATTGATTGGCCTTTGTCTTTGTCTTACTAGTTTGGTTTCATCTTTTAACTCAATAGTGTGTTGAGTCAAACTTGGATCAAAACCTTTGAGATCACTATACTACTATGTGAATATATCAGCAAAATTTGTGCATAATTCAATGAAAGCTTTCTTTTGTGGGGGAGTGCATACCTTGCCCAATTTCAAAATATTACCAGCTACAAACTCTACGTGGACATAGTGCTCTTCCTTTGTTGACAAGGATGGTTTCTCTTTCCTTAGCTCATCATCTTCACTGAAAATATTTTCAAGAGTGATCAATCCCTTAGGTAGCTTATTAGTTTTTAGTTGTACAATCTGATCACCATACTGGTGTAAGAATTTTGACTGATTTGTTAAAGAAAATGCAGCCTCTTCTTGCAAAAAACTCATAATTTGATTGTCATTTTCAAACACTTGCCAATTTTCTTGGTTATTTGAAATGAAAGGCCTTACAACTATCTTTATATGTGACTAAAAATGTCACTTTTTACATCAGCTAGGATATCAAATTGTGCCCCAACAGTAGCCAACCTATCAGCATATTTATTCCCATCTCTTGGTATTCCCCAAATATTAAAAGCCTGAAAATCTTCAAGTAAATCCCATACTCTGTGTTTGTAAGATTTAAGTGACATATTCTTGCATATATTCAAACCTCTTACTTGGTGGACTACAAGTTCACAATCTCTAAACACTTGCAAACAATTTGCTTTCATCCTCCTAGCCCACTGCAAACCGTGGACTAGTGCTTCATATTCAGCAACGTTGTTTGAACAGCCAAACTGAAATTTAATAGAGGAGAAATACCTTTGTTTTGTATGAGAAATTAACATCATTCCAGCTTCGATCCCATGCTTATTTCTTGATTTTTCAAAGTATAATTGCCACAAGCCTTCATTAGATTTGTTCTCTTTGACCATGGATGGAATTGGTGCATCGTTCTCATGAAGACAATACACACCAAGACCTTCTTCTTCAATCAACTTGTAGGGATCATGCTCATGCAAGGTGGAAGCCCACTCATCAAAAAATAAATTTGGAACCCCAACCTGTTGTCCCCGAAAAATGACTTCTCATTTTTGGGACAAAATATGAACTATTTTGGCCCTGCAAGACCAAAATTGTCCCTTCCCTTTACAAAAATTTGTTTTGAGCTTTCAAATTCCTCATTTTTCAAGCTTTTCCAATAAAGGGATTAACAAGTTCAAAGGTTCAACATCATCAGCAAGAGCTAGGCGCATTTGTCAAAGGTTCAAAGTTCAACCATTTCAAAGGTTTCACGGCTCTGAGCACTTAACGAGTTTCAAAGGCCCAAACTGTTGAACCTTGAACCATTTTGGTTCATCGGTTCAACGGGTTCAATGATCAAGAGGTTTAATGCATTTGGTTCAAAGGATATCAAAGGGGCTTAGCCAAATAAATGGAATGAGCCGTTGAACCTTGAACCGCTTCAAAGTTCAATGGTTCACAGGTTCAAAGGTTCAAAGGCTGCCCCAGTTAAGGAAAGAAGTGCACGTAAAATCAAGAGTCAGGCAGATGCTGCCAAGTGTCGTCAGCTGAGCCCATTATACTTTGTTTCAGGAAGTGGCGGAAGCTGCCACCTGTCCCTTAAAGAGATCGGTGGAGGTCGACAAGTGTCATTGTCTGCAAGAGCCTAACTTAGCCCCAAACATTTTTATGGTGTTGCAAAAGCTTGAGAGCGAAAATTGCCAAGTGTCAACGGCGAAATATTTCAGTAAGAAGAGGCAAAAGATGCCATGTGTCAAAGGACGGGGCCCCCTCAAATGCAAAGACAAAATCAAAGGGAGGTGACTTTCAAATTTCTTCAGACATTTTGTCTGAAAGAAATAAAGGGATCAACAACCCTCTGAAGAAATTGAAGCTTGAAGGCCACCTGGAAGATCCCAAAGTGCAGATACCCTTGCGGGGGGGAACACTCGACACACATGAAACGAACCTTTTTCAAGACCCTGAAAGGCATTTTCCCTTCAAAAAAGGTTGAAGCATCAAAGCACAATAAAAGCTACCAAGTGTTGCGTATCGAGACACAGTTTCAAATGAAGCTTCAAAGCATGGAACTCGCCACGTGTCCCATCCCAGTGCAGTGGAAGCTACCACGTGTCTGCATCCATGCCTCCAGCCTTTAATATTTCAAAGCTTATTTTGATAAGCTTATTTCAAAGACACGGATGCTGCCACATGTCCTCACCCGCATCACAATAGGATGACAGGCCTGCGAACCTCAAATTTAGAGTGACTGGCTAGCCGTTAACCTTCAATCGAGGAAAGACCCATTAATGCCAAATTGGCTGCAATTGTCTGTTGATTTTTGTGGACTCAAAAGGTGAACCCAGATGCATCTAAAGAGCCTAAGGCTGGGACATAGAGAAGGAAGAGACAAAGAGGGAAACTCAGCAGGAGTTATTTCCAGTAGGTGAAGCAGTTCATCGGGTAAATATTTGGGGCTTCCAAACATTAAAAGTGCCATCTATTTGTCCCCTTTGAGATAAAGGAAGAATAGACAATTGCGCAGCTAGTAGGTGATGGAATGAGCAATTCAGGCTAAGGAGTAGACAAAGGAGATAAACTAGCACACCACAGTTAAAGCAGCCACCCTATTCCAGCATGACAAAATCAAGAATGCATCCAAGGCATTACTATGTCAAATGGATCACCCCATGGGAAAAGGCACCAGGCCTCTCTTTGCCTCTATATAATGTAATCTTTCGTATCATTGAAGGGGACTTTTCATTTTTATAAGAGCGAAACTCTACCCATTTTGAAAGAAGAAGACTGAGACTTTGAGCTCAGATTGTAATTTCATTTCATTTTATCTGAATGAAAAAGCAAGTTGTTTGCAGACTTTGTGCTGTTTTGGCTTGTGCTACTTTAGGAAATTGTTCTTATGTTTGTTTCTTAGAAGCATTCTTATTTATTTAATTTGAAAAGTAGAACCAACAAAAGTAATTAGTAAAGTGTCCTAAAATCAACTGTGAAGAAGACTTTGTGCTTTCACATTTGCTTTCAGTCTATTTTTTTATTTTCATTTTGTGTTGAGGATTCTAGGATGACTTTGTGCCCCCATTATCCTTTGTGATATACTCTTTGGGTAGTTGAGGTGGAAACTTTGTGTTCTGTTTCATTCTGCTTATTACTGCGCCCTTTTGCCATCAGTTACTTTTAATACCTAAAAGAAACTCCTGTTGTTTCTTGTAAAAACACTTTTGAAAGAAGAGAAGTGCCTTCAGTGTTTCCACCAAGATTTTCTCCTTTGTCTGTGAGCATCATCTGTGAAAGAAGAGAGATGGATGGTTTATTCTTCCCCCATGTGTTATTTTCTGCTTATTTATATAGTATATAACCTCCGTATATTTAATAGGGAACCTCCCCTTGATGAGAGGAGAGATTTGTCCCCTTTGGATGTGGTAAACCTGTAACATTGGATGACCAATCTCCCTATGCTATGGTGATAGGAACTATTTTGATCATTAGTTAGCTGGCCAACAAAATATTCACCCAACAGTTTTTAGCGACTCTGTTAGGGAGGGACAAGCAATTTGAAGCCTCAAGCTTCAAATTGAAGCAAGACCAATCCTTTTCTATTTTTGTTTCACAATCTAGCAACTCCACGCTATACCAGAGGCCAGAAATCCCAAGGTGTTGTTGACCTTGCTTTTGAGTTGGTGCAGTAGAGTAATTTTGAGTTGTTTCCTCCACAACCTCACCTTAGATGAACTAGGAGTCTTCCTCCTAGCCATACCAGGTCACCACCACAAGGCAGAGCTTCTTTTTCTATTGTTAGCTGAGCTTTGCCTACCAACACTCCACTTGGATTAGTGATCCCACTTTTACATAATCAAATCATGTCTCAAGGCCCCTGGGGTGACTCTTTCAATCCACTAAATTTGACTCCACCTCTGCATGAGCTTCCACGCAGTTTAAAAAAAAATCCCAAATTCTATGGTGATGGGAAAGTTCATCCTGATGAACACATTGTAGCTTTCAACATACCCTGTGGCATAATAGGGGAGGAATTTGAAGACATATCAATCAAGTTGTTTGTGGAGACACTACAAGGCGCTGTTGCAGACTGGTTCTACCACTTGCAGGCTAGATCAATGACTGATTAAGACACTCTAAAAGACAAGTTTGAAGCTAGATTTAAGCCTAAAAAAGATGCACATGCCTTACTGGCCCAGCTCACTCAGATGAAGAAAGAGCCTCATGAGCTTATGAGGGATTTTATTGCCAGGTTCGACAAGTTGAGGCACAGCATTCACATGGTCTCCCAGCCGACACCTCAGAACTTCAAATGTTTCTTCATCAACTCACAATTTCCTGAAGTGAGTTTCTTGCTGAGACGGGCCAGACACATAGACCTTGCTGCTACTCAGGACTTGGCTACTGAGGTAGAAGATGACCTTATCTTGGCAGAAAAGATAAGGAGAGACCCCAATAAAGGTAAATCCTCTTCATTTTTTGAATACTCACCTACAGCCACCACTGACCCAATGGTGCAAAAGCTGGCAAATGAAATGCTTGCTCTCAGAAATCAAGTGGCGTAAGGGATGTCATCTGCTCCTACATATAGAGATATGCCCAAGAGGACATTTCAAAATCAAGTGTACCAAGGCAATGCTGCCAGGAATCTAGGATAGCAAAATCACCTTCCTCCTCCATAATGGAACCTCACCCTCAAAGCACATCCAACTAACTTAGCAGTTTGATATCTTGAAGCTGAATCGGACTTCTCATTCCATCCTGAGTTGAATCCTGAAGATGATGCTAATCTCTTCACTGAGGAAGAAAAAAATTAGCTGGTGACTCCCATATTGGTTTCCTGAACTATCAGGATGAACCCAAAAGTGAAGGCAATGCAGCTGAGGGGTCATACACTATTTTTACCCAGTCCAAGAATCAATCAGCTCAACAAGCTGATAAGGAGAAAGCAGAGGAGCGACCTCAACCAGCAGTTTCAATTGCTAAGTGGGGATCCCCTCTTCCTTTTCAGTCAAAGGACCTGGTGATTTCGAGAAAGGTAAGTATCCCAAATGCTGCTACGCCTTCTACTTCAAATCCGTAGTTCAGTCCTCCCCCTTTCAAAAATTAAAATGATGAACTCTCATCCTCTGCTCCTAGCTCGTTCCAGATATTTCATATCATTGACCATATAAAGAAAACCAAAATTCAAATGTCTGAATTCGAATTTTTGTAGTCCCATCCTGAGTAATTAGACAGACTGGTTCAATGTGTTAAAAACTAAAACATCCCTGTTGAATAAGCAATTCCCAAAGTGACACATGATCCTGCCAGGAATGCACCCACCAAGAACAACCTTGTCATTACTCCCCCTGCTGCTCCTGGCAGAACTGAACCTTTTTATGTCTCATTGTTGATAAATAGACATCAGCTGAATAATTGCATCATTGATTCTAAAGCTTCAAATAATGTCATGCCTGCTAAAGTGGCTGAATCCCTTGACCTCACATTGACTAAGACTTTTGGTAGATGCTTCTCTATAGACAACAAGCAAGTGCCTTTGCTGGGACAAATTAAAGATGCCTAATTTGCGTTTGCTACCTTTCCAGACAAAAGAATCAAGATGACTATCTTGGTAGCAAACGTTCCAGCATCATGTTGGAGGTGAATTGAGCATGGATTTATCAGAGGCGAGGATTCTAGTCAAAGGTGTTATGAAGACGCTGTTCCCCGAGTAGGAAGTGAAATATGTGATTACCCAGACCTCAGCACTTGAAGCTCAAATTTTGTTTGAGTCTTCAGGCATGGGTAACTACTTTTTGTATATAGATGGAGTTCATGAGACATCTGATGAAGCTCTTGTAGATGACAGCCTGGAAATGCATTCAGCTAGAACAGTAAAGGAATTGGCTAAGCAAAAGGCAAGTGTGGAAGTATCTCTACCCCCAGATGAAGAAGAATCCAAAAGAAAATCAGTATCAAATGAGGTATGGATTCTTGAATTTGATGGCAGTTGCTCTTCCATTGGTTCAGGAGCTGGGGTTGTGTTAATATCTCCTCAAGGAGATATTTTTTCATCTTATAAATTGCAATTCAGCAACTCAAATAACACAGCTGAATATGAGTCTCTGTTGCTTGGATTGAGAGTCGCTCGAGACAAAGGCATCAAGCTCCTTCATGATAAAGGAGATGTTGAACTAGTGGTTCGTCAGATGAGGAACCTATATCAAACCAAGAATGAAAGATTGCTTTATTACTGCAATCTAGTCTGGGACCAGCTTGAAGACTTTGACGCTTTCAACATCTCTATAGTTTCCAGATAATTCAATGATCGGGTGGATGCACTGGCTGTTTCAGCTACTCTCTTGGTCCCCCACCTAGATTTTAAAAGAGATAGGTACACAATTGAGCTGGTCTTTTAGTCAAGTGTACCTAATAATGCTAGTCATTGGCAGGTATTTAATAATGAAAACCAAATCATTGCCTTCTTGGAGCAAAAAGATGGCTTTGAATGGCTACATTTTGAAGGCAGTGAACCTCAAAAGTGTGAAACAGCCCCTGAATCAAATGCAGACACGGGTGAGGAGTTCTTTCAACTCAAAGGAAATAAGATTACCAAAGTCTTGGTTTCCCTTGAGAAGCTATTTGATAAGCATGATAGATTCATCAGACAGTAGCCAATGGATTCAAGCTCATCTCAAGGGTTTGATCAAGTAAATCTAGGAACTAATGAAGACCCCAAGATGGTGAACATTGAGAAATGTTGTACTCCTGAAGAGCATTTCAAGTTCACTTCTTTGCTCAATGAATACATGGATGTCCTAGCATACTCCTATACTGACCTAAAATCACTCCGGCTTGACGAAATTCGACACAACATCCCTCTCAAGGTTGATTCAACACCTTACAGGGAAAAGCCCAGGCATTATAATCTAAAAATATCAGGTACTATTTTATCTAAGATACAAAAAATGCTAAATGTCAAGATAATCTTTACAATCCATCATTCCACATGAGTTGCCAATATAGTGCCTGTGAGAAACAAAAATGGTGAAATTCGCCTGTGTGGATTTTAGAAATTTGAATTAGGCATCCTTGAAGGATAATTATCCTTTACCAATCATGGATCAAGTGCTACAAATAGTGACGAGTTCGGAGATGTTATCAATGCTATATGGCTTTTCAAGATATAATCAAGTCAAAGTTGGTGAAGTAGACCAGCATAAGACTGCTTTCACCACACCTTGGGGCACGTTTGCATATAGAAGAATGCCTTTTGGCTTGATAAATGTTGGCGCTACCTTCCAAAGAGCAATGGACCTTGCCTTCAAGGATGAGATGGGTAAGTTCATTATAGTTTATCTTGATGACTTGACCATCTTCTCTAAGCATCACCCAGATCATGTGAGCCATTTGTAACAAGTGCTGGAGTGATGTCGCTAGAATGGCATTTCCTTAAACCCCAAGAAGTTAGTCTTTGGAGTAACGGAGGGGAAACTTCTCAGACACGTTGTGTCCAAAGGAGGCATAAAGATTGACTCAGACAGAGTCAAGTCTATCCAAAAACTTTCCTTGCCCACAAGCAAGACTACTGTTCACTCTTTCTTTGAAAAGGTGAATTTCTTACGGAGGTTCATCCTCGAGTTTGTCGAGAAGACTAGGCACATTGTAAACATGATGAAGGGAAAAGCCACCTTCAACTGGACTGAAGAAGGTAAGTCGGCATTTGAGGATATCAAGACTGCCATTGCCCATGCTCCAATTTTGGCTTGTCCAGACTATAGCAAAGATTTCACCATTTACAGCTACGCTTCAGAACATACGTTTTCAATAATTCTAGTTCAACAGAATAAAGAAGGTATGGAATCTCTCATTTCTTTCATGAGTTGTCCTCTTAAATCTCATGAGCTGAAGTACTCAAATATGGAGAAGCACGCTTATGCAGTGGTGAAGGCCGTAAAACATTTTCATTTCTACATCCTTAATTCTCGAGTTACTACCTTAGTCCCTGACACCACAGTGAAATCTATACTGACTCAGCAGGAGTTTGGGATGAAAAGAGGCAATTGGGTTGAAAAGATCTAGGAATTTGATTTAATCATCAAGCCAACAAAGCTGGTACGTGGAAAGGGGCTATGCCAACTAATTGCTGATAACAAGCCAAGAGGAATAGAGCATGAAGAACCAGAGGTGGATGACACACCAACAGTCTTCTTTGTCTCCACCACAAATGAGTGGTATTCAGGTATTGCTCCCTTACTTATGGTGAATGTTCTGCTCACCTATCTTATAAAGAAAGGAGAACCATCAAGCTGAAAGCTGCTAATTTTGTCCTTTGGGACAATGGCTTATACAAGAGGAGCCTTGATGGAATGTTCCTTTGTTGTGTGGACAAGAAGCAACAAAGCTGACTTCTAAAGTCTTGCCACCATTCGACCTATGGAGGACATTTTTCTGCCCCTGTGATTGCCCATAAGATCCTATGAGCCAGGTATTATTGGCCAACTCTCTTTCAAGATGCATACAAGTGGGTCAGGGGATGTGCACTGTGCTAGCAATTTATTGGAAGGCCTAAGTTAGCTGTCCTACCCCTCGAACCAGTAATCATAGAGGAGCCATTATAGAAATGGGGGATTGATTTTATTAGAGCTGTAAACCCATCATCAAGTGCTGGACATGACTATGTCCTCACAGCAACAGACTACTTCACCAAAGGGGTGGAAGCAGTTCCAACCAAACATGCTACTTTAGAAGTAGTATGCAATTTCCTCAAAGAAAACATCATGTCCAAGTTTGGGGTCCCAATCAAAATTATCACTGACAATGCCACCTATTTCACTTCTCAGGAGATTACTCAATTCTATTTCCACTATAGAATCACACTCTCCCACTCTTTTGATTACTTTCCACAAGGGAATGGACAGTTTGAATCAAGCAATAAGAACCTGGTGACTATCATCAAGAAGCTGGCAGATGATAACCAAAAGACTTGGCATAAGACATTGGTTGATGCTCTATGGGCAGACAGAATTACACCCAAGAGGGCAATTGATATGTCTGCCTTCCAACTTTTTTATGTTGTCAATGTTGAGATACCAATCACCTTGGAATTTCCAGCATTGAAATTGGCTAAGGTGATTGAGGATCAAACATACGAGAGCTCACTTGAGAAGAGGATCATGTGCCTTGCTGAGCTGAATGAGCAGAGAACTGCAGTGGTGGACCGAATTGCCACCCATCAAAGTCTAGTGAAGAAACTCTTCAATCAAAAAGCAAAGAATCATGATTTCCAGATTGGAGATCAAGTCATGCCGTGGGACAAGAGAAGAGAACCAAAGGGGATGCAGGAAAAATTTGATGCCCTGTGGAGGGGCCCTTTTACTATTCATCAGCTCAACGGTAAAAATAGTTTCCTATTGAAGTATCAAGATGGCACTCTCTTTTCTCTACCTCATAATGGGCAACATCTGAAGCACTTCAACTCTTGAAGTATCGGATGAGTTCCCATGTACATATGTATATTTGTGTAGTCTTTTGTTTCTATTTTGTTCTTTTATTTTCATTTTTGGAGCCTTTCTTCTTGGGTAGCGCGACTCCATAGCCCAATGGCACACTTCAAGGCACCAGAGATTCTAGTTTCTACTCCCCTTAGCTGTGTTTCAAGTTTTTAACTGAAGGTAGTTCCCCAACAAGAGCCAGTTGTTGTCCCCAAAAAATGACTTCTCATTTTTGGGACAACATATGAACTATTTTGGCCTACAAGACCAAAATTGTCCCTTCCCTTTACAAAAATTTGTTCTGAGCTTTCAAATTCCTCATTTTTCAAGCTTTTCCAGTAAAGGGATTAGCGGGTTCAAAGGTTTAACGTCATCAGCAAGAGCTAGGCACATTTTTCAGAGGTTCAAAGTTCAACCATTTCAAAGGTTTCGCGGCTTCGAGCACTTAACGAGTTTCAAAGGCTCGAACCGTTGAACGTTGAACCTTGAACCATTTTGGTTCATCAGTTCAACGATCAAGAGGTTCAACGCGTTTGGTTCAAAAGGATATCAAATGGGCTTAGCCAAATAAATGGAATGAACCGTTGAACCTTGAACCGCTTCAAAGTTCAATGGTTCACAGTTTTAAAGGTTCAAAGGTTGCCCCAATTAAGGAAAGAAGTGCACGCAAAAGCAAGAGTCAGGTGGATGCTGTCAAGTGTCATCAGTTGAACCCATTATACTTTGTTTTAGGAAGTGGCAGAAGCTGCCACCTATCCCTTAAAGAGATCGGTGAAGGCCGACAAGTGTCATCATTCGCGAGAGCCTAACTTAGCCCCAAACATTTTTATGGTGTTGCAAAAGCTCGAGAGTGGAAAGCGCCAAGTGTCAACAGCAAAATGTTTTAGTAAGAAGAGGCAAAATATGCCATGTGTCAAAGGATGGGGCCCCCTCAAATGCAAAGACATAATCAAAGGGAGGTGACTTCTGAATTTCTTCAGACATTTTGTCTGAAAGAAATAAAGGGACCAAAAGCCCTCCGAAGAAATTGAAGCCTGAAGGCCACCTGGAAGATCCCAAAGGGCAGATACCCTTACGGGGGGAACACTCGACACACATGAAACGAACCTTTTTCAAGACCCCAAAAGGCATTTTCCCTTCAGAAAAGGTCGAAGCATCAAAGCACAATGAAAGTTGCCAAGTGTTTTGTATCGAGACACAATTTCAAATGAAGCTTTAAAGCACGAAACTTGCCACGTGTCCCATCCCAATGCAGTGGAAGCTGCCACGTGTCTGCATCCACGCCCCCAGTGTTTAACAAATTTAAAGCTTACTCTGATAAGCTTATTTCAAAGACACAGATGCTACCACGTGTCCTCACCTGCGTCACAGAAAGATGACAAGCCCGCGAACGTCAAATTTAGAGTGACTGACTAGCTGTTAACCTTCAATCGAGGAAAGACCCACGAATGCCAAATTTGCTGCAATTGTCTATTGATTTTTTTGGACTCAAAAGGTGAACCTGGATGCATCTAAAGAGCCTAAGGCTGGGACGTAGAGAAGGAAGAGACAAAGAGGGAAACTCAGTAGGAGTTATTTCCAATAGGTGAAGCAGTTCACTGGGTAAATATTTGGGGCCTCCAAACATTGAAAGCATTGTATGTTTGTACCCTTTGAGATAAAGGAAGAATAGATAATTGCATGGATAGTAGGTGATGGAATGAGCAATTTAGGCTAAGGAGTAGACAAAAGAGATAAGCAGCACACCACAGTTAAAGTAGCCACCCTGTTCTAACATGACAAAATCAAGAATACATCCAAGGCATTAATGCATCGAATGGATCCCCCCATGGGAAAAGGTGTCAGGCCTCTCTCTGCCTCTATATAATGTAATATTTTGTATCATGAAGGAGACTTTTCATTTTTATAAGAATGAAAATCTGCCCATTTTGAAAGAAGAAGACTGAGACTTTGAGCTCAGATTGTAATTTGATTTCATTTTATCTGAATGAAAAAGCAAGTTGTTTGTAGACTTTATGATGTTTTGGCTTGTGCTACTTTAGGAAATTGTTCTTATGTCTGTTTCCTAGAAGCATTCTTATTTATTTAATTTGACAAGTAGAACCAACGAAAGTAATTAGTAAAGTGTCTTAAAATCAACTAAGGAAGACTTTGCACTTTCACATTTGCTTTCAGTCTGTGTTTTCTTTTCTTTCTGTGTTGAGAATTCTGGGATGACTTTGTGCCCCCATTATCCTTTGTGATATACTCTTTGGGTAGTTGAGGTGGAAACTTTGTGTTCTGTTTCATCCTGCTGGTTACTGCGCCCTTTCACCATCAGTTACTTTTACTACCTGAAAGAAACTCCTACTGTTTCCTGCAAGAACACTTTTGAAAGAAGAGAAGTGCCTTCAGTGTTTCCACCAAGATTTTCTCCTTCGTTTGTGAGCATCATATCTGAAAGAAGAGATATGGATGGTTTATTCTACCCCCATGTGTTATTTTCTGCTTAGTTATATAGTATATAGCCTCCGTATATTTAATAGGAAACCTCCCCTTGATGAGAGGAGAGATTTGTCCCCTTTGGATGTGGTAAAACTGTAACATTGGACAACCAATCTCCCTATGCTGTGGTGATAGGAATTATTTTGGTCACCAGTTAGCTGGCCGACAAAATCTTCACCTAACACATCCAAAGGTGAGTCCTTTTCTACATCACTAGTTTGTAGTATTTCATCTAAGATGATACAATTTGCATTGACCACACTTGGTGTATAAGGCTCCATGTGAAAATATGCAATGTGTTTTGAATGAATTGTTATCTTTGTACCATATTTGGTCTTGAACAGCAAGTAGGTCCAATCGCCTGATAAATATCCCCCAATCTTTGAGGTGAAATCTCTTGAAAGGAACATAGCAAAATAAGGAGGCAGGGCCACCACTACAACGTCCTACTGAATAGTCACGTTAGGACAGGCATGTAATGTCAATTTCCAATTTTTGATAATGCCTACCATTTTTGCTGATAAACCATCCAACTGAAGTACCCCTTTAGTATTTGGCTCATAAACAAGGCCGAGCTTGTCTGCAATCTGTTTGGACATCACTGTACTACTAGCTCCACTATCCACCATACAATTATGAACCAAAGTATCACCCACTATTAAAGAAAGATAAAAAGGGGGAGTTTTTTTCATTTTTACCTCAGTTTTGTCTACTTATGATATTTTATCTCTTTGCTGCACCTGTTGCTTAGTTGGCTGATCCGAATTTGTCAAGACAACACCTTCTTTATCAACTGATTTTAGAGACAATTCAAGAGTTGAAAGTTCTTGAATGAGTTTATTATTTTGGCTTGGAATTGAAAGAGAATCCCACATGTTAATGCCGATGTTAGACTTATTCATCTGATCTACAATACTGAATTGAGATGGACTAACCTTTGATTGCACCTTTTGTGGTACTTGCTGCTCATGAATTAGAGGTATTTGTTGCACTTTACTAACCTCTACATTCTATTTTTTTGCATTGTGGGGGCAGCAAGCTGCTCTTTTGTACATTGAAAAATAATACTAGGAGCACTTGAAGTATTTTCTACTACTTGGGCTTCCTCAGTAGCTCTTCTTTTAGTTCTATGATAGGTTATAGCTGCAACTTGACCATTTGAAATGTTAGTTTTAACATCCTGAGTAAAAACAATGTGATCATCTACCTACCAATTTACATTGATAGTGTCAGGCTGCCCTTGAGTCACTTCTTGTGATTCTAAACTTGTATCTTGATATTGACCCCCTTGAAAAGAGAACTCTTCTTGTGTCATTTGTGGCATGGTGCCGCTTGGTGATACTAAGTTCTGGTTTTGAACATCATTGAGATTTGAGTGCTGCCAACCTGAATCCTACACCAAATTATTTTGAGGTGGGGTTGGAATAATAGCTTTTGAAGTGGAAGGAGCATTTGGATCAAGAGTAGCATATGTCTTAGCTGGAGTTATGGCTCCTTGTGCTTGATAGGGTGGTCTATTTTCTTTGAAACCCTGATAAAGAGAACTTTCATCTTTGAAGGGCTGATAGTTATTCTGATTTTGCTATTGATAGGGCCTATTTGACTGAAATTACTATCTTTTGAGCTGTACTATTTCATTTCCAAAAGATTGTAGCAAACTTTTCAACTCTCTTATCTCACTAGATTGACTAGTAGGGGTTGTAATAGGAACTTGAGGTGATGGAATTGGAGCCAATGATGGAATTTGAGGAACTTGAGGGGCTGGAACAGAACTTATTTTTACAAATATGGGCATTAGAGATCTTGGAGAAAGCTTACCTACTTGAATCAAACTATTTTCCACCCTTATTGCAACTTCATAAGCATCTAGCAAAGTAGTACCACCCATTGACTATATCATCACACTAATGTTGGAATTAAGAGCTTTCAAAAAATATAGAAATACATATTCAGGTGAGGGCCTAATCAGAACCAGTATCCTGGTCCATGTATTCTAAAATTTGAGATTAAAATTGGACATGAACTCATGAGGAACTCTCTGTATGGCAGTTAATTGCTCAACTAAAGATAAGTGATCAAATTTGTCCTCAAACTGCTTGACCAAGGCTACACCCAATTCATCCCAAGTGGAAATGAATCTAAGTGGGAGGGTTTTATACCACTGTACTATTTTTCCTTTGAAAGAAGCAGTTAGTAATCTGATAGCAACATTATCCTCAACAAAATTATGAACTGAACAAATATTAGCCACATCCTAGATATACTCAATAGGGGTTTGATTTTCTCCTGAGAAGAATAAAATACTTTTGAGGGTAGATACAGGAATGTCATCTAACTGTGCTAGATTTAGTGGACTTCCTTGATTGAATGGAGCAAACACTTGATTTCTAACAGCCATCTAAATGGTGGGGATTGTAGTGTCTAGAATGATAGGAAGAGGGGGAGGTAAATATTCCCTTTGAGGATATGGATTTTCCCTCCTAGACCTTGCTCTTTTATAAGTTACAGATTCAAAAGGAATACCTTTACTTGCTGATCTTGTGGTAACCTTTGGCATGAATGGATTGCCTGAATGATGTTATGAACTCTACAACTAGATGTTAATGAATATCCTCCGCTGCTTGAAAACTCTATGTAAAGAACTCTTTTTGTGGTCCCACTGGGCATGCCAAAAATTGTTGTCAACCTAGAGCTGTGCCCTGAATCGAAGACGTGCATGAAATGACCAATCCTCTATCTAGTTGAAATAATGGGATCTCCTCACGAGAGTGGGTGCCTCAATGGTGAGAAGAACCTCCAGAGAAGGTTGGTTCCTGTAAGATGTATAATAAGGATCTCTACTCTATGTTATAGACTACCATGGAAAAGGGAGAAGGAAACATGAAGAGGAAATCCTACCTAATAACGGTGATATACCAAAAGATTAATCCACTCTACTTGGAACTTTGAACACTGAATAAACAAGGGAAAAGAAAGACCTTCGATTTCAATCGATCACTATGCATAAGTATTACGTGAGAAGGTTTGATCCAATGACCAAAACATGAGGGAAAATGATGGAGAGAGGTCTGATATAAGACACTTTGTAGCCACCTAACATCCAGTTACAGCTTCAACAAAATACATAAAGAACACTTAACATGACCTGCATAATACGATAAGCTAGCAACTAGGTATGAATCAAAATTTGGGAAGGGAGAGAAATCTACCACATGCAAATTGTTGAATGAATATACACTATGCCAACACTTGAAATATGAAAGTACAGTCCTTCTATTGATTGAAGAGGTTACACAACTCACCAATGGCAGAGTCTGGTCTTGCCAAGAGAGGGATCAAAAAATCTAACGCTGAAAGCCAACTTATAGAGAATTACAAAAGCCAAAATATTGGCATTGAAAAAAAGAAGAGGATCAACTTAGATTAACTCAAGGTTGACTTGGCCTTTCAATAAAATATGTTTTTCTTTTGTCTTTGCATGAAGCTCATTGGTGCTAGAGGAAGTGGAATTGTCTTTGCATGAAGCTCTTTGGTGCTAGAGGAAGTGGACTTGTCTTTGTTTATTGAAATGCCCACCTTTCTTTGCATGGAAATCCATGCCAATGTCAATTTTAGCTTCTTCATGAGCTGTTGGAATGTTTGAAAGTATGAGATGACAATATCATGCATGAAATCCAATGTCAATGTCAACTTTAGAACTCTGACTTGATCCGTTGGAAGCTGAGTTGGAACGTTTGATAGGCTGAGTTGGACGAAGAGATTATTCTCCTTTGCAAGGAAAACACCTAGTAGATGTGGCATTTAACAATTAGTCAATTCTAAATCTAGAACAATCAACTCGACGTCCGAATTTGGAACTCCGATTGAGCTATTGGAACGTTACAAGCTTGAGATGGATGAAAGTGCTTGCATGGAAAACTATCTTGCTGAGTTAGAGATAAATTTAGGTTGAATTTATTTCCTAGCTATCTATTTTTTGTTTCTATTTCTGTGCATGCGTTTATTTTGGGTTTATTCTTGGGAACTTGTGTTTAGTCTTGGATTTTTCTTCGGATCTTTTGTTAGTCCACTTTCCCGTAGTCATTTTGTCCTTCTTTGCCTTCAGACTTCGCTCTTCAAACAAAAAGTCTGAGACTTTATCCTTCTTGGGCTTTCTTTTCCCTCAGCTTTATGTCCTCACTTTTCCTATGGCTTTACTTCCCTTGGCTTATCTGTGCTCGGACCTTGCCTTTTCAAACCCTTAGAAGGATTTCCTTTGGACAAATTGTCCAAAGGAATTCCTTCGGATAAATTGTCTGCTTGAATTGTCCTTGACTTATCTTTTCCCATGGGCTTTTGTCTTTTGAATTTTTGCAGGCTTTTTACTTTGCGAGCTTTTTCCATTTGTTCTTTTCCTGAATTAATCCTTCAGACTTTTGTCCGAAGGATATCCTTTGTTTTTTTCTCCTTTTGCCTTTGTACTTTTTCTGTCGGATTCTTTGCTTTGTAAACTCTCTGAATTTATTCAAACTTTTTGTCTGAAAGAATTCCTTCAGACAAAAAGTCTGAATTTATTTTCTTTATCTTCTTTGGCCACTAGCAGAGTGTCCTTTGGAAAAATTGCAAAGGTATTGCCACCAACCAAGTGCCCTCTGCAAGGGCTTGTGTCCTTCCTTTGTGCCCTTCAGGAAAGTTGGAATGGTCCTGTCACCGACCAAGTGCCCTCTGCAAGGGCTTCTGTCCTTCCTCAGTGGCTTTTTGAAAAAATTGTAGGGCACCTGGGATTTTTGTAGGGCACTCAAGTTTTTTGTAGGGCACTCAGGTTTTTTGCAGGGGTCCTTATTCCTTTGAAATTTTGGATTTTCTGACTTCTCTCTCAAATTTCTTCGGACTTCTGTTAGAAGGAATTCCTTCAAACAAAAAGTCTGAAGGTATTACTCCTTGGGCTTTATTCCTTGGCAGACTTTTCTTTGGAGGCTGCGGTCTTTCCTTTGTTTATTCTCTGAAGTATTCCTTCAGACAAAAAGTCTGAAGGAATTCCTTCAGATTTTTTTGTGAAGGATATCTTCCTTCATTTGTAATTTCCTTTGTTGTAAGCTCTTTCCTTTTGTCTAAAGGAATTCCTTCAGACTTTTTTTCGAAGGATATCTTCCTTCCTTTGTAATTTCATTTGTTGTAGGCTCTTTCCTTGGCTTATACCTGGCTGTAAATGGCTCCTTGGATCACTGTAGATATGCATTTAGGCTTGATTGAACTTTGCAAAACCTTTTCCTTTTCATTATTCATTACCCAAAACTGATTCACAAGACAAACTGGCACATAAGACCATTTTCCAAATAGTAAGGTTGACAATTTTGCCTTGTGGGGCAAAAATGTCAACATTTTCCAGTTTCAGTGCATTGTCGGGAAACTTTGTATCCGTTTGTGAATTATTCATGACCTTTAGTGTTCTCTTCCCATTATTGTTTTGAGTTTTATTTATGTAGGATGATCTCTTTTGCGTGTCTAGACCATGTAGTCACTATGTCGCATTACATATGGGCCTCAAAAACTTTGTTTTGATGGGCAAGACCTTGGCTTTCCCTCTCACTTCCTTACCCTCCTCAATGATTCCTCCACCCCATAAAATGTAGGTGAGCCATCTAACCTCCTTTTAAAATCCATTGGGCTTGTTGTAGGCCCCAATGGACTTGATGCCTTCATTAGCCCTTCCTCAAGCCTTGACTTCCTCCTATCCAAGCGCCCTTGGTTTTACCTTCTATGGTGGGATGGGTACATCACACAATCTACTTTGTTGTCCATCCTTGTGATGGAAAACCTTGTTGCTTTCCTTGTTTTCCCACTTGTTTCCAAGGGGGACAACCATTTTCATGATGTCCATCCCAAGGTTGGGAGGACCATGATTTGTATGTTTTGGGGGTTAACATCTTCTTTGCTTGCTTTTCCAATCTAGGTGAGTTATTTTTTAACCCAATTTTAAATTTAAAATTTATTGGTGAATCACTCTTCTCCTCCACATGACTTGTAATAAAATTATTACCACATTAGTACTTTCATTTTATAATTTTTTATTAATTTCATAAATTTTTGTAATTTTCTTTGAAAATTTCCTATTTTGTCTCATAACATTTTTGTGTATTTTCTAGTTTTAGTGCTTTCTCGGGCAACTTTGTATTTATTTGTGACCTTTAGTGTTATCTTCCCATTGTTGTTCTGAGATTTCTTTGTTCTAGATGACCTCCTTTGCATGTCTAGACCATGTATTCCCTATTTCACATCACGTATGGGCCTCAACAACATTTTTTTGATGGGGCAAGACCCTGACCTTCCTTCCGACTTCCCTACCCTCCTTGATGACAACTCTACCCCAAATGGCTTAGTTAATCCATTTAACCTCCTTTGAAATCCTCGTTGGGCCTATTGTAGGCCCCGATAGATTCGATGCCTCTATTAGGCTTGCCTCGAGCCTCGACTTCCTCCTATCGAAGCGTCATTAGTTTTGCCTTCTATGTTAGGATGGGTACATCACACAATCTACTTTCTTGTTTGTACTTGTGATGGAAAACCTTGTTTCCTTATTTGCCCACTCATTTCCAAGGGGGATAACCATTTTCATGTGGTCCATCCCAAGGTTGGGAGGACCGTGATTTGTATGTTTTGTGGGTTGTCCAAGGGTGGATGAATTTTTAATTTTGTCAAAATTTTAAATAATTTTTTAATTAAATCCTTGCCCTATTGTGGGCTTTTAAACATGAACTTTGTCCACAATATGTTGTCATATTTTTTTGTTCATTCTTTTCTTACGATTGGAGAAGTTTTCATTGTTGACACAGTAAATTTTTTGGCTTTGTATAGGAAATCTCGAGTAAAATGGGTACTAGGATTTGGAAACAATATATTAGGGTACATAATTGGGATTCAGGAACACAGAGCAAGGGGTTTTTCATATTATTTAAAACTAACAAGATATAATGTGATTGAATTCAAGGGGTGGGGCCTTCATGTGTCAAATGCACATGTGATTAATTTTCTTGCATCTTCCTCATTGCACCTGCATTGAACATTGTAAATTTTTTTCTTGTGATTTCTTGTCTCTTTGCTCTTCGTCCATCCATGACATCAGCTTTTATACTCTTATTTTTCCTCATCTATCTTTGCGAAAAACTCCCCACTTTTATGGTTCGCAACTCTCTAGCTTTGAACGCTTCACATATTGCAAGTGTGTCAAGTTTTTTTTACACAATGCACACTTTTTCTCTTGCATCCTAAAATCATCCAAGTACAATAATTGGATCAATTCCCACTTCACTTCCTTCATGTCTCTTACACTTGTATCATTTTTCACACTCTTCTTTTTAATACCTTGTCTTGTCATTGTTAACTTTATAGAACTCTAACTTTGACCAGTTAACCTCTTTCTTGATTAATTGACCATCAAGGTCCTCCAGATCAACCACTTTATTATGGCATATTTCATTATTGCCATATTGTTCTATCCATATCATCTTAAACTTTTCTAGCTTAATCTTTAGTTAGTTGTTGAAATTCAAAGCTAATACTCCTAACTTCAAATTCATTAGTCTTAATCACTTATCATGCCAAAGTTTCCTCTGATTTTGAATAATATCAATGGCTCATTGCATGTTCATCTATCTTCCATCATCTATTCAGTTTTTTGTATGGATTATCAACTCAACCATAAATTCTATTGGGATGACTAACTCTTATCCATTCAAAATGGTAATAAATTGTGTCTGGTAATGGTTTTGTACATCATCCTATAAGCTCATAAAACTATTGGGAGTTGCTCTTCCTAGTCATTCCTCTCAATGCCACAAAAAATATGGATCGTTGTGACCAAGATTGTCTTTGTTGCTAACACTTTTCCATTGGCTCTCTGATATAGTATGAACTCAACAACATGTGTGAAATCCTAAACTCTTTAATGAGGTATTTTATTATTGTTGACCATTTTGGTCCTGCAGGCCAAAATCGGTTTCCTTCTTTCCCTATTGTTCTGAGTCAATTCATTTTTTGATTTTGCACAAGTCTTGTTTCTACGGACTCTGCAAGCTGATTTCTACAGACTCTGCAGGAAAGAAACAAGTTCCTAACACTTAGGTGAAAAAAGTACCTTTGCAACTTTTCTGAAAGGCAATTTTAGAGGCCAAAGAGCCCTTGCAGAGGGCAGGAAAACACTTGGAAAGAAGGTTGAAAGGGTAAGTTTTACTTCGAAAAAGTGAACAAGGCAAGTTGGAATTCCTTTGGATTTGTTCAAGGCAAAGGACAAGAGAATTTCTTTGGACAAAATGCCAGAAAGAATTCCTTCAGACATTTTGTCCAAATAAATTCATAAGGCAAAGACAATGTCTTTCAAGATAAAGTCCCACGGCAAAATGTTAAGGCAATTCCTTCGGACAAAAAGTCCAAAGGAATTCTTTCAGACTTTTGTCTGAAGGAATTCGCCCGAAGAAGAAAATTTTCTTGAAAGAAAAGAGCCGCAGGAAAAAAACCTGAAAAAGGATTATGAAGGTCAAAGTGATCGAAATAATTCTTGCAGACATTTTGTCCATGGGAAAAATGACCGAAAGAAAAGCTGAGGAAATAAGCAGAAAAAACAAAGGAAGAAATCCTTCGGACATTTTGTTTGAAGGATTTCAGGACCAAGGAGCCCGAAGGACCCCGAAGGGTAGGTACCCTTGCAGAGGACTCTCGGCCAAAAATGAATGGACACTTCTCCAAAGTTGAAGGGACACCTTCCCTTCGGGAGGTTCCAAAGCAAAAGGCCGAAGCAAAGAAAAAAGCCGAAGGAATTGACCAAGGGGTGACGGGCCTACAGGCGTCAAATTCAGGGTAATGGAATAGCCATTGGCTTCCATATAATGATGGGTGCATGAACATCAACTTTACGGCAATGAAATAGCCATTGATCTTTAAAGACTTGAGCATGGACCCGAATGCATTCAAAGGCCTTAAGGCCAAAAGGAAGAACCACTGAGAGAAGAGCCCAAGGAGCTAACAAGGCTAGGAAGATAGCCCCCGAGGCTGAGGGAGCCAAAAAAGACAAAGCCAGGAAGAGACAGCACAAAAATAGATAAAACAGCCTAGGTGGCAAAGAGGAGGTGAGTGATTCCTACAGTTGGAATAGTCTCCACCAAGTGGTCATCAAGGAGCGCAAATAGTAAATGGTGTGACCTATTTTTTCTCCACTTTACATTAATGAGCAAACAAACCGCGTGAATATCTTGAAGGAGCAGTCCTATTTTCAAAGAAGAGGTGTGGCCCATGCTTCACATTAATGTTTGAATGCCAAAGTCAAGACTAACAGCCAACACAACATTCAGCAATAGCGACTTCCTCTTCCCGATGTTCGCAACGCACATGGGCCACTTGTAAAAAAGGGGTGCGAAAGTCTTCTCCAAAGGGGCACCTTTACTTCCTATTTCTCTATATATATTGTAACTTCTCATTTGAGAAAGATATCTCTTAGCCTATAAGGCAGAACTTTGCCAAGATCTCTTGGCTTGTAATGCGGAGCTCTGTTAGATTTTACCTTGAATCAAGACATAGCATTTTTACCTCTATTTGAGCTTGCAATTTCGTATATGTCTATGTTTTCTTTTTTATGTTAAGTCATTACCTTTATGCTTTCATAGAATGATTCCAGCATGTCTAGTGTATTGTGAGTTCTTCTTTTGCAGGTTAGCCAGAAGTGTCCACATTAGGAATATAGGCGCATGTGAATAGGCTGCCAAAGTGTGTCTTAGAATGCCTCTGCTAGCTCTTCCTCCCTGTATCTCCATCAGACCCCTAGCTCACTGATGCTGAAGAATTTCCCATATCAAATGAAGTGTATACCAACTTGTTCTTGGTGGAAAGTGTAGGTTCAAGCTAAGTAGATCAACTTTTTTGGTGTATCACCATTTAGTCTAGGTTTTGTTTTCAGCATCTTTCTCTCTTTTCCAAACCCCCCCTTTTTTTCATTTATTTGTTAGCAGTAGGAAATCCAAGACCTCAGAGATACATCAAAGGGAGCTAGCCCTTATCTAGAGACTCTCCCTCCAGTTTTTCCAGACCCACAGGCAAGAGGGGAGTTTCCATTTTGACACGTGGAAGATAAGAGCTTAGCCTCCTGTCAAGGGTGCAATCTACTGCGTCAATAGTTTTTGGCACGCCCAGTGGGACATTTTGTCTAAAGAGTTGAAGAATTTTTATGTGTTCTTCAACAAACCGACCTTTGGAGGCTTTTTTATCAACACCAATGGTGACTCTGAGTTGAATTAGTTGGTTAAGCAATTATGGTGCCATCAAGAAATCTTATTTTTGTATGTATAATCCCATTACCCAGAATCATGGGCCTTGTATTCCTTTGTATAAATTTGATCAAGCTCAAGTTTTTTATGGAATCACCTCAAGCAGTGCTCCTAGTTGCCCTTCAATAATAAGGGAAGTAGCACTAGAGTTTGAGAAGCAAGTGATGGAAATAGACAGATTAGATGAGCAGTATAGATATCAACAAGAGCTTATGTACAAAGAGGAGTGTTTGTTCAGGCAAGTTCAAGCCTTGCAATCCATGGAGGAGGAGGTAGCAAAATGGAAAAATCTATTCATTCAAGGCAGTCAGCCTTGTGTGCCCCCTCCTATTCTAAAGAAAGCCCCCTCTTGTGCACCAAATCTTTTCTACCAAATAACACTTGCTCACTCTAGCTCATCTGATGCATTAATCACCCCTGCTCTTAACCCCTTGTGCCTTGCTTTCAAACATCAAAAGGCTTTAGAGCAACCTCTCATGGAAATGAACCTTCTCAATTCCTTAGAATATGAATCCTCCTTTGAAGGGAATACCATGAACCATCACATCTCTCTTGAAGCAGCTCTTCCTGTGCATGAGCAGACCCTTCCTAGTCTTCCTCAACCTCCTCAAGTCTTTCAACATGATGTCAAGATTCCATGTTGGAAGAGAGAACATCGTGAACTAGCTCAACACCATAAAGAGGATAAAGTTGCTGCCTATTCACAAGGGCAAAGTTCTAATCCCAAGGTTATGAGTTGGAAGTAAATAATGGAATCATGGGGCAGAAAGGAGGAGGAGAAAGGTTTTGCTCAAAACCTTGAAGAAGGCAAAGCTGATCCTACTCATCATGATGATGCTTGTGACCTCCAAGAAAGGCTCTTCTAAGAATATATAGCTAGGTGAATTGCAGAGTTGGAACCTAGAGTGAGATTCCTCAGCCAACGTGTGATGGACGGTTCAGACCAAACAACAGATTCCATGTCTGAACACACCCCATCTACACACCTCCAAGAAGGCTATTAGGCCACATCTGATATAGATGAAGTGTTGGCCAAATGGAAATAGGAGAATCATTTTATTCTAGCTCAGGTACTGCCTCCTCTTCAACATGGGTTTAATCTTTAGCCTTCCACTTCATCCCTTCTCAGAGAGGAACCTGTTTTGCAGGAGGCAAGTGAAGAAGAAAGGATCCAATTTGTAGCTGATCAAGAGGCTATCATGAGTGACAACGAAGATGAAATCATCATGAATGCTCCTTTTGAAGACATCATCAATGATGGAGAAGACACATGTCATGCATACATGCGGATGTTCCAGCAATATGAAGAGGAACGTAAGCATGGTGAGCTCTCTCCTCCCTTGTTTGATGAACTTTCTTGTTGCTTTGATGAAGAGGATGACCATGCCATAGAGCCTGAGTTGGAGGAGGATCAGGAGGATGTCTTTGAACAACTAGAGACTCTGATCTTTGAGCAGGAAAAGGAGAGGCTTGTCCATCTTGAGGAAAGCCTTAAAGAAGAGAGATTTGAACAAAAAGGTGATGTTCTTCAAGAAAGCAATGATCAAGCAGAAGATGAGTTTGACAGCATCTTCAAAATAAGGCAGAAGGAGACAAGCCAATCAACTATGCACATCAAAGGGCTTATGGTGATGAGCCAACAACCATTGATTTTTTGATGAAACACACCAGCATGAAAAGCCAACATTTGACAAGCTTCTAAGAACAAGAAGAGTACATATATGTTGGAAGCATTTTTTACTCTGATCCACTTGGATGCAAGCCAATCGAGGTGGCAGGCAAGAGGAGCAGGTCACTAAATCTCCATTCCATTCAGCCACTTGTCTGGCACCATAAGTTTCCTTGCCATGAAGGAGACTTAAGAAGTTTTCCCTTTGATCCAGGAGGGAGGCAAATATACCTGGTTAGCTATATATAGTAGTTTGCTTTCATTTTTCTTTCCCTATTTTCCCTAAGAGTTATTTGCACAAGTAGTTTTCTTAGTCTTGTGTGTGTTTTCATTTCCTTTTGGGGTAAACCTTCGTGATTGATTCTTGGATCTATTGGGGCTATTGCTAACTTTTTTCAAGTTGCGTTCTAACTCCGTGCCCAATAGACTTTAATGCAATTGGTTTCTAAGCATAGCAAGCATGCTTCCCCTAGGAATCACCAAATTGTTGACCATTTTGGTCCTGCAAGCCAAAATTGGTCTCCTTCTTTCCCTGCTGTTCTGAGCCAGTTCATTTTTTGATTTTACACAAGTCTTGTTTCTACAGACTCTGCAGGCTGATTTCTATGGACTCTGTAGGCTTATTTTTATGGACTCTGCAGACTAATTTCTACAGACTTTGTAGGCTGATTTCTACGAACTCTAAGGTTGTTTCTATGGACTCTGTAGTCTTGTTTCTATGGACTCTGTAGGCTGATTTCTACGAACTTTGCAGACTGATTTTTATGGACTCTGCAGGAAAGAAACAAGTTCCCAACACTTAGGTGATAAAAGGACCTTTTCAACTTTTTCAAAAGGCAATTTAAAAGGCCAAAGAGCCCTTATAGAGGGTAGGAAAGAACTTGGAAAGAAGGTCAAAAGGGTAAGTTTTCCTTCGAAAAAGTGAACAAGGCAAGTTGGAATTCCTTTGGATTTGTTCAAAGTAAATGACAAGAGAATTTATTCGAACAAAATGCCCGAAGGAATTCCTTCAGATATTTTATCCAAAGAAATTCATAAGGCAAAGACAATGTCTTTTGGGATAAAGTCCTGCGGCAAAATGTTAAGGCAATTCCTTCAGACTTTTGTTCGAAGGAATTCGCCTGAAGAAGAAAATTCACCCAAAAGAAAAGAGCTATGGGAAAAAACATGAAGAAGGATTTCGAAGGTCAAATTAAGTGATCAAAATAATTCTTGTGGACATTTTGTCGGTGGTAAAAATTTCCAAAAGAAAAGCCAAGGAAATAAGCGAAAAAAATAAAAGAAGAAATCCTTCGAACATTTTGTCTAAAGGATTTCAGGACCAAGGAGCCTGAAGGACCCCAAAGGGTAGGTACCCTTATGGGGGCCTCTCAACCAAAAATGAATGGAAACTTCTCCAAAGCCAAAGGGAAACCTTCCCTTCAGGAGGTTCCAAAGCAAAAGGCTGAAGCAAAGGAAAAAGCTAAAGGAATTGACCAAAGGGTGACGGGCCCACAGGCGTCAAATTCAAGGCAATGGAATAGCCATTGGCTTCCATATAATGGCAGGTGCATGAACGTCAGCTTTATAGCAATGAAATAGCCATTGATCTTTAAAGACTTGAGCATGGACCTGGATGCATTCAAAGGCCTTAAGGCCAAAAGGAAGAATCACTGAGAGAAGAGCCCAAGGAGCCAGCAAGGTTGGGAAGATAGCCCCTGAGGGCCGAGGGAGCCAAAAAAGACAAAGCCAAGAAGAGACAAAGTGCAAAAATAGACAAAACAGCCTAGGTGGTAAAGGGGAGGTGAGTTATTCTTGTAGTTGGAATAGTCTCCGCCAAGTGGTCATCAAGGAGCGCAAATAGTAAACGATGCGACCTATTTTTTTTGCACTTTACATTAATGAGCAGATAAACTACTGAATATCTTGAAGGAGCAGTCCTATTTTTAGAAAAGAGGTGCGGTCCATGATTCACATTAATGTTTGAACACCAAAGTTAAGACCGACAGCCAACACAACATTCAATAATAATGACTTCCTCTTCTCGATGCTCTCAATGCACATGGGCCACTTGTAAAAAAGGGGCACCAAAGTATTCTCCAAAGGGGCGCCTTTACTTCCTCTTTCTCTATATATATTGTAACTTCTCATTTGAGAAAGATATGTCTTAGCTTGTAAGGCAAAGCTCTACCCAAAAATCTCTTGGTTTGTAAGGTGGAACTCTGCCAGATTTTACCTTGAATCAAGACATAGCATTTTTTACCTCCATTTGAGCTTGCACTTTCGTATATGTCTATGTTTTCATTTTTTGTTAAGTCATTTTCCTTTATGCTTTCACAAAATGATTCTAGCATGTCTAGTGCATTGAGAAGTTTATCCTTTTGCAGGTCTACCAGAAGTGTTTATAGCAGGAATATAGGTGCATGTGAATAGGCTGCCATAGTGTGTCTCAGAACACCTCTGGTAGTTCTTCCTCCCTGTATCTCCATCAGACCCCTAGCTCACTAATGTAGAAGAGTTTTCCATATCAAATGAAGTGTATGCCAGCTTGTTCTTGGTGTAAAGTATAGGTTTAAGCTAAGTAGATCAAACTTTTTTGGTGTATCACCATTTAGTTTAGGTTCTATTTTCAGCATCCTTCTCCCTTTTCACCCCCCCCCCCCATTGTTAGCAGTAGGAAATCTAGGACCTCAGAGATACATCAAAGGGAGCTAGCCCTTATCTAGAGACTCTCCCCTTAGTTTTGTCAGACCCACAAGCAAGAGGGGAGTTTCCATTTTGATGCATGGAAGATAGGAGCTCAGCCACCTGTCAAGGGTGCAACCCGCTGCATCAACAATTATCTTGTTGACAAAGTATCCTCTGTAATCACTCCTCAAATGCAACTATATTCCAAATCTTGTGATATTTTGATTGTACAATAGTTTTGTGCTCAATGTGGAGTTTTATGGTAATGCCCTCGCCTCTCACATATTTGGCAATTGCTTCATTATATTCAACAGATCAATAAAGTCTAGGCCCCATCTCTCAAATAACTCATGTAGTTCCATTGATTACAACAACATGATATCTCACTTCAATGGCTTACTCATCCTTTGACATGTATCTCAACTAATTACCTAGCCTTGCATCTCAAAAAAATGTAGGTCACCACACCGGCAAGCAACACTCTCCACACTTTTGTGTTTAGCCCCATTTTTCCTTTGAAATACTAGGCCAAGATCCATATTTAAGAACAACCCATGTATAAATTGAAATGACTTTGATTGTATTAGCATCTTGTTATGCTATTCCTTATGTCCTTTAGAAAGTTACCCGTTGAGAGAGTTTTTTATGTTTTCATACCATGATGAGAGTACTATAATGTGGAACAATTGTGCATCTCGAAGCTCGTCTAGTAATTTTTTCTATTAGATCTCCCAATCTAATTCTCAGCAACTGATATGCCATCACTTGGTCCTTTCCCAGTGGTACAATTATCTTAAATGTGAACTCTTAGAGTAGAAACAATCATCTACTCACATGTCCTTTGATTGATGGCTTGTGCAACAAGCACATCAATTTTTGATGGTCTACTACAAATGCAAACAAGGTTACTAAGAGGTAATGCTATAACTTCTAGACAACACATACCATCATTGTTGCTTCTCTCTCTATCATGCTATAGTTGATCTCTATCTCTATCATTAGTCTCAAAAAATATAGTAGGTTGTCCAACATATGTTCACCTTCCAAGGCTAATGTGCATCCTATTGTGTACTTTGAAGCCTCAAGATTGAATGGAAACCTTTTGTTCCAATCTAAATATGCTAATATCGATGCACTGATCATTGTCAACTTCAACACCTCGAATGCATCTTGTTATTCCTTCCTTCAAATGAATGAAACTCCCATCCTCTAAAGATGTCTAATGGGTATGACACTAGCACAAAGTTATTTATAAAACTTTGACAGTACTTAACATTTCCTAATAACAACCTTATTGCTACCATGTTATGTGGAACTTCCATCATCTTGCATGCACATAATATTGGGCTCAATCATGAATTCTTGGACATTCAATGTGTCTTAAACAACTTTATAGATGGTACCATGAAATAAATTTCTTACAATCCAATGCAACCTTGGTCTCTTTACAAAGTTCCATTCATTCCTTGAATGCATTGAGATGCGTCACTTTTGGTTTGTAAATTTACATGTCATTGGGGAAAACTGCAAATTTTATTGTTGCCAACTTCTTGAAAATGTCCAATGTTAACCTATAAAATGTTTTTGGAGCATTACACAATCCAAAAACAACATTTGATTTTACATGTAAATATTGTTCTCGACCATAAAGAATGTCTTCAAATTGTCTTATGTGATTGTTATTTGTTCATACTTGTTGAATCCTATTGAGGATTGTATATCTTGTGTCCTACAACTTCCTAGAGGATGGAATCATTAAACAGGTTTAGAAAAGGGTTCTTCAATGTTATCACTTTCAAACTTTAGATATTTGCAAATCCAAATTGGCACCTTCTCCTTCTTTAGACTTTCTCTAGAGATGATACCTAATCCCTTGTGTTCACCTTGAAAATTATCCCAACATTGAGCATCTTAGCAATCTTAGTTAGTAATTTCAATGCATACTTCACACTCATTCTATAAAATGTTCGTCTCATTGCTTGAACTTACGACATCAATTGGAATTTTGTGTGCACAACATCCGATGGAAAACATCCAGATCTCTATTTGTCCACATAAAACACGTCTTTGTAGTTATGGAAAATATTATATGTTGTTGCCTTTGATATTAGGCCCCAGTCATCTCCTACATGGATGATTTGTGGGTCTTATCCACCTTGATTTTCACCTCTATTGCCTTTGGATCAACATACTATTTTCTGCCCTTAGTTGGGATTGTGCACATAGCATATGTTCATCTTCAACTTATTCATATCAAACTTTGTGGAATATGGTGGGGCTTTCTCAACTTCATTCTTCACTTCCACTATATCTCATTCCATCACATCGGTTGTCTTCTTCCTCCTAAACATTTTCTACCCTCTAACATGCTCCTTTCTTCCTGACAATTCTCCCTCCTTGCATGAATCAAACTCCATACAACGCCATGATAGGTGAAATATCTCATAGTCCCCCATTTTCCATTGTATTAGTTTGATGTTTTATTGTTCTATGTCCTCCAAGCACTCCTTTAGTTGTATATTTTGGTCCTTTGTTGGGATTATGAAATTTTAATCTAATAGCACTTAGCCCATTGAGTATGATGACACAACTTCTTGACTTACTACTTGGGCTATAATATTAATGTTATATTTATTACCATGTTTCTCTATTAACAAAAAATTCTTTGTCATATGCAATCCCATCATGTCCTTGTCCATCCAAATCATCCTAACAACCCATCACATGCCACTTTTAAGAAGGGTATGACATCAAAGTCAATGACGAGTTGACATCCACCTTTTCAGACTACTTGTTCTACTAAGAATCCTAGGGTTCAAATTCAAAATTGATTTGAAATTGCTAGCATAAATGTTAGTGTCCACAATGTTGGTTTTCTCAATATTCTTTATGCACTCTAGTAACACATTCATTCCCGTTCTAGAGTGCACAACTTGTTTCGTCAATGTTTATCCTAGACTATATGTGTGCATCAAGACAGGGTTAACTGTCTTCAACATCTTGTCATTGTCTTTAGGACTTTGTCTCCATTTTTTAGTTCTCCCAACACATTACACAATGATGGTATTATATGCAACAACTCTCCAATCTTGATGGGAATCGATGTATTGTTCATTAGTTTAGAGAGAGTCAATGTGGATTGACAATTACTCTTTCTGCTCAGACTTGTTTTTCCCTTACCTCGGACTCTTGTGTCTTGCTTGTTCCCTCACCTCCATAAGTATCTCTTTTTCAATCTTTGGATCAAGGTACTATTCCTCTTAACTTGTAATCTTGTTAACACAAAATTATGGTTCTGCCAAATTCACATTGGTCACATCCCTTTGCTTCAGGGGATTCTTGTTATTGTGGTCTCGACATCCGCACCATCTACACGTCTAAATTATCGAGAAGTTTCAATAGAAATGTCCCCACTCATTACATGTTCCATATTGAATTGTCATACACCCATTCACATCTCAATGCCTTGTCCTCGGTTTGGGTTCCTCCACCAACTCCTTTTCTCAGTTTCTATATCCACTTCTTGTAGCTTGCTTCAACATTGCTGCTTTTGTGACCAATACTTGATTTTTTTGTTCTTCATATTATACAGGCAATTTGTCATTGTGTGTTGCTCATTGCACAACACATCTCACAAAACCAACAACTTGGTAAACATGCACAATTGTGCCCCTTGGTGAAACACACCATGCACCACACTTTACTCTTGTCATTTTTAGCACAACCTTGATTTCCTTGAACATCCTCATCATGTCCTTCCTAAGAAAAGTTATACTATGGATTTGGAAGTGTCATCCCATTCCTCTGAATCATCGTTATTTTCCTTCATTCATTGTGTTCACTTTGAATTTTCTCTAAGTTCATGGCTTGGTCATACACATCACTTTATCAATTTGTCAGTGGGGCTACTCTCAACTTATTATTCTTTGGTCTCAACCTTCAACAAACCATATCTTCTTCAAGCCATATTGGGGTGGGTTCTATAATTTTGATATTGATTCTTTCAACTTCTAGTAAAATATTGATATCTTTCTTTGTAATTTCCTTTGCTTTGTTGACTTTAGAATTTATTCTATTAGGTTTTTTGTCTTTTGAACTCTCTGAATTTCTTTGGACTTTTTGTCTGAAGGAATTCCTTCGAACAAAAAGTTTGAAGGTATTTTGTCTTTTTAGGCCACCGGCAGAAAACCCTTTGGAAAAATTTCAAAGGTATTGCCACCGACCAGGTGCCCTCCATAAGGGCTTGTGTCCTTCCTCTATGCCCTTCAAGAAAGTTAGAATGGTCCTGTCACTAACCAAGTGCCCTCTACAAGGGCTTGTGAGCTTCCTTTGTGGCTTTTTAGAAAAATTGTAGGGCACTCAGTGTTTTTGTAAGGCACCTAGGGTTTTTATAGGGCACCTAGGTTTTTTGTAGGTGTCCTTATTCCTTTGACCTTTTGGATTTTCTGACTTCTCTCTCAAATTTCTTTAGACTTCTATCTGAAGGAATTCCTTTAGACAAAAAGTCCGAAGGAATTCCTTCAGACAAAAAGTTTGAAGGAATTACTCCTTGGGATTTTTTGTTTTTGGTGGACTTTTTTTTGTTTATAAAGTCTAATGGAATTCCTTTGGACTTTTTTCTGAAGGATATCTTCCTTCCTTTGTAATCTCCTTTGTTGTAGGCTCTTTCCTTTGTAATTTCCTTTATTTTAGGCTCTTTCCTTGGCTTATACCTAGATGTAGATGGCTCCTTGGGTCACTATAAATATGCATTTAGGCTTGATTGAACTTTGAAAAACCTTTTCCTTTTAATTATTCAGTACCCAAAACTGATTCACAAGTCAAACTGGCACATAAGACCATCTTCTGAATAGTAAGGTTGAAAATTTTGCCCTGTGGGGCAAAAATGTCAATAGGTACCCTTCGGGAAGGTACACATCAACTTTGGGAGAGTTTTTTGCCAAAAACCCAAAGGGCAGGTGCCCTTCAGGAAGGTCCATTTGGCAATTTTAAAGGCTTTTACAGAAATCCCAAAGGGTATTTGCCCTTCAAGAAAGGACCATGACAGAAAGCCCGAAGGGGTATTCTCTTGGGAAGGCCAAGGGACAATTCCCTTGGACTTTTTGTCTATGGGAAGTGGAAAGCAATAAATCTGAAAGAAATGGGCTTACATTTTTTCTGAAACAAAAGGCCTTGGCAATAAATCCGAAAGAATGGGTTTGACAATTTTTTCTGAAACAATTGGTTCATGACATTTTTTCCAAAGGATTAGCTGAGAGATAAAAAAAAACTGATCGAAAGACACATGAAGCATAGAGCCAGAAAATCAAGACAAATCATGACGAAGGAAAATTGCCTAAGGAGTCACAGACTTTTTGTCTAGGGGAAAATGACTAAATGAATAAGTCTGAAATTTAGAAGGTAGTAAGGTCCAAAAGGATAATGGCCGAGATGATTACATGCAAAGGAGAAGTCTAAGACATAGACAAATGGTCAATGAACATGCACAGTCAAATGGAAAGTTAGATTAAGGCAAGGATTTCTTTAACTAATGAAGAGATTAACGAGCATGCAAGGTAGCAATGAACAAGAATAGACACATCCAAGACATTACCTTCAGACGGAGGCTTACTTTGCATAAAAAATTAGGGAATTTAATGTTGGTTAGCTTGATGTGATTTACGTGCATGCACTCTTGTTGGTTCACTTTTAAATGTTCCAACAGCTTGAAGGGAGTTTCAAATTTGGATGTGGAGTTGACTGTTCTTAATTTAGAGTTGACTAATTGACAAGTGTCACATCCACTTGTGTTTTCAATGCAAAGGAGAACTTTCAAACTTTTCCACTTAGCTTTAAAACGGTTCAAGCTTAAGTCAAGCTTTCCAAGGTTGGCATAGATTTCATGCATGTTGAAAGAGCATCCCAAAATTAGCCACTATCCACTCAATGCCAAGGATTCTTCATGCAAGACAAAAGACAAGAAAAGACAAATTTGGAAGGCTCATGCAACACAAATTGGACTTGGACTAATGAAAAAGTTGTCTCCTCTTTTATTTTCAGTGCCACCTCTTTGCTATTGAAAATTTTCTATATTAATGGCTTTTTAGCCTTGTAAAATCATCCCTCTTTTGGAAAGCAATCTTTTTTCAAAGATTGTGCTGTAACCTTTTTCAAAATCAATGAGAAGAGGACTGTGTTTTTTCAATTTCCAGCAGCTGGTATAGTGTACTATTGTTATAGATTTGCCTAAGTGATAGATTTTATTTCTTCTTTGTCAAATCTAGATTTGTACCTAGTTACTAGCTAATCATTTATGCAGGCCACATTTTGTGTTGGATTGTCTTTTGTTGAGTTTATAGTGGATATTAGTGGTTGATTAGTGCCTTTCATCAAGCCTATTTCTATGTTTTCCTCAAAGCTTAGATTATTAGATAGAACCTTTTCGTGAAATACTTGTGTATTGATCAATTGGAGTTGAAGTTTTGCCTCTTCCTTGTCCAAATTACTGTTCTTAGAAGCTCGATTTGAGTGGATCAAGAAAATTAGGTGTATCACCACTTTAGCTAGGATTTTCTTGTGAGTTCTTTCTTCCCTTTTTTCGAGTCAGTTTGTAGCATAGAAGTTGAGATCCTCATTGATACATCTTACAGGAACCAACCTTCTTTGGAGGTTCTTCTAGTCAGGTTTTCAATAGAGCTTGACCTATAAAGTTTTCACAAGTAGTGTGGGTTCAAACACTCAATTTGTTCTCTTCAGTGTTAATCAGGTTATCCCTTCATGAAGACTTCAGACTTTCCGAGGCACATAACTTAAAAAGAGCTTTATGAGTAATCAATTACAAAAAATATGAAGTAATGGATCAATAAAAGTCTGAATTACTCATAGTAGTGCAATTCGGGTTTCCCAAGTAGCATGACTTCATAAGCAGGGAAGTAGAAATCAGGCATAAACTCGAGTACCAGCAAGTAAGTTATGAATTATGGAAAGCCTAGTGGTCAGGGGAACAGTCCAAATGGCTGGTAGATGGAATTTACTGAAGGCTTTCATCCTTTAACATGGCTCCCTCTCCTGACAAATGATCATTCCAACATAAATGCAACATGGCTCGAATAGGTTAAAACACATGGAAGCCTCATTTTCTCCTACAGGACACGTGAAAATGAAAGTGACCATGTCGTTTTAAATGCAAAATTCTTTGCACCTGCAAGGGAAGTGACGTTCCATCTATTTATAACATGGCACTTGAAATACACCAAAGAGAGACTTGAATGCATGGAAAGGGATCGAGAAGATCTGTGATGATATTAAGCGGTGCATTTAGTAGCACAAGGGAGGATGACGTCAGAGTCCCAACCATCAGTGACCTCTTCTTTCTTCCCTTTCTCTATACCCCCTTTTTTGATATAAATAAGAGGCCTTGGAGCCAAGAATGGATCCCCATATTGGTAATAGAATTACTCTGCAAAAATCACTTTGTAAAAGACTCTTTTGAAGCAATACAAGGAAGACTTTTCTATTTTTGGTTAAAATAAGTGTGCACATTTGGTTTCATTTACAGAATGTATGATTGTCATTCATCACCTACAATTTTTTGTAGCACCTTGCTTTTGATCCTTTCGATTTTGTGCAAGATTGCATGAAGTGTCTTTGTGTCGAGCTTTCTTTGAAGTGTTGTCAGTTTATAGTGTCTCCCGTAGACATATTTTTGTTATCCTTCAAAGCACAAGGCTGCCCCTCAACCACCACGTAAAAGCTCCATGCCCATGGCCTTGAGATAGAACCAGAATAGCCTATGTCCTATTTGGGTTCATCAGTAGTTGGCTCTTTTCCCAGACCAAGTGGATCACTTATTTTTGGTGCATCACCTCCCTTAGCTTATATTTATTTTCAGTCATCCTCCTACCCCTTTTCCTTAGCTAATATTAGATTCTAGTGTGGGAATCAAGAGCTGAAGGAAGCCCCTGATAAATTAGCCTCATAAAAAAGCCTAGAGGTTCAACCTCACCATAGGATACTCACATCCTGAGGTTGTCCCCATGCTTGTAGCTAAAAGGTGAGAGAGTCTGAAGAACTCTCACACAAGGGTGAAATTCTAAGCTATAACACTTACCTAAGAGATAGTGTTACCATTGCTTCATATCTTGAACAATAGCATATGATTCCTTCTCATATGTGAAATACCTCTATAACGTATCATTGTATGTGTTAGAAAGGTATGCAAAACACTGTCCATGCTTGATGAGTATTGCACTGTGTGCATGGTAAGATGTGTTGGTCTGAATTTCAAAGAGCTATTTGATGTTGAACATTGTGAGGGTATGTGCAAAACAAAGTCGTACTTTGATTTCTTTAAATGTGCAATGTTGTGCAATTGTCCACTAGAATGTTGTCTTGGCCATAGTTACCATAAAAAAAAAAATTGCAATTAATCGCGATTAATCTTCAATCGCCATGCAAAACATATTTTTCGTTCCAAAAATTGTGGTTTTTATCAAGTTAACCCTCGCCAAGGAATAAATCGTTGATTGCAGCAATTTATTCGTAAAAATTGTGAAAAAATCATGTTTAAAAAAAAACGTGATTTTTGTTGAAACCATGAGTTTTTCAATTATAAGCGCAAAAAAATAAAAACCTATCATTTTTACATCAAAAATTGTAAATTTCTTTGAATTTTCAAAAGCAAAATTTCAAAAGAACACAAACAAGGAGAACTTAGAGATTTTCAACAATGGGTCCGAGAGGTTCGAGAATCTTCAGCAACAAATTTGATATTGTCATCAGTCTTCACTAACCTATCAAATTTCTAAGTAAATTCAATTATATATATATATATATATATATATATATATATATATATATATCTTTTAAAATGTAAATATTTATATATATATTTGAAAATGTAAATAAAAACTATAAAAATTAAAAAATCCCTAACCCTAACTTTAACCATATGGATAGGGTTAGGATTAGGTTTTTTTAAATATCAATAATTTAAATTTAAACCTAACCCTAACTTGGATGGTGGATACAATTTCAATTGCATGTCTAGGGTTCTTAGCCCCATCATATGAGGCTTTGTGAACAGATTTGTTGAAGGATGTCGTACAGGATGTGACTGGTGTCCTTATAGAACATCACAAGGAATGGACACAGTCGAGATGCACTATCATGTAAGATTGATAGACAGAGAGAAGGAATTTCACACTCATCAACTTCCTTGTGTCATGTAATATTCGCATTGTGTTTTTTAAGAGTGTCGATGCATCTAATCAGATAAAATTGGGTGAGACATTGTTTCATCTATTTGATGAAGTTGTGATTAAGGTGAAACTAGAAAATGTGGTCCAAATTATTACTGATAATGATGTTACTTGTGTGGCCACTATAAAACTTCTTATGGAGAAATATGCAATTATTTTTTGGACCCCATGTGCGGCACATTGTCTTGATTTGATCTTAGAGGACATAGGCAAAATTTCACATGTGAAAGAGGTTTTGCAAAAGGCCCGCACAATCATGAGTTTATAGATAATCACACAAGGGTTCTTAGAATGATACATACATTCATAAATGGCAAGGAAATTCTTTTTCCAGGGGTGACAAGGTTTTTAACCCACTTCTTTGCCTTGCAAACTATTTTCCAACAACAAATGAATTTGAAATGAATGTTCATTTCAAGTGAGTAGATGGAATGTTCTTTTGCAAAACATATGGATGGCAGAATAGTGAATGACTATTTTTTCACCATCTTTTTGGGAAGAGATAGAGCAAATTATGTTATTCTTCAAAGCTTTAGTTCAATTTTTGAGACTTGTCAATGGGTATAAACCCCTCATGGGTTATTTGTATAAAGCAATGGATAGGGGAAAATAAGCTATTAAGGGAATATTGAAGAATAACGAGGCAAAGTACATGCTATTATGGGAGAGTTGATAACAGATGGAATCAACAAATGCATTCTCCCCTCCATGTAGTTGGATACTTCTTCAATCCAACATTTTTCTACAGTGCCTCATTTTGAAATGATGCAGAGATCACAGAGGGCCTATTTAAGTGTATGGAAAGAATGTTTCCTATTAAGCAGGGTTTTGAAGAAGCTATGGGAGAGTTGCCAATGTACAAGCAGGCAAGAGGTTTCTTTTGTATTAAGGTAGTTGTCATAGGAAGGAAGACCTTCCAACTAGATAGATGAAAATTTGTCATACGTACAGTTAAAGTGTTAAATGTTGATTGGATTATGGAACTGCATGTTACAATGTTAACAAAATCTATTTTTACAGCACAATGATGGGATTTATTTGTAGAGAAAACAAACACCTTCGAAGGATGGCAATGTGCATTTTGAGCCAGCGATGTAGTTCATTTGCTTGCAAGTGCAATTGGAGTGTGTTCGAGCATATACACTCAAAAAAACATAACCAGCTCACTCAAAAATGGATGAATGATTTGGTAGTTTTTGACCACTATCTTCGCCTGAAGATGAAGAAAGCTCAAAGTTAATAAATGTTACATTTTTAATTCTCAGTTCATATGAAAAGTCGATTTATATTCTTGTAAAATATTATTCACATAAGTCATTAACATATGCATTGTATTGTATAATGTTATGTACCGTCAAGGAAGATCATCTGATCGATCCTGATGAGATCGATCTAGATTTTGAATGGCTCAAAAATAATGAAGAGCCTCTTTTTGAGGATTCTGACTTCAATGTCATGGATGACATTGGGATTGACACCGAGGTCATCTCTCAAATTAGGAGAGGAAAGAACCCTAAAAATATGTTAAAGTGTAGACCTGCTGAACCATAGTCTACGTGCTACCATTTTCTCCCTTCTTTTTTTTATTCTATGACAACAATAGTATGTTTTTGAAATGCAAATGTAATGAAATTTGAATATTTTAGAAAATTAATGAAATAAAATAGTTGACCGATTTGGATGTCATACAATCTCATTTATTTTCCCTTGCATACTTTGTATTATGTAATTGTATCTACTCTCTATGCAATTGAAATGCTTAATATGTATCTTGATGCAATGGAAATGCATTTAAATTTTAAAAAAAATCTTTTTTTTTGCATTTTCTTAACAATTTTAAGTTTTCTGATTTTTTCCTGATTAATCATGATTTTTTGAAAAACACTTACACTTTTGAAAAAATAATTTTTTCATCAAACAATTAATGCTACTATGGTCTTGGTGCACGTGATTTGGTTCATTAGTCATGATATGTGATAGAATCTCAATATAGATGACGTTAAGAGATTGCAAGTCTAAGAACACTTTGTAGTTTTGTGAGATTATGAGGAGCAAAATGGTGAATGATTGTGATCTTCTTTGGATCTATGTGGATGCCTTCACAATAAATGATGAATCCTTAGTATTGAACGTAAATAACACCAAAGTCAAACTCACTTAATTTTTCTTGAAAGATGTGTTGGTCTCAATTTCAAAGATAGATTTGATGTCAAGCATTGTGAGGGTATGTGTAAAACAAAGTCATACTTTGATTTCTTTGAATGCACGATGTTGTGCAATTGGCCACTAGAATGTTGTCTTGGCACACATGATTTGGTTCACTGGCCATGATATGTGATAGAATCTCAATATAGTTGACGTTAAGAGATTGAAAGTCTAAGAAAACTTTACAATTTTTTAATATTATGAGGAATATAATGGTATTGAATGATTGTGATCTTCTTTGGATCTATGTGGATGCCTTCACAATAAATGATGAATCCTTAGTATTGAACATAAATAACACCAAAGTTACACTCTCTTAATTCAACTTCCAACTTGTGATTGTGAAATGTGTTAAAAAACATTTGAGCATGTACAATGTGCTCTTTTCAAGTCTTATTTTGGATAAGTAGCTATCCAAGTAAACAATGATGAAACTGGTTGTGAAGGGCTGCAATATGTTCATAAGACATATGTAGGTTGATGGTTTATTGTTTAAAACAAAATACCTTCCTAACAACTCGTATGGGCCTTCCTTTATCTTGAATGCAGTCTTCCAAATGTCTTCTAGATTATAGGGACATGGCAATACCTTGATTTCATGTTGTTCTTTGTGAAGTATTGTGCACCTTAGAGCTAGTTTAAAAGATCATCAATGCGAGGCAAATGATACATGTTTCTCATGGTGATCTTGTTGAGGGCATGGTATTCAATGTAAAAAAGTCACAAACCACTCTTCCTTGGTGCAAACCATGAGTAGCACAAACTTTTGGGCATGGAAAAATGAGTTTTTTGCATTGTTTGGCAAAACACCAATGTGATGTTGGAATTCTAATTGTTTACTTTGATGGACCAATGTTGTTGTCTAGGTCATAAAGACATGGCATATCAAGTAGATTATTACATATTTCAAGCTATGCCACATCTCAAGAAATAGAATCATGAATATCATACTCGAAAGTGCATTGGCGTGTCACTTTACATTCTCTTCCTTGTTGGAAACACCCAAGGGAATAGGGTTGTGAGCGTGCTTCGATGCCAAGGTCTAAGATCACCATCATATCCATTCAAAATGGTATCCTTTTGGCTTCCAGTCTTAATGATGACATGTAAAGGTTGTAACCTGACCCAATATTTGTATGGAAAAGATGATATGTCTCTGTCTCTCTAGCATCAATGGGAGCTAGATTGGCATTGATATTAAAAAATGTTGGAACATTTAGATAAATGTTATACTTTTTATTGGTTGTATATTGCATATCTTGAGTGAGCAAGTTATTATACATGTCACATTTGTGGTTGCCACTCAGGTTACTCTATATATTTTAGGCAACAAACCCCAATTCTCCTCATTTAATGACCCCTTACATACCTTTTAGATTAGATACTTCACGATTACCACCTAATGGGTTTGTCTTTCCTTTTATTAATTTCATTTACATCTCTTGGTTACTATCTGATGACACCTTCAATCTAGTTAGGCCTATACATGCCTTTTATATTTGTAGATTCCCTTATCAGATTCCTTACAAACTCCTTTACACACAACCCTTGTCTATAGCCCTGTATTGTTTTATGGAATGATGTATTGTACGTGTGTTGGATGTGGCATCGTCTTCTAACTTATCCTATATTATTCGATCCATATATTGTTGACCATATTTAGCCTACATACAATAGATCCTCATATGTATACTTCTACTTTGATTCTCTTCAGCTATGTCACATCTTCACCCATTTATACCCTCTAAAGGCATACTTTGAATATGTTCCCCCATTCACTACCCACTTGAAGTGTGATTAGATAAGGGAGACTCAAATGATGGATCAAAAACATCTATGTGATTTATTTTAGGGATATTAATAATCTTATTGATTCGGATCTCAACTTGTCTAATAGCCACAAAAGCTAGATCATTATCAACACTGGCTGCATGCCAAGATGAACAAGTCCTTCATTGGGTAAAATTTAGTCAAAGTACTTGGTCTCCCTCATTTATGAGCATGGAGTACATGCAAACCTAAATAATGTTAAGGTCCTTTGTGAGAAGCCCACTCAATCTAATTTTTTTTATTTGTAGAGCTTTCTAGGAGGTATAAAGCTATATAGCAAGTTCATTTTCAACTACTCACATGTTTCTGACACATTTTATCAACTCACTCAACAATAAAACTCTTACTTTGAGTCCACAAGAAGTTTGAGCATATAATTGTTTGAAAGATGCTCTTTTCCTTGCTCTTATGCTTTACCTCCCTGACCTTCAACTACCGTTTGAGATTTAGATTTATGATTATTACTATGCCATAGATGTGATTCTTAAGGAGGGTAGACATATAGTGGCCTATCATTATGAGGCCTTGTCACAAGCTAAGCTCAATTATGACACATCTGAAAAGGAAATCTATGTTGTAGTTGAATTAATCAAATACTAGCATGATTATCCTTGGTAAGGTCATTCTGCACATGGATCACTAGCCCCTTCATTTATTGAACTCTCAATCAAAGTGAGGAATGTTGGAATCTAAAGTAGGCTTCTTATATTTAGTAGTTTCATTTGGTTGTCAAGTACAAAAATGGCATCACCAAAAAAGTGGTGGATATTCTTGGCCATCCTCATTCTTGAATACTTCAATCTTGGACATTCGATGTGCAACTTATGATGACTGGAAAGATACCTACTCTTAGGATCCTCACATTGGTCTAATCATTGATGCCTTTTAGCAGCCCACAATGACTAATTAAACACCTTTCCTTGAGTACAATTTGAGATATGGGTTGTTGTACAAAATTAGTCAGCATTGCATTCTAGTTGGCCTTGCTCACCAGCTTCTACTCAAGGAGGCTCATTTGTCCACCTATGGACATTTTGTCATGTTGAAGACATTGTAAAACTTGTAGCACTATGTTTATTGGCCTTCTATCTGGAAGCAAGTTGAGGATTTCATCTATATATTCTTGCTTTTTAGCTAGTCTAAGCCTTCCAATCTTGAGTTTATCAGCCATTATAGGTTCCTTCACGATTGTGGGAATCCATTTCCATGGATTTCATTACTGCCTTATCCAACAACTTAGCATTATTATGATTGCATATTATCTATGCTATGATAGTTTTCCAAAATGGCAATTTTTTGCCTTGCACCAAGATATTTGATGTTTCATAGGCTATCAACTTGTTCATCAAATATGTTTGAAGCAATTTTAGGTTACTAAACTATTATTTCCAATCATGACACTCACTTCTTCAGTCACTTTTGAAAATCATTTGTGGAAGCTTCTTAGTTGCCAAATGCATTTCACTTCTTTTCATTGGAAAAATGATGGCAACAACAATATTTTCAATTTCACTTTAATCTAGGTTCTTTGTATTTATCATTGATAGACCAAGTGGTGGGACAACTATTTTCATATGCTCATAGTTACAACTAGGCTACTTATGTCTATATGTTTTACCCTAATTTGGATTAATGGATAAGATTAATTTAATTAAGATAGAACTTGAAATGTAATTCAAATCAATAGATTGTTAAACATAGGATATACTGAGAGTGGAGGGTGAATCAGTATATCATATATCTTATAAATCTTTTACTTAACCATACATTCAAGATATGCAATAAAACTGAAACAATAACATGCACCACACAAGAGAGAGAGACACCATATTTTTTACGTGAAAACCCAAAGTGGGAAAAACCACAAAGAACAATCTCAAGTATATGAATGAGCACCAACTAAATTAAAAATTTCGCAAGCACCAACTTGCAAGAGCACCAAACCCTTTATCGAGCACCAACACAACAACTATTTGTGAGCACCAACCCCATGCAAAGATTTGTGAGCACCAACCCCTCTTCTATATAAAACACAACTATCTCTCAATGTTGTTTTTTCAACAAATGAAATAACTCTACAATATCTCTTTTTATTCTCCTCTTTTCTTATATAAAACAATTACAAACCATGCACTCTCTTGCATATTTCAAATGGCTTTTCAAGCCTTTATTTATAGCTTTCCAAATGACCTTTGGCATTCACCCTTTGTGACTCTTCACTCATGGAAAATGGTGCCAAACTTGCATGACCCTTTGAATCCTTGTATTTGAAAATTCACATGGTGACCCTTCATAAGCAAATATGTCCTTTCCTCTTTTGTCTTTATCTTGGTGACTTATCGAATTCCTTAAGGTGACTCTTCATGAAAAAATGCGTCATACCCTCTTTTGTCTTCACTTGGTGACTCTTGGAATTCCTTAAGATGACTCTTCATGAGAAAATGCATCCCATTCCTCTTTTGTCTTTACCCCATGACTCTTTGACTTCTCCATGGGCCCTCCTTTGACTTTTATGCAACTAAAAATATATTTTTTAATATTAAATATCAACACATTTTAGCCAAAATATGAATATTAAAAACACTTTTAAACAATAAATGCTATGGGGCTTTTATCACCAATGCTAAACCTTTGACATCAATGACAATATTTTCAAGAATCTCCCTATTTGTCATTGATGGCAACCTCAAACTAAAACTGCCACATCCTGAAACCTGTACTGCACATGCCAACCTGCACATACTATCATCTGAAAAACATGTAGTAACTCTCCCTTGCTGTAGCATCATGTTTCTTGTGCCTGTTTCTTGTATCTATTTTTGCACCTATTCCTTGTACCTATTATTGTCCCTATTTTTGTACCTATTTATGTTCTTCTCCCCCTTTGACATCAATAGCAAAGGGCCTATCCTAGAGCTAACACTTATCTCCCTCTCAACTGATGTTGATCGTCAATGGCAGGCTATAAAAAAATTACTCCTAACTTCTCTCGCAAATACTTGAATGTGTCTTTTGGTAGTGTCTTTGTGAAAATATATGCAATCTGTTCTGTAGTACTGATATATTCTATTTTAACCTATTGATTTGTAACCTACTCTCTCAAGAAGTGATATCTGATAGAAATATGTTTTGTTCTTGAATGCATCACTGAATTCTTAGAAATATTAATAGCACTTGGGTTGTCACAAAAAATAGAAATAAGTTCATCATATTTTACCTTGATATCTTCCAAAGTTTGCTTCATCCAAATCACTTGAGTACAACACAATATTTCTGCAATATATTTTGCTTCAGCTATAGAAAGTGATACTGAATTTTATTTTTTGCTTAGCTATGATACTAAGCTATCACTGAGGAAGAAAGCTCCTCCTCTTGTATTCTTTTTGTCATCCAAACAACCTGTCCAATCTGATCTGTATAAGCAACCAAAGTGAAATCTCTGTCTGTGGGATACCACAATCTGTAATCCAATGTCCCCTTCACATATCTGAATATTCTCTTCACCAATTGAACATGACTCTCTTTCAGAGCTGCTTGATATCTCACAACCATGTCTACTGCATGCATGATGTATGGCCTCGATGTTGTTAAATATAAAAGACTAATAATCATAGATCTATATAAATATTGATCTAAAATAGGGGAATATTTATCCTTACTCACCTTGTTCCCTGTACTCATTGGTGTGCCAACTGGTGCACAATCCTCAAAACCAAAAAATTTCAACATTTTTTTGGCATACTTTGAGATATGAAAATTCTTTTATCTGACTGAAATATTTACAACCCTAAGAAAAATGATAATTCTCCAAGCATAAACATCTCAAATTCTTTTTTCATATTATTAGAAAATTATTTTGTCATCTTTTCAATGTTTCCTCTAAAAATTATGTCATCAACATAAACCACAACAATCAATTAATGCTCATCTTTTGTTTTGATGTAGAGATTACTGTCAGCAAAACCTCTCTTAAAACCTTGATTTTGCAGGTACTTATCAAGTCTTTCATACCAAGCTCTGGGAGCTTGTTTCAATCCATACAATGCTTTTTTTAATCTACATACATGGCTACTATCATTTGAGAGAATAAATCCCTCAGGTTGCTCAATGTCGACATCTTCTAGATTCCCATTCAGGAAGGCAGACTTGACATCCATCTGAAATACTTTGAAATTTTTAAACACTACATATGCAAGAAATATTATAATAGCTTCTAGCCTTGCCATTAGTGCAAAAGTTTCCTCAAAATCTATACCCTCAATTTGAGCATATGCTTTACATACTAGCCTTGTTTTATTCCTGATAACTTCACCATCTTCATTCAACTTATTTCTATATACCCATTTTTTTTCTATCACGTTTTGATCTTTTGATCTAGGCACTAATTCTCAAGTATCATTATTTTCTATCTGATTTAATTCTTCATCCATTTCCTTAACCCAGTGCTCATTATGTCTAGCTTCTAAAAAATTTCTAGGCTAAATTTTGGATAACAAAAAAAAATTACTTGCTCAGATTCACTTACCATCATCGTTCTGGTGTGAACTCCTTCATTTATGTTCCCGATGATGTCACTCTTATTATGATTTCTCTAAACATATTTTGATGGATTCTTGGTGTCTTTTTGCTTCTCCTTCTCATCTTCATCTGACTCTTCAAAATCTTCTTCTTCAATGATTTCAGGAGTGTCCACTGGATCACTGACTCTTTGTGCTACATCTTCATCTATCTAACACTTGCACTTTCAACAATCTTCTTGGTTATTTTGTTATAACATTTATAATCTTTATTTTTGCAAGAATATTTAAGAAATATATATTTATTTGTTATAAATTCAAACTTACCTAATTTTTTATCAGTTCTCTTTATGAAGCATCTACTACCAAAAACTATGAAATAATCAACTGTAGTTGGTTTGTCTTTCCACAATGCATAGAGAGTTTTGTCACTATTGACTCTTAAAAATGCTCTATCCTAGATGTGCACTATTGTACCTATTGCCTCTCTCTAATATTTATCTGGTATCTTGGATTCATATAGCATTGTCCTCGCCATCTCTTGAACTGTTCTATTTTTCTACTCAACTAGTCTATTTTGTTGTAGAATTCTGGTTATTGAATAATGTCTCTTTATCCCATGTTCTTCACAATACTCAATAAACTCATCTGACATGAATTATCCTCCTCAATCTGATCTAAGGGACTTAATCTTCAAATCAGTTTCATTCTCAACAAAAACTTTGAATGCTTTAAAGTAGCTGAAAGCTTCTAATTTTTTCTTCAAAAATATCACTCAAGTCATATGTATAAAATCATCAATAAACAATATGAAATATTTCTACCCTTGAGTACTTTGAGTTCTCATAGGTCCACACAAATCAGTGTGAACAAGCCTTAACATTTGAGTGGTCAAGTATTCTTTTGTATTGAACCGTCTTTTGACCTGCTTCCCATGTTTATATGGTTCACAAAATGTGTTGGAGGGATTTGTAATCTTTGGAAGATCTCTAACAGCTTATTTTTTGGTGATGTTAACAAGATTGTCAAAATTTATGTGTCTCATTCTCCTGTGTCATATCCAACTTTCCTCAACTTGATTCAAATAATATTTTTGACCTTTGATATCTGATAACATATACAAATTGTTGTTTGTTCTCTGAGCATCTGCAATCAACACATCTGAATTTTTTCTCCTAATTTTACAACTTTTTGCATAAAACTTTAGTGTGTCCCTTATCACACATTTGACTTAAACTCAAAATATTATGCTTAAGACCTACATATAGAGCATTTTCAGTCTTAGTTCTACCATTATCCAAACTTAGTGTACCTTTTTCAGTAATTTTGGCAGTAGTAGTCTCCAAATTTCACTGTGCCACCATTGATTTTCTTTAGGGTTATGAACTCATTTTGTCCTATCATGTGCCTCGAACATCCACTATCAATGAACCATGGCTTTTCTTTGTTTCTTGTATGCAAAGTTGTTTGGACCAACATAGACTTTTCAGGGTGTTTCTTCTGCCATGACCTTGTCTGAACTTTCTTTTCAATGAATGGAGCCTTGAAACTCTGGTTCTTCTTGATTGACTTGAACACATTTCTATAGTACCAGGCTATGTGTCTGAAGTTATTGCACTTATAATATATTATGGCCTCTTCATTAAAGCCTAATAGAGGAGAAAAAGAGTCGTGGCTTCTGCTTGACTCTGCATGAGTTTCTTTCTCCTTGTTTCTGAAATTGTTAGCCCTTTTTTGATATTCTATTTTTTTATGACTATATCCATTATAATAAAAATAGTAACCATAAAAATAGAATGTGTTTGTGTATCTTTGACCTGATTGTCTTTTGTAGCTTTGTTCCTTCCAACTTTCTTCGTTTGAAATGTTCTTTGTATTCTTAACTTCTTCCTTTTTCATTTCTTCTTTTGTAAGAGTTTCAACATAGCTCTTTCTTTTTTTTGTGTTAACCTTGTCTGTGAAAGTAGTGGCCTCCCCTTTCTCTTTTTTAAATTTGATACCTATCTTATATGACATTGATCTTTGACTTTCTAATATTTTATTCAACATATTTGTGTTATTCTCAAATTTTGAATCATTTGTTGCTCTATCATTGACTATTTTATTTGTTTTCTCAAGATCTGCTTTCAAAGAGGCAATTTCTACAACATTCCTTTCACATTCTTCACTTACTTTTTGTAACTGAGCTGTTAGATCTTCTTCAATTTTTTTAGCTTCTTCAATGTGTGCTTGTAGATCTTCAATTATTTCTTGACTCCTTTTCATTTTTTTCAATTTGGCACTTCAATCTTCGATTCTTCTCAAGAGCTTTATATTCTTCTAAGGCACAAATGAGTTCTCCTTCCATCTTCACCTCAGCTTCATCTTGTTCTTCTTCTTGATCATCTGTACTTTTGCTTGTAGAGGCAACTTCATGTATGGTCATGAATATAATCTCTTCTTCATATGAATCACTGACTCCACTATCTTTCATTGAACTAAGATCTTTAGAGTATAAACTCTTCTTCTCGAATCCCTTCTTGAATTTGCTTTTCAAATTCTTCTTGTATGTAGACTTTCCTTCTTCATTGTCACCATTACTCTTATCTGGACACTTATCTAAAAAATATCCAATCTTTTTACAATTAAAACATTTAAAAGGTAATTTTTCTTGATATTTACTTGTGCTTTTTTTATTGCTTGTGAATGAACAGAGCTCTGTTGTCATCTTCATCGCTAGTGTTGTCACTTGATTCTTGAATTTTAGCCTTGTCTTTCTTTGATGTCTTGAAAGTAGCATCCCTCTTTGATTATTTATCTTGTTTATTTTGCATCTCATATGTTGTAATAATACCATGTAGTTTATCCATATTTAGCTTGGCTATATCCTTCATCTTCTTGATTGCCGAAACCTTTGCATCATATCTCATTGGTAGAGATATCAAAACCTTTTGAACCATCTCTGATTCTTCTAACTTTTTTTCAAGGCCTTGAATATGATTAACTATTTGATCAACACGTAAAAGATAACTCGCTATATTTTCTTCCTCTTCCATTTTCAAACAATCTTCTGAAAGTCTAGAGCTTAGCTTGCTGAACCTTTCCATCACCTTTGTAAATATTTTCAAGCTTTACCCAAGTCTCATGAGCGGATTTACATTGCATAACTTTAACAAACTTTGATTCACATAAACCACATAAAATAACATTTAAAGCTTTAGCATTATTTTCACTCGCCTTCTTTTCTGTCAGAATAGTCATAAGTGTCTATCGGTCTTCGTATTCCTCCATAACTACTTGCCAAATGTCAATTCCAAGAGACATCAAATAAGTCCTCATATTTATGCTCCAAAAAGCATAATTTGTCCCATCAAATAAAGGTGCCTTATTTGTAGAAAAACCTTCATGTGATCTACTTTCAAGCTGTAAATTTTTTTCCAAAGGAACTTGCTCTGATACCAATTGTTAAGTACGGGATATACTAAGAGAGGGGTGAATCAGTATATCATATATCTTATAAATCTTTACTTAATCAAATTCCACTTAACCATAAATTCAAGATATGCAATAAAATTGAAACAATAACATGCACCACACAAGAAAGAGAGAGATATACCAAATTTTTTACGTGAAAACCCAAAGTGGAAAAAACCACAGAGAACAATCTCAAGTATATGAATGAGCACCAACTCAAATTACAAAGTTCGCAAGCACCAACTCATAGGAGCACCAAACCCTTTGCTGAGTATCAACATAACTATTTGTGAGCATCAACCCATAGGAGCACCAACCCCTTGCAAATATTTATGAGCACTAACCCCTATTGTGTATAAAACACAACTATCTCTCAATGTTGCTTTCTCAACAAATGATAGAACTCTACAATATCTCTTTCTATTCTCTCATCTCTTCTTATATAAAATAATTACAAACCATGCACTCTCTTGCATGTTTCAAATGGCTTCCCAAGATTTTATTTATAGCTTTTCAAATGACCTTTGGCATTCACCCTCTGTAACGCTTCACTCATGGAAAATGGTACCAAACTTGCATGACCTTTCAAATCCTTGTATTTGAAAAGTCACATGGTGACCCTTCATAAGCAAATGCATCTTTTTCTCTTTTGTCTTTGTTTTGGTGATTTTTTGAACTCCTTAAGGTGACTCTTCATGAAAAAATGCACCATACCCTCTTTTGTCTTCACTTGGTGACTCTTGAAATTCTTCAAGATGACTTCATGAGAAAATGCGTCCCACTCCTCTTTTGTCTTTACCCCATGACTCTTTGACTTCTCCATGGGCCCTCTTTTGACTTTTATGCAACCAAAAATATACTCATTCATATTAAATTAAATATCAACACATTTTAACCAAAATATGGGGCTTTTATCACCAATGCTAGACCTTTGATATCAATGACAATATTTCCAACATAGATACGACATTCAAGCATACAATTTGAATGTAAAAGATTGAGATTAGTTCTTCAACATATGCTAAATATAAAAATTACTAAAGAGAACATGATACTTAATTTTTGTATTGATTGTCTGGTTATGACTATATTCTAGTAGTGAAAATCAAGGATAAGCATGTTTGAGGTTTGTTCGATTTCAGAATTGGTTCACTTTCTATGTTGGGTCAGTTTTGCAAGATTGGGATAGTATCACCAGTTGATAATGAATTGTTGGTCGGTATTGACCTATGCAAAATTAGAACACATTTACTTGACGGTCGCATGCGATATTATTTCTTTGATGTGTTTGCAATCTTGCACTCTGTGACGTGCATCGATCAAGAAATTAGCTTCTTTTTCTTTGAAACCCCTAGATGTGCTTGTGAGGTCTAGAAACTTGCAAAAGTGGGGGAAGTGTAATGATTTGAGTTGAATTCAATCAATCTCATTTAATGATTGACCATTGCCTATATATCCAATATTTAGAAGAGGAAAATCAAGTCACATGTAGTTCTCCCACCTAGTGTGATTATGCAATTGTGCTCTTTTGTTATATGTATGCAATTAATGATGTGGCTTTGGTAGTTAACGATGTTTGATGTAATTTGGTTTTTAAGTGCTTCAAACTTGTATTATGACTACTCCTAGTGATAGGATTGCAAATTGGGAAGAATAGGGAAGATTTGCTCAGTGTGCAATAATGTATAGATGTATATTAGATAAGTGCCTAGTCCCTTTTGAATGAAACCTTGATTTGTTTATATATGAATCCAATTGAATAATTCCTCATGCCACTAGCATGATATGCTGATGGGCTAACCCCAAGGATGGGTTTATATTTAGAAAATAGTCATTGCTTGGTGCAAGTCAGTTCTGATCAAATCAGTGAGTATCGACTGATGTTTTTGACCAAGTCTAGCGAAATCGAACAGTGTACAAGTGGACTGATCTAAGAGTATAGAGATGCTTGTGCAAGATATTTAGCCAATTTTCAATAGATAGTGAGATATTTATAGGTGTATAACAATATAATGGAAGGGTTGACTCATAAAATAGCATGCAAGTGTGAGAGGATGGCAGATTGAGACCTTGTTTGAGTGCTCAAGCCATGCATCACAAATGTGTGTCAAGCTTGTCATTGTTAAGTACCAAAAACCAGATTTTAGTATCTATACTATTCAAGGAATTCACCTTTTAAAGTCTGTTATGGCTTCCAACATTTTCAAATTACAAGTATTTGATTGCTCTTTCAACTCCAACTACATGCCACAAACTGAAGCAGCAAGACAAATTTTCTTCCTTTGTACAAAATATGGCCCAGCCCTACACCAAATTTTATGATTTCCTTTGCCAAATTCAAGCCACCCCATGACCACCATCAAGTACCTCATTCTTTCAAAGTTGGTGATTGTGTTGTGCACTTGGATGGTGACAGGATCTTTCCAACTTTCTCAAAGGGCACAGAGGAAGGACACAAGCCCTTGCAGAGGGCACTTGGTCAGTGGCAAGACCTTTCCAATTTTTTTGAAGGAGCTTCATGCAAAGACAAAGGAGACTAATTCCTTTGAAAAAAAGTTAAAAGAAATTCAGGGTAAAGAAAACCCTGATGGAAAATACACAGGCAAAAGAGAGAACAAAATTGGAGGAAGGATATCCTTAAGACTTTTTTTCTAAAGGATTGATTTGGGAAAAATGCAAATAGATAAAGTATATAGAAATTTGAAGGACACAAAAGCCCGTGGGAAAGTGAGAAAACATAAGTCCGAAGGAAATGCAGCCAAGAATAAATTTGAGAAAATTGGCAAGGAAAAAGTCTGAGGAAATCAAGAGGAAGCCAAAATAGAAATCTGACAAAAATTAAAGCCAAGAGTAGACAATTATTCCACAGGAAATTTGTAGATAACAAGAAGTCTGAGATAATATAGCTCGAGGAAACACAACCAAGGTAAGGCGATGGAGATAAACAGAAAAGTCCATGGGAAAAATTTGTCATATGAAAATTTTGAAGAAAATCAAAGGGAATAAGCCAAGAAGGAAATCCAAAAGGTCTGCAAAAAAAAATGTCCGCAAAAAATAAAAGACCAAGGTGAAGTCAATGAAAAGCTACGAAATAGAAAAACCATAAACAGGCAATAGAAATGCATGCACGGAAATAAGGAAATCGAGATCAAAAAGTCGGTGAATGATTCAGTCTAAATATGTCTCACTCATGCAAGCAAGGGCTATTTTTGGTAGACTGTTAAGTTTCAGTTGACTATTTGTTTTGTTCATGGTTTGACTACTCATTCTCATGCACCGAAGGTCCACCTCAGCTTCAAGCTGAGTTTCTCAGTCTAAGTTTGCCACCATTTTTAGGCAAAAATGATTGTTTTCTTGATCCGACAGCTCAAGAGGAGTCTATTTTTGGCATTTGGCATGATCTTCCATGCAAAAGAGAAGTTGACTTTCAACAGACCCACCATCCATTTCTCAAATGCCAAGGAGCTTCATGTAAAGACAAAGGGAAAATATATTTTATTGGAAGGCAAAGTTGGTCTTGGGTTAATCTAAATTAATCTTCCTCTTCTTTTTTTCAATGCCAACTCTTGGTTGTTATATTTTTCTATATAAATGGCTTTTCAGCCTTGTTAAATCTATTCCTCTCTTGGTAAGCCCAGACTCTGCCATTGGTGAGTTGTGTAACCTCTTCAATCAATAGGACTGTACTTTCAAATTTTATGTGCTGGCATAGTGGATATTCATTCATCAATTTGCATATGTGGTAAATTTCTCTCCCTTCCCAAATTTTCATTCGTACCTAGTTGCTATCTTATCATATGATGCAAGTGTAACAATCCTTGCCCAATCTACCCTTAATTGCCTCAATTTGTTGCCTTGTAATTTTCTCAAACACTTTGTAAGCAAAGTGCTTCTTGCTAGTTTTTGTCACAGTTTTGATGATTTGTTTAAATGACAATGGATTAAAGCTTCAAGTGTTTATAGAACAATGCAAGAATGGCAATGCTAAGTTCTAAATGCAAGAATGACTTCTTCTTTTTTATTCTTTTCTATGCAATTAGATGAACTCACAAAGCAAACTAATCACTTACAGTGAATGGACATTTAGTCAAACAGTTGGCATGCAACCTACTATCTCAATTCAAATGCTCAAAAGATAACTATAAATGACCAACAACTTGTGATTCTTATTTATATTGATGATTTGATACAATGCTCCACTAGACTAGCCAAGACTCTTGGCATAAACAAGAATTACAATTATATGGTATGCTGGTATGAAGGACGCACATCTACATCTGTAGATATAAACTATACTAAAGGATGAATTGTATGCAATGAACCCTGGTAGGATTGAGGCACCTTGAGAATAGATGAAGGAGCAAGCAATTTCCTAGTGAAAGGATGATCTCCCAAGCCAAATTGAATTTTCCAAGCCAACCACCCATGTTCTAGTCTGATCCCAAATTTAAAAGAATATGAAATGAATATGCATTGCCTTAATTATCTAATATCATCTCCATGCTCCAAGGAAATGGGCACACCAAGCCAAGCAAAGAATTGATGCAAAATGGAACCCCACAAGCAAAAACATCCCTCCTAATGGCATCCTTCCTTGACTATAAATATCTTATTTTTACATCAAATTTCTCTACAAAGCAATATGCTCTCTTAACCAAGGAAAATTGATCGATTTCTTCAAAATTTGCTCCAATTGAGAGGACTGAAATATCACCTCCAAAATGCAACCCTTCAAGAGATATTTCACTCCCTCAGTTATGCTATCAATGGGAGTTATCATTCCCAAAGACAAATTGATTTGCTGCAGGAAACTCTAGGCTCCACCAACATACCACGGCAAAGACAACATCAAATCAGGATAATTCATAATGGCAACCCACACCTCCCTTTATACTCTTTTTTTCCTTCATTTGGGAAGCTTCTAGAAACATCATAATATTTTATTATTATTTTTCCCTTTTAAATTATTATTTCAACCAAATATAAGATCCCATAGTTTCAATTGGATAGAGGATTGGCCACTTTAGCATGTCTTCGATTCAGGGTGCAACTCTGGGTTGACAACAATTTTTTGGCACGCCCAGTGGGACCATAAAAAAGTTTTTTGCATAGAGTTTTCGTAGTAGTGGAGGATATTCATTTGCATCCAATTGCAGATTTCATAGCATCATTTAGGCAATTTGTTCATGCCAAAGGTTACAACAAGATCAATAAGTAAAGGTATTCCTTTTGAATTTGTAACTTATAAAAGAGCAATGTTTAAGAGGGCAAATCCATATCTTCAAAGGGAAAATTTACCTCCCACTCATCCTATCATTCTAGACACTGCAATCTCCACCATCCAAATGGCCGTTAGAAATCAAGTATTTGCTCCATTCAATAGGGGAATTCCATTGAATCTAGCATAGTTAGACAACATTATTGTATCTGCCCTCAAAAGTATTCCATTCTTCTCAAGAGAAAATCAAACAACCCCTACTGAGCATATTAAGGATGTGGTTAATCTTTGTTCAGTTCAGAATGTTGTTGAGGATAATGTTGCTATCGGATTGCTAGCTACTTCTTTCAAAGGAAAAACATTACAATGGTATAGACCCTCCCACTTAGATTTATTTACACCTAGGATGAAATGGGTGCACCCTTAGTTAAACAGTTTGAAGACAAATATGATCACTTATCTTTAGTTGAGCAATTAACTACCATATAGAGAGCTCCTCATGAGTTCATGTCCGATTTTAATCTCAGATTCCAAAAGACATGGGCTAGGATACTAGTTCTGATTAGGCCATCCCTTAAAAATGCATTTCTGTATTTTTTGAAAGCTCTCAATTCTGACATTAGTGTGATGATACAGTCAATGGGTGGTACTACTCTACCAGATGCTTATGAAGTTGCAATAAGGGCATAAAATAGTTTGATACAAGTAGGTAAGCTTTCTCCAAGACCTCCAATGCCTATATTTCTAGAAATAAGTTCTGTACCAACCCTTTAAGTTCCTCAAATTCCATCCTTGACTCCAATTTTAGTACCTCAAGTTCCTATTCCAGCCCCTACTAGTCAATCTAGTGAGATAGGAGAGTTGAAAAATTTGCATTAATCTTTTAGAAATGAAATAGTACAGCTCAAAAGGAAGCAATTTAAGTTGAATAGGCCCTACCAATAGCAAAATCGAAACAATTATTAACCCTTCAAAGATCAAAAGTCTCCTTATTAGGGTTTTAGAGAAAATAGATCACCCTATCAAGCACAAGGAGCCATAACTCTAGCTAAGTCATATGCTGCTCTTGATCCAAATGCTCCTTCCACTTCAAAAGCCATTGTTCCAACCCCACCTCAAAATAATTTGGTGCAAAATTCAGGTTGGCAGCCCTCAAATCTCAATGATGTTCAAAACTAGAACTTGGTATCACCGAATATCACCATGCCACAGATGACACAAGAAGAGTTCTCTTTTCAAAGGGGTTAATATCAAGATACAGGTTTGACATCACAAGGAGTGACTCAAGGCCAGCTTGATGCTATTAATATAAATTCCTAGGTAGATGATCATGTTGCTTTTACTCAAGATGTTAAAACTAACGTTTCAAATGGTCAAGTTGCAGCTATAACCTATCAGAGAATGAAAAGAAGAGTTTTTGAGGCCCAAGCAGTAGAAAATACTTCAAGAGCTCCTAGTATTATTTTTCAAGGTACAAAATAGCAGCTTGCTACTTCCACAGCCCAAAAAAATCAAAATATAGAGGTTAGTAAAGTGCAGCAAATACCTTTAATTCATAAACAACAAGTACCATAGAAAGAGCAATCAAAGGTTAGTGCATCTCAATTCAGTATTTTAGATCAAATGAAAAAGTCTAACATCAACATTATCATGTGGGATTCTCTTTCAATTCTAGGGCAAAAGGATAAACTCATTCAAGAACTTTCAGTTCTTGAATTGTCTCCAAAACTGATTGAGAAAGGTGTTATCTTGACAAATTCAGATCAGTGAACTAAGAAATAGATGCAGCAAGGAGATAAGCTATCAAAAGTGGACAAAACTAAGGTAAAAATGAAGAAAACTCATTTTTATCTTTCTTTGATAGTGGGTGATACTTTGGTTCATAATTGTATGGTGGATAGTGGAGCTAGCAGTATAGTGATGCCTAAACAAATTGCAGACAAGCTTGGATTTGTTTATGAGCCAAATACTAAAAGGGTATTGCAATTGGATGGTTCACCAGCAAAAATAGTATGCACTATCAAAGATTTGAAATTGACATTACATGCATGTCCTAACATTACTATTCAGCAAGACATTGTAGTAGTGGACCTGCCTCCTTATTTTGCTATGTGCTTTTCAAAACATTTCACCTCAAAGATTGGGGGATATTTATCAGCTGATTGGACCTACTTTTTCTTTAGAACCAAATATGGTACAAAGGTAACAATTCATTCAGAGCCTATTGCATGTTTTCATATGGAACCTTACATGCCAAATGCAGTCAATGCAAATTGTATCATCTCAGATGAAATACTACAAACTAGTGATGTAAAAAAGGACTCACCCTTGGATGGAGTTCCAGATTTGTTTCTTGATGAGTGGGCTTCTACCTTGCAAGAGCATGATCCCTACAAGTTGATTGAAGAAGAAGGCCCTAGTGTGTATTGTCTTCATGAGAATAATGCACCAATTCTAGCCATGGTCAAAGAGGATGAATCTAATGAAGGCTTGTGGCAATTATACTTTGATGGATCAAGAAATAAGCATGGGACCGGAGCTAGAATGATGTTAATTTCTCCTACAGAATAATGGTATTTTTCCTCTATTAAATTTTAGTTTGGCTATTCAAACAACGTTATTGAATATGAAGCACTAGTCCATGGTTTGCAGTAGGCTAGCAAGATGAAAGCAAATTGTTTGCAAGTGTTTGGAGATAGTGAACTTGTAGTCCACCAAGTAAGAGGTGTTGACCATTTTGGCCTTGCAGGCCAAAAAAAATGGTCTCCTTCTTTCCCTATTGTTCTGAGTCGTCAGTCTTGAATGTATCCATCTTAATGCAAATGCTCCATTTCCCTTTGTCATAAGTCATGTTCTTATAAAGAGTTGAGAGATCTAAGGCATGTAGGTTTTCAGTTCTATATGGAGCTTATTTCGCTTTGAGAAATTTCCTTGGACAAGCCTTTTGGCAAATGAATGCGCCAATCCAAAGAATGCAAGTCCTTTATAAAGCTCCAAAAGTCAAGTGCCCGCATGGAGGGCAGGCAGGTTGCAAATTGGACCATTCAGCAGGCTCCAAAGGGCAACTTTGGACCCAAAGTGCCCTTGCAAAGGGCAGTGAGAACATTCAAAAAAGAGAAAAAGGCAAAGGATTCCTTCATATTTTTTGTCCAAAGGAAATCCAAAGAAAAGACAAGGGATTCCTTTAGACTTTTGTCTGAGGGAAATCCAAGGAAGAACCAAAGGGTGAATTCCTTCGAACAAAGTCCCCGAAGAAATTCCTTCAAACATTTTGTTTGAAGAAATTTACAAAGAAAGAAACTAAGGCAAATCCCTTCAAACAAATGCTCGAAGGAATTCCTTCGAACAAAAGTCTGAAGGAATTTATTGAAGGAAAAGACTAAAAGAAAGGGCCGAGACTTTGAAGGCAAGATTTCCTTAGGACAAAATGTTCGAAGGAATTCCTTCAGACATTTTGTCCGAAGGAATTACGAAGACAAGGGAAACCCGAATGAGCTCGAAAGACAAGTGCCCTTGCAGAGGGCTCTTAATGACCAAAAAGGGACCTTTTTCATTTTTTTAAAGGGATACCTTCCCTTTGGGAAGGTTTGTTTGCAATGGGCCGAAGGAATAACCAAAGGGATGATGGTCCCAAGCACGTCAACCTTAACATAGTGAACTAGCCATTAGAGTTCAAACGTTCGGTGATGGGCGCATGAACATCAAATTCAAAGCAACAAAATAGCCATTGGTTTTCAAATAGTGACAGGCCCATAGATGTCAATTTTGATGGGATGTGTCAGTCGAGAAAGGAGCCCAAAGAGCCAGGAGGAGACGAAAGATAGCCCCGAGGGCCAAAGAGCCAAGAAAATACAAAGGCCAAGCTTAAATAAATAAAACAGCCCAAGTGGCATAGAAAGCATCGGCACAAGAAGTTATTGCAGTGGATGAAATAGTCTCTACCAAGTGGCCACCAAGGGGAGCGTGGGCATTCAATAGAATGGCCCATTTTCTCTCATTTTACATTAATGAGTAGACAGTCACGTGAACTTCACTAAGAAGTGGCCTTGTCATTAAAATAGACAAAGCAACCCATGCTCTTATAGTGACATTTAATATAGGTTAAGCACCAAAGTTAAGACTGGTGACATCTACAACATGGTTCCTTCAGCAGTTTCATCTTTCCAATGTGTTCAATGCAGTATGGGCTGCCTATTCTTGGAAAGTTCTAAAACTCTTTCTAAAAAAGCTATATATTGTAACCTCTCAGTAGAGGAAGATATCTCTCATTTTGTAAGGTGAAGCCCTGCCAAAATTTTACCTTTGAATCAATAAGAATGTGTTTTACCTCTATATGACTGGTTATACTTTTGAGTGTGTCTATGTGTCAAATCTGTGTTCAGTCATTTTAGCTTGATGCTTTCATAGATTGACACCAACATACCTATTATAGTCAAGATCATTTTTGTAGGTTAATAGGAGTGCTTCATCTGGAGCATAGAAATAGAAGAGGAGTTATTAGACAGTGTGTTCTATAGCACCTATGGTAAGTTCATTTTTTGTGTGTCTTCATTAAGCCCCATGTTAAAGGTCCCTCCAGTCTAGTCTTTTTGTCAGATAAAGTGTCTGTTCACCCTCTTATAGTCTGAAGTGTTAATATAGCTGAGTAGATCAAAAAATCATTTAGTGCATCACTGTTTAGATAGTTTCTATTCTAGTTACATCCTTCTCCCTTTTCACCCCCCCATTGTTAGCAGTAGTAGTGAAAGACCTCAGAGATGCATCAAAGGGAGCTAGCCCTTATCTAGAGATTCTTCCCTCAATTTTTCCAAACTCACAGCAAGAGTGGAGTCTCCATTGTGCCGCGTGGAAGAGAGAAGTCAAGCCTTCTTTCAAGGGTGCAATCCACAGCATCAATAGTTTTTGGCACACCTGGTGGGACCAATTTTAATGCTCAAAAAAGTTCTAGGATTAGTGTTGGTCTTGTTACAGTAATAATGAACCACTAATCCAGCATCTGGCAACTCCATTTTCAAGAACATCAGTCTCTGGTTAGAGATCAGTCTGACATCCCATGCCTAAGGTCACCATAAGATCCTCTATCAAGGGTGTCCCTTTTGAATTAGTTGAGCTCCCATTAAACTCAGCAAGGCGACTGAGGTTTGCAAGGACTCATCCCTATATATCAAGTCATTCTCCCAGACCTGCTATAAAATATACTTACGCAAGAAGACCCCAATAGAACCCTGTTATCACCATGGATTTACTTTTCATAACCTTTAATGGTTAGATCCCATTACACCTTCTACATTATGACCTAATTCTAGGGACATCCCTTAAGAGTGTTCTTCCCTTTAATGGAGAGGGGCCTATTACCACTATTGAGCACATCAAAAATATCACCAACCTCTGTAATATTCATAATGTCACTGAAGAGAACATAAGCATCATTTTGCTGGCGTTGTCTTTTAAGGGTAAGGTTCTAGACTGGTAGCGAACTTTGCCTATGAATTCAGTTGACACATGGAATGAATTAGGCACTCACTTGACAAATAGATTCAAAGAGAAGAGTGACCACCTCTTGCTTACTGAGCAACTAACCACCATGAAAAGAGCTTTACATGAATTCGTGTAGGGTTTCAATACCAGGTTTCAAAAGACCTGGGATAGAATCCCCATTTTGGTAAGGCCGACCCTGAGCTATGATTTTCTCTATTACTTGAAAGCTTTGAACAACGACATTGATGTCATGATATAGTCCATGGGAGGACAAGTGTTTCTAGCTGCCTATGAAATAGCCATAGCCGTTGAAAATTTCTTGGTGCAAGCAAAAAAGATAGCCCTTAGACTTCATATGCCGCTCTTTCCTAAATTGCTACCTCTAGTTCAGACTACTACACCCACCTTAGCTCTTTTGTCTGGCATATAAAAGTCAATTGCTACCTCGCCCAATGACCTTCATGAAGTTAAGAGCTTGTTACAAAGCATGACCAATGAACTATTGGCTCTCAAAAGGCAACAAGCTCAAAACTATCAACCAAATCAGGGATATCAGTAGTTTGAACAAGCAAATAGACCCCCTTTTCAGAATTATAATCAAGGACAAGGTTAATTTGCACAATATAGACCATATCAAGGGTATAATTCAGGCACTCTTTCATCATCCAAAGTTCTTGTGCCCACTCAAAATAATCTGGTACAAGAACAACCTAATTGCGCACCCCTGGGATATGGCCAAAAATACACTGTTTATACAAATGAGATGTCCAGTCAATATATGAATGCACAAGATAATTAGGGAGCTACCCAATTCCCAAGCTTTGAGGCATTAGTACAACCTGGCATGGACAATAAGTAGGCTCAGTCTGATTCCACTGTCATGAATCACATGGAAGGTGAATTTTGTGTAGTCAATTATGTGGACTGTATGAACAACCAAGGTGATTATGTTGCAGCCAACACAAGGTCCAAAAGGAGAGCTATGGAGGAAGCTCAGGCAACTTCCCAAACATTCGTAGCTCCTTCTTTATCACTTATGAACTAGAAATTTCCAAATTATAAGCCACCAGTTGCACCCTCAGCTCCTCAGCCTGTGCCTTAGGCTGCAAGTGCCCCTAAAGAAAACTTAAAAGGGAGCAACCCTCAGATCAATGTGGTAGACCAGATGAAGAAGTTGCACATGAATATCTCTTTGTGAGATTCATTAGTAATGCCAGGACAAAAGGACATACTCTAGAAGGAATTGCATGGGCTAAATGAACCAACTATCCCAACAAAAGTTGATAACATTTTGATCAATGGGCATCCTTTCATAGCAGGCCAAGCAAAGAAGGATGAAAAATTTCCTCCTTTATATCTATCCTTAGTCATAGGATATTTCTTGGTACACAATTACATTATTGATAGTGGGGCAAGCACCTCAGTAATGCCCAAATGCATAGCATATAAGCTAGGACTCAAATACAAAGAGATGACCAAGGGAGTCCTACAACTAGATGGATCACCAGCCAAGACACTAAGAGTGGTACAAGGCTTGAATCTAATGTTGCACACATATCCAACTTTCTCAGTTCCCCACGACATGGTAGTGGCAGATGTCCCTCCCTACTTTGCTATCTGTTTGTCCAAAGATTTCACATCCAAAATAGGTGGGTACCTAGTGGCAAACTAATCTTACATGGTTTTTAGAACCAAATATGGGACTAAATTCAAGATTGAGTCATAGCCAATCCAAAGGGATCATCTAGAGCTGCACTCACTCAAAGTGGTGAATGTCAACTATGCCATCACTGATGAAGAAGAATTCCAGGTTGACCAATCTCTGCCCTCTGCCCTTGAAGGAGTTGCTGCCCTGCTCTTAGATGAATGAGAAAGTGACAACTTTGAACATGACCCATACAAGTTCATAAAAGAGGCAAGTCTTGGAATTTATTGTATGCATGAAAAGGGTACTCTTGTGCTAAATTTGATGAAGGCAAACCAAGAGAGCTCAGGTTTATGGCAACTCTTCTTTGATGGCTCAAGAAGCAAATTGGGAGCTAGTGGTGTAGTGCTAATGTTGCCCTCAAAGGAGAAATACTTCTCAACTTTCAGATTCCAATTTTCCTGCACTTGAAATGTTGCAGAATGAGTCCCTCATTCATGGTTTGGATTGGGCAAGGAAGAGAGGAATTAAAGAATTGCAGGTTTTTGGAGACAGTGAGTTAATCATAAATCAGGAGAGAGGCCAAAATCTAACAAAGAATTACTTGCTTAAGTCTTACAAGCATAGGGTGTGGGACTTGGTGGAGATTTTCCTTGCTTTTAATGTTAATTCCATCCAAGAGAGCAGAATAAGCAAGTGGACAAACTAGCAGCAGTTGGTGCCTAGTTTAACATCCCCAAGGAGATAGGGTGAGACAACAGTTTGTGCCATTTGAAAGTGGTAATCAGACCCTCTGTGCCTGGTAATGTCACTAATTGGTAGGTGTTTGATAGTGATCGACAGATAGCACTCTTCTTGTAAGAGGAGGCTGAGTTTGCCTCTAAAAATCAAGCCAAGCTACAATAGTAGTATGATGGCCAGATTGTTCCGCTAAAGAACAACAAACTTCCCAAGGCTTGGTCACTCTCGAAAGCATCTTCAACGAGGATGACCAACTGAAAAATGACAAAGCAAGCATCACTATGGAGAAAGAAAACTATGAAAAAGTTGAAATATTAAAAAATAGGCTGCTTGCACTTGGGAAGGTATGTACAGATCATGAAAGACATGCTTTCATTTTTTTGTGCCAAGAATTTGCCAATGTTTTTGCTTGGGAGTATAGCAATTTGAAGCGTTTTGACCCAAGCTTGGCCCAACACACCATTGAGCTGGAGGAAGGTGCCAAGCCCATCAAACAAAAACAAAGGCTTGTCAATCCAAAGATTGAGCCTCTCATGTGAAAGGAACACACCCAACTGATTGAGTCCAGGATCATATTTCCCATCAAACACTCTTCTTGGCTGGCCAATCTAGTCCATGTTAAGAAAAAGAATGGGGAGATCAGACTATGTGTGAATTTTAGAGACCTCAATAGAGTCTTGTTGAAAGATCACTATCCTCTCCCAAGTATGGAGCAGATCCTCCAAATGGTGATAGGTAGCGAACATTTCTCCCTCCTAGATGGGTACTCAGGGACAATCAGATTCTAGTGCAAGACTGTGATAAGTATAACATAGCCTTCACTACCAAGTGGGGAATGTTTGCTTACCAAAAAATGCCATTCGGATTATCGAATGCTGGAGCGACCTTTCAGTGAGCCATGGATATGGCTTTCTAGGGCCTGATAAATAAAATTGTACTAGTCTATCTTGATGATGTGATAGTGTTTTTTAAGGAGGTAGGCCAACATTTGAAGCACCTTAGGCAAATCTTTGAGAGGTGTAGAGAGTTTGGTATCTCACTCAACCCAAAGAAATGTGTGTTCATTATTCATGAAGGTAAAATCCTTGGCCATGTTGTTTCAAAAGGGGGCTTGACCATTGATCCAGAAAGAGCCCTCGCCATCCTATCATTGTCCTTGCCTAAGCATAAGAAATGTTTGCAAAGCTTCTTCGACAGAATAAATTTCATTAGGAGATTTATCCAAAATTTTGCTGAGATGGTCAAGCCACTGACCTCCATGTTGAAGAAAAAAGAAAAGTTTGCATGGATAGTGAAAAGGAAGGATAGTTTTGAAGGGATCAAGTAGGCTATTGCTCAGGTTCCTACCTTGACCAGTCCTAATTTCTCCAAGGATTTCAACCTTTACACCTTCAAGAATGAAGAGGTAATCTCTGCCATGCTTACCCAAGCAAATGATGAAAACCTTGAACAGAGTCTTGTGTTCTTTAGCCAAGGTCTAGAAGGTTTTGAAATCAGGTACACATATGTTAAAAAGCAAGTCCTTGCAATCATACGAAGCCTAAATAAATTTAGACATATGCTATCCAACAACAAGGTTCATCTCATGGTGCCCCATCCCAGTGTCAAAGATTTCTTGATCAGCCGTGATTTAAATTAAAAGAGAGCGGGGTGGATCATGAAAGTAATGGAATATGATGTGGACATTAAAACCACCAAGTTGGTAAGGGGAAAAGGCCTATGTGAACAACTTGATACAGACCTTAAATAGCATAAAGAGGACATTTTGCTAATCCATGATGAAGCTGCAGCAGAAGAACCAATAGTCATGAAGGATTGGGCATCAAACATGAAACATTTCCTTCTCACCGGTGAGTGCCCACAGGGCCTTAATAGGACTAAGAGGAGGTATTTGAGACTCCAATATCTCCCTTACATCTTGATTGATGGGGTTTTGTTCAGAAGGGATTTTTCAAGACTACTCTTGAGGTGCATAGACTTGTTGACGCAGTGGATTGTACCCTTGACAGGAGGATGATCTCCTGTCTTCCACGCATCACAATGGAAACTCCTCTCTTGCCTGTGGGTCTAGAAAAACTAAGGGGAGAGTCTCTAGATAAGGGCTATCTCCCTCTGATGCATCTAAGTTATTCTAGTAATGTTGCTAATACATACATACATACATACATACATATATATATATATATATAATGGGGGGGTTGAAAATGGAGAAGGATTATTGAAAGACAGAACCTAACCTAAGTTGGTGATGCACCAAACAAGTTTGATCTACTTATACTCACACTTTGAACCATAAAAACACATACATAAACTTTAACTAGTAAAAGGACCCAACTGCAGGAAGCTTGACAAGGAGGCTTTAATGGAAACACATAGAAAAGGAACTTACCATAGGTGCTATACGGAAAACACATTGTCTAGTAACCTCCTTCTACCTCTGTGCTCCAGATATAGCTCTTCTTGTCACCTGTAGGAATGGTGCTTTGTATATACTAGGTGTGTTGGTATCAAGCATGTGAAATCATTAAGAAAGAAATGACTAAACACAAAGCTAGCACTCATACACACTCAGAGATATATCCAACCAGAATAGAGGTAAAAATGCGTATTCCATTGACTCTAGGTGAAAATTGGTAGGGCTTCGCCTTACAACATGAGAGATATCTTTTTCAAAATGAGAAGTTACAATATATATAGAGAAGAAGAAAATAAAAGCACCCTTTTTGGAAAAGACTTTGGTGCCCTTTGACAAGTGGCCCACGTGTGCTGAGAGGGTTGGGAAGAGGAAGTTGCTGAAAGAGAATGTTGTGTCGGCTCTAATTTTGACTTCAGGCATTTAAAAAAACATAGGCCACACTGTTTGTCTACAAACAAGACCATTCCTTAAAGGCATTTACACGGTTTGTCTGCTCATTAATGCAAAGTGGAGAAAAATGGGTTGTGCCATTCACTATTTGTGCCCCTTGATGATCACTTGGCAAGCATTGTGTCAACCGCTAGAGTAACTCCTTGAGTCAACACCTTCCTTTGCCACTTGGACTATTTTGTCCGTTTTTGCACTTAGCTCTTTTGTCTTTTCTTGGGTTTGTCTTTTCTGTCTCCTTCAACCCTTGAGGGCTATCTTATACTACTTCTTTGGTTCTTTGGACTCTTTCATCAGCAGGTCACTGAGTTCATTCTTAACTTTTGTCTGTTCCCAGTATCGTCTTTTCCTAGTTTTGTATTTTGTTATTTTTTGTCTCTTCCTCTCTTAGCTCTTTGGGCTCCCTTCTGGTTGGCACTCAAGTATTTAAAGATCAACGGCTATTTCATTGCTATAAAATTGACATTCACGGGATCATCACCATTTGAAAGCCAACGGTTAGTTCATGGTGCCCAACTTTGACGTCCGTGAGCCCGTCACCCTTTGGTCAATTCCTTCAGCTTTTTCCTTTGCTTCGGCTTTTGTTTCCTTTCCTTCAGGATTTTATCTTTGGAACCTCCTGAAGGTAAGGTGTCCCTTCAAGCCTTGAGAAAGGTCCTTTCGGTAGCCGAGAGTCCCCCACAAGGGCACCTGCCCTTCGGGGTCCTTTGACAGCCTTGCTCTTTAAATCCTTCAGACAGAATGTCTGAAGGAATTCCTTCAGACATTTTGTTCGAAGGATATCTTCCTTTGAATTCCTCGCTTATTCTCTCAGGCCCTTTTTTCTTTCGGGTGAATTCCATCAGACAAAATTTTGAAAGAATTCCTTTGAGCTTTTGTCCAAAATAATTCATCTTGTCCTTTGCCATGGGATTTTCCTCTGAAAATTTTTCTTTAAACAAAATGTCTGAAGGAATTCCTTTGGACATTTTGTCTGAAGAAATTTTGCCTTCACTTTTCCTTCTATCTTTGCCTTACAGAAATTTCCTTGAGACAAAAAGTTTGAAGGAATTCTTTTCCTTGGTCTTTCTTTCGTTTAAGTGCTTTCCTGCCCTCTGCAAGGGTACTTTAAGCTCAAAACTACCTTGTGGACTTTTGTGATGGTCCATTTTGCTCATCGCCTGCCCTCCACAAGGTTGTTTGGTCTCCAAACTTGCTTTTTGGAAAAGTTACAAAGGTCCTTTTGTCGCCTAAGTGCCCTCTGCAACCTGCTGGAATGGACCAATTTGTGCTCGACTACCCTCTAAAAGGGCATTTGTCCTTTGGACTTTGGAAGACTCCTTTGAAATTTTTGATTAAACCATTGATTGAACCAACCCATTTGAAACAACTCATTGAACCAATCACTTGAACTGACTGAACTAAACCAACTCATTGAACCAACTAAACTGAACCAACTCATTGAACCAATTGAACTGAACCAACTCATTAAACCAATTGAACTGAACCAACTCATTAAACCAATAATGGTTCAAAGTTTAAGTTCAAAATTCTTGGAAAGATCATGCCATTAGACCCCAACATCGAACCACTGAACTGGTTCCTCCTTTTGCCGAAAGACTTGTGCAAAATCAGATTTTGAACTGGCTTAGAATAGTAGGGGAAGAAGAAAACCGATTTTGGCCTGCAGGGCCAAAATGGACAACAAAATGGTGATTCCCAGGGTAAGCATGCCAGTTATGCTTAGAAAATAGTAGCCTCAAAGTCCATTGGGCATAGAGTCAAGATGCAGCTTTGAAAGAGTTAGCAACCACCTTGAGATATCCAAGAATCAATCACAAAGGTTTTACCCCTAAAAGGAAATGAAAACACACACAATACTAAGAAAACTACTAACATGTGCAAAAGCACTTAGGGAAAATAGGGAAAAAATAAGAAAAATATATACATGATGGGAGAAGGGCTCAGTGATAATGCTTAAGATGTATCCCATTAACTAGTAGGATATTTCTTCACCATCTAACTTGGAGAGTTGGAATGCATTGTGTTGTTTGCACTGAGTGATGATGTATGGACCACTCCATAGGGCATCAAACTTCGTGTGCTTCCTAGGCTTAGCTCGGTTCGTATCCCATTTCAAGATGATGTCTCCTTCAAAGAAATTTTTTTACAAAGATTTCTTGTTGAAGTGTTTCTTCGTCTGCTACTAGAAGCTGGTCATAAAATCCATAGCCTGGTCCCTTGTCTCTTAGAGCTCTATCAACTTGCATAGCCTAACCTCTATGATGTTTCCTTCCAACTGTAGCTGGTGAGCAAGGTCCAAGGCTAGCAACTCAAGTGAAATAAGAAGCCTAGATTCCCTTTCATACACGAGCGTGTATGGTGAATTACCAATTGCTCTCTTTGGAGTAACCATATCTTCCCATAGGTTCATTTACAACTTGGCATGCCAAGTCCTCTGATTTTCCTCCATTGTCTTCTTGATAATCTTGATCAGATTCTTATTCATGGACTTAGCGAGCCCGTTCCCTTTTGGGTAGTAGTTAGATGAAGTGCTAAGATAGATACCATATCTCAACGCCCATTCATTTGTTTTAGTTCCCAAAAAAGCAAAAGCATTATCTGATATGACGGTAGCTAGAACTCCAAACCTTGCCACCAAGTCTTCATAAAAATTCAGGACTGCACTTTCATTGGCTTCCTTCAAAGTGACAACCTCTACCCATCTTTTGAAGTAATTTATGGTGGTCAGGGCCCACTTGTGTCCAGCATTGGAGGGAGGGTTAATCATCTCTATATAGTCAAGGCCCCATTGCATGAATGGCTGCTCCACCTAAATAGACATTAAAGGCATGGCAGCTAGCCGTTGCTTCCCATCAAAGAGCACACACTTCTGGCACTTTTGTACCTAGGCATGGGTGTCTCTGAATAGAGTAGACCAAAATTAACTAGCGCTCATTATTTTTGTAGTTGTAGGCCTAGGAGCAAAGTGACCACTAGTTGGCCCATCATGGAACTCAGACAACACCCTGTAGGCCTGACTTAGGTCTATGTACCTTAAAAAGACTCCTGATAGATCCCTTTTGAACAGCACTCCATCAATCAAGAAATAAGGGAGAGATTGGAGTCTGAAGTATCTCTTCTTCATCCTATCAAGGCCCTGTGGGCACTCAACAGTGAGAAGGAAATACCTCAAGTCTGATGTCTAATCCTTCATAATAGCTAGTTCTTCTGATGTAGTTGCATCATGAATCAGCAAACTATCCTCCTTTTTCTATCTAAAGTTTGCACCAAGGTGTTCACACAGGCCTCTCCCTCTTACCAGCTTGGTGATCTTAATATCCACATCATATTCCATTACCTTAGTGATCCACCCTGCTATCTTTTCATTCAGGTCACGATTGGTCAAGAAATCCTTGATGCCGAGATGTGGAACCATGAGGTGAATTCTATTGTTGGACAACATATGCCTAAATTTCTTCAGAATCCATATGACTGCAAGGACTTGCTTCTCCACATATGTATACCTGACCTCAAAACCCTCTAGGCCTTGGGTAAAAAATGCAAGTGGTTACTCAAGGTTATCACCATTCACTTGGGTAAGCATGGTGGAGATTACCTCTTCATTTTCAAAGGTGTAGGGGTTAAAACTCTTGGTGAAGTTAGGACTGATCAAGGTAGGAGCTTGGACAATATCCTACTTGATCTTTTCAAAGCTATCCCTCCTTTGCGTTGTCCACGCAAACTTCTCATCTTTCTTTAGCATAGAGGTTAATAGCTTAACTACCTTCACAAAATTTGAAATAAATTTCTAGATGAAATTTATTTTGCCGAAGAAGCTCTGTAGGCCCTTCTTGTGTTTAGCAAAGACAACTCCAAGATGGAGCGAACTCTCTCTGGATCAATGGTCAAGCCTTCCTTGGAAACAATGTGGCTAAGGATTTTACCCTCATGGACAATGAACATGCATTTATTTAAGTTGAGAGAGATACTAAACTCTCTACACCTCTCAACGATTTGTCTGAGGTGTTTTATGTGTTTGCCCGCCTCCTTAGAGAATACTGTCACATCATCAAGATACACTAGTACAGTGTTATTTATCAGGGCTCAAAAGGCCATGTCCATGGTTCGCTAAAAGGTGGCACTAGCATTGGATAGTCTGAATGGCATTTTCCTATAAGCAAATGTCCCCCATTTGGTAGTGAAGGTTGTCTTGTACTGGTCATAGTCTTGTACCAAAATCTGATTATAACCTGAATACCCATCTAGGAGAGATAAATGCTCGCTGCCTGTCACCATTTGAAGGATCTGCTCCATGCTTGGGAGAGGATAATGGTCTTTCAAAGAGACTCTATTGAGGTCTCTAAAATCTATGCATAATTTGATCTCCCCATTCTTTTTTCAGATAGGAACAAGATTGGCCAGCCAAGAGGAGTGTTTGATGGAAAATATTATCCTAAACTCAATCAACTTGGTGAGTTCCTTTCGCATGAGAGGTTTAATCTTTGGGTTGATAGGCCTTTGCTTCTACTTGATTGGCTTGGCACCTTCCTCTAGTTCAATGGTATGTTGGGCCAAACTTGGGTCGAAACCTTTCAAATCGCTATATTCCCAAGCGAAGACATCAGCAAACTCTTGGCACAACAAGGTGAAGGCCTACCTTTCATGGTCCATGCACACTTTCCCAAGTGCAAGAAGCTTATCTTTGAATATTTCAACCTTTTTATAGTTCTCCTCCTTCATTGTGATGCTTACCTTATCACTTTTCAATTGGTCATCTTCATTGAAGATACTCTCTAGAGTGACCAAGCCTTTGGAAAGTTTATTGTTCTTCAGCTAAACAATTTTGCTGCCTTATTGCTGTTGTAGCTTAGTCTAGTTTTTAGCAGCAAACTTAGCTTCTTCTTACAATAAGAGTGTTATTTGCTGGTCATTGTCAAACACCTACCAGTTAGTAATGTTGTCAGGTACAGAGGGCCAGATTACTACCTTCAAGTCGCATGAACTGTGGTCTTGACCTATTTTCCTAGGGATATCAAACTGGGCACCAACTACTACCACCCTATCTACTTGCTTGTTCTGCTCTCTAGGAATAGAGATAACATTGAAAGCAAGGAAAATCTCTACTAAGTCCCATACCCTGTGTTTGTAGGACTTAAGCAAAGAATTCTTTGTCAAATTTTGGCCTCTTACTTGATTGACAATCAGTGCACTATCACCAAAAACCTGCAGCTCTTTGATTCCTCTTTTCCTCACCCACTCCAAACCATGGATGAGGGATTCATACTCTGTAACATTGCTTGTGCAAGAAAATTGAAACCTAAAAGCTGAAAAGTATTTTTCCTTTGAAGGAGAAACTAGCACCACTCTACCACCAGCTCCCAATTTACTTCTTGAGCCATCAAAGAACAACTGCCATAAACTTGAGCTTTCTTGGCTTGCTTTCATCATATTTGGTACAAGAGTACCCTCTTCATGCATATAATAAATCCCAAGGCCTGCCTCTTATATGAACTTGTAAGGATCATGCTCAAAGTTGTCACTTCCCCATTCGTCTAAGAGTAGCTTAGCAACTCCTTCAAGGGCAGAGGATGGAGATTGATCCACTTAAAATTCTTCTTGGTCAATAATAGCATAGATGACATTTACTGCCTTGAGCAAGTATGGTTCCAAATGATCTCTGTGGAGTGGCTCTGATTCAATCTTAACCTTAGTCCCATACTTGGTTCTAAAAACTAGATAAGACTAGTTTGCTGCTAGGTAGCCACCTATCTTGGATGTGAAATCCTTGGACAAGCAAATAGCAAAGTAAGGAGGGACATCCACCACTGCCACATCATGAGGAACTAAGAAGGTCAGGCAGGTGTGTAGCATCAAGCTTAAACCCTTCACCACTCTAACTATCTTTGTTGGTGTTCCATCCAACTGCAAGACTCCCTTAGTCATTTCTTCATATTTTATCCCCAGCTTATCAGCTATGCATTTGGGCATTACTGAGGTGCTTCCTCCACTGTCAATGATGTAATTATGCACCAAGAAATCTCCTATGACCAAGGATAAATAAAAAGGGGGAACCTTTTCCTCTTTCTTAACTTGGCTTGATGTGGAAGGTTACCCATTCATGATCAAAACGTTATCAACTTTTGTTGGGATAGCTTGTTCATTCAGCTCATGTAATTCTTTTTACAGCATGTCCTTTTGTTATGGTATTGATAATGAATCCCATAAGGAGAATTTCATGTGCAGCTTCTTCATTTGGTCTACCACATTGACTCGAGGGTTGCCTTCTTTCAATTTTTTTTGGAATTATTTACAGCCTGAGGCATAGGCCAAGGAGTTGAAGGTGTAACCAGAGGTCTGAAGTTTGGAACCTTTTGGTTTACATGTGATGAAGAAGGTGGTGTTGACATTTGGGAAGCTATTTAAGCTTCTTCCATTGCTCTCCTTTTAGACCTTGTGTTGGCTGCAACATATTTGCCCTGATTGTTTGCACTACCCACGTAAATGACTGCATAGAACTCACCCTCCAAGTGATTCATGAGAGTAGAATCGAGTTGAGTCTAACTGTTGCCCATGCTAGGTTGTACTGAAGCCTCAATTGAAGCTTGGAAATTTGGTGGCTGCCTGATTGTATTGTACATTTGTGTAGTCACTCAACATTTCATTCGTATAAATAGCCTAATCTTGACCATATCCCATGGTTGAGCAACTAGGTTGTTCTTGTACTAGATTGTTTTGAGCAGGCACTAGACCCTTGGATGATGAAGGGGCACCTGGATTGTAGCCTTGAAAAGGTCTGGCCTATGTAAACTGACCCTGCCCTTGATTGTAATTCTAGAAAGGGGGTCTATTTGCTTGCCCATACTGTTGATATCCTTAATTTGGTCAATTTCCTTGAGCTTGCTGCCTTTTAAGAGCCACTAGATAATTTGTTATGCTTTGTAACAGGGTTTTGACTTCATGGAGGTCATTAGATGAAGTAGCAGTTGGATTTTTTATGCCAAGCAGAAAAGCCAAGGTGGGTGCAGTAGTTTAAATTGGAGGCAGCAATTCAGGGAAGAGTGGCATATGAGGCCTAGGAGCCATTTTTCCAACCTGCACTAGGCAATTCTCAGCTGCTATAGCTATGTCATAGGCGACAGGCAACACATGTCCTCCCATGGATTGTATCATAACAATGATGTCACTATTCAATGCTTTCAAATAATAAAGGAAAACATAGCTCAGAGTCGGCGTTACCAAAATGGGGATTCTATCCCATGTCTTCTGAAACTGAGTGTTGAAATCTTGCATGAATTTATGTGGAGCTCTTTTCATAGTGTCAGCTGCTCAGTAAGTGAGATGTGGTCACTCTTCTCCCCAAATCGGTTCGTTAAAAGGGTGGCCAATTCATTCTAGGAATCGACTAAATTCATGGGCAAAGTCCCATACCAGTCTAGAACTTTGCCCTTGAAAGACAATGCTAGCAATCTGATCACAATGTTTTCCTCTATGACATTGTGAATATTGTAGAGGTTAGCAATATTTTTGATGTGTTTGATAGCAGTAATGGGCCCCTCTCCATTAAAGGGAGGCACACTTTTAAGGACTGCTCCTAGAATTGGGTCATAATGCTGGAGATTCAAAGGACTCTGACCATGAAAGGCCATAAAAGGTAAAGCCATAGCTATGACAGGATTCAATCAAGGCCTTCTTGCGTAGGTGTATCTTATAGCAGGTCTGGGAAAGTGATTTGTTGAATAAGGATGGGTTTTTTCAAACCTTATTCATTTTGATAAGTTCAAAGGCAATTCAACAAATTCAAAAGGGACACCTCTAGTAGCAGATCATGTGGTGATTTTAGTCATAGGAGTTCAGACTGGTCTTTGGTTAGAAACTAATGTTCTTACCAGCGGAGTCGCTAGATGCTGAAAATGGTTGATTTTGCTATAACAGGACCAACATCAATCCTAGAACTTTGCTAAGTGTTAAAACTTGGTCCCACCAGGCATGCCAAAAACTATTGACACAGTGAATTGCACCCTTAATAGGAGGATGATCTCTTGTCTTCCACGCATCACAATGGAAACTCCTCTCTTGCCTGTGGGTCTGGCAAAACTGAGGGGAGAGTCTCTAGATAAGGGCTAGCTCCCTCTGATGCATTTGAGTTATTCCAGTAATGTTGCTAATATATATATATATATATATATATATATATATATAATGGTGGGGTTGAAAAGGGAGAAGGATTAATGAAAGAACCTAACCTAAGCTGGTGATGCACACCAAACAAGTTTGATCTACTCATACTCACACTTTGAACCATAAAAATACATATATACACTTTAACTGGTAAAAGGACCAGACTACAGGAAGCTTGATAGGGAGGCTTTAATGGAAACACATAGAAAAGGAACTTACCATAGGCACTGTAGGGAAAGCACACTGTCTAATAACCTCCTTCTGCCTCTGCACTCCAGATACAACTCTTCTTATCACCTGCAAGAATGGCATTTTGTATATACCAGGTTTGTTGGTATCAAGCTTGTGAAAGCATTAAGAAAGAAATGACTAAACGCAAAGCTGGCACTCATACACACTTAGAGATATATCCAACTAGAATAGAGGTAAAAATGTGTATTCTATTAACTCCAAGTGAAAATTGGTAGGGCTTCACCTTACAACATGAGAGATATCTTTCTCAAAATGAGAAGTTACAATATATATAGAGAAGAAGAAAATAAAAGTGCCCTTTTTGGAAAAGACTTTGGCACCCTTTGACAAGTGGCCCACATGTGCTGAGAGCATTGGGAAGAGGGAGCTACTGAAAGAGAATGTTGTGTCAACTCTAATTTTGACTTCATGCATTTAAAAAAACATAAGCCACACCATTTGTCTACAAACAAGACCACTCCTTAAAGGCATTTATGCAGTTTGTCTGCTCATGAATGCAAAGTGGATAAAAATGGGTAGCATTGTTCACTGTTCATGCCCTTTGATGACCACTTGGCAGGCACTGTGTCAACTGCTGGAGTAACTCCTTGAGTCGACACCTTCCTTTGCCACTTGGACTGTTTTGTCCATTTCTGCACTTGGCTCTTTTGTCTCTTCTTGGCTTTGTCTTTTCTATCTCCTTTGGCCCTCGAGGGCTATCTTCTGCTACTTCTTTGGCTCTTTGGGCTCTTTCATCAACAGGTCACTGAGTTCATTCTTAACTTTTGTCTTTTCCCAACGTCGTCTTTTCCTAGTTTTGTCTTTTGCTAGTTTTTGTCTCTTCCTCTCTTAGCTCTTTGGGCTCACTTTTGTTTGGCGCTCAAGTATTTAAAGATCAATGGCTATTTTATTGCCATAAAATTGACGTTCATGGGCCCGTCACCATTTGAAAGCCAACGACTAGTTAATGGTGCCCAACTTTGATGTCTGTGGGCCCGTCAACCCTTGGTCAATTCCTTCAGCTTTTTCTTTTGCTTTGGATTTTGCTTCCTTTCCTTCGAGATTTTGTCTTTGGAACCTCTCGAAGGGAAGGTGTCCCTTCAGGCCTTGAGAAAGGTCCTTTCAACAGCTGAGAGTCCCTCGCAAGGGCACCTGCCCTTCGGGGTCCTTTGACGGCCTTGTTCTTTAAATCCTTCAGATAAAATGTTTGAAGGAATTCCTTTAGACATTTTGTCTGAAGGATTTAAAGAGCAAGGCCCCTTCATACATTTTGTTCGAAGGATATCTTCCTTTGAATTCCTCGCTTATTCCCTCAGGCTCTTTTTTCTTTCAGGCGAATTCCTTCAGACTTTTATCTAAAAGAATTCATCTTGTCCTTTGCCATGGGATTTTCCTTCGAAAAGTTTTCTTTAGACAAAATGTTCAAAGGAATTCCTTCGAACATTTTTTTCGAAGAAATTTTGCCTTTGTTTTTCCTTCTATCTTTGCCTTGCAGAAAATTCCTTCAGACAAAAATTCTGAAGGAATTCTTTGCCTTGGTCTTTCTTCCCTTTAAGTGCTTTCCTACCCTCTGCAAGGGTACTTTAAGCTCAAAGCTACCCTACAAAATTTCATGATTGTCCATTTTGCTCATCACCTGCCCTCCGCAAGGTTGTTTGGTCTCCAAACTTGCTTTTCAGAAAAGTTACAAAGGGCATTTTGTCACCTAAGTGCCCTCTGCAACCTATTGGAATGGACCAATTTTTGGTTGACTGCCCTCCGAAAGGGCACTTGTCCTTTGGGCTTTGGAAGACTCTTTGAACTTTCTAATTGAATCATTACTTGAACCAACCCATTTGAAACAACCTATTGAACCAATCACTTAAACTGACTGAAATGAACCAACTCATTGAACCAACTGAATTGAACCAACTCATTGAACCAATTGAACTAAACCAACTCATTGAACCAATAATGGTTCAAAGTTAAAGTTCAAAATTCTTGGAAAGATCATGCCATTGGACCCGACGTCAAACCACTAAACTGGTTCCTCATTTTGCCAAAATACTTGTGCAAAATCAAATTTTGAACTGGCTCAGAACAACATGGGAAGGAGACCAATTTTGGCTTGTAGGGCCAAAATGGTCAACAAGACTCAAGTCAGGTTGACAAGATACTATCCGAGTTTCATGGCAGGCTAGCTGGTGGTCATTTTTCTCCTAAGCCTATAGCTGTAAGAATTATGAGAGCTAGTTACTTCTGGCCCACTTTATTCAAAGACACCCATGCATGGGTATGAAAGTGCCAGAAGTGTGCCTTCTTTGATGGAAAGCAACAACTAGCTCCAATGCCTCTACAACCTATTTAGGTAGAACAACCATTCATGCAATGGGGCTTTGAATTCATAGGGATGATCAACCCTCCTTTCAGTGTTGGCCACAAATGGGTCTTGACTATTATAGACTACTTCATGAGATGGGTATAAGCTGTTGCTTTGAAGGAGGCCAAGAAAAGTGTAGTTCTGGACTTTTATGAAGGTTTGGGGACAAAGTTTGGAGTCCCAGCTACCATCATCTCAGATAATGCATTGGCTTTCTTGAGAACCAAAACAAGCGAGTGGGCGTTGGGATACAAAATCTACCTTAGCACTTCTTCCAACTACTATCCACAAGGAAATGGGTTGGCTAAGTCCACCAACAAGAATCTGATCAAAATTATCAAAAAAACAATGGAAGAAAATTAGAGAACTTAGCACGCCAAGCTAAAAATAGCCCTGTGGGCAGACAGAGTCACTCCAAAGAGGGCAGTTGGCAATTCACCATACATGCTTGTGTATGGAAGGGAAGCTAGACTCCCTATTTCACTTGAATTGCCAACCTTGGATCTTGCTCATCAGCTGCAATTAGAAGAAGGCAACAACATAGAGGTTAGGCTTTGTGAATTGATGGAACTTCAGGAGACAAGAGACCAAGCCATGGTTTCTATGACCAACTGTCAACAATAAACAAAGCATTTTGATAAGAAATCCTCATCAAAAGGCTTTTCAGAAGGCAACATTGTCTTAAAATGGGATGACGATCGAGCTAAGCCTAGAAAACACACTAAGTTTGATGCCCTATGGAGTGGTTTGTATGTCATCACTCAGTTCAAGTAGCACAATGCATTCCAACTCTCTAGGTTGGATGGTGAGGAACTGCATATCCCAGTTAATGGGATATATCTTAAACACTGTCATTGAGCCTTCTCTCATTATGTACACATTTTTCCTATTTTTTCCCTATTTTTCCTAAGTGTTTTTGCGCATGTTCGTAGTTTTTTATCCTTGTGTGTGTTTTATTTACCATTTAGGGGTAAAAGCTTCATGTTGATTCTTTAATCTCTCAAGGTTATTGTCAAACTTTTTCAGCTATATTCTGACTTCGTGCCCAACAGACTTGTAGGCTACCAGTATTCCTAAGCATAGCATGCATGCTTCCTTTGAGAATCGCCAAATTTGTTGACCATTTTGGTCCTGCAGGCCCCAAAAAAAACCCGATCTCCTTCTTTCCCTACTATTATGCGCTGTCAGTCTTGAATGTATCCACCTTACTGCAAATGCTCCATTTCCCTTTGTAATAAGTCCTGTTCTTATAAAGAGTTGAGAGATCTAAGGCCTGTAGGTTTTCAGTTCAATATGGAGCTTATTTTGCTTTGAGCAATTTCCTTGGACAAGCCTTTTGGAAAAGGAATGGGCCAATCCAAAGAATGCAAGTCCTTTATAAAGCTCTGAAATTTAGGTGCCCTCGCAGAGGGTAGGCAAGCTGTAAATTGGACCATTCAACAGGCTCTGAAGGGAAACTTCAGACCCAAAGTGCCCTTGCGGAGGGCAGTGAGCACATTCAAGAAAGAGAAAAAAGTAAAGGATTCCTTCAGATTTTCTGTCCGAAGGAAATCTAAAGAAAAGACAAGGGATTCCTTTGGACTTTTGTCTAAAGGAAATCCAAGGAAGAACAAAAGGGTGAATTCCTTCGGACAAAGTGCCCGAAGGAATTCCTTTGGACATTTTGTCCGAAGAAATTCACAAAGAAAGAAACCAAGGCAAATTCCTTCGGACAAATGCTTGAAGGAATTTATTGAAGGAAAAGACTGAAAGAAAGGGCTAAGACTTTGAAGGGAAGATTTCCTTCAGATAAAATGTCTGAAGGAATTAAGAAGACAAGGGAAACCTGAATGAGCCCGAAAGACAAGTGCCCTTGTGGAGGGCTCTCAACAACCAAAAAGGGACCTTTTTCATTTTTTCAAAGGGACACCTTCCCTTTGGGAAGGTTTGTTTGTAAAGGGCCAAAGGAATAACTAAAGGGATGATGGTCCTGAGCATGCCAACCTTAACATAGTGAGCTAGCCATTGGAGTTCAAATGTTCAGTGATAGGCGCGCGAACGTCAAATTTAAGGCAACAAAATAGCCGTTGGTTTTCAAATAGTGACAGGCCCATAGATGTCAATTTTGATGGGATATGTTAGCTGAGAAAGGAGCCCAAAGATCTAAGAGGAGACGAAAGATAGCCCCAAGGGCCAAAGAGCCAATAAAATACAAAGGGCAAGCACATAATAAATATAACAGCCCAAGTGGCACAAAAAGTGTCGGCATAAGAATTTATTGCAGTGGATGAAATAGTCTCTACCAAGTGGCCACCAAGGGGAGTGTAGACATTCAATAGAATGGCCCATTTTTCCTCATTTTACATTAATGAGTAGACAGTCACGTGATCTACACTGAGAAGTGGCCTTGTCGTTAAAATAGACAAAGCAACCCATGATCTTACAGTGACATTTAATACAGTTTAAGCACCAAAGTCAAGATTGGTGACATCTACAGCAAGTTTCCTTCAGCAGTTTCCTCTTTCCAATGTGCTCAATGCATTATGGGCCGCTTATTCTTGGAAAGTGGCAAAACTCTTTCTAAAAAATCTATATATTGTAACCTCTCAGTAGAGGAAGATATCTCTCATTTTGTAAGGCAAAGCCCTGCCAAATTTTACCTTTGAATCAATAAGAATGCATTTTACCTCTATTTGACTGGTTATAATTTTGAGTGTGTCTATGTATCAACTCTGTGTTTAGTCATTTTAGCTTGATGCTTTCATAGATTGACACCAACATACCTATTATAGTCAAGATATTTTTTGCAGGTTAATAGGAAGTGCTTCATTTGGAGCATAGAGACAGAAGAGGAGTTATTAGATAGTGTGTTTTGTAGCACCTGTGGTAAGTTCATTTTTTGTGTGTCTTCATTAAGCCCCATGTTAAAGCTCCCTACAATCTAGTCTTTTCGTCAGATAAAGTGTATGTTTGCCCTCTTCTGGTCTAAAGTGTTAATATAGCTGAGTAGATTAAAAAATCATTTGGTGCATCATCATTTAGATAGTTTTTATTCTGGTTATATCCTTCTCCCTTTTCACCCACTCTATTGTTAGCAGTAGTAGTGAAAGACCTCAGAGATGCATCAAAGGGAGCTAGCCCTTGTCTAGAGATTCTTCCCTCAATTTTTTCAAACTCATAGCAAGAGTGGAGTCTCCATTGTGCCATGTGGAAGAGAGAAGTCAAGCCTTATTTCAAGGTGCAATCCACAACGTCAACAAGAGGTTTGAATATATGCAAGAATTCATTGCTTAAATGTTACAGACACAGAGTTTGGGATTTACTTGAAGATTTTTAGGCTTTTAATATTCAGGGAATACCAAGAGATAGGAATAAACATGTTGATAGGTTGGTTACTTTTGGGACACAATTTGATATCCCAACTGATGTAAAAAGTGACATTTTTCAGTCACATATAAAGATTGTTGTCAGGCCTTCCATTCTGGATAACCAAGAAAATTGGCAGGTGTTCGAAAATGACAATTGAATTGTCAGATTTTTTCAAGAAGAGGCTGAGTTTTCTTTAAGAAATAAGTTAAAACGCTTACAACAGTATGGTGATCAAATTGTACAACTAAAAACTAATAAGCTACCCAAGGGATTGGTCACTCTTGAAAATATTTTTAGTGAAGATGATGAGCTAAGGAAAGAGAAACCATCCTTGTCAACAAAGGAAGAGCACTATGCCAATGTAAAAATTGTAGCTGGTAAGATTTTGAAATTGGGCAAGTTATGCACTCCTCCACAAAAGAAAGATTTCATTAATTTATGCACAATTTTTGCTGATATATTCACATGGCAATATAGTGATCTCAAAAATTTTGATCCAAGTTTGGCTAAACACACTATTGAGTTAGAAGATGAAACTAAACCAATAAGACAAAGACAAAGGCCAATCAATCCAAAGCTTGAGCCTTTGATGAAAGCTGAGCTTCACAAGCTCATAGAATCCGCTATCATATTTCCAATCAAGCACTCAACTTAGGTGGTGAACCTCTTTCCATTACAGAAAAAGAATGGTGAGATTTGTTTGTGTTGATTTCCATGATTTAAATAGGGCTTCGCTTAAAGACCACTATCCATTGCCATTAATGGAATAAATTTTACAGTGTGTTATAGGTTCAGAGAGGTTTTCTTTGTTAGATGGATATAGTGGTTACAATCATATTTTGGTCAAAAAAGAGGACCAATTCAAGACAGCCTTCACGACTAAGTCGAGGACATTTGCATACAGAAAGATGTCATTCAGTTTGTCCAATGTTGGAGCAACCTTTCAGAGAGCCATGGATATGGCCTTCCAAGGCCTTCTTAATAGGTTTGTGCTTGTTTATTTAGATGATATAACAATATTTTCAAAAGATGCACAAGATCACATGGTTCACCTCAAGCAAGTTTTTGAAAGGTGTAGGCAATTTGGGATATCTCTAAATCCCAAAAAAGTGTGTATTTTCAGTTCATGAAGGTAAGCTTCTTGGACATGTTTCAAAGCACAGTTTAAACATAGATTCTGAAAGGATTCAATCCATTCTTGCACTCTCCTTGCCTAAGAGAAAAAAGGCTTTGCAAAGTTTCTTTGGAAAAATCAATTTTATAAAGAGATTCATTTCATATTTCACTACTGTAGTTAAACCACTTATAGCCATGTTAAAGAAAAATCAAAACTTCAGCGGGTCCAAGGAAGGAGTAATAGGGTTTGAAGATGTTAAGAAAGCCATAGCAAGTGTTCCTACACTTTTAAACCTAGATTTTATGAAAGATTTCATTCTCTATATGTATGCTAATGTGGACACCATTTCAAGCATTCTTATGCAGCATAATCATGAAGATTTGGAGCAACCAATAGCTTTCTACAACCAAGGATTGTAAGAGTATGAGACAAGGTATTATTTTGTTGAAAAACATGTCCTTTCAGTTATAAGATCTATGAAGAAATTTAGGCACTTATTGTCTAATAATAAAATACATCTAATGGTTGCTCACCCAAGCATCAAAGAATTTATTCTAAACAAAGACATAAATGAGAAGAGGGCTGGTTGGATAGCCAAAGTAAAAGAATATGACATAGAAATTAAAGTTACAAAGTTGGTTAGAGGCAAAGGACTTTTTGAGCATCTAGCTCAGGACTTGCAAGAAACTAATGAAGTTGTTTTAGTGTCAAATGATGAAGAGATTGTTGATGTTCACACCTCACCTTCCAACTGGTTTCATGATTTGGTAAGCTATCTGCAAGATGGTTGTTACCCTTCTCACCTAAGTGCTTCAAAAAGAAGGTATTTCAGATTGCAATCAATTTCATTCTTTCTCGTTGATGGCATTTTGTTCAAAAAGGATATCAATGGAATGTTACTAAGGTGTATGGAACCAAGCCAAACTCAAAGATTATTTGAAGAATTCCATGATGGACTTGGTGGAAGACACTTTTTTGCAAGAACTACAACACTTAAAATCATGAGAGGTGGGTACTATTGGCCTACTATTTTTGGCAATTTCCATACATGAGTTAGGAAGTGCAAACAATGTGCTATGTTTGTAGGAAAAGTTAAACTTGCAGCCCTGCCCCTTCAGCTAATTGCATTGGATCAACCTTTTGTCTAGTGGGGATTGGACTTTATTGGTCTCATTAACCCTCCTTCGAGTTCAGGGCATAAGTGGATTCTAACAGCTACGGACTACTTCACACATTGGACAGAAGCAATTGCATTGAAAGAAGCAAACAAAAACTAGCGTTCTTGATTTCTATGAAGGTTTGCTTACTAGGTTTGGAGTTCCTTTGACCATTATTTCTGACAATGCAATGGCTTTTCTGGGATTTAGGATTAGCCAATGGGCTGTCCAACATGAATTTTATCTCAGCACTTCAATGAACTATTATCCACAAGGAAATGGCCTTATTGAATCTACAAACAAGAACCTCTTAAGGATCATACGAAGGACTATTGAAGACAATCAGAGGTCATGGCATCTCAAATTGAAGTCAGCTTTATGGGCTGATAGAATCACCAACAAGAGATCAATAGCCAACTCTTCATACAAGCTAGTCTATGGTAAGTGTTGTCAACCTAGAGTTGTGCCCTAATTCGAAGACGTGCATGAAGTGGCCAGTCTTTTATCCAGCTGAAACAATGGGATCTTCTCATGATGGTGGGTGCCTCAACGGTGAGAAGAACCTCTAGAGAAGGTTGGTTCTTATATGATATAACAATGAGGATCTCTACTCTATGCTGCAGACTACCATGGAAAAGGGAGAAGGAAACTTAAAGGGGAAATCCTACCTAAAAGGGGGTGATACACTAGAAGTTTGATCCACTCAACTTGGAACCTTGAACACTGAACAAATAAGGGAAAAGGAAGACCTATGATTTCAATCAATCACTTATGCATAAATATTTCATGAAGAGGTTCGATCCAATGACCAAAACCTGAGGGAAAATGGAGAGAGGTCCGATACAAGACACTTTGCAGCCACCTAACATCCACTTACAGCTTTAGCAAAAGACATAAAGAACACTTTAACATAACCCGCATAAGGATAATCTATCAACTAGATACGAATCAAAATTTGGGAAGGAAGAGAAATCTACCACTTATGCAAATTGCTGAAAAAATATACACTATGCCAGCACTTGAAATCTGAAAGTATAGTCCTATTGATTGAAGAGGTTACACAACTCATCAATGATAGAGTCTGGTCTAACCAAGAGAGAGATTGGATGATTTTTAATCAAGGCTAAAAGCCATTTTATAAAAAATTACAAAAGGCCAAAGATTGGCATTAAAAATTTGAAGAGAAGGATTAATTTTGGTTAACTCAAGGCTAACTTGGCCTTTCAATTAAATATATTTCATTTTTTTGTCTTTGCATGAAGCTTCTTGCGCTTGAGGAAGTGAACTTGTCTTTGATATGAACCACCCACCTCTCTTTGCATGGAAATCCATGCCAATGTCAATTATAGAACTCTACGTGAGTTGCTTGATGCCGAGTTGGAACGTTTGAAAGCTGAGTTAACCGTTTGGTAAGCTAAGTTGGACGAAGAGATCATTGTCCTTCTCATGGAAAGCTCCTAGTGGATGTAGCATTTAACAATTAGTCAACTTTAAATCTGGAATAGTCAACTCAACATTTGAATTTGAAACTTCGGTTGAAGCTGAGTTGGACCCTCTAATGCATGAGTTGATTTGGAGATGAGCAGGACTTCAACAACCAGTCAACTAAAGCTTTGACTGGTGTTCAAAAATAGCCCCTGCTTGCATGTATTTTACTCTATTCTAGCCTACCTGTTTGTGTCTATTTCTACCGAGATTATATATTTGGATGTATTTTTTTTAATTATATCCTATCTATATTTTCTCCATTGGGCTTTGCTTTCAAAATTTTGGCTTTAAACCTGTTTCAATGGTTACCTCCCATGATCAAAATTTGATGGCTAGTGGGACGTCACTCTTTGGCAGTTATTCCTTTTGGATTCTTTGTTTGGAAATTTCCTTTGGACTTCTCTTATTTCCTCTTTTGCACAGTCCAACAACTATTACTTTTGGGTGTTTCAGCTTAATTCTTTTGGATTTTATTGAAGGGCCCTGTCTGAATTTCTTTGGACTTTTTGTCCAAAGGAATTCCTTCAGACAAAAATCTTGAAGGTTTGATTTTGGCACTTTCCCTTTGTTATTTGCCCTATCAGCTTTTTGTTTGGACTGCTAAGTCATTTGAATTTCCATGAGCTTTTCACCAAATTAATCCTTCGAATAAAAGTTCGAAGGATATCTTTCCTTTGTTTCTTCAAAATGTGGCTTCAGACTTTGTTTGTCAGGTTTTCTCCTTCTTGGCTTCAGACTTTTGTCTCATCATTTTCCCATGGACAAAATGTTCGCAAGAATTATCTCGGCCTCTTCCTTTGTCCTTCGAAATTCCTATTTTTTTCAGGTATTTTTTGTGGCCCTTTCTCCAAATTTCTTCGAAATTTTTGTCCGAAGGAATTCCTTCGAACAAAAAGTTTGAAGGAATTCATCCTTCACTTTTACCTTCATCCAACAATAAGTGCCCTTTGGGAAATTTGCTTTGGTACTGTCACCGATCAAGTGCCTTCCACAAGGGCTAGTTGCTCTCCCTCTGTGCCCTTTAGAAAAATTGGAGGGCACCCGGGTGTTTTGAAAAGGTTCTAAATCTATTCCCGCACCTTCATGGAGGGTAGGTGCCCTTCAAAAAAATTTGAAATGACCCTTCCAAAGGGTACCATGCCCTTCGGGATTCTTGTAATGGACTCTTTCTTTAGGCCTCTTACTTCTATTTTTCTTTCGAAAAAATGCAATTGGTCTCTTGGCCAATAAAATGACCCTTCAAAAAATGAATGAACCCTTCAGCATCCTTGGAAGTTTTGACCTTTCGGGAAAGTTACAGTCCTCCTCTCCTTGTGATCCTTCAGACTTATGTCTTCAGCACCTCTCTGAAGCCTTTTGATGAACCATTCCTTTGGAATTTTCCTGTTGTAGCAAAGGCCCCTTACCAAGAAAAACAATGTATTCTTCCTTCCCTGGCTGGAGGCATGAACTTTCTAAATGACAAGAGACAATCTGACTTGTGGAAGAATTGTCAACATTTTTGGTGACTTAGCTGGCTCAGCATGCCTGCTATGCTTGAGAACTCAAACCATGTATAGATGCTATTTGAATTCCCAAATGGTGAATCTGATTTATGACTGAAAATCTACTCTGATCATGGTTGTAGTAACCTCCTTCAAAATAAGAAGGGAAACACACGAAAGCAAAAAACTAACTAAGAAGCAAATGTGCAAACCAACACTTATTGGACAAAATTGAAGCAAACTACTATGCCTGAAAAACACTTGAAGAAAAGTAAAAATAACAAAGGAACCTAGCTAACCATGATAAAGCATGATCTACCTAGATCAAATGGGTAATTATTGAATTCACTCCTTCTAAGAGATGGTACAAGTTGCAAAGCAGAATGTTTGTTAGTCATAACCTTTGATGAGGCATTTGCCTTGTCCATGAACTGTATTAGCATCTTCTCAAATGAGTCGTCAACAGTAACAAGGACAAACTCATCAACTACCTCTTGATCTTTTTTAGATTGTTTATCATCTACTACCTTGTCAAGTGATATCTCATCTATGCATGGTTTTTGAGTGACCACATCCTTCTTATCAACCGTTGCAAGTTCATCCAGCTCTGCAAGGAGCTTTGAGTAGGCAACCCAATCTGTACTAGGATCGTGAATAGGTGATTCTTGATCAAATTTCTCATGCTCTTTAATAGCCATCATATCCATACAAAGCTCTTCGATCTCTTGTAGAGATTCAGGGTACAACTGCCAATCACCTTTTTGTTCCTCATTTTGATCTGTTTGAACTGAATCAGCTGTCACACTATCTGGATCCTTCTCAATAGGAGATACCTATAACTCATGTATGACTTCAATTTATACCAGCTCCTCTTGAAGTTCATCTACATCAAGATCAATCTTCTCACTCTCAACTATAATTGGATACTTAATTACAACGTCAAGTGAAGTAAAAATAGGAAATTATTTCTCAAGCACTCTTGAAGCATCCTCTACGGATTCTACAAGAACCTGTCCTGTAGCTGCAACCTCTTTCTCAATACTCCAAAGAACCGGATCCTCTTGAGGAAGGGGGATGGCGGGAGAGTGATAAAATTCATTTGTTTGAGAGGGAAAATGAAGCATGGGAGGTTGATCATGATCAGATTTTGAAATCTTGAGGGCAATGGAATTATCTAGGGAGTTTTGGAGGGGAGGGAAAGAGAAACTCTTAAAGACCTCTATATTATGTTCCTTCCACTTGGCCATTACCTCACCAAAGTCTGAAACCTGCTTGTCTTCCTAGACAACCTGAGCTTGAGGGATGATTGGTGAGGAAAGGGGACTATAGGAAGGTCTAGTCCCATAGATAGTCACTTGAATAGGCTCTTGAATATGCTCTTGAATAGACTTTTGACTCCAACTAGGAAGCTCCCTTGGCACACACTAGGCATGGTTAAGAACTTCATGAGAATAAGAAGCACAATAGCCCCTTGTAGACAATTGGTTTAACTCAATTTTCTGCTTTTCCCAAGCCTCCATCTTTTCCAATGCAGGAATACATAGTCCATTTATCTCTTCTAGATCATTGGACACATTTTGAAATAGACCATTCACTTCCTCATACTGAGAGTTAGAACAAACCTTTCTTGCATATGCTAGTATTCTGAGCTCTATTTCATTCATTTTTTCTTGAAGCCAATACTACTCATATGCAACATCATAGCCATATGGGAAAGATGAAATCCAGCCCTGAGATTGATATGGCTCACAAGGAAGGTAAGATTCATGCTCTTGATAGTAAGAATCATGAGAAACTTGATAAGGCTCAAATAGCTTTGATAATACTCTTGATAAGGCTGATCAGGCTCATAAAAAGGCTCATAGGTATCATGTCCAGGCTGGTATGATCCATCATTGGGCTGATAAGGAAACATAGCATAGGAATTCTCTTCATACACAACCATCAAAATTCATTCATGTTAATGCCATAAAAATATACTTACATAGAAATTGTCTTGAACTATTAGAAGCAACTTCTTGAGCTTGGAATCACCAAATACTTCTTAAATAATACTACTACAACTAAAATTTCATCAAGACCAGTTAAAATAGGTCCCACCGAGCGTGCCAAAAAACTATTGTCAACTTGTAGCTGCACCCTGATTCGAAGACGTGCATGAAGTGGCCAGTCCTCTATCCAGCTGAAACAATGGGATCTTCTTACGAGGGTGGGTGCCTCAATGGTGAGAAGAACCTCTAGAGAAGGATGGTTCTTATATGATGTATCAATGAGGATCTCTACTCTATGATATGGACTATCACGAAAAAGGGAGAAAGAAACTTAAAGGGGAAATCCTACCTAAAAGGGGGCGATACACCTGTTGGTTGAATATTTTGTTGATCAGCGTACTGATAAATAAATAGGTCTAATCAACAAAAGTAGGAAGATTGATTGTCCAAATGTGTAGGTTTACCACATCAAAAGGGGACTAATCTCTCCTCTCATCAAGGGAAGGTTCCCTATAGATATGCTATATGTATATATAAACAGAAAATAATACTCAAGGGTAGGACAAACCATCCATCTCTCTTTTTTCAGAGATGATGCATTTAAATCAAAGGAAAAATCTCAAGAAAAATGATAGAAAGCATTCCTCTTCTTTTAGAATAACTATTCAGCAAACCACAAGAATATTCCTGGTAGTAATTGCAAAATATAACCAAGGACGTAGTAACCAGCAAATTGAGATGTAGCACAAAGTCTCCACCTGAATTACCCAATAGTGAGATAGGAAGGACAATGAGGGCACAAAGTCATCCCAAGGTCCTTTACATAGAAATGAAAAGAAAACACACTGAAAGACAATTATGGGGGCACAACTCCACAGTTGACTTCAGGACACCTTCTTGACTACTTTCACTAATTCTACTTGTTGAATTAAAGGAACAAAAAATATATTAAGGAAAAAGACATAAGAATAGTTTCCCCAATAACAAAGATATCATAGCACAAAGTCTAAAAATTCACTTGCTTTCTTATTCCAATAACAAAATATGATCAACAATCTGAGCTCAAAGTCTCAGTAATGCCTTTCAATTTGGGCAAAGTTTTGTCTGATTGTCAGAGAGAGATCCATTTTTACAATGAAAGAGAGTCCCTTATATAGCCTCTTCAAGACAGACTTGGGAATAGTAACACATTAGATTGCATTAAAATTTGTTAAGGAGACAAGCTAGAATTTAAGGGCATCTACCCATTTGCTTTTCTCAATGCAGAGAAACAAGTCACTCTATTGAAATTTTTTCTCTTTCAATGTCCACCTGGCGATCTGATCCTTCTTCATCATTCCTCTTTTTTTGGTTAATTGAATCGGGTCCTTGATTCAATTTGATGCTCTGTTCATTAGTCGCTTCCTACTGATCTTGGCCTTAAAGCCTTTGAATGCATTCGGGTCTGTAGATTTAAAAATACAAGGAGCAATAGCTTTTTTATTGTCACAACTTTGACGTCCGCGGGCACATCACTTTCCTTGGTAATTCCTTTAGCTTTGTCATTTGAGCTTTCCCAGAGGGGACCTACCCTTCAAGTCTTGAGAAACGATCTACTTTGGGTCGTGAAGAGCCCCCTGTAAGGGTATTTGCCCTTTGGGCAGTTTTTAGATGATCTTCAGGCTAATTGCTTCCTTCAGATTTCTTGTTTTGCATCCTCCCAAAGGGAAGGTGACCCTTCAGCTTTGGGGAAGTGTCCTTTAAGTTGGTAGCTGAGAGTTCCCCGCAAGGGCACTTGCCCTTCGGGGTCCTTCGGTAGCCTTTTCTTTGGAGTCCTTTGGAACTTTCCCGTGGGCTTTTTCCACAGATAATTTCTTGCAAACAAAAAGTCTGCAGATATTTTCCCGCAGATAAAAAGTTTGTGGAAATTTTTCTGCAGACAAAAAGTCCACAGTAATTTTCCGATTGCTTTGTCTTTTGAAATTCCTTCGAGCTTTTCTACCACAACTTCTTTTCTCGAATTCCTTCAAAAATTTTGTCTAAAGGAATTCCTTCAGACAAAATTCTGAAAGAATTGTGCCTTAGTCTTTTTCGACTACCTCAAACAAAAATTCGAAAGAATTTACCTTTGCGGCTTCCTTGAAAATGACCCTTCTGAAGGGTGATTTTGTCGACCAAGTGCCCTCCGCAAGGGCACTTGTCCTTCAGGAGGCTCTCTTGAAATTTTGCATTGAACCGCTCCTTTGAACCAAGCTTTAAACCACGCTTTGAACCAAGTCGATGAACCAAGCTGATGAACCCTTTGATTGAACCAAAAGCCATTGAACTAATTGATAAACCAATTGAGTGAACTGACTGAATGAATCAAAGCATTGAACCAACCATTGAACTAAGCTTTGGTTCAACGGTTCATTCCCTTTGATTTGGCTAAGTCCTTTTGATCCTCGTTTGAAACAAACGAGTTGAACTTGTTGAACCTTTGAACCAAAGTGGTTCAATGGTTCAACGGTTCAATGGTTCAAGCCTCAAAAACTTGTTCTTTTGATTGGACCTGACTAAAGAAGCCTTTGAAACTTGTTCTTTTGATTGAACCTAACTGAAGAAGCCTTTGAACCTTGAAGTGGTTGAATTCTTGCTACTGATGTTGAACCTTTGAACCTATTGAGCCCATTGAATCAAAATGGTTCAACGGTTCAATCCTTGCTTAGAAGCTTGCCGATGAACTCTTTTGGTTGAACCTGGTCATTGAACCAACTTTGAAATCACCTAAGTGTTGAGAGCTTGCTCCTTTCCTGTAGAGTCTGTAGATATCAACTTGTGAAGCTTGTTGAACTTTGGTCTGCAGAGTTCGTAGCTTTCCTTTTCCTGCAGAGTCTGTAGATTTCTCTTCCTGTTGAATCTGTAGATTCAAGCCTACAGAGTCTGTAGATTCAAGCTTGTAGAGTCTATAGATTTTTGAGAAGCTTGAAAAATGAGGAATTTGAATGCCCAGGACAAAATTCAGAAAGGGAAGAGACAATTTTGGTCTAAAGGACCAAAATAGTTCAAATGTTGTCCTAAAAATGAGTGATATTTTTAAGGGACAACAACTGGCTCCAGTTGGGGAACTTCTATCAATTGTAAAAAGAATTGAAGGGAGTAGAATCCAGAATCTCTAGAGTCTTCATGTGTACCATTGGGCTACAGAGTCATGTTACCTAGAAATGGAAGGCATCAAAAATGAAAACAAACAAAACAAAACAAAATTAAAAACTATACATATATATAGATGCAATGATCTGATACTTCAAGAGTTGAAGTGTTTCAGATGCTGCCCATTGTGAGGCAGAGAAAAGAGTGTGGGATCTTGATATTTCAGTAGAAATCTATTTTCACCATTATGTTGATGAATTATAAATGGGCCTCTCCAAAGGGAGTCAAACTTTCCATGCATCCCTTTTGGTTCTCTCTTTTTGTCCCACAACAGGACTTGATCCCCAATCTAGAAATCACAATTTTTGGCCTTCCAGTCAAAGAGTTTCTTTACCAAACTTTGATGAGCAGCAATTCGGTCCACCACCATGGTTCTCTGTTCATCCAGCTCAGTCAGGCACATGATTCTTTTATCAAGAGATCTTTCATATGTCTGATCTTCAATTGCCTTTGCCAATTTTAAGGCTGAAAATTCTAAGGTGATTAGTATCTCAGCATTGATACCATAAAGAAGTTGAAAAGGAGACATACCAATTGCCTTCTTTGGTGTGATTCTATCTACCCATAGAGCATCAACCAATGCTTTATGCCATGTCCTTTGATTGTCATCTGCTAGCTTCTTGATGATAGTTACCAAGTTCTTATTGCTGGATTTAGCTTGTTCATTCCCTTATGGAAAATAATCAAAAGAGTGAGAGTATAATTCCATAATGGAAACAGAATTGTGTAATCTCTTAGGAGGTGAAACAAGCTACATTGTCAGTAATAATTTTAGTTGGAAATCCAAACCTATAAATGATATTCTCTTTGAGGAAATTGCATACAACTTCTGAAGTAGCATGCTTAGTTGGAATTGCTTCTACCCACTTGGTGAAATAGTCAGTTGTTGTAATGACATAATCATGTCCAGCACTTGAAGATGGGTTTATAGTTCTAATAAAATCAATCCCCCATTAGTAGAAAGGTTCCTCTATGATCACTGGCTTGAGAGGCAAGGCAGCTAACTTGGGCCTTCCAATAAATTGCTGGCAGAGTTCACATTTTCTCACCCATTTATATGCATCTTGGAAAAGAGTTGGCCAGTAATACCTGGCTCACAGAATCTTGTGAGCAGTCACAGGAGTATAAAAATGTCCTCCACAGGCTAGATTGTGGAAAGATTTCAAAAGTTGGCTTTGTTGCTCTTTGTCTACACAGCAAAAGAATACTCTATCTATGTTTCTCTTGTACAAACCATAGTCTCAAAGGAGAAAATTGGCAGCTTTCAACTTGATAGTCCTTTTTTTATAAGACAAATGAGTAGGACATTCACCATAAGTAAGGAAATGAGCAATACTTGAATACCACTCATTGGTAGTGGAGACAAAAAGGACTATTGGTGTATCTTCCACTTCAACTTCTTCATGTTGTGTATCTTTTGGCTTATTATCAAAAATTAATTGGCATAGGCCTTTTCCCCTAACCAACTTTGTTGGCCTGATGTCTAGATCGAACTCTTGGATCTTTGCAATCCAATTTCCTCTTTTTATGCTAAACTCCTGCTGAGTTAATATGGACTTGACAATGGTGTCAGAAACTAAGGTAGTAGTGTGTGAATTCAGGATATAGAAGCGAAGATGTTTGATTGCTTTCACCAACACATAAGCATGCTTTTCTACGTTTGAATACTTCATCTCATGGGTTTTGAAAGGGCAGCTCATGAAAGAAATAGGAGATTCCATACCTTCCTTGTCTTGTTGAACAAGAATTGCTGAAAGCGTGTGTTCAGAAGCATAGCTATATATGATGAAATCTTTGTTGTAATTTGGACAAACCAAGGTAGGAGCGTGGGCAACCACAGTCTTGATATCCTGAAATGCTGACTTACTTTCTTTAGTCCAGCTGAAGGTGGTCTTCCCTTTCATCATGTTCACAATGTGTCTAGTCTTCTCACCAAATTTAGGGATGAACCTCCGTAAAAAATTCACCTTTTCAAAGAAATAATGAATAACATTCTTACTTGTAGGCAAATTAAGCTCTTGAATAGACTGGACTCTGTCTGAGTCAATATTTATGCCTTCTTTAGACACAATGTGTCCAAGGAGTTTCCCCTCTGTTACTCCAAAAATAGACTTCTTGGAGTTAAAAGAAATACCATTCTGGTGGCAGCGCTCCAACACTTGTTGTAAGTGGCGTACATGATCAGATCGATGCTTTGAAAAGATAGTCAAGTCATCAATGTATACCACTATGAATTTACCTATCTCATCTTTGAAAGTCAGGTCCATTGCTTTCTGAAAGGTAGCACTAGCATTTATCAAGCCAAAAGGCATTCTTCTATATGCAAATGTACCCCAAGGTGTAGTGAATGCAGTTTTGTGTTAGTCTATTTCACCAACTTCAACTTGATTATATCCTGAGAAGCCATCCAACATTGATAACATCTCTGAACTTGTCATTGTTTGAAGCACTTAATCCATAATTGGCAAAGGGTAATTATCTTTCAAAGATGACTGATTCAGATTCTTGAAATCTACACAAATGCGAATTTTGCCACTCTTCTTCCTTACAGGCACTATGTTTGCAATCCATGTGGAATGATGGATTGGAAAGATAATTCTAGCATTTAACATTTTTTGTATCTCAGACAGAATAGTACCTGATATTTTTGGATTGTACTGCCTAGATTTTTGCTTATAAGGCATTGAGTCAGCCTTGAGAGGAATGTCATGGCAGATTTCATCAAGTCTAAGAGACTCAGGTCTTCATAAGAATATGTTAAAACATCCATGTATTGACGGAGTAAAGTGGTGAACTTGAATCTTTCTTCAGGGGTGCAACAGTTACCAATGTTAACCATCTTGGGATTTTCTTTAGTAGGTAGATTTACTTGATCGAATCTCTGAGAGAAACTTGAATCTATTTGTTGTTGTTTGATGAATCTATCATGCTTGTCAAATAATTTCTCAAGAGAAACTAGGCCTTTGGGAATTTTATTTCTTTTCAGCTGTAAGAATTCTTCATTTATATCTAAACTGGATTTAGAAACTGATTCATACTTCTGAGGTTTACTGCCTTCAAAATGTAGTTGTTCAAAATTGTCTTTTCATTCCAGGAAGGAAATGATTTGATGATCATCATTAAATACTTACCAATCATTAGCATTGTCAGGAACACTTGGTCTACAGACTAGCTCAATAGTATACATGTCTTCTTTAAAATATGAGTGAGAAATTAAAAGAGTTCCTGAAACAGCAAGTGCATCAGCTATGTCATTAGACTCTTTGGGTATGGTAGAAATGTTGAAAGCATCAAAGCATTCAATTTGGTCCCAAACCAGGTTGCGATAGTGGTGTAATCTTTCATTCTTGGTTTGGTATAGATTTCTCACTTGACAACCCACTAATTCAGCATCCCCTTTGACATAAAGAAACTTGATAGCTTTGTCTTGAGCAACTTTCATTCCAAGCAACATAGATTCATATTCAGATGTATTGTTAGTGTTACTAAATTGTAATTTGTAAGATGAAGGAAACATATCTTTTTGAGGAGATATCAACACAATCCCAGCTCCCAAACCAATAGAGGAACAACTGCCATCAAATTATAGAGTTCATACTTCATCATATACTGATTTTTCTTTAGACTTTCTTTTATTAGAGAGGGAGGGTCCTTCTTCATTTGTATTGCAACCTACTAGTTATTTTGTTGTTCTAGTTGAACTGATATCTGGGTTGGCACTTTCAAGAATTTTATTAGAATTTTATTTGAGCTTCAGGGGCTGATGTTTGAATGACCACATATTTTGCCTCCTTTTCAGGGAGCAACCTCTTCATTACGCCTTGTATAGGGATCCTTGCCTCAGACAGGTCCATGCTTAGTTCTCCTCCCACGTCCTTGCAAAAATTTTGTCCAAGAAAAATGCCATAGGATGCTGGGACGTCAGTCACCAAAACAGTCATCTTGATTCTCTTGTCTAGAAAGGCTGCAAATGCAAATTGGGCATCTTTTGTTAGAAATATTGTCATTGATGTCAAAGGTTTAGCATTATTGGTGATAAAGGCCCCATTACATTTAATGTTGTTTGTAATAAATATATCTTGGCTAATATGAGTTAATATTTATTTAATATTAACAAATATATTTTTGGTTGCATATGAGACAAAATAAGGGCCCATGGAGAAGTTGAAGAGCCATGGGGTAAAGACAAAAAAAGGATGGGACGCATTTTCCCATGAAGAGTCATCTTGGGGAATACCAAGAGTCACCAAGTGAAGACAAAAGAATAAGGGCCCTATTTCTCATGAAGAGACACTTTGAGGAATATGAAAAGTCACCAAAGATAAGGACAAAAGTGAGAAAGACATTTTTGGTCATGAAGGGTCACCACATGACTTTTCAAAGGCTTGAATATGAAAGGTCATCCAAAATTGGTGCCATTTTCCATGAGAATTGAAGGGTCACAAAGGGCAAAGGCTAAAGGTCATTTGGAAAGATATAAATAAAGGCTTGAGAAGCCATTTGTAATATGTAAGATAGAGGTTGATTTGATATTGTAATATCTAGCTTAGAAGAGCAATGGTTGAGAGAGGTTGATTTGATATTGTAATATCTAGCTTAGAAGAGTAATTGTGAGAGATGAATAGTATTTGTTATATCTAGCTTAGAAGAGCAAAGGTGAGAGAGAGGAAAGAGATGTATTGAACTATCATTTGTTGAGATAGCAACATTGAGAGATAGGTGTGTGGTATACACAAAGGGGTTAGTGCTCCTGTGGGTTGGTGCTCACGAATAGTTGCTAGGTTGGTGCTCGACAAAGGGGTTTGAAGCTTCTGTGGATTGGTGCTCACGAATTGTAGCTGGGTTGGTACTCGGCAAAGGGGTATGGTGCTCCTTTGGGTTGTTTCTCATGAATATACTTGAGATTGTTTTCTATGGTTTTTCCCACATTGGGTTTCCACGTTATATCTGGTGTCTCTCTCTTTCTTGTGTGATGTTTATTGTTTGAGTTTTATTGCATATTTTGAATGTTTGATTAAGTGAAATTTGATAAAAGAAAAGTTTTAATAAGATATATGATATACTGATTCACCTCCCCCTCTCAGTATATTTCGTGCTTAACATCTTTGATTTGCCCCAACAATGGTACTTGCTTTTTCTCCATGGAGAAACATCTCCCAGATGTCTTGGTCAGTGTGAGACCTAGAGACTCAGCTACTTTAGCAGGCATTACATTGTCAGATGCACATGAGTCTATAATACAGTTACTTAGCTTGTGACCATTTATTAACAGGGAAACATAAAAAAGTTCTATTTTCCTAGGGGCAGTTGGAGGAGTAATGACAAGATTATTCAGAATGGGCATGTTCTTTGGTGAATCAGGAGTTACCTTTTTAGCTTTTTGTCCTACAGGGATGGTTTGGTTCTTGACACATTGGATCAAATTATCTAATTGATCAGGATTGGACTACAAATATTCAAATTTAGACATCTGTATTTTTGTCTTTTTGACATGATCAATTATGTTAAATAGTTGAATTGAACTAGGTACAGAGGAAGGTATTTCAACCTTTTGGGTTTTAGGAGGGATGGGAGGAGGGCTAGTTTGTGAAATTAAAGTAGAAGGTGAAGGTAAAATTGATGTACTTGTCTTTTGAGTGATCACCAAATCCTTTGACTGGAAAGGCAGAGTGGTTCCACGCTTAGCAATCATAACTACTAGTTGAAGTTGCTCTTCTGTCTTCCTTTTATCAGCTTGCTAGACTGATTGGTTCTTAGACCTGGTAAACACTGCATATGATCCATCAAAAGCTTTTTCTTTGCTTCCAGGTTCATCTTGGTAGTTCAGGAAACCAATGTGGGAGTCATCAGTTGATTCTTCTTGATTTTCTATAAGGAGATCAACGTCATTTTCTTGATTCAATTCAGGCTGGAAAGAGAACTCTGATTCTACTTCAAGATATCCCATTACTGAATTGGTTAGAGGAGCTTCTAGGGCAAGTTTCCCTTATGGGAGAGGAAGACGATTTTGTTGCCCTTGATTCCTAGTAACATTTCCCTGATATGACTGATTTGGAAATCTCCTTCTTGGCATATCTCTGTATGAAGGAGCATAAGACATTCCTTGCGTCATTTGCTTTTTGAGAGCAAGCAACTCATTTGCCAACTTCTGCACCATTGGATCTATGGTGCTTGTAGATGTATATTCAGAAGATGATGAAGGTTTATTTCTACTTAGATCTCTTCTTATCTTCCCTGCTAAGATGAGATCATCTTCTACCTCAGTGGCCAAATGTTGAGCTGCAGCAAGATCTATTTGACCAGCACGTCTCAAAAGAAAACTTACTTTAGGTAACTAAGAATTAATGAAGAAGCATTTGAGATTCTCAGCTGTAGGTCAAGCAATTACAAGAATTCTATTTCTTAGTTTTCCAAACTTGGATATGAAGTCCGTCATTGGTTCATGAGGTTCTTTCTTTATCTATGTAAGTTGAGCTAGAAGTGCATGTGCATCTTCTATAGGTTTGAATTTGGCTTCAAACTTAGCTTTGAGGGTATTCCAATCAGTTACTGACTGAGCCTGTAGATGATAAAACCAATCTGCAGTAGCACCTTGTAATGTTTCTACAAATAGCTTAACTGCTACATCTTCAAATTCTACTCCAATTACGCCACATGCTATGCTGAAGGCTGCAATGTGTTCATCAGGATAAACTTTTCCATCACCATAGAATTTAGAGAAATTCTTCCTTGAACTACGTGGAAGCTCATGTAGAGGTGGAGTAAGATTGAGAGGACCAAAAGCATTACCCCAAGGACCTTGAACTGCCATTATAGGATTATGAAAAAGAGGGATAACAAGTCTTAGAGGGGTAATTATTGGGAAATCTTTATCAACAACAGAAGTGGATACTTCGTTTGGCAATGAAGATCTAACTTTAGTAGGAGGAAAGCACTTGGTTCGTTGAAGACGAGATGGTGAAGGAAATAGATCAAAATCACTTTGTTGTACTAGCTCGAATATAGGGTCAACAATACCTTTAGCCCTTTGGCTTCGTGTATACCTTGAATATGCCAGATTGTGAAACAAAAATGGAAAAGAATTGACCTTGCTTCAGTTTAAAGCTTGAGGCTTTAAACTGCACGTTCTTTCCCAGTTAGTGTGGAGGTGAATGGTATGGCTATAAATGGATAATGGGTTATATCCCCAGCGGAGTCGCCAAAAACTGTTGGTTGAATATTTTGTCGATCAGTGTACTGATAAACAAAATAGGTCTGATCAGCCAAAGTAGGAAGATTGGTCTTCCAAATGTGTAGGTTTACCACATCAAAAGGGGACTAATCTCTCTTTTCATCAAGGGGAGGTTCCTTATAGATATGATATATGTATATATAAATAGAAAAATAATACTCAAGGGTAGGAAAAACCATCCATCTCTCTTTCTTCAGAGATGATGCGTGCAAATCAAAAGAAAATCTCAAGGGAAATGATAGAAAGCACTCCTCTTCTTTTACAAGTACTATTCAGCAAACCACAAGAATATTCTTGGTAGTAATTGTAAAATATAACCAAGGATGTAGTAACCAACAAATCGAGATGTAGCACAAAGTCTCCACCTGAATTGCCCAAGAGTGAGATACAAAGGACAATGAGGGCACAAAGTCGTCCCAAGGTCTTTTACACAGAAATGAAAAGAAAACACACTGAAAGGCAATTATGGGGGCACAAAGTCTCTCCACAGTTGACTTCAGGACACCTTCCTGACTACTTTCACTAATTATGCTTGTTGAATTAAAGGAACATAAAATATGTTAAGGAAAAAGACATAAGAACAATTTCCTCGACAATAAAGATATCACAGCACAAAGTTTGAAAAGTCACTTGCTTTCTTATTCCAATAACAAAATATGATCAACAATCTGAGCTCAAAGTCTCAGTAATGCCTTTCAGTTTGGGCAGAGTTTTGTTTCTGATTGTTAGAGAGAGATCCATTTTTACAATGAAAGAGAGTCCCTTATATAGCCTCTTCAAGACAAACTTGGAAATAGTAACACATCAGATTGCATTGAAATTTGTTAAGGAAACAAGTTGGAATTTAGGGGCATCTACCCATTTGCTTTTCTCAATGCAGAGAAACAAGTCACGCTATTGAAAGTTTGCCTCTTTCAATGTCCACCTGGCGATCTGATCCTTCTTCATCATTCCTCTTTTTTTGGTTAATTGAATCGGGTCCTTGATTCAATTTGATGCTCTGTTATTTAGTCGCTTCCTATTGATCTTGCCCTTAAAACCTTTGAATGCATTCAGTTCTGTAGATTTAAAAATACACGGATCAACGACTTTTTTATTGTCGCAACTTTGACGTCCGCAGGCATGTCACTTTCCTTGGCAATTCCTTCAGCTTTGTCATTTGAGCTTTTTCAGAGGGGACCTACCATTTGGGTCTTGAGAAATGATCTGCTTTGGGTTGAGAAGATCCCCTTGCAAGGGTATCTGCCCTTCGGGCGGTCTTCAGATGATCTTCGGGCTACTTGCTTCCTTCAAATTTCTTGTTTTGCATCCTCCCAAAGGGAATGTGACCCTTTGGCTTTGGGGAAGTGTCCTTTAAGTTGGTAGCCGAGAGTCCCCTGTAAGGGCACCTACCCTTTAGGGTCCTTCGGTGGCATTTTCTTTGGAGTCCTTCGGAACTTTCTCGCGGGCTTTTTCTGCAAACAATTTCCCGCGGACAAAAAGTCTGCAAAAATTTTCCCGTGGACAAAAAGTCCGCAAAAATTTTCTGATTGCTTTGTCTTTTGAAATTCCTTCGGGCTTTCCTCCCGCAGCTTCTTTTCTCGAATTCATTCAGACTTTTTGTTTGAAGGAATTCCTTTAGACAAAAGTCTGAAAGAATTGTGCCTTAATCTTTTTCGACTGCCTTAAACAAAAATCCAAAAGAATTTACCTTTGCGGATTCCTTGAAAATGACCCTTTCGAAGGGTGCTTTTGTTGACCAAGTGCCCTCCGCAAGGGCACTTGTCCTTCGAGAGGCTCTCTTGAACTTTTGCATTGAACTGCTCCTTTGAACCAAGCTGAAGAACCAAGCTTTGAACCACGCTTTAAATCAAGCTGATGAACCAAGCCGATGAACCCTTTGATTGAACCAAAAGCTGTTAAACCAATTGATGAACTGACTGAGTGAACTAACTAAATGAACCGACTAAATGAATCAAAGCATTGAACCAACCGTTGAACCAAGCTTTGGTTCAATGGTTCAATGGTTCATTCCCTTTGATTTGGCTAAGTCCTTTTGATCCTTGTTTGAAACAAACGCGTTGAACCTATTGAACCTTGAACCCGTTGAACCTTTGAACCAAAGTGGTTCAATGGTTCAAGCATCAAAAACTTGTTCTTTTGATTGAACCTTACTAAAGAAGCCTTTGAAACTTGTTCTTTTGATTGAACCTGACTGAAGAAGCCTTTGAACCTGGAAGCGGTTGAACTCTTACTGCTAATGTTGAACCTTTGAACCTGTTGAGCCCATTGAACCAAAATGGTTCAAGGTTCAACAGTTAAATCCTTGCTTAGAAGCTTGCCGATGAACTCTTTTGGTTGAACCTGGTCATTGAACCAACTTTGAAATCACCTAAGTGTTGAGAGCTTGCTCCTTTCCTGCAGAGTCCGTAGATATCAACTTGTGAAGCCCGTTGAACCTTGGTATGTAGAGTCCGTAGATTTATTTTTCCTACAGAGTCCATAGATTTCTCTTTCTACTGAGTCTATAGATTCAAGCCTGCAGAGTCTGGAGATTCAAGCCTACAGAGTCCGTAGATTTTTGAAAAGCTTGAAAAATGAAGAATTTGAATGCCCAAGACAAAATTCGGAAAGGGAAGAGACAATTTTGGTCTAAAAGACCAAAATAGTTCAAATGTTGTCCCAAAAATGAGTGATATTTTTGGGAGACAACAACACCAAAAGTTTGATCCACTCAACTTGGAACCTTGAACACTGAACAAACAAGGATAAAGGAAGACCTATGATTTCTATCAATCACTTATGCATAAATATTTCATGAAGAGGTTCGATCTAATGACCAAAACTTGAAGGAAAATGATGGAGAGAGGTTTGATACAAGACACTTTGCAGCCACCTAACATCCACTTATAGCTTCAGCAAAAGACATAAAGAACACTTTAACATGACCTACATAAGGATAATCTAGCAACTATATATGAATCAAAATTTGGGAAGGGAGATAAATATACCACTTATGCAAATTGCTGAAGAAATATACATTATGCCAACATGTGAAATTTGAAAGTACAGTCTTTGTATTGATTGAATAGGTTACACAACTCACCAATGGCAGAGTCTGGTCTAACCAAGAGAGAGATTGGATGATTTTTAATCAAGGCTGAAAGCCATTTTAAAGAAAATTACAAGAGGCTAAAGATTGGCATCGAAAATTTGAAGAGAAAGATTAACTTCAGTTAACTCAAGGCTCACTTGGCCTTTCAATTAAATATATTTCCCTTTTTGGTCTTTGCATGAAGCTTCTTGTGCTTGAGGAAGTGAACTTGTCTTTGTTATGAACCACTCATCTCTCTTTGCATGGAAATCCATGCCAACGTCAATTTTAAAATTTTACGTGAGCTACTTGATGTCAAGTTGGAACGTTTGAAAGCTGAGTTAACCATTTGGTAAGCTGAGTTGGATGAAGAGATCATTGCCCTTCGCATGTAAAGCTTCTAGTGGATGTGGTGTTTAACAATTAGTCAACTCTAAATCTGGAACAATCAACTCGACATTTGAATTTGGAACTTCAGTTGAAGCTGAGTTGGACCCTCGGATGCGTGAGTTGATCCGGAGATGAGCAGGACTTCAACAACTAGTCAACTAAAGCTTTGACCAGTGTTCGAAAATAGCCCCTGCTTGCATGTATTTTACTATGTTTTGGCCTACCTGTTTGTTTCTATTTCTGGTGGGATTATATATTTGGATGTATTTTTTTAATTATATCCAGTCTATATTTTCTCCATTGGGCTTTGCTTTCAAAATTTTGGCTTTACCCCTGTTTCAACAGTTACTTCCCATGATCAAAATTTGATGGCTAGTGGGACATCACCCTTTGGCATTTATTCCTTCGAGATTCTCTGTTTGGAAATTTCCTTCAGACTTCTCTTATTTCCTCTTTTGCACAGTCCAAAAACTATTACTTTTGGGTGTTTCAGCTTAATTCTTTTGGATTTTATTGAAGGGGATTGTCTGAATTTCTTCAGACTTTTGTCTGAAGGAATTCCTTCAGACAAAAAGCTCGAAGGTTTGCTTTTGGCACTTTCCCTTTGCTTTTTGCCCTATCGGCTTTTTGTTTGGACTGCTAAGTCATTTAAATTTCCACAAGTTTTTCCCCGAATTAATCCTTTAGACAAAAGTCTGAAGGATATCTTTCCTTTATTTCTTCAAAATGTGGCTTCAGACTTTGTTTGTCGGGTTTTCTCCTTCTTGGCTTCAGACTTCTGTCTCATCATTTTTCTACAGACAAAATGTCTGCAAGAATTATCTCGGTCTCTTCCTCTATCCTTCAAAATTCCTATTTTATTTAGGTTTTTTCCGTAGCCCTTTCTCTGAATTTCTTTGGACTTTTTGTCTGAAGGAATTCCTTTAGACAAAAAGTCCAAAGGAATTCATCCTTCGCTTTTGCCTTCGGCCAACGATAAGTGCGCTTCAGGAAATCTGCTTCGATATTGTCACCGACCAAGTGCCCTCCGCAAGGGCTAGTCGCTCTCCCTCTGTGCCCTTCAAAAAAATTGGAGGGCACCCGGGTGTTTTGAAAAGGTTCTGAATCTATTCCCACACCTTCTCGAAGGGTAGGTGCCCTTCGAAAAAATTGGATATGACCTTTCTAAAGGGTACCATGCCCTTTAGGATTCTTGTAATGGACTCTTTATTTCGGCCTCTTCTATTTTTATTCAAACAAAATGCAATTGGTCTCTTCGCTGATAAAATGACCCTTCGATAAATGAATGAACCCTTCAGCATCCTTGGAAATTTTGACCCTTCGGGAAAGTTGCAGTCCTCCTCTCCTTGTGATCCTTCAGACTTATGTCTTCAGCACCTCTCTAAAGCCTTTTGATGAACCATTCCTTTGGAATTTTCCTGTTGTAACAAAGGCCCCTTACCAAGAAAAATAATGTATTCTTCCTTCCTTGGCTGGAGGCGTGAACTTTCTAAATGGCAAGAGACAATCTGACTTGTGGAAGAATTGTCAATAGTAAGGAAGCAAGGCTACCTATTTCTCTTGAGTTTCCAGCTTTGGAACTAATGCATCAACCTAAGTTTTTAGAGAATGAGCCTATGGAGATTAGGTATGTAGAGCTTATGGAGTTAAAAGAGACAAGAAATCAAGCCATGCTAGCCATGGAAAGTCATCAGACACAGGTGAAAAGAACATTTGACAAAGGAGCCTCCTCACAAAGCTTCAATGAAGGAGATTTGGTCCTCAAGTGGGATGAGGATCGAGCCAAACCAAGAAGGAACACAATGTTTGATTCCCTTTGGAGTGGCACATACACAATCTCCAATTGCAAATCCCACAACGCCTTCCAACTGGCCAAGATGGATGGCTAAGAGCTTCCAATCCCAGTCAATGGGATACATCTGAAACATTGCTATTGAAGAGAAAAACTCTATGTACATAGTTGTTTTTTGCTTCCCTCCAAGTGTTGTTCAAGCATAGTAGTTTGCTTCAGTTTTGTCCAATAAGTGCTTGTTTGCACATTTGCTTCCTAGTTAGTTTTCCTACTTTTGTGTGTTTCCCTTCTTATTTTGAAGGAGGAAGGTTACTTCAACCATGGTCAAGAGGAGATTTTCAGTCAGAAATTAAGTTTATCATTATTTCAGGAGTTTAGAATATGTACATGGTCTAAGTTTTCAACCATAGCAGGCATGTTGGGCCAGCTGAGTCGCAAGAGATGTTGACAATTTTTCTACAGGCCAAAAAATTGTCAACCTTATTATTCGAAAGACGGTCTTATGGGTACCAATTTGTCTTGTGAATCAGTTTTGGGTACTGAATAATGAAAAGGAAAAGGTTTTGCAAAGTTCAATCAAGCCTAAATGCATACCTACAGCTACCCAAGGAGCCATCTACAACAAGGTATTAGCGAAGGAAAGAGCCTACAAGCTTGTAGGTTCGCTTATGAATGAAGGCGAGTGTTTTATTTTGAACACCTATGGAATACAGGTTTGTTTTTTAGACTTACAACGACTATTCCCAAGTGTTTTCTTTCCAAAGTGTGTCTTCTCAAAAAAAATTTGGGCTAAGAGATGGATAATTTCCTCAGACTTTTTGTCTGAGGGAAAAGATTTTTCAAAGGACTTGGGAGAAGTCTGAGAGAATTTTAAAATGGACAATTTACAAAGTATTCAATTCCTTTGGACTTTTTGTCTGAAGGAATTAAGGAGACAAAAAACCCAGGTTCCCTACAAAAATCTTGGGTGCCCTACAAAAAGTCTGGGTGTCCTTCAATTCTTTCGAAAAGCCACTTCTAGAGGGACACAAGCCCTTGCGGAGGGCACTTGGTCGGTGACAGGACCTTTCCAACTTTTTCGAAGGGCACAGAGGAAGGACATAAGCCCTTGCAGAGGGCACTTAGTCGGTGGCAAGACCTTTCCAATTTTCCTGAAGGAGCTTCATGCAAAGACAAAGAAGACTAATTCCTTCGGACTTTTTGTCTGAAGGAATTCCTTTAGACAAAAAGTCCGAAGAAATTCGGGACAAAGAAAAACCCGATGGAAAATACACAAAGGCAAAAGAGATAACAAAATTGGAGGAAGGATATCCTTCAAACTTTTTGTCCGAAGGATTGATTCAGGAAAAATGCAAATAGATAAATCTGTAGAAATTTGAAGGACACAAAAGCCCACGGGAAAGTGAGAAAACATAAGTCTGAAGGAAATGCAACCAAGAATAAATTCGGGAAATTTGGCAAGGAAAAACTCTGAGGAAATCAAGACGAAGCCAAGACAGAAATCCGACGGAAATTAAAGCCACGAGCAGACAATTTTTTCGTAGGAAATTTGTAGATAATAAGAAGTCTGAGAGAATATAGCCCGAGGAAACACAACCATGGTAAGGTGAGGGAGATAAACATAAAAGTCTGCGGGAAAAATTTGTCACACAAAATTTTTGAAGAAAATCAAAGGGAATAAGCCAAGAAGGAAATCCAAAAGGTCTGTAGAAAAAAAAATGTCCGCAGAAAATAAAAGACCAAGGTGAAGTCAACGAAAAGCTAGGAAATAGAAAAACCACAAACAGGCAGTAGAAATGCATGCACAAAAATAAGGAAACTGAGAATGAAAAGTCGACGAATGATTCAGTCTAAATATGTCTCACTAATGTAAGCAAGGGATATTTTTGGCGGATTGCTAAGTTTCAGTTGACTATTTGTTTTGTTCATGGTTTGACTAGTCATTCGCATGCATCAGAAGGTCCAACTCAACTTCAAGCTGAGTTTCTCAGTCTAAGTTTGACACCATTTTTAGGCAAAAATGATTGTTTTCTCAATCTGACAGCTCAAGAGGAGTCTATTTTTGACATTTGGCATAATCTTCCATGCAAAGGAGAAGTTGACTTTCAATAGACCCACCATCGATTTCTCAAACACCAAGGAGCTTTATGCAAAGACAAAGGGAAAATATATTTTATTGGAAGGCAAAGTTGGTCTTGGGTTAATCTAAGTTAATCTTCCTCTTATTTTTTTCAATGTCAACTCTTGGTTGTATTTTTCTATATAAATGGCTTTTTAGCCTTGTAAAATCTATCCCTCTTTTGGCAAGACCAGACTCTGCCATTGGTGAGTTGTGTAACCTCTTCAATCAATAAAAAGACTGTAATTTCAAATTTTAAGTGCTGGCATAGTGTATATTCATTCAGAAATTTGCATATGTGGTAGATTTCTCTCCCTTTCCAAATTCTGAGTCATACCTAATTGCTAGCTTATCATATTATGCAAATCATGTTCAGTGTTCTATATGTCTTTTGCTGAAGCTGTAAGTGGATGTTAGGTGGCTGCAAAGTGTCTTGTATCAGACCTCTCTGCATCGTTTTTCCTCATGTTTTGGTCATTGGATCAAACCTTCTCATAAAATATTTATGCATAGTGATCAATTGAAATCAAAGGTCTTATTTTTCTCTTGTTTGATTCAGTGTTCAGGATTCCAAGTAGAGTGGATCAACGTTTTGGTGTATCACCGTTATTAGGTAGGATTTCCCTTTTAAGTTTCTTTCTCTCTTTTCCATGGTAGATTCACAGCACAGAGTAGAGATCCTTTGATACATCTTACAAGAACCAATCTTCTCTGGAGGTTCTTCTCACCATTGAAGCACCCACCCTCATAAGAAGATCCCATTGTTTCAACTGGATAGAGGATTGGCCATTTCAGCACGTCTTCGATTCAGGGTGCAACTCTAAGTTGAAAATAGTAATGTAATAGCCTCACTGTAATGTCCTTTATTTGAGCGAGCATCAGAGTTGGAGGTTTAACTTATCATCGAGTCCTCATAGGCTAATAATAGTGTTTAAAGGCCTGGTGTTAGAGTTAGCTAGTTCTCTAATTGGTAGTGTTTTCATCTCCAAATCTTTGGTGTATTCAAGGTGTTCTGGCTTCATTTTATATACTTACTATTTATAGTAAGTTAGTCGTATGATAGAGGCCAACATTATTATTTTTATCAAAGCACCCTAGTGAGCAGAGAATGCAGTGGATTACCTCTTAGTGTAAACAAAATTGATTTATGAGGTTTATTTATGGAGTTATAATATTATAATTATTATTAAAGTCATACTTTAATAATAATTAAATATAAAGTGAATATCATTAATGATGATTAATGACTTTATAATATATAATTTCACTTAAGTCATAAAGTCATTATTAAAGATCATAAAGGGAGACATAAGGACTTTATTTAAAAGAGGGATTTAAATGCTTTTAAAGTATACTTTATAATAAGTGTTATTTTAAAGGGGAGATATAAGTGATTAATAAGTATACTTTATTTTATTAAGTTGTGCACGAAAAAAGAGGGGAAAAAATGAAATTAAAAAGTAAATAAAATGAGATAAAATCAAATGCAAATTGAATATTATATAAGAAAATTTTTAAAAAAATCATTATTATTGATCATTCATTCAACTTGGCTTGTGCTTTAGCATTTTGGAGGTGGAAACTAAAGTTTTTAGTTGCAAACGATCTTGGAGAGCATAGCTTCTCTTTGAATTAAGCTTTTTAAGGGTGTGAAAGATCATCTGAGGTTTGTTAATTGGGTGGCTTTAATTCAAAAGTCACATTGTGCATTAAAGAGGAGATTAACACCAGATTTTATAAAAGTTTGATGTGCATATCATAAGTTATTATTAACTGCTACAGTGGTGTGAACAGTGCCACGCTATAGTACCTGCGCTACAGTGATTCATTACAGTAATAGGGCTTGGTTTTGGCATTGCTTCATCAGAACTTCAAGGGTTTGAACATTAATTTGAAGACAAACAAATTTGATCATCATTATTGCTGGATTGTGCCTTCCCTTTTTGGCATGTGGGTTTCTAGAGGATTTATAAGCCTTTAATCTGCAAGGCGTATTCCTCTCTTTGGCTGGGGCATGTAGATTCTAGGCCAAAGCACCTAGGTTATTGATGTCATTTTAACTCTATTGTGGGTGATTTGATCATGGGTTGTTAGAAGGAGATATATGGTGGAGAAACCAATATTGGAAGCTTGGCGTCCATCTCCAAAGATTTATCAGTATGTTATAAGTTTTAGACCTGCACTACCTGTCATTACATTATCCAGGTATGAAATTAGTTTCTTCAAGCATTTTAAAATTTGAACTGAATATATTGTATTTGCAAAACAATAATAAATCATTCTAGTATTTGCTTCAGCAAAAACTCAGAATTGAACAAACAATCAAACAAGGCATAAATTTTAGTTTGCAAGCGTCCACTGAAATGTCTCATTTCCGGTGGACACTTGCAAATTAAAATTTCTGCCTTGTTTGATTGTTTAATTCTGAGTTTATGCTTTTGTAAATTTTAAAGAAATGCCAAGTATTGTATGAAATTGCATATAATAAACACAATAAAAAATGCTAAAATAAATACTAGAATGATTTATTATTGTTTTGCAAATACAATATATTCAGTTCAGATTTTAAAATGCTTGAGAAAACACTAACTCCATATCCAGATAATGCAATGACAACAAGTGCAAGTCTGAAACTTATAACAAGCTGATAAACTTTTGGAGATGGACGCCAAGTTTCCAATATTGATTTTTCCACTATATATCTTCTTTTAATAGCAACTCATGATCAAATTGTCCACAATAGAGTTGGAATGGCACCAATAACCTAGGTGCTTAGCCTAGAATCCACATGCCCCAACCAAAGAGAGGAATACGCCCTGCAAATTAAAGGCTTGTACATCCTCTAGAAACCCACATGCCAAAAAGAGAAGGCACAATCCAGCAATAATGATAATCAAATATATTTGTCTTCAAACTAATGTTCAAACCCTTGAAGTTCTGATGAAGCAATGCCAAAACCAAGCTCTATTATTATAGTACAGATACTGTAGTGTGGCACTGTTCACACCACTGTAGTAGCTAACAATAACTTTTGATCTGCACATCAAACCTTTAAAAATTTTGGTGTTAATCTCCTCTTTAATGCATAATGTGACTTCTAAATTAAAGCCACCCAGTTAGCAAATCTCAAATGATCTTTCACACCCTCAAAAAACTCGATTCAAAGAGAAGCTGCGCTCTCCAAAATCGTTTACAACTGAAAACCCTAGTTTCCACCTCCAAAATGTCAAAGCACAAGCCAAGTTGAATGAATGATCAATAATAATGAAAAAATTTAAAATTCTCTTTTATAATATTTAATTGCATTTGACTTCATCTCATTTAATTTAATTTTTTTCCCTTCTTTTTGATGCACAACTTAATAAAATAAAATATACTTATTAATCACTTATATCTCCCTTTTAAAATAACACTTTAACACTTATTACAAAGTATACTTTAAAAGCTTTTAAATAAAGTCTTCATGTCTCTCTTTATGATGTTTATTGACTTTATGACTTAAGTGAAATCATATATTATAAAGTCATTAATTATCATTAATGATATTCACTTTATATTTAATTATTATTAAAGTATGACTTTAATAATAATTATAATATTATAACTCCATAAATAAACCTCATAAATCAATTTTGTTTGCAGCAATAGGTAGCTCACTACATTCTCTGCTCACTAAGGTGACTTACTAAAAAACGTAAGGTTGGCCTCTACCATACGACTGAGGACTATAAATAGTAAGTATATAAAATGGACCCAGAACACTCTGAATAACACCGCCTCTGAATACACCAAAGATCTGAGGATGAAAACACTGCCAATTGGAGAACTAGTTAATTCCAACATTGGGCCCTCTAAACCCCATTATTAACCTACGAGAACCCGATGATAGGATAAATCTCCAACTCTGATGCTCGCTAAAAAAGAAGACATTACACTCACTTTTGGAATGGTCTTTTACACCCATGCTAAAGAGGATTATAAAATGGTCATCTCAGACTTTACATTCAAAGAGCTCTACGAGGAAAATATCTCAACTCCCCGGATTCCCCAATGGTATGCAACATTTAATGATCATAAACATCCCAAAGTAGTGGCTAAATTTGTGCCTCAAAACCCGCCACTCTCACTTTGGTCACTAACAACTTTACTTTATTCCCCAAGGCCTTCCCGACTTCTGGTAGAAATAAACCACTAAAGACAACAATTCTGGTCATTTCCTCTTTATCTCTTGACTAAATATTCCCAAAATCCCCAATGCCTTAAAATTTCCAAGTGCAATTACTATACATGCAACGTGAAAAGCTTAAGAAAGTATAGATAAAGGGGAAGTCCTTTTAGGAAAGTTTGTAGGTGAGGCCTTGAAAACGATGAAAATGGCTGACATGCTATAGCCCTTGAGGAAATGCCTTCTTTCCTTGGGAAACAAAAACATGCACGTTTGGACTAAAATGTTATACAATCAAGGAGCATTTATGAGGGGTTTGTGTTCCATAGGCATGAAGGAGCTATCAATCAATTATGGGTCTCATGTGACCAGTGGGAGTAAGACTCCTTCCACCATTATACAAACATGCACACAATACCCTGATCTCCTTGTTCTCCAGACATTTATACATTATCCATAGCTAAGACGTGCATCATACAGTCATGATGATTGTGTAACAAAAACTTTGAGTTATAAAACTAAATAAAGTCATGATGGTGAGTAGCCACGGATGACTGTGTAAGTTGGTTCTCATTGCAGAATCATTTTCTACAAGATTCAATAAAATATCAATCCGCCAGCCCCTAATTTACATCATATTTATTATGACGGCGTGTGCTACAGGATGAAAACAGTAGTCGAACTGTGCTAGAAAAAGATAATACAGTTTTCCAGTGGAGGGTGAAATGATCTAGGAACCAGGACTCTCTCCAAGCAAGTCACAACCCTTTATACAAAGTTGAGTCTCAAAGAGGATATCTATGCTGTTATAGATCCATTATTTTTCTGTTAAGCTGCAATTAGTATGCTGATATGGTGAGCAAACGTTGAGGACATGTTTTGGGAATATCACCTTGCTTTTATATACAGTTTCATGCATTGTATTTCCCAATAACTTTAATCAGGAGATTGGTCCACATCAATTATTCAATCATTTTCAAGCATGGGCCACAACTACATGCTGAGGTGCTTCTAGAGCCTTTTACAGGGCTGTTTTACTGGTATACAGCATTCTTTACTTCCATTACAGTTCATTAGCCATTTAAACACGATTTGAGCTATATAAATACCAATTCAATAGTTTATTTCTGTTTTTTGAGCCATAAAATCTTTATTGATGTTTGTAAAAATCCACAAACCATTGAGAGACCTAGAGATTTTGAGAGATTCTCTTTTGAAGGATTCTCATATGGAAAGTGTCATATAGTCATTTCACACCCTTCCTACTGGCATGAATTCTAAGAACTATCCACAAGAAATGGCTATTTCATACCTGTAATTCTGATGATTTATTTCCTTTTTAGCAACCATAATACCTTATGGATGATCCTTAAATTATGCAAATCATTAAGGGACCTAATGATTTTAAAATAGTAGCTTCTAAGGATTCTCAATCATCCTACTAACGCAGATACCAAGAACAATGCACAAGGGAATTGACTGTTGCATACTCTAATTTTGAGTAGGATTTGCATCCATGCAGGCTTGGGGAAGGTGCTTCATGATGTGAAATCTAGGATTTAGTCAAATGAAGATTAACAAAGTGAATAAAGGTTGATCATCCATCTTGGCTTGGGGAAGGTTCTTCATGAAGTGAAATCTATGATTTAGTCAAATGAAGATTAACAATGTGAATAAAGGTTGATTTTGTATGACAAAACGAAGCTCCTTATCTTTCCCGTTTGATGGCCAAGTATAGTATATTGGTGATTGTTGTATGAGGAAAATTACCTTTGTTACAATCACTTAGGCTGCGGTCCCATGGATGGGGGCAAACTAAATTCTCTCAGCAGGTGTTGCAGAAGAAAAATAAAATCTTTTTCCAGTAACAGGGTTCCCATGTAATTCCTTATTTTTCTCTGCAGAGGTAAAATAGGATCACAGCACTAGTAAAATGCTTTGCATCAATGAAATCTCATCACATGCCACATGGCAGAAGAAAGCTAGAGAAAATTTAAGCAGCTGATTTTTTTTTTGGTGCCCCCCATTGCTTGCCTGAGCTGGTAAATGATTCCCGGAGTAGTAGCTGCTCATAAATTTCAGGGACTTTTTTTTTTAAAAACAGCAGAAATAAATTTTTAGGAGCAGCAGCCCCCAGCATGGGACCCCACTGTTAGCAATGCCGATTTCACACTTAAGATTGGGCTACAAATATCCCATGCTTGGGGCCACATCTCAATCGCCTTTATGGCCTTAGGTAAACTTTATGGCAAACTAGTATCTCATCCGCAGATTTGTCATTGTTCAGAAGATGCATGAAATAATTCCTTTTGCTCTGGGTTCCTCGGTGACCGAAAACTCCCCCAAAATATCCAATTTTTATCATAATAGTGCCGCTTACAATTATTTTCAAGATTTTGTAACAGGATTCTGATTCTAACACTGATATACACATATTACTGCAATATTGCAGCCAGGCTGTTATCTTACACTACATTGTTTAAAACATGATATTCTAGTTTTACTTATTTTGCTTTTCAACATAGAAAATTTATATAATGATGTAAAAGCTGATGCTTTATATGGATCTCTGATAAACATAAAACAAACATACAACAAGATGGATGTAAGACATGATAGGAGACTTTGAATATCCTAGAGGAATCAATCTTCTGAATAATTAGATAGTTTTAGGAATGCTTTTATCTGTAATTTTTTCTGGCAAAGAGGACAAAACTCAATGAGTATTAACAGCATTCATTCTCAAATATTGGTAATGTTAAATTGGGAAAGAGCCTTACTTGGTTTTTCTCACCTTGAGCCAGGTGAACCTCTTTCAGTGTCTGATGTGTGTTAACTCCTATTTGTGTCAGGATTGACCTTATGCATGCATCAAAGTCATAAGAGACATATACAGGCAGGTTTAATGGCCATTTGCTCACCCTGCAGACAACCATTGTCAAATGTTCTTATAAATGATAAATCCATCTCGTCGATATCATTATTTAATGACACAAATTTATATTTTATGTGCTGATATTTTTGGTTCTATATTGGTTGGTGTAACAGGCAGAATATATGAAGAAAAATGCAGCGACACACGGCTTCAAGATTCAGGAGATTGCTTTGCAAAAGCAAAATGCTGGAATGACGCAGCAAGTGCATATGCCAGAGCTTATTGTGTTTCTAAATGTCTAAATGCCTGCTTAAAGGGAAAACTATTTGAGACAGGATTGAGATTTATTGAAGTCTTGAAAAAAGGAAACTGCAATTTAAACTATGGAAGATGCGAGACTTGTGAAGGAGTAAAAATTGAAGCTGAGTATCTTAAAATGTCTGCAATACATTTTCATCAGAAAAAGGATACCAAGTCTATGATGAAATTTGTGGAAGCCTTTCCTACATTGGATGCAATTAGAAATTTTCTGTCGGGGAAGGATTACTTTGATGAACTTCTGGGAATTGAAGAGGCAAATGGGAACTTCATACAGGCTGCAGAGGTGGCAGAGATGAAAGGGGATATGTTATGCGAGGCTGTCATGCTGGAAAAGGCTGGAAAATATGAAAAAGCAGCTAAATCAATTCTACTACATGTGCAGTTAAATGCTTTGTGGGGAATGGGAAATAAAGGATGGCCCCTATTGCAATTTCCTGAAAGGAATAACCTGCTAGAGAAAGTAAAACGAATAGCTAAACAAAACCTGTGCCATGTACCTCAGATCCATGATGCACTTGATTGTGAAGCATTAATTCTTATGGACCAGTCTCACAGTCTCTGTGAATTAACAGAACAAATGATCCTCGCCCAGAAGATGGGAAATGTCATTCTTGAAGTTCTTTCTCTCCGTAAAGTTCTTGATGTGCACCTTCGTTCTGATGCCAAAACATTTCAGTGTGACCAAGGGAGCATTTTCCTCAAGAGGGATGATAATTTCAAAATTATGCTGGAGAATCGAGTCTCTTCAACAACATTGATGTTTCTTTGGAATGGATGGAAGGAGACACTGTTATTCTCAGTGGATTCACTTTCAAAACTAGAAAAGCGCCGGGAAAGAGAACAAGATAAAGTCTACATTGAATTTGCTTTCGAATATTTTGGCACCAGGGTGAAGAGCACAAATAATAGATTCTGCACTGTGTTTAATAGTGAAGCCTGCTGGCTTTTGGGCAGGAGGGTTGAATTGCAGCAGAGACGAGGAAAATGTGCGCAGATTAGTATCCAGAACTTTTCTATACATGCAAAATATTTCCTTTTGCAGGAACTATTTTCTGTTGGAATCAAGGTTGTTAAGAAACTAGAACAGATATATCTTTCTTGTACAAATCAACTCTGTATTCTTACCGTTGAAGGCACTCTGATACTTCAAATTTATCAAGTTTCAAAAGTTTTGAAAGATAGGCAGTTGGCTGGGGTTGGACGGATAAAAAGCCTGATTGGGATTGTAAATCTTGAAGAGCGTTTCTTTGAGATTTTTTTCCCACTTAAAACACAATATGAAAATGTGAAGGAATTTGTCTCTTTGCGTGAGAATCCAACAAGCAGTTTGATTCTCAAAGATATAACTGTAGATATAATAAAGAAATGCATAATTTCACAACCCTTGGCCAGATTGGAAGACTGCAAGTATTACTCCCCTTCTTGCCAAAGGATCTGGTGATAGGGTATTGTAAGGAAATTATTAGCCATCTCCAACTCCATGAACAACATTGCTGGAATAATAAACTGCTCTGGCTGCATATGCTTATAGGAAATAATTTGGAGGATAAAAGACTGAGTCTGATTGAAAGCTTTCAAGCAGCTTTAACCAGTACTTTTAAGAGCTGGGGGAATCAAAATGACTATATTTTTCCTCATGTTTTTCTCTCTTCTGGAGAAGCTGTTCTTTTTTTCATCTTCATGTGAAGATCTATCAGAAATATCAGGAGGCTTGTATTTGCCAAGGTCTTTCTTTGTAGAGTTTATGACTGGGGAACAAGGTAACTCCACCTGTGCTTGGTTGCTTCAATCAAAATCTCAACCGAGATGCTTTGGAACACTTGAAAAATTGTATGGTCCGATGCATGAGATAGTTTTGCAGCTATTAGTAACTTCTAAATCTGCAACATTTGAATGGATCAAAAGTTTCAAGATTGACAGCAGGACTTATTTTCCAGAGATGGCATTGCGTTTGATCATTATTCTTTGCTTGATAGGTGTTAATGGCACAGGTTTATATCAGTATGCTATGCATGCGCTTTCAACTATCTTTCAGGATAAGCATATTACAAGATCTCTGCCTCCTAATTTTACAGGAAATCTGTTCAAAATTTTACAAAAGTACATTCCGAACAAGGAGACTTTTTTCATTCACATGTGTCGGGCAATGAGAGATATTGATAATCCTTTGGTGATGGTTGATATAACAACAGTTCCTGAGCTTGGTAGTAGTCATGAAGATGTCATAATTATTAGACAGGAGAGCATTGAAAATAAAAAACTTCTCCTTCAAACCATCTTTCAGGATAAAGGTGATATACTTGTTTTAAATGAAAGAGAAGGAGATGTGAAGAGTGAAGAGCTTGTGATACATGGAGAAAAGAACATGGGGCCATCATATAGTAATAATTCTATAACCAATACAGATCATATTTCTGAATCTGTTGAAGCGGAAGAAAATGTTTCCAGCAAAGTTGTGTGTCTCAAAGATAAAGCAGAGAAGGGGATTACGGAGTCTGGTAAGATTGATCAAAAGAAAAAGGGTGATTCAGCTGATTATTTAGAAGTTGAGGCCAGCTCTAGAGATGAGACTATCCAGATTTCATTGGTTGAAGACATCAAATCGTCTTACACGTTCGAAGTAAATGGCCGGTATGTACCGTGGTTTGTTCAATGGAGGATGAAGAGGTGGCTTTCTTGTGCTAGGAGGAACCTTGGAGAGACGCTATCTGTAAAGGATAAATACATCTGGAAGCTTGAAGAGTTTTCCAAAAAAACAGAGATTCTTCCTATGCAGAGACTTTTATTTCCAAAAGCTTGCCCTCTCAAGGTATTAAAAAGACACGGCTTGCATGTGAATTATGATCATCAACACATTATATTATACTGCATTTTTTTTCTCTGTTTTAGCCAGTTATTCCCAAAGAGAGCAAGAGCTTAACTATAACAATGTCTGATAATTCAAAACAATTAATGCAGGCTGAGGTTGATGAAATTTTGGACCTAATAGAGACCATACTACCCAAGGTGAAACAAGGAAATGTTCTTCCTGATGAAGAAGGTATTCTCTTAGAGGAAATGCATGACATCCATCAAGAATTGTTGCATTTGTCTGAACTCCTTTGCCCAAGGCCAGTCAATGATCTTCTACATATGCTCTACCTGCACCAGACTATAAAAACTTTTTGAAATGCAGTATAAATAGGAAATGCAGAAGCTACTTTCTTTGTAGTTGCATACTTTGTTTTCACAATTATCTACTCTAAAGAAGTGTCCCCGTTATTTTATTTGCAGGCACAAGAAGCATGAAGAGTGTGACACTGAATGGCTGAAGAATGATGCTATAGGCCATACTTCCATCAAGTTACAGGCAAGTAGGGACAGATTGGACAGATTGAAGTCTGTATTTGAGAATGACACCCAGACTGCCTCTGAGTGCATTCAAGCTGCCCCGTATAAAAATAAGCAAAAGCAAAAGAACAAACCAAAGGGAAAAAAGAAAGGGGGTAAAAGAAGGAAGTAAATGTGGGATGATTTTTGGCTGTATATAGTTTTTTTTCCCTCTGAGGTAAACACGTTTTTGGAGGGGGTTATCAAAACCGAGTCGCATAGGGCTATTACTAAAGAGTCAACTACCAATGACAAGGGAGACCGAACCCTCTGACCAGCCTTGCACCACAGCACAAGAGCTTGCTGTATATATGATTGATTTATGTATGTAAATATTACATGACATGGTTGAAAGAGTCACTTTAAGAAAATTCCAAAGTCAAAAGAAAACAAGAAAGGGATGAAAAAAGAAGTAAAAGTAGGATATGTGGATGTATATAAGATTGATTTATATATGTAATTATCACATTACATAATTGAGAAAGCCATTGATCCGTGATCTTCTTTTGGTTATGATTTGGCCTCTTTTTGGTTTTTTTTTAAAATTTTTAATAACGTATCCTACATTGCAAGGAAACGTTCTAGCGATTGCACCTGTTTTTTGCTTAGAAACGTTACAGGCATGGAAACATGACGAAAATGTCAGGAAAGTTTATGTCACATTTACATGTATTTCTGATGGAAAAGTCACTAAGTTAAAAAAATAAAATAAAAAAAAACATTAAAAAAAAAACTTCATCTTTTAGAATACACTATGTTAAACCATAGGTTTTCTTGGATTGCACATTCTAGTGATAATAATCATTTACTTATGGATCATTGCTATGAATATGAGTGGCAGTGAGTTGCATGCGAACAATGCTTTCAATTTCTTCTGTAGTTGTTGACCATTTTTAGTCCTGCAGGCCAAAAATTGGTCTCCCTTCCTTCCCTACTATCTTGAGCAGTCAGTCTTTTATGTATCCACCTTTCTGCAAATTACGCTTTCTCCCTTTTGTAATAACCCTGTTTCTGTAAAGAACCAAATGACTTGAGTCTTTAGACGTCTCGGGTTGATCCATAGGCTTATCTTGTTTTGGGCAGTTGGTTTGCACAAGCCTTTCGGCAATGGAATGGTCCGGTTTCAAAGGGGATGCAAGTCTTTCAGTAGACTTTGAAGGACAAGTGCCCTTGCAAAGGGCAGGCAGGTGACAATTTGGACCATTCGAGCAAGCACCGAAGGGAAATTTTAGACCCAAAGTGCCCTTGTGGAGGGCAGTTTCTCCGTCGGAAAAGTGAACAAAGGACAAAGGATTTCTTTGGACATTTTGTCCAAAGAAAATCCATGAAGAACCAAGGGTGAATTTCTTCGAACAAAGTGCCCGAAGGAATTCCTTAGACATTTTGTCCGAAGAAATTCACAAGGAAAGCAGACCAAGACAAATTCTTTCGGACAAAAGCCCAAAGGAATTTGTCGAAGGAATTTCCCGAAAGAAAAAGACCAAAACTTGAAGGCACATTTCCTTCGGACATTTTGTTCGAAGGAATTCGAAGGGATTGGGAACCTGAAGAAAGGTCGAGACAGGAAACAAGATTTCTTTTGGGCAAAATGTCAGAAGGAATTCCTTCAGACATTTTGTCTGAAGGAATTGAGAAGACAAAGGAGCCCGAAGGGCAAGTGCCCTTGCGGGGGACTATCAACGACCAAAAAGGGACCTATTCCATTTTTTTGAAAGGACACCTTCCCTTCGGGAAGGTTTGTTTGCAAAGGGATGAAGGAATAACCGAAGGGATGATGGGCCCAAGCACGTCAATTTTAACATAGTGAACTAGCTGTTGGAGTCCAAACGTCTGGTGATGGGCACGCGAACGTCAAATTCAGGACAATGGAATAGTCGTTGGCTTTTGAATGGTGATGGGCCTGTAGACATCAAATTTACGGTGATAAGATAGCCGTTGATCTTCAAATGCTTAAAGACGGGCCCACGCGTGGAAATGGGTTAACAGTCAAAGAAGAGTCTGAAAGAGCACCAGATCACAGGCTCGAAGGAAGTCAAAGGGGGGCTCGGAGACCCAAGGATAAACTTAGCGACCTGCCTAGAAGATAGCCTCGAGGGCTGAAGAGCCAGGAAAAGATAAAAGTCAAGCGCAAAAGCAGACATAATAGTCCAGGTGGCACATAAAGCGTCGACAAAGGAGTAATTATTGCGGGTGAAATAGTCTTTATGAAATGGTCATCAAAAAGTGCAAACAGTGAAAGCACAACCTGTTTTCTTCGATTTTACATTAATGAGCAAACAATCGCGTGAACTTCATTTAAGAAGCAGCCTTGTCATTCAAATAGACAAAGCGACCCATGCTCTTGCAACGACATTTAATACAGGTTGAGCACCAAAGTCAAGACTTGTGGCATCTACAACGTGGTTATTTCAGGGATTTCTAGAAGGATGACACCAACATGATCAAATTCCTCTCCCCTAGGTGTTCAATGCAACATGGGCTGCTTATTCTAGAAAGCGCCAAAGTCTTTTCCTTTAGGTTATATATATTGTAACCTCTCAAGAGAGGAAAAGGAGATCTCTCAATTTGTAAGGCAAAGCCCTGCCAAATTTCTCCTTTGATCAATAAGAATGTTTTTTACCTCTATCTAATTGGCTATGCTTTTGAGTCTGTCTGTATATCAATTTTGTGTTTAGTCATTTTGCTTGATGCTTTCACAAATTGACACCAACACACCTAGTGTAGCCAAAGCCATTTCTACAAGTTAATTGGGAGTGCTTCATCTGGAGTGCAGAAACAGAAGAGTAGCTATCAGACAGTGTGTTTTCTACAACGCCTATGGTAAGTTCTTTTTCTTGTGTGTCTTCATTAAGCCCCCCTTTTAAAGCTCCCTACAGTCTGGTCTTTTGCCAGATAAAGTGTATGTTCGCCCTTTTTGGTTTGAAGTGTGAATCACTGAGTAGATTGAAAAATCATTTGGTGCATCACCACTTAGAGTAGTTTCTATTTTGGTTATTCTTTTTCCCTTTTCACCCCCTCCCCCAATATTAGCAATAGTATTCAAAGACCTCAAAGATGCATCAAAGGGAGCTAGCCCTTATCTAGAGATTCTCTCCTCAGTTTTGCCAGACCCACAGCAAGAGGGGAGTCTCCATTGTGTCGCATGGAAGAGAAGCCCAACCTTCTTTCAAGGGTGCAATCCACAGCATCAACAGTTGTTGGCACGCCCGATGGGACCTTTTGTTTAAGAGGTTGAAGAATTCTTGGTGTGTTCTTCAACAAATCAGCCTTTGGAGGCATTCAATCAACACCAATGGCGACTTCAAAGATACATCAGCTGGTTGAGCAGCCCGAGTGATCCTTTGAAGAGCTTTGGTAGTATGTTTCTTTTTGAAGTTTCATGGTTGCATACGATTATGAGTTTTTCCCTTTGCAGGTTGGTGAAACATTGCGGGCTTTGCCTCTTCCTCCTCAGTTTGAGCAAGTCCTTGGCCAGCCTAGCTATGATCTTTACCAGCCTTGTGTTGATCCTTACCAAGTTCAATATGACCAGTCTTAGCCCTATCAGTCTTATGCCCAGTCTTCTCAATGTGTTACTTCTCCTACTCAACCTAATCTTTTTGCCAATCAACCCATTTTCACCTTCAAACAAGCACTACTGGGGTATGAAAAGTATGTAGTGGAGCTTGACACTAGAAGGGGATGTGGCGAAGAAATACATGATCATTTCATCCATCAAGTGAGGAATGCATTAGATCTAGTCAAGAGTGAATGGACTCCTATTGAAAGAGTCAATTGGCAAAGGCTTACAAATGAGATGCTGGATGTGAGTGGTTTGATTGCATCTTTGGAAGAGAAGTTGAGTATTCATGAGAGGTAGTCTTACCAAGTCTATCAACCTGCATACCCACTCCCCCAAGTTTCATATCAGTGATACACAACCCCTACTCATGAGCCAAATCAAGCCTATCAAAGTCCTTTCCCCAATCATGTTGAGGAGAGTTTTGAAACAATAGATCTTGTATTTAAGACCAATCTTGATAAGCAGATTGAGTTGGCAAATCTTCAAATGCAACAGTGTATGTTGGCATCAAGGGAAGTGGAATCCAAACCCTCACTACCCTCTCACATTGCAACCCCATCACCCCAAAAGGAGACTTCCAGTCCTAAGATTATGAGTTGGAGTAAAGTAGTTGAGTCATGGAGCAGCAAGGAAGAGGAATGGATTGTTCGAGAGTGTGAAGTAAAAAATGAGGCTAGTCCTTCTCAAGTCCCTCACACCCTTCCTCAAGAAGATTTTTGTACTCCATGGCAACCTTCATGCACTCTCCATTTCCATGATGATTCCTATGAGCTCCAAGAAAGACTCTTTCAAGAAAATCTAGCTGAGCAAATTGAGGAATAAGAGGCAAAGGTGAGATTGCTTATTGAAAGCGAGATGGAAGTTTCAGACCTTAGGGAGGAGCCTATGCCAAAAGACACCCCTTATACCAATCCTCAAGCTAATTTTGATATTGAAGTGTTGGTTAAGTGGAGAGAAGAAAATCAAGTGATTTTGGCCCAAGGTCTGCCCCCATTTTCTCATGAGCTTTCAAAAAGATCCCCTACTTTCCATTCCGAACCTGATTTTGACAATCCTTGTGTTCCACCTCCTTGCCTGGTAAATGAAGAATGTTTCTCTTGAGTTGAGGAATCCATCTTGAGGGAAACAAGTGAAGAGGAGTATGCTCAGCTCATGACTGATCAGGGAGACTTCATGAGTGTAGATGAGGACGAGATCGCCATAAGTACCCCCCTTGGTGAACAAGAAGACAAGTCACAAGCTTTTGCCTCTATCTCTGATGAGGAAGAGACAATCTTTGACTCTTTTCTCACTTTGCAAGACGTCATGGAGGAGCATGGACAAATTCTTGATCATTTTTTGAATGATTTGTTTGAAGTCATTGGGGCAGGTTACACTCTTCTTCAAGGAGGCTATGAGCTGGCTAAGGGTGGAGAAGGTAGCATTGGGACTTAGATAAGTATACAAAGGGGTAGCAAACTTTCAAATTTAACCTTTCAAGAGGTTGGTGAATCGGAAGATGATATTTTTGAAGTCATCAAGGAGGGATATCACCTTCTAGAAGGAACCCATTAGCTCTAGAAGGATGAAGAAGAATCATGTAGACTTGAAGCTTCTAAGGAACATGAAGAACATGAAACCAATCCTCTTGGAGACATGCCTACTAAAGAGATACAAGTTGACCATGAGACAAAGAGTGGGAAAAAATATGAAATATCTAAACGTGTGCAAGAGGAATATGTCTTCATTGGAGACCTATCCAAATATGACCTCTTTGAGACTAGACCAAGTGAAGTGCCAAGGAAGAGCCCTGATCTACAAAGCGTTCAATTCAAAGAGAAGCATGCTTGGCACTTTGTTTCATCTCATCCTGAAAGTGACTTAAGAAGTTTTCCCTTTGACCCAGGAGGGAGAAGAGCATATTTGGTTAGCGTACATAGTAGTTTGCTTTCTGTTAGGTCATTTTTTGTTTTCCCTAAGTGCTTTTGCACATGTTCATAGTTTTTTAACCTTGTGTGTGTTTTGTTTACCATTTGGGGGTAAAAGCTTCATGTTGATTTTTCATGTTGATTCCTTAGTCTCTCAAGGTTATTGTCAACCTTTTGGGCTGTATTCCGACTCTGTGCCCAACGGACTTGTAAGCCATTAGTTTTCTTAAGCATAATAGGCATGCTTCCCCTGGGAATCACCAAAGTTGTTGACCATTTTTGGTCCCGCAAGCCAAAAATTAGTCTCCCTTCCTTCCCTATTATCTTGAGCAATCAGTCTTTTATGTATCCACCTTTCTGCAAATTGCGCTTTATCCCTTTTGTAATAAGCATGTTTCTGTAAAGAACCAAATGACTTGAGTCTTGTAGATGTCTTGGGTTGATGAATAGGCTTATCCTGTTTCAGGCAGTTGGTTTGCACAAGCCTTTTGGCAAAGGAATGGGCCGATTTCAAAGGGGATGCAAGTCTTTCAACAGACTCCAAAGGACAAGTGCCCTTGCAGAGCGTAGGCAAGTGACAATTTGGACCATTCGAGTAGGTGCCGAAGGGAAATTTCAGACCCAAAGTGCCCTTGCAGAGGGCAGTTTCTCCATCAAAAAAGTGAACAAAGGACAAAGGATTTCTTCGGACATTTTGTCTGAAGAAAATCCACGAAGAACCAAGGGTGAATTTCTTCAGACAAAGTGCACGAAGGAATTCCTTCAAACATTTTGTCTGAAGAAATTCACAAGGAAAGCAGACCAAGGCAAATTCTTTTGGACAAAATCTCGAAGGAATTCCTTCAGACTTTTTATCTGAAGGAATTTGTCGAAGGAATTTCCCGAAGGAAAAAGACCAAAAATTGAAAGCATATTTCCTTTAGACATTTTATCCGAAGGAATTCAGAGGGATTGGGAACCTAAAGAAAGGTCGAGACAAGAAACAAGATTTCCTTCAGCTAAAATGTTTGAAGGAATTCCTTTGGACATTTTGTCTAAAGGAATTGAGAAGACAAAGGAGCCTGAAGGGCAAGTGCCCTTCCGGGGGACTATCAATGACTAAAAAGGGACCTTTTCCATTTTTCTAAAGGGACACCTTCCCTTTGGGAAGGTTCATTTTCAAAAAGCCGAAGGAATAACTGAAGGGATGATGGGCCCAAGCACGTCAATTTTAACATATTGAACTAGCCATTGGATTTCAAACGTCTGGTGACAGGTGCATAAATGTCAAATTCAGGATAATGGAATAGCCGTTCACTTTCGAAAGTTGACGGGCCTATAGATATCAACTTTATGGTGATAAGATAGTCGTTGATATTCAAATGCTTAAAGATGGGCCTGTGCGTGGAAATGGGTTAACAGTCAAAGAAGAGCTTGAAAGAGCCCCTGATCACAAGCCCGAAGGAAGTCAAAGGGGGGCTCAGAGACCCAAGGATAAACTTAGGGACCCACCTAGAAGATAGCCCCGAGGGCCGAAGAGTTAGGAAAAGATAAAAGCCAAGCACAAAAGAAAATAGAATAGTCCAGGTGACACAGAAAGCGTCGATAGAGGAGTAATTACTGCAGGTGAAACGATCTTTACGAAATGGTCATCAAAAAGCACAAACAGTGAAAGCGTGGCCTATTTTCTTCGATTTTACATTAATGAGTAGACAATCACGTGAACTTCATTTAAGAAGTGGCCTTGTCATTCAAATAGACAAAGTGACCCATGCTCTTGCAGTGACATTTAATACAGGTTGAGCGCCCAAGTTAAGACTTGTGACATCTACAACATGGTTATTTCAGGGCTTTCTAGAAGGATGACACCAGGATGATCAAATTCCTCTCCCCTAGGTGTTCAATGCAGCATGGGTTGCTTATTCTAGAAAGTGCCAAAGTCTTTTCCTTTAGGCTATATATATTGTAACCTCTCAAGAGAGGAAAAGGAGATCTCTCATTTTGTAAGGTGAAGCCCTGCCAAATTTCACCTTTGATCAATAAGAATGTTTTTTACCTCTATCTGACTGGCTATGCTTTTGAGTGTGTCTGTATATCAATTTTGTGTTCAGTCATTTTAGCTTGATGCTTTCACAAATTGACACCAACACACCTAGTGTAGCCAAAGCCATTTCTGTAGGTTAACTAGGAGTGCTTCATCTGGAGCACAGATGCAGAAGAGTAGCTATCAGACAGTGTGTTTTCTATAGCGCCTGTGGTAAGTTCCTTTTCTTGTGTGCCTTCATTAAGCCCCCCTTTTAAAGCTCCCTATAGTCTGGTCTTTTGCCAGATAAAGTGTATGTTCACCCTTTCTGGTTTGAAGTGTGAATAACTAAGTAGACCGAAAAATCATTTGGTGCATCACCACTTCGAGTAGTTTCTGTTCTGGTTATTCCTTCTCCCTTTTCACCCCCCCAATATTAGCAGTAGTAGTCAAAGACCTCAGAGATGCATCAAATGGAGCTAGCTCTTATCTAGAGATTCTCCCCTCAGTTTTGCTAGACCCACAACAAGAGGGGAGTCTCCATTGTGCTGCATGGAAGAGAGAAGCCCAGCCTTCTTTCAAGGGTGCAATCCACAACGTCAATAGTAGTCATGTATTTTGATCTTAATTGTGGCCAACCACTATTGATCCTCTGCCTGATTGATTGTTTGTATATGACTCTATTGGTACATGTGCTAATTTTTCCTTCCATGTTGTTGGGATTTACTATTACGTGTTTCACTAAATTTATGGATCATTGATGGAGAACGAGGGTGTAAATTCAAAACTTGTGTTTTCATGGGTGAAAAATGAAACACATCACCTTGAAATAGACCAAACTAGAGATCATTATCCAACAAAACACACATAAAAATAAAAAAATATGCTAAATGGTCATTTTTTTTAAAGAATAGGTAGTTTGCATCACAAAAGGTTAAACCCACATAAGAAATGCAAGGCCCATAGATCTAGTGAGCACAAAGCTCCATAAAGATGGACTTACAATGCACATTATGGGTTTGAAGAGGAATTTTGAAGCAAAAAGCAGCTTCAAGGGGAAAAACACATGATTTATTCTTAGAGTTTATAAGCCTTTGAATGTACACTCTGTCTTTGAAGTTTGAAACTGGACCATAACACATGATATGACACATGATTCATGAACATGTGAAATTTTAAGCTTGTTGATTGTTTTGAACTTTCATGAATACTAAATTTTTAAAGTGCTTTTTTTTTATAGACTAAAAATTAGTATGCATTGTTTTTATATCTATTTATATTTTTTATTGTATATTTTATGGATGTTTACAAACCAAGGGTTTTTTAAATTCTGCTTTTCTGCATTTCAGATCTTTTCTATTTCCAGACAATATATAATATATCTTATCAGGGCTTATTTTGGAAGAGACTTGCACAAACCCTTGGTAAGAAATTTCACATTATATCAAGTAATGTTAATAAAAAAAACAAATAGTAATGGTAATAAAAAAACAAGCCATCTTCATTTATGCCAAGGAAGCTATTTCTTTGAATTGAATTTACAAGATCAATGTGTCTTAAGCCATATTAGAAGAATGAAATGATTTTAATTATGACATGGGGCCTGATGGCCTATGGGACCAAGAGTATTACAACTAGAAACTAAAAGAGAAGGCTAAAAATTTAAGTAGTGTGATTTTCTTATTATTATTTTTGTTTGTTTCTGTTCGTTTAAATAAGAAACTCCCCCAAAAATATAATTTTTTAGATTTGGAAAGTTCCCACATGAAGTCCATTCTGAAGGTTTCCATATGATTATCCAAATCTCATTGTAGGTTAAGACATTTCATAATTATATGTTTGTGTTTCTATTTCCGCTATATTACATATTACATATCTTCTCTACCCAATCTTCCTTGAGTGTTTTCCATTGACTCGTCCCACAACCAAGTTTATGTGAATGGTTCTTGTTTAAGTTACTTTATATTTTTGTGTTTCAATTGATTTACGTCCTATATACTCCTCTTAATGATGTTGATGATAGGATTAAACTCATTGGAAGTAGTATCATTTTTTGTTTCTTAAGTTTTCTCAACATGCAGGGTCTCTAATTTTTTCATTGGCATAATGTTTTATCTTTTCATTGATGTTGATATATGGGGTAAAATTTTACCATATTAAAGAGGAGTATTACAATGGATATATGGAAAACTGTAGACACCTAAAAATTGCCCCTAGGCATTTATTAGTTGTTAATTAGCATGATTTTAGGGTACTTATTTATTTGTCAATATTTGGTCCAAATTATGTATTATTGATGCACTTATTAGCTTTTAAAGGTCCTTCTCTCTCTCTCTCTCTCTCTCTCTCTCTCTCTCTCTCTCTCTCTCTCTCTCTCTCTCTCTCTCTCTCTCTCTCTCTCTCTCTCTCTCTCTCTCTCTCACACACACACACACACACACACACACACACACACACACACACACACATGCACGTGCACACACATGTGCATCCGAGGTCAGTTTCTAAAGCATCCCAATGCTTTTGAATTTTCTTTTTGGTGTTTGTCAATGCAGGGTGCGTGTGACCCTATTGTCTCATCCTTTTTGTTGTTTGACTATTTGATGTCATTTTTTAAGTGTTTTATTTTTATGGACTCAAAAGGAGTAGCATGCATTGTTTTTATATCTATTTACATTTTTTATTGTATATTGTCAAAAACATCCCAATGATTTTGAGTTTTCTTTTTGGTCTTTGTCAGGTCAAGGTGTGTATGACCCTATTGTCTCATCTTTTTTATTGTTTGACTATTTGATGTCATTTTTTGCAACACTAGGGCCTTAATTTGAATTAAGTGATCTATAAATACACAAGAATCATAGTTCATTTGACATTGATAATTATCAAACATTCATGTATTCTAACGAGATCAACCAACGATAAGAACATTTATTTTTCTTTGAAGCTAGTATTTCTCGTGGAACACTTTTGGTGCATGACCTAGTGTTTTGTATAATCTTTGAAGTTGTTTTCATTTATAGAATTTATTACTTTTCAACATCTTTTATCAATTTATTTCCACCATTTAAGGACATGATAATTAGATGGTATTTATTGAGACCTTCTAATACTCAACATAGGGATCTAAAGCTCACGTTTTAGACATTGTTGTCATTCTAGGGCAAGGAGAATAAAATTTGTTTTTCAAGTTACACATGTCGCAATGTGTAGATCTGAGTGAGGAAGTAGGATTATCATATCTAAGCGAACACAATTGTCAACTCATTTCACAACATACATATCCGATGCCACAAGCATCCTAATGCTTCTAATGATCAACACTATTCATGCCCATACATTCCAACAAGGATATTGGAACTTATAGGTGCTCATTTCTGAGTTTAAATATAGATGATTATCACTAGATCACGTATTATTAAATATAAAAAATAAAAACCCTATGTGAATGCTTTATTACTGGATTTGGAATAGTTAATTGTCTTGTTATTGTATTTATTGTGATTACGTCTAATTGGTACATCAAATTAAATGTACTGCATTTATTATTATCGCATTTAGCATAATTCATTTATTTACTAAATAGTTACACGTAAAACATTAAGAATAAGCTAGCATCAAGACACATATAAACTTTGTAAAAGCTACAATAGATATAAATTTAATGATAAACTCCACAAATTTTATTTGATTATTTTGATTTAAGATTTCATTGCAAATGTGCCTATAATAAAATTGCCATTGGGAAGAAAAAGGCTTAATCTTTTTAAAAGCTTCTCAAATATACCTTCCAATAAAATTATATCATTTAAATATTAATAGTCACTCAATTCAGAGTATAGTTTGAGCTCTGTTAGGGTTTCATATGTCCAAGCTTAAATAGTTGTCCTAGCATCCTTTGCCATCATCTCACATTTGTGGGACATTTAAGTCTCTCTTTGCATTAATTTTAGAATCAACACATGCCCTTAAGACTTTATACATCACTAATATATAAATTATAACTTTCACTACAAATTGGGTAAATTTTATCTCGTTATGTGATTTTTGTTTTTTTAGACATAAATTAATATTTAAGCTAAAACAATGCACTTGTGACCACTTTTTTGATAACTTAGCTCATGACCTATTCAAGGCCCTTTTTTATCAGTTTCCTTCAATTTTTTTCAAAAGATTCACTCCTTCAAGCAACCCAAGCCAACCCAAAATATACATGTTTCTTGTGCAAACGGGCCAAACTCACACTTAAGATATCCTTAACCCTTAGCCATCGATGTTTGTCCCCACTGGACAAGAGGGCCCTACTCTATTGTCAACCCACCATTGTTGTCTTCCTGCCAAATAATGATTATTTTCAAAATCCAAAGTTATAAAAAGATCAATGTATGAATTTTATAAGCCTCATCTGAAGGAATTCTGAAAATACTACTATAAAGCACATTTCAAACCATTTTGCACACATGAGGCTTGCACATTGAAAAGCACCAAAATTTTAATTGCACATTGAAAGCAAATTCCTTATTTCTTCCAAATATGATTACATATAGTCCTAGTAGCCCTAAACTCCAAGGTCACAAGTCATAGTTGAAACACTTAATCACACCGGAATTGAACCAACATGTAGAATTTTGCGCAAATTTTACATACACCACCATAGTTTGGAAGAACTACATAGAGTTTGATCTCTCTTTGGAGTATTGGTATGTAGGCAATGCTTAACACATGGGTTGTTGAGGTCACGCCCAAATTCAATCGCTGGCCCCTTTTTATTCCATGACTTGCATTGGTCTTCACATGTCATTAAGTAAGGGTTTTGAAGAGAAAAAAGAGCTACCTAGGTCCCTGAATTGAATCGAATGATCCCGCACATGCTACAAAATAAATAGGCAAAGATGAACAAAACCCAAAAATCTTGGATTTTAACTATTTGTTGGACAAGGTAGGGCTCGCTCTAGACAAGAGTGCTCCCAGTCCTGTCCACATTAGCGTGTTATCCTAAAGCTCTTAAAGCTTCAGAGCTAGTTTCACACTTAGAAAACATAGTCACCCATCAATAACAATCACATAATCTTCCCAAAGCTCTGTTTTCAAGCTAAGTTCATGTTTCCTCTTGCACTTTTAATATTTAAAATATTTTCAAATTTAGCAAGTTTCAAATCAATGAATACTTAAATTATTACAATATTATTCTTTCTGATTTTACATAGTAGTATGTCTAATTAGGATAATCTAATCACTAGATTTCCGAAATATGATAAAACATATTGGTGAACTCGTTTATTGATTTAATGTTGTCAAACCCTAACCATAGATGTTGCTAAGGTTTGTATCATTCTTTTTGTTATGTTCAATTTTTTTCTAGGATTTTTCAGATTTTCTTACTCTGTTATAGCAACAATCTTTCAAGTTCTTTTTTCATATTATATGCACTCTAAAAAATTTCTTTCTACCTCTCTTAAAATAAATGCTAGACTAAGTGGTATTCCAATTGAGCATACTTAGATTTCTTTTGTTAAATTGCATAACATGGATAGAAATAAGGTTATGTAAAAACCTTCGAATGTTAATGATCAACATGAGTATAGAGAGATCCTCAAAAATAATTCAGAGCATGAACATTATGATCAAGATAACCTTGGTCCCCAAAATGAACATCAAGATGAGCTTCCACCTATAAGTGGGGATGAAATAGTATTCAACAAAAAAGGAAGTTATTCAGAGCTTTAGAGAAAGGCTTCATGAACAACCTCTCGATCATCATACAATTTTACAAGCTCTTTTGGAAATAAAGAGTGAAAACATGGTACAATCATTTCACATTTCGACTTCATTGGATACAACTTTTGTACCACCAATTACAATAGGGGAAATCCAAGGGATTCAACAAATTAATATGCCAATCCTTACTCAGTCATTGGGAACATCGCATTTGGTTAGCACACATTCTTCTTCTTCTGATGTACAATCCCTTATGTAGGATATCTAATCTCTGCAAACTAAGGTGTTACATTCGGAGCAAGCTGATTTGAAACCTAATCAGGGACTAGATTCTCATATTTGATTACACACTCCATTGGTGCAACATATAGCAGTATATCCTCTACCTACAGGGTTTGTGGCACCCAAACTCACACTATATGATGGAAAAGGTGAACCTGAACAACATCTCAAAGCATTCCACACAACATGTTTGGACCATGTGTCCAATGACAATCTATTGACTAAGTTATTCCCAAGGAGTCTTAAAGAATATGTTTTGTAATAGTTTTATAATTTAATTCATCAATCGGTGCATGCATTCAATTTATTGGTTGATATGATCCTAGTACACTTTTCAATCAATATCAGTGAGAAGGTATCTTATGCTAAGATTTCTCAACTCAAGCAAAAATTCAATGAGCCTATTACAGAATATGTCTTAAGGTACAAGACAATGCTATATAAAATGACAAATCCTATGGCAGATATAGAATTATAGGATATCTTCAAGCAAAGTTTGCTTCCACCCTTACATGAGTCCATCATGTTCAAAAAGTTTACATCATTCACAGATTTGTGTCACACATTGAAAGAAATGGAAGTCAAATTATTGGCAATGAACAAGCTCAAGTATACAACCAAATCAAATTATAATACAAAGAGTTCAAGCAAGCCACCTTACAAGGTAAGGTCAACCGATACTAAGAATGATCAAAAGACAAGAATACATGTAGCTTTCAAGCCCACTCCACGCATTGTTTTATTAGTTACTCCAAGAATGTTAATAATCTAAGGAGATTATGTAGTGTTTCAACTCATGCAAATACTATTGGTGCTGATCACAGAGAGTACACAGGGAAATATTTGAACACACTAATTTATTTTTTTCATTACATAAATCATTTGGGCATAATACATATATATAGGAAATGTCTTCCTATAGTTATGGAGATCTCATCTCCTCAAATAATTTATATCCCAATGATTACTCAACCCCCTAACTACCTAGAAAATCTCATAGGTTGCATGAGTTATATAACCAACTCACCAAACAATAAGCTATTCATAATATATTGTTTGTTATAACAATATACGACTAACCAATAATAACTATATTACCATTTTAACCATAGGGTAATTTACAAGCAATAAATTAATAGTATTTACCACATAGTAAATAACTAACAATATAAATACTAATTTACCATACGGTAAAAGATCAATAACATGTGAACATTAATTTTTCTAACATTCCCCCCTTAGTGTATACATGGCAACGAAAAAATTTCACACTTCTTATACAACTTGCTTGTCTCTGTGCACTCATGATCTTGGCACACAACTCAAAATGAAGGTAGAAGAAGGAATATATTAACTTCTTATCAACCATGCAATACTGGGAACATATCTGACCGAATTAGTGTGGAAACACTTACAAGAACCATCTGATTATCAACCATTCACTATAGAGAACACATCTGACTTACTTAGTGTGGGAACTCAAGTAGGAACTATTTGCATAGCCTTCAATGGTTCTACAAAGGTATACCACAAATCTAGGTATGAAAAGAATGCATCTGATTGTTCAACCTCTACAAGTATCATGATGTTATTTTTGTTTTGTGATTTCATTTTTCCACTATAAGTTTACATTAGGGGACTACATTAGGAATAGTCACATATATGAGTGATTAAATATACACATTTATTCTTATTTTTACACAAGTTGAAAAAACAAATGCAACTATCATACCACACAACTGAAAAACAAAACACATGCCACTAAAATAGAAGTGGCCCCATCGCTAGTAGCTAACGAGAGGCTTGAATGACATCCATTCTCCAATGCCTCCAACTTCCTTCATAAGAAGTTGCTTACTCAATCAATGAAGATTTGAAGCGCAACAGTTTCAACGTTGAGTTTATTTGTATAACTTCCCTCCCACAATGTGAAACAACTTGAATATCAATTTCCACTGAAAATGTATTCATTTACAAACAATTTATTTAACTCCAATGACTCAACACACTTTATTGACATAAAAACAAATCTCAAATCTCAACTCATTTTTTATTTCAACTCTTTTGACAAAACTTTTGATGATATCTCAATGACATTTAATAACATACAATACTAATAAAAGCCGTTTTAATTATTGATCTACTATTTAAACCAAAATAAGACTCAACTATAAAATTAAACAAAACACTATAATTACCTAAATAATTATACCCTGATTTTGAGCTTATAGCATTCACTCGAATGCATGACATAAAACTATAACTTTTTTGGACCAAATCTTATTAAATAAGATAAATAAAAAAACTAAAACCAAATAAAATCTTATACATAAAACAAAAAGGAAATAGACTTAAGACACCTACGTAAGGGAATTTGCGGGCTCTGGCTTCGAAGGAGCTGAAGAAGATGAGAACGAGTTCGATCGAGTCTGTTGGAAGAATAGAAGAATACTGACAACCCTGTCCAAAGCACAAAATTTCAACGGAACTTCTCCGAACAAATTGGAAGAGTAAGGTAAGTGACCTAAGCTGAGGCATCAGATGATGATGTGGGATGGCATGGGTGCATAAATAACTGTCCAGGCATACAATGATGTTGAACTTGGAAGAGTTGGCGACATAAATGCAAACCATGGTGGTGTTGGGCTTTGAGAAATCCAATATCATCTTCTATCGCCTATTCACGTTGGTGCATTAGTAGGGACACACTTGGATTGAGTGACTCATTAGGTGCATCTGTACACACAACACTTGGATTTTAACAGCACGTTACCAATCACTCCAAGATAGGTGACACTCTTGACGTGTAGGCGTATTTCAGGTCTCAATTCCAATTTGAATGTAATCTTGTCAAATCAAATATCATCACAAAAGCTAAATCCTTCTCGCTATTATATGCAGCTGGCAGAGTCTATACTAACCTCCAAGACCAAACGGAATACCTCACAAAGTACTAATATACTAAAATCATTTTGAATTTACATTATACGATACATCAAGCTTTCCAACAAAATAAATTTCTCATCAAACGGGGCAAACAAAAATTGTAGATGCCCCTCACGATACTCAGAATCTCATATCGTTCTGAGACCACTATTAATAATCTAAGGAGATTATGCAATGTTTCAACTCATGCAAAAAACTATTGCAGTTGAACACAGAGAGTACAAAGAAAATATTTGAACACACTAATATATTGTTTTCATTATATATATATATATAGTTTTATGGAGATATTCTCTCCTCAAATTACTCATATCCAAATGATTACTCATCACTCTAACTACTTAGAAACTCTCATAGACTATGTGAGTTATATAGCCATCACACCAAACAATAAATTATTCGTGATATATTAGTTTTTATAATAATATATATACAACTAATCAATAATAACTATATTACCATATTAACTATACGATTACCACATGGTAAATAACTGACAATGTAAATACTAATTTACTATACAGTAAATCACCAATAACATGTGAACACTATTTTTCCTAACAAAAGAGACAATTCACTAATCTACCAGAAACTCCATATAAGGTCCTCAAAACACTATTGGAATGCAATGTCATATCTCTCTCTCTCATTAAAGAGGTTGATGTGAATCGGCCTCTTCCAAAAGGTTTTGATCATAAATATTTTTACGATTATCACAAAGCATCAGGGCATACTACGAATAGAGGTATCAATTTGAGGCAAAATATTCAAGATTTATATATCCAAACATCATTGATGTAGGCACATCAATAGACAATTCAAAATCACAACTAAGTGAAAGTAAAGTAGTGAAAATCTTCAGTAATGTTTTTCCAAAGCATACAACTAATGAGATAATAGATATATCAGGGGTGCTTTATGCATACGATGCACACCCTCCACTAGTTTCTTACCATTCTTAGACAAAGGTACAACATCCTTTGAGTAACATCATTAGTACTTGCCATATTCCAATACCTTGTAGGTCTCTTATCACATTTGCAAAGAATGAGATACTAGATGATGACTAAGATTTACATTTGTTTTTTATTCAAGCTCATATTGATTACCAGCCTATTCAGAGTGTCATGGTTGATAACAGCTTCAGTATAAATTTGTGTGCAATTACACTTTTATCATTTGGGATACAGAGATCAAGATTTATTACCTACCACCATGGTCACAAAAGGATTTGATGGTCACATTTAGGGCTCCATTGGTGAGATTACATTACCATTATAGGTTGGTCCCACACATGTGGCCACCATATTTAGAGTAGTACCTAATGCAGGGGTCTTTGATATGTTTTTGAGATGCCCTTGAATTCAACAATGTTTTGTAGTTACCACCACAATTCACAAGTGTTTAAAATGTATCTATGCTAATGAGGTTATCATAGTTTAGGGTATCCCATATGAGTGTCCCCTATCACAGAAATATTTGGTTCTTACACAATAGATTTAGTTGAGCCACTTAAAAAGGTGAAACCTAGCAGAGATTTCCACAACAGATATCTACCCTTACACAGAGGCCTATTCTTAAAAGTCCACTTCAACAGAGGTTTGTCACTAGTTATAGAGAGCTTCTCTCTACTCCTTCACACCTAGATTGATATTATAGAGCACTAAGGGTCCCTCACATAAGGCCGACATATGATTTGTACACTCCAATATGAGTTCTAAAAATCCCTATAGTTCATTATTCTCAACAAGTACACTATGCTGCAGATCATTAGTATAACAGAGATAATTATGGTATAGAGGGTAATTAGTATTTATATTCTCCATTCAGATCATCCTTGTCACCACAACATATCCCTTTTCACTTGAAAAAGGTTGCCATTCCTCTTATAGACACAATACTATTGATCATGAGTCCCTTGCAGGACTCATTGGTTAATATATTTCTTTTCACTTTGTCCTTTTACTTCATATATATGCAAAAATATATTTAAAAAAAAGATATTTTAGAAAATACAAAATCAAGGCCTATGCATGCTAATGTTTATTTTATTATACATCAATTAATCTATGCATGATTATTCATTACTTATTTCTACTTAGTTTTATATCATACATGCTTCACTAGTGTACATGAGTGAGTGTAGAGCATACAGGTTGAAATCCCAAACCCAGTTGTAGGGTATTTCATTATCACATACTCATAAATTACAATCAGAAAACAATGCCCTATTAGACAGGAGTGCATCACTCTATTGTCCATTTTCCATGTTGTTTTCCCAGTGAGCTTAGGTTTTCATTTCTTAGATCCAGATCATACCCAAACCTTCAACATCTTGTATACATATCAACAAGCTCATTGGGGGCATGTTTTACACAGGGTTTATCCTTCCTTGGATATCCTTTATTATTCATAGCTCAGTGCCTTATATGACATTACATCTATCAATATCACTCACTTACTAACACATTGATATCTTACTGATTACTTAAGTTACTGAATCTACTAGTGTTGCAACTTGCTTATGTTGATCTACTACATATGCCATGCATGGTTTTCATGTATGTTTTATTGCTTCATGTTTTGTATGCATTCTCTTTTTGGCTTGAGGACATTTGAACATTCCTTTTGCGTGTGGCTCTAAACCTTCATTATATGTTTCTATGTGTGTGAGGACATTTGAACATGTCCTTATGTGTGTTTATATTTGTGTGAAGACAATTGAATGTCTTTTGTGTGTGGTTCCAAGCATTCATTCTATGTTTCTATGTGTGTGAGTGACATTTGAACATGTCCCTTGTATGTGGCCCCTTGGTCTTGTTTACATGCTTTGTGTGTACTCTTTGTTTGCGTGCACCATGGCCATGGCACTTGATTGTTTATTTGCTCATACTTCAATGCCATGATGGATATCATGTATCCTCACAACTTCCTATGCCATGATGGATTTCATGCATCCATCACCAAGTAGTTCTATTCATATTTTAGTACTCAGTTTAAATTACTCATCTACGTGCCTAAATTGCTAACAATGTATCTTAACAATATCGCTATTTATGTTGTTACTGTATGCATCTCACATTACTACTTTGTTTCAAATATATATGATGATATCATGCTTTTCTATGTTATCATTATTACTCAAATTTACATATTTTACATAACATATATCGTATAACTTTTTATTTTAAGTTATTGTGTATGCTCAACAACTCACCTCAAAGAGGGGGCATACATAGTGGTTTGTCTTAGAGACTAAGCCCACTTAATACTAACACATACACACATAAGTATAAATTTGCAGTCTTCACACATAGAACCACAAAGTCTACTCATAAAGTACACACAAAAAAAAATTGGACATCAACACTCCAAATGGATAGAAGTGATCCCCACTTTTGTCCAAATAAGGTGGTGTTCCAAAACTTAGAAAATACTCATTTCCATAATCTTCCAGTGTCTTAGGTAGTTCAGTATAGTTTCATAGTCACAGTTTCCATAAAGTAATCATATTTCTCATAGAGTTGATCAAAATTGCTTAGTTGGGGGCATCATGTATGGCATGTGCTCTAGGTTAGCATGTAGGGTTTTGCTCATAATCTTAGTTATTATTACTCAATCTCATAATCTATATACACCAAATATCAGTTTGGGGGCATGTGTGAAGCACATAAATTCATTCTTACTTAATTTTGCACCAATTTCATAGATGGCTTGTCGTTTCCCATGTTATATACACCAGACCCAAATTATACTAACTTTTTACACCATTTTTGCTCCAGACATTAACCTTATTCATTATACAATGATTGGTTCTCATTTTTGCATCAGTGTTTACACCATAACATTTTATTAGGATTCATACAATGATTCCAAACTACTTCACTACCATGTGTATGTAATGATGGAGTCAAACATACATTGAATTCTTAATCACACTCACCTATAAATGAGGATTTAGGCATGCACAGTCCAATCCAAGCTCTTCAATGCAAAATAAATCTAGAGTCACCAATTTTTGCACCAACTTTTATACTAGAAAATTTCAATGGTTGGTGTGTAGACATCTAATTCTTAACACCATTTGTGTTGAAATTGTCAATCTTACTCGATTTGCACTCAAACGTACAATTTAGGCCAAAATCATTAAAAACATGCTAAATGGTTCGATCTTGTCTTATACAAGTGTTGATTTAGGCCAATGTATCCTTAAATAGAGCAATGCATTTTATGTGATTCTTAAATTTGATCAATTCATTTTGAGTCAAAATGATGATTTCGCCTTTTTATTCTCTGGATCACTCTTTTCTTATAATTCGTTAGTATATGTCACATACCTTTGTTATTTTGTATTGGCAATGTTCTAAATAGGAATATGGTTCTAATGCATATAACATCATCTTCTAATTCTTTTTGAGTCAAATTACAACCAGTAATATGACTTTCTGACCATTTTGATTAATTGAGGGTCAATTTTCAAAGAATTGCACAAATATTGATTAATCTTGTTTACGACTAATTAATTCAAATCAAAAATTTAAATGGATTTGTCATGGAGGTTATTGATTATTTCAATATTGAAAATTGACTCCTAATATTTTCATCACCTAGTGACATCATCTATGAGGTGGCATTCATAAGCCATAAATGCATAAAATATCTAAATTATGGGCACCCATGCCTAATTAATGTCCCTTCCCCCCAAATCATTATGAGGGAATTTATTGATTTTAGCCTCAAAAATTGAATGGATTCTTGGCCACACATCTTGATCTCAAGATGAACGGTCACAGTTCATTCTGATCAATTACAAAAATCTATAAATAAGAGGCCTCACACTACCATTTTAAAGCTTAAATTGTGTAAACTTATAATGCTAAAATATATCCACAAGTCATTTGTGTTATTTTCATTTGAATTAGCTTCATTAATAGGCATATTAGATATTTTATATCATGATCCTAGGTTTTGCATAGAGTTTTTGAGGCAATGGAGGAGTAAAGAAGCCATTGTTGACAAAGACTAGAGCTCTAGATCAAGGGGAGAGCATGATTGGAGTTGTCTTTGAGTAATGGAATCATTTGGGAAGGTAATAGTTGATTGATTTCTTTAATTTATATCTTGTTATCATTAGCAACCCCACATGAATAGTTTGGCTTGATTTGTTTAGCTCTTTATGCATTTTGTTTTATTTTATTGACTAAAGCTTGACTAACCAAATCTTATAATCCACTCTACATTTTGGCACGTCTGGTGGGACCTAACGCATCCTACATACCAAGAAGATCAATATACAAATATTAAACTAAGATTTGAATGCTTGAAACTTGTTAAATTTAATTTTTTAACTTTATTTGGCCATATTTCATATTCACAAGTTTACACATGAACTACCAACGGTCAGGAAATCACCACTCTGGTTAGGAAGTAACCACCAATGGTCAAAAAGTAACTACTGACAGTCAAAAAGTAACCGTCATGGTCAATAAGTAACCATCGTGATTAGGAAGTAACCATCGATAGTCAAGGAGTAACCATTGAAGGCTAGAGGTGACCGTCGATGATCACTGTGTTTTCTAAAACATAAACTCGAGAGCTTACTTTTCATGTTTGCTTATCTCATCCACCAAAGAGCTTCTAAGTTAAACAACATGCTAACAATTTTCTTATAGGGCCTACTTGAAAAATGCCAAATCATGCTTAATTAGATTTTTTAAACCTCTTTTGGGATGCTTAAAAATAATTAGGAATTTTTCATTTGGTGCTTAAAGAAAATTTTAGGGTGTTTATTTGAATAGTTTTGTTGTTGTTCTTTCAAAGTTTTGCAACTTAAAGCCAAAGGGCCAAAGAACACCACCAAATATTTAATTTAAGTGTTCTAAAATTAAAATCACTTCCAAGTTTTTATTTTATGCAAGTTAATCATTGTTTGCTTAGTTAGATTTGTTTGAACAAAAAAGAAGGTGTGCGTGTATGCTCTCCCCACATCCCTTATAGGAAATTTTTGGGATCAAAAGCATCATCTTTATTGCAAATTACCTCAATCCAAAGGTGTAAAAGAGATGTTGTGAAGGCTCTCCCCAAGATCCACATGGCTTGGGTGATCTAGAAACAACCATAAATCTCTTTTACTTAGTTTTTATTTCATTGCATCTTGGCTTGTGAGGGGGCCTTCATTACCTCCCATAAGTTCTATAGGGAAGCTTTGAGCTGGGGATTCATCTTGCAGCATCATCTTCAACCCCTCTCCATGGAGAGGTATATAAATTGATATCCCCTCACTGGGATGATGGTTTGAGTGGTTAAACCATCTCCATTAGTAGAGGCTAAGCTTGGGACGTATGATCATGTTAGACATTGCACTACACTAAGTAAGTGATGCATGTAGTGGTTGTAAAAATGGAAAGACCTTTTTGTAACAAGCCATATGATGTAGACCCAATTGAAATGTTGCTTCTCTTTTTTTCTAAGTGAAAGTTGGTAGACATGGGATCCATGTAGAAACATTTGAAAACTTGCTAGTTTAGTTAACACCACTTTATCACACTTTGTCAATTTAGGGCTTAAGATGATTAATTAGTTGATTTGTCTTTGTCTTAGATTACTTGGTCTTATTTGAATTCAAAACTTTTTTTTTGATAAAAGGTTACACAACCAAACACATTGTCCACAAATTTATTGAACAAGGAGATGTTACACTGTCCAAGTGAAAATCAATCTTTTCCTTGTTCAAAATTGTCATCTTAAACATTGTGTCATATCTTCTAACTGGCACAGTTATGCTGCCCATTTGAATCTAGATCATTTTCCAAATTTTTTTAAGTCCCTCATTGATAATTTAAATTTTTAATTGGACTTTTATAAGTTTTAAAGGTTGATGTGTTAAATTGGGTTCATCATTCGCACTTAACTTGTTTTAACTTGGGTTCAATTTCCCATTTGAATTGAGGGTCATTTATAGACTCATTATCACATTATTATCTTTGGTGGACTCAAGTCATCTTGTGTATCATTCATGATTTGAGTCCTAGAACACATTTTATACTACCATTCCTATTACCATGTGGTAGCATTATGCTGCCTGTTTGGTTCTCATTTTATACTTAGGAATTCTTGCATGTTTCCACATCATGAGTTTCTTAGTTCGCATTGTATCCTTCCTACTCTGAAGGGCTTTTCTCTAGTTTTCTAGTAGCAACTCATCAAATTTGAACTAGTTTTTACAGTATTGCAATATCTCAAAAGTTTACATTTTAGTGTACTAGTGACACTCTAGGATTTTCAAGTTATCATACCCTCTTCCAATTTATATGATTTCAACTTTACCCAAAGTTTGAGTAATTTCATGAACACATTCTTCTAATTGTGTGTGGTTCCAAGCCACCCTCCTTTAATAGTCTCTTTGGTACCTTAGTCACTTGTTTGGAAGAAAGATCAAGTCTCATACCTTATTTAAACGTTTGCACAACATTAATCCAAATCTAGTCAAACATAAAGAATAATATTTTAAACAATGACGCAAAGGTACACTTGTAAGAGAGTTTCTTGTAACCCTACTTGTAAAGTGGAGCATTTTTATGGCAGACATGAGTGTTCCATCTTGTTTGAGGATGTCACCCTCTTTAGGCATATTCATTGAAAATCAATCCAATCCATGATAATTTTCATGTCATCCTCGTCTTTCCCCTTTGATTTGTGTATTGCACTCTAAGGTAATAATTTTAGGATATCCTCCTCTAATTTTTACTCCATGCTCAAAGGTTACCATTTTGGGTTATCCTCCTTCATCTTGTGTGAGCGATCAAGCTCTGTAACATGTGAAGGTTACCATTTTAGGCTATTCTCATTTAGCTTGTGCGAGCAATCAAGCTCCACAACACGCAAAGGTTATCATTTTAAGACCTCCTTTGGTTTGTGTGAGAAACCAAACTACGTAGCATCCCATCATTACCATTTTAGTCCCATCGCTAGTATTTATTGAGCCTATTATTGAAGAATGTCCATTTGATGAACCTGATTTTGTTGATCCATTCTTCAATAGTCTAATTTTTAGAGATCCCATTATTGAACCACAAACCATTATTCTTGCTAAACCAAATGTTCTCCACTTTAGAAATTATGTGCTGGTCTTCAATCCAAAACATGAACCATTACCTCTTCAAGAGCCATCTTATGATGATCAAAATGTGTTCAAGGTCAATTTTTTGTAACTAATTGTTAACCAAGATCATGATGTTATTATTGAAACACCCATTTGTGACAAGTCAAGCTGTCATGAATCACCCATTCATATGTTACCTATTTTTAAAGAGCCTCATCTCCTTGAAAAGCCCATCTTTGTAGAATTGTTTCTTGATCTTTTCCCACTCATTGAGGAGTCTTCTTTTGACAGACAATATTTTATCGAGTCGTCCCTTGAGCGATTACCTCTCTTTGATGGGCTTCACTTAGATGAGCCAATCTATGTTGAAACTTTATTAGATGAATCAATTTTTATATAGTGCATTATGCTATCACAAGCCATTACTTGTTCAATACCAAACATTCAATAGAACACCGTTATAGAATCAACCACATTAGATGAAAAAATAACACTAGAGTTAGGTTCTATTTTTGAAATGACATCAGAAATAGAATCAACATCAGTTGCAACATTGGATTCAAAGTCACTTATATCTGAATTAGATTCAAAAACAAAATATAGTATTGGTTGTTATAAAATTGGTTATAATTGCCTCGCGGATCAATTTGAATATATTTGGGATCCTTATATGGTTTTTAAGGATGATTACTTCAACATCAACATGAGTTATCCTAGTATATTCTATGAGGATTGTGTTGTCATTCATCATTCCATTATTCCCACCTAGCATATCCATTATATTAACATTCCACCTCCCACAAACATCGATTGGGATAGACAGAATCACACTTTGTTGAACTGCATCCATGGTGACATACCATTTGCAGAATATTAGGGGTACTAGGACCAAATTTATGCAAACAGAGAACAATCTCCTAGTGAAACCTTTTCAAAGGTGCTAGGGGATGAGAAAATATCAAACTCAACATATTTTAGTGAAACATTTTTGAAGGCGCTAGAAGATAATCAAATTCAAATGTTAATATATTTTTGTGAAACCTTCTCGGAGGCACTATGGGATAATCAAGACAAATTCATTGGTAAAATCCTCTTCAAGGTGCCAACCGTTGAGCACAAAAGTTCTTCACTGCTTACTGAAGACGTTATTCAAGATCAAATCAATATAGCTTCCAATCTATAGCATAATCAAATGGTAGCTACTCTCAGGATCAAATAATATAACAATCTAGTGGACCTCTCAAGAGAAAATTCAAAGGCCTTCGGCCCCACCATAACCAAAATTATGTTGAATCCAAAATCAGTAACATTACGTGTGATTGAAAGCCCCGATCTTCATTTATTTCCTATTCATTATACATTTCAATCTCATCCACCTATTCATTATCTACTTATATCATTTATCCTAACATTATTTACCATCACTGGCAGCACTTCTTTTTGTAGAGGCTACAAGGATATCTTGTCTTGATGTTTAATGGAATCAAAGTCAATGACCTAGGAAGATCAAGAACACATTATTAAGATCTAGATCGATAGCAATTTCTTGATAGAGCAGCTTTTATGAAAGGGTGTTGGATAAAAACTTTATAATCGATCATTTCTATTGTCTCACATATTGACTAAGACATGCATCTCCCTGTCAGCAAGAGTAACATAACCATTTTTCACTTTTCTAGTTCCCATTTGCAATTAACATGCCATTGTGTTCCATTTATCATGCTCTTTAAACTACATTGACTTGAAATCCTTTGGGACTTTGTAGGCACTACTCAATTACTATTAAGGTCAACTCGATCACACCTTTTCCATGTTTTTGCCATTTTATGAGCAATTGTTAAGTTTGAACACTCTCGCCATTTTGTGAGCAACCTAAGTCACACTCTCATCATTTTGTGATCAAAGTAAAACAATCATCACTTGGGGGAAACTTTGTTTTCATTATAAGAACTTGTCTTCTAATCATTTTGCTTATACCATTTCTTTGCTATTGACCAAGGCTTGTTTTTAGCTGTCCTGCTTATCCCATTTTGATCTTAGTTCTTTTGGTTCTTCCTATACTTTTTGTGAGGGGATTCTAATCTAGTTTCAACAGTTTTAGAATGTCATTTTGAATGATAGTTTATGAGAGTAGTGTCACATTTGATCTGGAAAGTTATCTTTCATCTATCATCTTAATTGGTATCATTGATTATAACCACCTATGAGAAAATCAGTATTGTATTTGATACCCCTAATTATAACTGCCTTTGGGAAAATCAAAATTATGACATTGTTTCCTAATTATAACCACCTATGGGAAAGTTAGGTATAATGCCTTTTTATCATACATTGCTACATCATCTAGTCATTATTATTATCATTTGCCTTTATTCACAAACTTGTTGTGACTTGGTTGGCTTTTCATTGCCTTTTGTGTAGGCAAAATTACTATGACTTAAGTTCCTAATGGGATTATGTAGGTTGTGCTCAATTCATATTGAGGTCAACTCAGTCCCCCTTTCATTATGCTTTAGCCATCTTGTGAGCATTTTAAGTTGATGCGCTCTCGTCGTTTCATGAGCTAGACCGTTCTGTATCTCTTAATTCTCAATTGAGTTGAGATACTTGAAAATTTATAAAAACATTCAAATATCCAAAAGACATTTTATTTTGTGTGCATGTTTATTTTATTGAGTTCTTGTTTGGTCTTACTTTGTTTGTTTTCCAAGTACATCTTGATGGTCCACGTAGATATTGATGATTCATATCTTGATCTCAAGTTATCAAGTTGTTCTTTCTTGATTTTTAAAAACATTATTGTTCCTACTTATGTCTTGATTATTCATATCTAGATTTTAATTTGGGTTCATTTATGTTTTGTTTTTTTCTTTGTCTTTGCTTTTTTGTTTAAATGTTAACAGTTTTAACTCTGGTCTTGGTCAATGCTTTAATATTATCCTTAGTTATAAGTGTTCACATTTAAACCAGATCTGTGCATTCAAAATGCCATGTCATTATGAGTTATTCATACCTATGATGCCTAATTTATTTTGCTATAACAAGCACTTTGTCTGTAGATTCAAGTCTTAACATCAACACAACTCTGATGAACAGTTCTCAAGAACACTATGCATAAACTAGGCTCAATAGGTTTAGCACCTGAATCTGTGCTTAGATGTGTATATCTTCATATACATCATGTGTCTAATCAACTCTTTGGTTAGTTTTCATCATCCCTCATTCCATTCTCTCCCATTTTTGAGTGAACTACATTGGCTTGAGGTCCATTTGGACTATGTAGGCAGTGCTTGGATACATGACATATCCTGAGTCAACTCAGTCATCTTCATTATTATTTTCATCTCTTTCATCACTTTATGCATTCTTGTATGCATGGATTTTTTGTGTGGCTCTAGCAGCCATTCCACCATTGCATCTAAGTTTGTACCTGCTCATTTTAATCTATGCATTAGGTTATCTCCTTGAGTTATTGCTTGCTAATTTGCCCATGTTGGGGCACAACATTTGAACCAATTCACAAATATAAATCAAACATATAGGGATAAGACCATTATTTATTCTTTATCAATGATGAAAATCAGCCCTAATGGGGCACACTGCTTTATCACGATCAAATCTACTCTACTAGGGCACTTTTGGTTATCATCTTTGTGAAGACCATGTTCTCCCTTTTCCTCTAATTTCAAGCTCTCCACACTTTTTACCACAATGGTAATGTTTTAGTGTGAAACTTCTCAAGATTGATCAATGCCATAAGCACACAACTTGTACTCTCAAATTGGGTGCATTCAAAGTGTGTCCCTTACATTTATGGATTGAATCCTTCCCATTCCCCCCATCTTTGGGGACCATTATACCTCTAATTATATTTTGATCATTGATGGTAACCATGTGTGCAAGCATTAGATCATTTGGATATGATCTATTCCATGGGTTAATCTCTCATTTTCTCTCTCTTTTTGAGAGTCCATCCTTCTCTTTCATCCTAGTATGTACTCTCAAGGGGGAATCATGGGTCATTTCCAATTTCTTCTTGATAATTTTTTTCTTTAAAAAGATGTCACTTTGCTTGAATGTCTCACTACGCCTTCTCAAACATGGGCAAAATGTAGACATCCAATTCCTAACACCATTTGTGTTGAAATTGTCAATCTTACTCGATTTGCACTCAAATGCACAATTTAGGCCAAAATCACTAAAAATGTGTTAAATGGTTCGAGCTTGTCTTATAAAAGTGTTGATTTAGGCCAATGTGTCCCTAAATGGGGCAATGAATTTTATTTGATTCTTAACTTTGATCAATTTATTTCAAGTCAAAATGATGATTTTTCCTTTTTATGTTCTGGATCACATTTTTCTTATAATTTGTTAGTACACATCACATTCCTTTGTTATTTTGTGTTGGTAGCATCCTAGATGACAACATAGTTCCAATTCATCTAACATCACCTTACACTTCTTCTCGAGTCAAATTATAACCCAGTAATATGACTTTTTGACCATTTTGATTAATTGAGGGCCAATTTCCAAAGAATTGCATAAAATTGATTACTCTTATTTAAGGCTAATTAATTCAAATCAAGAGATTAAGTGGATTTTCCATGGAGGTTATTGATTATTTAAATATTAGAAATTGATTCCCAATATTTGCATCATCTGGTGACATCATTTATGGGGTGGCATCTATAAGCCATAAATGCATAAAATATCTGAATTATGGGCACCCATGCCTAATTAATGCCCCTTCCCCCAAATCATTACTAGGGCATTTATTGATTTTAGATTAAAAAATTGAATGTATTCTTGGCCACACATATTGATATCAATATGGACGGTCATAGTTCATTCTAATCAATTGCAAAAATCTATAAATAGGAGGCCTCACACTACCATTTTAAAGCTTAAATTGTGTAAACTTGTAATGTTGAAATCTCTCCACAAGTCATTTGCATTTTGATTATTGTGTTATTTGCATTTGGATTAGATTAATTAATAGGCATATTAGATAGTTTATATCAGGAGCCTAAGTTTTGCATAGAGTTCTTGAGGCAATGGAGGAGCAAAAAAGCCATTGTTGGCAAAGACTAGAGCTCTAGATCAAGGGGAGAACATGTTTGGAGATACCTTTGAGTAATGGAGTCATTTGGGAAGGTAATGGTTGATTTATTTCTTTAATTTGTATCTTATTATCATTATCAACCCCCACATGAATAGACTAGCTTGATTTGTTTAGCTCTTTATGCATTTCTCTTTATTTTATTGACTAATGCTTGACTAATCAAATCTCGTAATCCACTCTACATTGTGTAATTAATCAAGTGTATTTGTTCTTTTTTATTCACCAGTTTATTATCTATATTTTTAAATATTTATCTTAATCAAATATTGATTTAATACATGTTTCATTGTGAGTTTTCATGGAGCACAGTTCAACGTTGTAGCCAACGTTAAATATTAGACTTCATAGGTAAGTTCATGTACATAGTTTTCTTTTACTGTAGTACTTTTGATTTTCTTGCATTAATAGAATAAAGGGGGGAGGGGAAGGAATATAGTCACATAAATTAACATTTAATCTAGAACAACACACTTATGATAACCATTTTGATAAATTACCTCATGACCTATTTAGGGCCCTTTTTTATCACTTTCCTTCAGTTTTTCATGGAAGACTCACTCCTTCAAGAAACCCAAACCAACCCAAAATATACCTATTTCATGTGAAAATGGGCCAAACCCACACTTAATATATTCTTAACCCTTCGACACTATTGTTTGTCCCCATTGAACAACACCACCCCATTGGACAAGAGTGCCCTGATATGTTGTCTGACCCACCACTATTGTCTTCTTGCTAAATAATGGCTATTTTGCAAAATTCAAAGTTATGAAAAGGTTGGCCTATGAGTTTTATAAGCCCCATCTAGATGAATTCCAAAAATAATCACATTCCAAACCATCTTCCACACATGAGGCTTCCACATTTAAAAACACAAGAATTCTAATTGCACATTAAGAGCAAATTCTTTATTTCAGCCAATTTTGATTACATGCAATCTTAGTAGCCCTAAGATAAAGTTTGAGCACACCTCCAAGGTAAAAATTCATAGTTAAAACACTTAATCACACCAATATTGCACTACCATTTATTATTTTTCTCCAATTTCACACACACCATTGCAGCTTAGGATAACTACATGGATTTGGATCCCTCTTCGGAGTATTGGTATGTAAGTAATGTTTATCACATAGGGTGTTAAGGTCACACCCAAATTCAACCATTGACCCTTTTTTATTTCATGAATTGTATTTTTATTCATATCCCATTGAGCTAAGATTTTGAAGAGAAAAAAGGGTTACACATTGGCCCTCAAAGCGAATTAGAAGCTCTCGCACAAGCTACAAAACATATAGGTGAAGGCAAATAAAAACCAGAAATTTTGGATTTCAACTGTTTAGTGGACAAGGTCAACGTCACTCTAGATAAGATTTCTCCCCACTCCTATCCACATTAGGTCATTATTGACCTAAAGTTATTCAAGCTCCAAATCCAATTTTAAACTCAAGTTACACAATCACCCTATTAGTTATAGTCACAAAATCCTCTCGGAGGTCTATTTTCTAGCTCAGTTCAAGTTTTCTCTTGCACTTTCTATATTTAGAATATTTATAAATTTAACAAGTTTCAAATCAGTGAATGCTTAAATTATTGTAATATTATTCTTCTTAGTTTTGCACAATAATTTTTCTAATTAAAGTAATCTAATCACTAGGTTTCCTGAATTCGATAAAATAATTTTATTTACTTGATCGAAATTGTGATGCAAAGATGGCACAAATGTCATACAAAAAGTGACACAAATAACATCACCTTTGTGGAATGTTGGAATGTGAAATAGTCAGGGTATGTTGCTTTCAAAATTTTGTGTCATGCAAAATTTAGGGTTCGCTTTTCCTAAATATATGATTCGTGGAATGTTGGAATGTGAAATAGTCAAGATGTGTCACTTTTTAAAATTTTATGTGTCATGCAAAATTTAGGGTTCGCTTTTAATAAAATAAATCCATTGATGGGAAAATATCTAAAAATAATAAAATAAATCCACAATCAGATAAATTACAGAGGCGTAGTATAGGCAATGCACAACTCACCAAAGGATTTGAACGGATTGGGTAGAAGAGGAGGTTAATCGTCTAGATTTTCAAGGAAGATATCTATGTGATTAGTTGTGGATATGAGGAGAAAATAGAATGGGGAAAGGAGGTGATCAACCTCTATTTTCCATTGATCAGTGATGCAAAAGAACCACATAATGACAAAGAGAGGTGGAGTTGCCTTGAACATGATCGGCGCTAGAGGTGGCACGATGTGCACATGTAACTATATGGGAAAAAAAAGTGACCAATCTGTTCTATGCTATCCATAACCAATCTATGTTTTTTAAAATTTAGTAAGTGACATAAACCTCATGTTTGCTTCATGCAATTTTTTAATATTTAATATTTATAATTTATTTCTCTAATAGATGGTGTGTCATGTTTTTTTGGTGACGTAAAGGTGGCACAAAATATACACACCTAAAAAATTTTAGTTGATTTATGTTTGCATCACCTTTGTGTCATAAAAATGATTTAAATTATTCAAAGTTTTATCACCAAAAATTAAAAAAATAATTGATTTATGACACAAATTTGATCCTATTTAAGGTGCTAATTACACTTTGTGTAGTAGTGTATGGATCTAAACTATGCAGATACAACTATTGTTGCAGTCAATAGGGATCATGGTGCCAAAGTGATCTTAATTTTTTTTCAAAGGTATACAATGAAGTAATGATTTTTTTAATCCTTCTCATCTTATAGATGTGCTCTTAGTTATCAATGTTGTTGAGTTTGTTTTTAACTAGTGTGAAAACCATAGTATTATATCTTATTATGCTAGTCATATTTCTCATAAGCATATTGTCCAACCCTAGGTTAAACACACTTGGGAATCTCATGGCATGAATTTAGGGGAAGTTCATAACCTTACAAAAGGGTCTTTCTTGTTATCCTTCAATAACCCTCAACACGTGCAATCTATTCTTGCTAAGTTTAGTTATTAGTTCATGTGCAACGCTTTTTATTATTTAATTATAGTGGACTCGAGATTTTTATGTTATTGAACATGCCTCACTCAAATTTCCCATTTGGGTTGAGTTTATTAGTCTACTAGTTTTACTTTAGTCTTTCCTTGACCAAATGGTTCATCATATAGAGAGTGTGATTTTTTATGAGCTTGACAGATTTTACTTGGATTAGCCCAACAAATGAATTTATGTTGAGGTTGAATTCATAAAAGACTTGAAAGATTTACTAGACATTAAAGTGGTCACTGAGTGTTTCATTCAAAATGCCATAAATCTTCCCAATACTTGATTTCATTGTCAAGTTCATGACCAAAACAATTGTGTCTATGTGCTCATGGACGATCTAGACCCCTAATTAACAACTGAAAAGACTATGAGGTTAAGCTTCTTACCATGAAAAATTTAAAGTATGGGAAAATCCTCCTACATCATCTAATGTTATATTTCAAATCAAATACCTTTCAAATCTAAGGCTAACGATACAAATAATGAAGCTAGAACAACAATCAAAATCATTTCACAACCTACTAACATGCTTATATTTTTTGCTCCTCAACAAAGATAATCTACACAACTATCAATGACTATTCATAAGGTGTTGTGAAGGCTATTTCAATGCAACCTCATGTCCCTTCATCCACCTTTGGAGGTTGACATGACAAAATAATAGTCTAATAATTTCAATAGCAACACATATTGTGCTTAACATGACATTCAACTAATAAATGTTTTGGTTTAAGAAATAAGATCGAAGATCTAATTAAGAACAACATTATTGAGCTTAATGATGTTAATGGACCCACTAATGATTTGGTGGCACAACCTAATGCAAATCTTAAGATGTTACTGATCCATTTCTAAAACATGTGGTATGAGAAACCAAGACAAATCATAAAGTACATATGATTTACAATGTGCATCCTCCTTTGGCTTCCTATGCTTCTAAAGATACAAAGGCTTATCTTATAGATTGCTTTATTGGTACACTTACAAATGTACAAGTGTAATGCCTTAAAATTACATTTGATGATCATGAAAGCAATGATGATTATTCTATCAAATGTGCCATTGTTTATACATGTATTTATTAACTCACACCACATAAAGAGCATTAAGTCGACAATGGGTCAAGTGAAAACATATGCAATATGACATTAATTTCTAGCTTGGGGACATACATGAAGACTTGATTGGTACAACAAACACAATAAAAAGGCTTCAATGAAAACTGTCAAAACCTTATTCAGGGAATTGTGTTACCACTTATGGTAGGACCTATAACTATCATTTCTTGGTTCTTTTCTTTTCCCAACAATGGTGCATTTGACATGCAATTCTGACGATTATGGATACCTAAGATACGTGCAATCCCATGATCATTACATCTATTTTTTAAGGATATATATAATAACAAAGTTGTTATAATTCTAAGTATTCCATATGAGTACCCCATATAGTCTAAGACATTTCCTCCTGGGATTCCACAATAACGTATTATGCAACCTACACAAGTTCTGATTTCACAACCAATTTGAATTCCATAATATAGACAAGTGATGGATCTTCTTCGATGATTGTTTCTCCATCAATATCCTATTTGAGTTCAACATATGTTATCTTCTCCATCACGTCATACAATAGTCTTACAACAACCTTGTGAGTGTGTTCCATTAAAAACACAAATGTATTATCTTAACATACAATGGAGTCCACAATTTACTATAACTACTAAAGAGCAAGTAAATGGAATTATGGGGCGAAAATGGGGTCTTAAGGGGAGTTTTTTTCTTGAAAAATGAGAAACTTGAATTTGCAAGAATTATTTGAGATACTTATACTCAAAATTTGAAGATGTTATAAGAATATGAATTATAGCATTTATAATGTAGTTTATAAATTTACTATTTTTTTTTAAAATGGTAAGTGTTAAGTATGTCAAATAGATAGAATTTGAAGAGATACTTTTATTTTTCAAAACAAACATAATAGATAGTTGGTTGTGTGCCTCCACATTATTTTAGCATCGTTTAATATTTTTTTTTAACTTTTTTTTAGAAATTTAGATAAGATCATCTAATTTACAACCTATATATATATATTTTAAATTATGTGTGTGTGTGCTATATATGTGTGTATGTATATGTCTATATATGTATGTATGTATGTTGTATACACACACACACACACACACACACACACACACACACACACACACACACACATTTTCATATACATATATACTTTTAAAAATAAATAGACGCTAAAAATAATAAATAATGGATAGTCATCTGTGTGCTCCCACCTAACTACCTTTAAAAATATCAAACTTTGGTTTTTAAAAATGTATATAGATTTAGGCCTAGTTTATAACCTTATAATATTTTTTTAAATTTGGATGAGTGAAATAGTTGATACATAAATAAATATAGACATGTATAGTTTCAGCATATAGCGACATATAAAGACTTGCTTAGAAATCAATAAAGCTTGAAATAATCAAGAAAGAGTGTGCTTGAGTGTGCAAGTCTTTCATGAAATCTCTTGATGAAATTCATAGTGTTTATCATAACTTAAGTTTTATTTTTTCATTTTAAATATAAAATACAAAATTGTTTGTGCATGTGCATGTCTAGGCTTAGGTTCATATTTCCAAACCTAAACAATGTATGTGTTAAAACATGTATGCACAATAGTTGTTTATTTAGAATTTTCAAGGTTTCCAAATTGTGTAATTTGAAAATGTGAATGGCATGGTGTGTATTTACTAAAATAAATGCAAAGTATAAGTGACATTTATACTTTGAATTTATTTAAATAAATATAAAAATTAGGGCCACTCCACATCTTTTACAATTGGTCTCACATCTCTAGGAGTTACCATTTAGAAGATAATTTTTCAAAATCTAATTTGGTTAACATACTTATCATTTTTAATATTTGAGTATTGAACCTAAATATTTTAGGTTGTACCTCTTGTAATTGGTATCTATTTTAGGCAAACATGTAATCACTTTGTGGTTTATGGGCCTCTTTGATGTTTTTTAACATTTTTATGACTTCTAATTGTGTCAAAATTAAATTTTAAAAATCTTGTATCTCCCACACATAATGGAATTTATCTGAGGATATTGACACACAAGTTTCTCTATGAACCTAATTGTGACTATATTATATGATTAAAGTATCACCAACTACAATTGAGTTGATAATTTAATCAATTATTAGATTGGTTGAATCACAAGCATAATTTTTTCCAATTTAATTTATATGAACCCAATTATGACTATATGATGTGACTTGGGGCTTAGTTGGCCCCAATTTCATCACTAATTAAACCAATTACTTGATTAGTATAATTAGATATACAAATTCAGCTAATTTATCCCCATAAACCTAGTTACAACTATACAATATCATTTGGGATCAATTGGTTTGAATTTCATCATTAATTGAACCAATTACTTGATTGGTTCAATAAAAGACATAATTCAGACCAATTTGATCCATGTGAACCTAACTGTGACTAAATGATGTGATTTCATCACTAATTAAACCAATTCCTTGATTGGTTCAACTAGATATGAAATTTGGGCCAATTTTATCCATGTAAATGTAATTATGACTAATATAATGTCATTTGGGGCTTAATCGACCTCAATTTCATCATTAATTTAACCAATTACTTGATTTATTCAATATAGATGAAAGTTGGAAAATTTTGAGCCATTGTGAGTGTACAATGTCATTTGGGCCTCAATTGCACCTAATTTCATCATTGATTTACCAAATTACTTATTTGGATCAATTAAGAACATAATTCAAGTCACTTGTAGCTCTATGAACCTAGTTGTGACTATATGATATCACTGGGTCTCAATTTTCTCTAATTTCATCATTGATTGAATGAATTACTCAATTCGTTCAATTAAGTATGTAATTTATGCTAATTTGAGACCCATGAACCTAATTGTGACTATATGGTATTATTGATGGCTCAAATGGTTCCAATTTCATCACTAATTTAACTAATTACTCAATTGGTTCAATAAGGGATGTAATTTGTGATAATTTTATATCTGTGAACCTAATTATGACTATATGATGTCATTTGTGGCTCAATTGTCTCCAATTTAATCATCAATTGATCCAATTACTAGATTGGTTTAATCAAGGACATAATTTAGGCTAATTTGATCCACATGAACCTAGTTGTGATCATAGATGTCATTTGGGACTATATTAGCCCTAGTTTCATCATTGATTGAATCAATTACTTGAGTATTTCGATTAGTAACATATTTTGGGATAATTTATGCCTTATGAACATAATTTCAAATATAAGAAGTGATTTGTGGCTCGATTTTCCCCTACTTTATCATTAATTGAACTAATTATTTGATTAGTTCAATCAGGGACATAATTTAGGAAAATATAAGCCTCACGAACCTAATTGTGACTATTTGATATGATTTGGGACTCAATTGGCCCCAATTTCTTCATTGATTGAAGCAATTACTTGATTGGTTTTATTAGAGACATAATTGGGGTCAATATGAACCTAATTATGACTATATGATGTCAATTTGGACTTAAATAGCCTTAATTTCACTACTAATTCAACCAATTACTTGATTGGCTCAATTAGGGATATAATTTGAGCCAATTTAAGCCCTATGAACCTAATTAGAACAATGTGATGTCATTTAAGGCTCAATTGGCCCTAATTTTATCTATAATTAAACTAATTACTTGATCAATTCAATTAGTGATGAAATTTAGGCAAATTTGATCCTTGTGAACGTGATTGGGACTATAATATGTCATTTAGGGATTAGTTGGCCTCAATTTCATCACTGATTGAATCAATTACTTGATTGGTTCAATCATAATCCACACCATGGGGCCCAAGACCAAGTGTGTGGGTAACAACCAAGTTTGGTTACATAAATTAAATGCATAGATATGTATTCAGATAGAAAAATAAAAACACATTAAATGGATTAGAAGTCTTACTTGTAGGAAATGTAACTTTTATTCAATAGTAGAGAATAAGAAAAAGTGGTACAATGTGATACAACTCGTGTGTTACAGAATATATATGTGGAGCATGCTAACTATGTTACAACTATGTATGTCATTGACCTTACACCAGATATATATGTTACATGCTTAACATGAATAATACAATAAAAATTAAAACTATTATTGGTTATAAAGAAGATGGTTAACTATCATTTCATCTTCCTCACTGGACAACAGTTGGGCTTCCAAGTTGGTGGAAAATAAAAATCTAAATGACAATATTCCCAGTTAGAGAGTGCCACCTAAAAAGACATGTGGTTAGAATGGGCTGACACATGGATGTGTTGGAGTGAAGACAAGTGTAGGCACGTGAGTTTATGAATAAGTTCCAGTATGATGTCTAGGATAATATGCTTAACACTGTGTAGTGGAATATGCAAGATGTAATCGAAGGTGACCTATGTGTGAAAGTTTGTGAGCAAGTGCATGATTGATGCATAGAAGTGTAAGCAAGCTTCTGTGGAAGAGTGTGTATGATTTCATATAAGGCACAAGTTATGTATAGATAAATGAGCGAGGATCTTATTCTACTTCATTAAGGTTTCACACATATAATTCACCCTTTCTTGAAGAGCAATGGTCTCCATTGCATCGATGTACAATTGAGTAAACTATACTTAAATATATTGAGAAGTATACCACATGGATTAATCAACATATTTTCCAACCTTGACCACCCATAAAATTTTATGTGTGCCATGGTGGTTGTGTGTGTCTATCACTTTAACGATTTGGTCCTTCTCTACAGGGTGCAAGTGTTTGAGATCTAAATTAGAAGGATGTTGTGTCACTTCTAGCTAAATAAGTGGTGGATTTTAAGGCTTAAGAAGCTCTATGTTGAAGATGAAGTGCATGCCCAAGTATGGAGGTGAATCAAGAATGAAGGTGTTCTCACTAGTTTCACGTAGAATGGTGTAAGAACCATAGCATAGAGGCTTGATCTTTCAGTGTGGACTTTTGGAGCACTCCTTTTGAAGGTACAACCAAACTTTATTACTAACTCATAATGCATGAGGTGTGAGATGTGTATCATGGTGATCCTCATACATTACTTGTGTGTGAGAGAGAATCTATTAAAATTGTTGATGAATAGACTGTATGTGTTGCATAAACTTCTCAACTTTGTCTACTTCCCATTCTTGTGTGCATGACTCAATATCAGTTGGTACATGGTAGAGGATGTCTAGAGGTGTCGAAGGTTAGAACCCAAAACATATCTAGATTAGACTGACCCATAGAGATATGCAACCCTTTATGGTAGGCATGCTAAATGTAAAATATATTATCATCCCAAGTGCAAGCATGTTCATGGTTATACATTCATAGAAGATGAATAAGTATGCAATTGACAACTTTAATTTGTCCATTTGTCTATGGATGAAAATATGTCGACTAATCCAACTATGTACCCATCAAGTCCAATAATGATTGTCAAAATTGGCTTATAAATCTTAGATCCCAATCAAATATGATGGATGTTGGAAGCCCAAAGTAAAACCAAACCTAGTTGAATAAAGTTTGTGTAGTGCCATCTACATTAATATATTTCTAGTAAGCAACCATGATAACCATCTTAGAAAACCTATCCACTACAACAAACACAACATCATGTTGGCATCTCATCCTAGGCAACCCAGTCATGAAATCCATGTTGATGGATTTTAATGGTCTAGAGGGAACTGATAGAGGTGTATGAAGTCCTATATTCTTATTCATGGGCTTGGTGATTTAATAGGAAATGCAATAATTAATGTGGCATTCCACATCTATGTGCATGTGCAGCTAGTGGAAGTGCAATAACAATGTAGATAGTTTTTATCACACCAAAGTGTCCTAAGGTTATGGTATAGTTCACCTCCTAAATGAGTCATTGGCAAGGTGCACCACTAGGAACATAGAGATGTTCGAGCTTGTAGATAAACTAGTCAGAAAAATATAACTCCTAAACTTGTTTACCTTACTCTAGGATGGTGTAAGTTGTCGTGATGTCCTGATCAGTTGAGTAGAGGGATACCCAATATGTGAAGTTGTGTCCACACGTGTCTAAAATTGTCATGAGAACATGAATCTAAGGTAGACTAAGGTAATATGATGCCTTGTCATCCTTCCCCTTCCTGTGTTTGATCATGAGATGAAACTATTGCAAGTAAGTCATCCATTTCATGTGTCATGCATTTTATAACTTGTTATATGTTTGTAAGAACTGAAGTGGCTTGTGATCTGAATGAACAACTATCTCCTTCCCTAGAATGTAGTTATGTTATTGCTTTATTACTTAAATAATAACATACATTTATTTATCATAGGTGGAATACCTTTGCACCATGCCACTAAATGTCTCTAAGTGTTATGTGACTGAATGTACATGTTGCATGAGCACTACACCAAGTGCATAGTTAGTCACATCGGTGTGGATTTTGAAGGAATGTGCAATGTTAGGCATTTCAAGAACATGCATTATGCATAGGCATTACTTGAGTTCCTCTAAATTTTATTATTGCACATGAGTCCAATCAAACTTATTTTGCACATGTTATTTGGCTTAGAGCCTAAGAGATGTGCAAAAAACCAAGGATGAACATGCAGTATAAGTTAACAAGTCTAATAAAACTCCTCAATACTATGATATTACATGAGAGTAGGCTAATAGTGGATCAATTTGATCTTCTTTGTATCTACATGGATTCTTGTGTGATCAATGATGTATCCCAAGTACTGAATTTGTGTAACACCAAATGTACACTTTGCTAAGTTGGCCTATAATTTATGTTGTTGCAAGGTGTCTAGAATGTATGACATGTGATCCATATGCTCCTCCCAATTCTTGCTAAAGATGAGAATCTCATCTAAGTAGATGATGATAAAGGAGTTCAAAAAGGCCTAATTAGGTCATTTATCAAATGCATGAAAGTGGTTAGCACATTGGTTACGTAAAAAGGCATGACCAACCATTCATATAATCCTCCTCGTGTCTTTAATGTTATCTTCTAGATGTCTTTAGGATGGAATAGAACCTGATGATAACCTGACTTCAAGTCAATATTGGTGAAGTATTTTGTGCCTTGGAGTTGGTCCAAAAGGTCATCAATGTGTGGCAGTGGGTACCAATTCTTCACCATTTTTTATTGAGTGCACAATATTTTATGCAAAGTCACCATGACCCATCCTTCTTGGGTGTGAGGACTATCAGAATCCTATAAGGAAAATATCTAAGCCTGATCTAGCCATGATTAAGGATTTCTTGATATGGTGTCATATTTCATCATTCTCCCAAACTGATCTATGATACAGGTGTTATTTAAAACAGGGGATCCAGGAACCAAATCAATTTGAAGCATTACTACACAATGTGTTGGAAGGCCTTCAGGGTCTATGAAGACTTCACTATCTTACTCTAGTAACTTGTTGAGTTGTTTCTGTTATGACATTATGTGAGTAGTGTGCACTACTAAGGTGTGATTTATGTTCTATGTAGGTGAAAAACATGAGTAACATGAACTTATACACATGTCATACGATCTTGTGACACTTCCTGGTAGATACCAAGGCAATTTTAATCATGGGTAGTAACTTAAAAAGGTTGTAGAATTAATCTTATGCATGAATAGTCTAATGTTGTGGCTTGGATTGATATGTAGATTCTCATTCATACAAATACAGTTTACCCAAAAAGATGTTGCATCCTCTAAAGGTGTGATGTCACAAGTGGCAGTCTTCGGCAGTCTTCCATATGTTTGAATTTGTATTGAAAGTGCATTGTCACTGGACCTGTATGAATATCCCCATCCAAGAGATATTACATACCAAACTTGCAAAATTCCTAACTTTAAACTTGTAGGGATTTTGTCAAATAGTTTTTATGTAATCTACTATGAAGGAATTTTGATTTCAATCACTTAAAATAAATACAATTATATTATTGATCAAGGGCATATTTACAAATAGATGTCATGCATGAAACAAGTCATAGACATTTTAACAAACACTTGGTATGTATTCATTTTATTGTTGATAAGAATATTTTATACATAGCTGAAAGAACAAATTGCTAACCTCTAACTCTTGATAAACTTCATACAAATCAAAACAATGTCAATATGGTTCCTTACTGACCTATACAGACTACTACAACAACTAAAAAGACCCAATGTCTTCCAAAATAACTCACACCGCCTTATTATTTGCCTTTGAAAGCCCAAAGATGGGTGGAAACTTGAAATGAGGTTTGGGATTTCACTAAAGTCTCCTTACTTCCCACGCCTTTCTCCAACAATCCTCCTCACTTTCCTACATTTATTAAAAACACCAAAATCTATCCAGCTTGATAGGTGTGGTGAGCCTTATAATGCTTAGTCTATAAAATATAATGAAAGGATTATTCAAAACACCAATAATCCACCTCTATAAAACCATACGCCCCTTTCCAAAACTAGAGTGACCAACACAAGAATAGCAATGATAAATTTAATCTCACAAATTTATTATTCACTTTGCAAATCTTCTAATATTTCTTCCCTTTAGCACTTGCAATAAAATATAATTGGAAAGATATAGCAATAATTAGCACAAATATCAATCTAGATAAATAAATCTTTTCTTTATCTCAAATCCTTCTAACTTTTAGCACAAGTGTGAACCCTGGATGAATCCACCTTTGAATCCTTTATACACACACTATGATATTGGAACAATTAATGGTTAAGTGGTGTTATTTTTGTACCCTTAATACATTAAATTACATTTGTTAAATAATAATATATTTTATTATTTATCATGAGTTTATCTTCGTGTAAATAAATAATAAATTATATTAAATTCTCTTTGGAGAGGTTGGACCCATTAATGTGGTGGTTGGAAAAGTTTATTTATAATGGGCAAATTATCTTACCTATATAATAAACATTTTATGTTGTAAAAAGCAATGAAAAAAAAGAAAAAAAAAAAGGAAATTTTGTATTAGGTACATTTTTATTTCTCAAATAATGAATAATCTTATTGGGTTTTTTACCTCTTAATGAGGTTTTCCCACGATATATCTGTGTTATAGTGTGTTCAACTTTGCTCTCATTGTTTCATGGTGATTTTTTTTGCTATTGGTCTCACATCTAGATCTGGTATTTGTATGCAATCGTATCGCTTTTCATATCATGGTATTAGAGCTGGTTGATACATGATCGAGTGGAAAGATCATAGATCAGGTTTTTTGGCTTGTGTTCAAGCCTAGATTCATCCATTTTTCAAGCCATTATATGTTCATAATAATTTTTTAAGCTTTTCCTTCAGTAGAAGTAAGTGTTGTAGCATAGAATTGCACCCTTTGTGGGAGAGTTTCTTAGGCTCTCTCACTCCTAGCTACAAGTGTTGGGACAACCTCAGGTTGTGGGTATCTTGTAGTGAGGTTGAACCTCTAGGACTTTTTATGAGGCTAGTTCCTTAGATGCTTCACTTCATCTCTTATTTCCCATGCTAGTATTTACTAATGACTAAGGAAAACGGATAGGAGGATACAATAAAAAATAAATTTGAGCTAAGGGAGGTGATACACCAAATAGAGAGTGATCCACATTCAGAATGGGAACCTTAATGACTGCTATTGAACTTAAACAAGACACAATCTAGCTGATCCTATTTCAAAGCCACAAGCATGAGTAGTTGTGTGGAGGTCAAAGGGGAGGATGCACTTTGAAGGGTAGGAAGGAATAGGTCTGTAGGAGAGACATTATAAATTATAATGCTTTAGAAAGGCACCAAAGGCTAACACATCACATGACCTGCAAGAAACCAAGAAAACTAAATTGAGGTGCATAGAGAAATAATAGGTGATGAGAGAAAAACATAATTTTTGCAAGTTAAACTCAAATAATGCACACTTGACTTCAATGAAAATCAGAAAGCCATATTGTATTGCTTCAAGAGAGTGTTACAAAGAAATTTTGATAGAGTAACTCTATCACCAATTGAGGGATCCCTTTTAAGGTTTAAACATCTATATATATAGCATAAAGGGATGAGAGAAGAGGGGACATTACATGAGAGGATAGAGAGGGGTTCATAATCATTAAAGATCCTTTTCTTTTTTGAGCCCCTAACTGTGTTGATTCTCTCTTTTTTTTTAGGATGAGACCTCTATGCTTGTGCAGCATCATGATTGAACCTATTTTAGGTGGTTGTTTGTTGATGGTATGGTTGAAAGCATGGTTCCACATATTTATTTCAAGTCACTCACCCACTTTATACAAGTGGGTGCAAACAAATCTTTTATTTTCTTTAGGATCTTTAATGATGAGGTCTGGTTCTTGTTGCCATCTTGGTTCAACTCAGGTCTACTTGAGCTCCCTTTTGCATTAAAGTCTCTCTTTCAGACTAATAGAGCCATGTCAAAAGTAGCTGCTATTCCCACCAATTCTAAATGATTGGTTGTTGATATCCCATGAACTATTGATCTCCTTGCTAGTTGGATGGGCTTATGCCATTTGTCCTTGACTGATTAGCCCTCTAGATTTACTGACTATTTAACTATCACTCTTGCCATTGATATTTTATCATGAGATCTTGACAAGTATCAAGTTCATGACAATCTTGATGAACCCTTTGATCTTTTAAATACTAATGGCTACTTTATGAGACCTATCTTTGATGTCTATGCAAACGTTGCAAGCTTTTCAAATCCAAACAGCTACTTGCAGGGGCTCAAATTTGACATTTGTGGGCAAGTTATGGAATGTTTGAACCCTAACAACTATTTATTGAGGCTCAAATATGACATTTTTGGGCCTGTCAATTCCTTGATTTATTTCCTTTGAACATTTCTTTTAGAGAAATTTTCATGGACTTCTGTCTCAAAACTTTCTCCTGGAGGAATTCCTTCAAAAATTTTGTCCACTCAATTTCTTCAGACTTTTTCTTGGGGTATTTTTTTGAAAAAATCCTTCAGATTTTTGAAAGAGACCTTCCCAAAAGGAACATACCCTTCAAAAAACTTGAAAAGTACCCTTTTCCTTTATGAAAATGCCATTTGAAACCTTTTGAAAATGACCCTTCCAAAAGGAACATACCCTTCAAAAAAGTTAAAAAATACCACTTTCCTGAGAAATGAACCTTTCAAGAAAGTTGTAGAGATAATTTTGCTTGAAAAAGATCATTCAAAAAACTTTGCTTGGACACTTCTCTGAAGAAGAAAATATTTCAAAACATTTCTTTTGGATAAAAGTTTGAAAGAATTCCAACACTAAAAGTCCAAAAAAATGTAAGCAAAGACTTAACTGAAAATAAGATTTTGCACTTAGCTTCTGCTTGATTGGGTTTTCCACACTTGCCTAATTTGGTGGACTTGTAATTTATTTGAGAAACATGAAGTCTCCCTCCTAAGAAAACCCAAAGTCATCAATTGGGGCAAACCTGAAGTCCCTTTTCTTGCTTCTTTGAACTGCTCTGAGCAACATGAGAAAAACATTCAAGGCAAAATTAGCATGAAGTGATAAGTTTCAAATGCTAAGGGTGGAATTTGGCCTGTGGGGTTAAAAAATACCAAAATTTTTGGTGGCTCATAGGGAAACATGCCTGTTATGCTTTAAGAACCCAAATTTTCTTCATACAATCCATTGGACATGGAGTTAATGCTTTCTTTGACAACGCTAGCTCTATCTAGAAACTCCCCTTGAAGCAACAAGAACAACCAGAGCAAAACAATACTATGCCCAAGGCACTTAGGGAAGGGAAACACACAATTGAAAAGGATGTGCACAAGGCACTTAGAAGAAAACATGAAAAACTATACAAAATGTATAATATATACAATGGTTGTAAACTCTTTTAATAACAAGGCTTTAGATGAATCCCATTGACTGGGATGGGTAATACCTCTCCATCTAGTTTGGCAAGCTGAAAAGTGTTATGTTTTTTGCATCCATGGATCAAATAAGGGTCACTCCACAAGCTATCAAACTTGGTATGGTTACCTAGATTAACCTTATTTGAATCTCATTTGAGGACAAGATCCCCCTCTTTAAAGTCCCTGGCTATGGCTCTCTTGTCAAAAGCTTTCTTGAATTGAGCCTGATGTGACTCTAGTGTCTTCATTGCAAGGTCTCTTATGTTTTCAAGCTCCATGAGTTTTGCTAATCTAACATTCATGGGCTCATCTTCCAGTAGCTCCAGTTGATGGGCTAGTTATAATTCAAGCAACTCAAGAAAAATGGGAAACTTGGCCTCCCTTCCATATACTAAAACATATGGAGAATTGCCAATGGAAGTTTTAGGAGTCACCCTACCAGCCCACAAGGTTGTCTTTAATTTGGTATGCCATGTCCTCTAATTCTCTTCCATAATTCTCTTGATGATTCTCAAAAAATTATTATTTGTGGACTCAATGAGTCCATTTCCTTAAGGATAATAATTGGAAGAGGTGTTGAGGTAGATGCCCATCTTGAGAGTCCATTCACTTGTTTTTAGACCAATGAATGCCAATGTATTGTCAGACATGATAGTGGATGGAATACCAAACCTGGTCACAATGTTGTCATAGAAGTCTAAGACTACACTTTTATTAGCTTCCTTCAATGCAATGGCTTCCATCCATCTAGTTAAGTATTTAGTTACCATAAACACCCACTTATGCCCTGCACTTGATGGAGGGTTGATCACTCCTATGAAATCCAAACCTCACTACATTAATGTTTGCTCTACCTGAATTAGGTTGAGAGTAAAAGATACTAATATTTGATTACCCATAAAGAGGGCACATTTTTGACACTTTATTACCCATGAATAAGCATCTTTGAAGAGGTTTGGCCAGTAATAACCAGCCCTCATTATCTTTGTTATTGTAGTCCTTAGAGCAAAATGGCCTCCTACGTGCTCTGGATTGCTACCTACGTACCTACGTGCTCTGGATTGCTCTTTCTTATCAAATCTCTTGCACAAGATGCATGCCTTGGTTACTTATTTTCAATTGCATTCTAAATGGGATAATGGTTCCAATGCATCTGACATGGACTTCCAATTCTAATCTAGTCAAATTTTGGACCAATAATAAGGCATTCTGATCAATTTGAGTAATTTGTGCACAAAGTGTTTAATCATGCTTAAGAACTAATTAACCCAAATCAAGGCCTGATCAATAATTCCATGGAAACTTTTTGAAAATTTATTTTTGTAAATGAATATTGAATATCTGCATTATCAGGTGACCTCATTTCTTGGGAAGACATCCTTAGGTCATAAATGCCACAAATATCAAGATTCATGCCTCATCATAGCCCTCCATGCCTCTTAATTTCCCCTTTTTCCAATGTCACAATGAGGATAATTATAAACTTAATTCCAAAAATTAAATTAATCCTCAACCACACATCTCAATCTCAAGATGGATGATTTAGGTTGATTCTAAACATTTGTAAAAATCTATAAATAGAGAGGCCATGAACATCATTTCTAAGTTATTTTTGGTGTGAAGTTATTATGCTCAAATATCTGCAAAGGACTTGATAATGAAAATTTACCATGCCAAATTGATTTCAAGCCAAGGCAAGCCAAAGCCAACATGTGCCAAGGAGAGATGGAAGTAGCCAAGCTTCCATTGCCAAGGACTTCATGAGCACAAGCTAAGCAAGCCACTAATACAAAGGCATTTGGAACATCCAAGGAAGGTGAAGGGATTATTATGTTTTCATTCCTTGATTTTTAGTTGTGTTTGTCATTTGCTTTTGTTAACTAATCTCTCCCTAGTGTCTAGGCCTAGAGATGTTATGTTATTAGTGTGTTTTTTCAATTTTTTTGTCATTTTAGAACTAACACCATACTAACCATCCTATCTTGAGTTAAATTCCTAGATCACATAAAATACCTTCTTTTTGCCTTGTCTAAACCTTGGGGGCATTCTCTTGTTAGCATAAAATGTGCCATATCATGGAGCCATCTCTTATGAAGTAGAGGTGCCTCTGCCTGTGAGTTGTCTTGAATCACCATGGCAACTCCTTTGTCTTTTTGAAGATCTTACACCATGTGCTCAACAAACTTCTACCTCTGACCAACTTGGTCACTTTGATTTCCACATCAAACTCCATGATTTTGGTTATCTAGCCAGCTCTTTTCTCATTCAGATCTTTGCTAAGGAGGAAATCCCTAACTCTAGGATGGGGTATCATGAGATAAATCTTATTGTTGGAGAGCACTGGTCTGAACTTCTTAAGACTCCTCACTACCGCAAGGATCTGCTTCTCTATAAAAGTGTACCTCACTCATATCCTTCTAGCCCTTGACTTAAAAATGAAATTGGCTACTCCATTCCCTCACCATTCTTTTATATCAGCATAGCTGACAAGATGTCAACATTGGCAAAGGTTTATAGCATGAAATCTTTGGAAAAATTAGGATTTTTGAGAGAGGGTACTTGGGAAATGGCCTATTTTATGGCTTCAAAAACATCTTTTCCTTCTCGTAGCCAAGAAAAAACTTGAATCTTATTTAACATGGAAGTAATAGGCTTGACCAAGCTTGCAAAACCCAAAATGAACCTTCTTACAAAGTTTATTTTGTCAAGGAAGCTTTGAACTCCTTTCTTATGCTTGGGGAGAGAGAGTGCTAATATGGCATCTACCCTTTCAGGGTCAATAGGTAGCCCTTCTTTTAAAATGATGTGGCCCAATAGCTTACCTTTATGTATAAAAAACACACACTTCTTGGGATTTAACGAGATCCCATACTCCCTGCATATTTTAAAGATCAGCCTCAGGTGGTCCATGTGTTTACTGGCATTCTTGGAAAAAACCATGATGTTATTCAAGTAGACCAATACCATTTGATTCAAAAATCCTTGGAAATACATGTCCATGGCTCTTTATAAAGTTACCCTAGCATTTGAAAAATCAAAGGGCATCTTTTGGTATGCCTACGTGTCCCATTTGGTGGTGAAGGTAGTCTTGTACCGATCTTCTTCTTTTACCAATACTTAGTTGTAACCTAAATATCCATCCAAAATAGAAAAATGTTCTGACCCTGTAACTATTTGAAGAAGTTTCTCCATAGATGGTAGAGGGTAATGATCCTTTAAGGAGACTTTGTTCAAATCTCTAAATTCAACACATAGCCTAATATCCTCACTCTTCTTCCTTATAGGCACCAAATTGGCTACCCATGATGAGTGTTTGATGGGAAAGATAATCTTGGATTCAACCAACTTGGTTAGCTCTTGCCTCATAAGCTCTTCTATTTCGGGGTTGATGGGCCTCTGATTTTGCCTCACAAGCTTAGCATTAGCCTCCATCTCTATGGTATGATAGGTTAACTTTGGGTCAAAAACTTTTAGGTTACTATATTACCAAGTAAAGATGTCTGCATATTCCTGGTAGAGTGCTATGAAATCATACCTCTCAGTGTTGTTGCTTACCTTCTTGAGCTTGAGAAGTTTGTATTTGAAGATGAGGACTCTCTCATAGTTCTCTTCATTGGTTGACATTATCGCCTTTTTTTCTCATATGGTCTCCCTCATGGAAAAGGCCCTCAAGTGTAACCAGTCCTTTGAGAAGTTTGTTAGATTTTAATCAGACAATTTTCTCCTCATACTATTGTTGAAACTTATCCTAATTGGTGGAGGAGAACTCAACTTTTTGATATAAGAAACAAGAATTTTTTTTGTCATTTTCAAAAACTTGCCAATGTGTTAGGATTAGAAGCACAATTGATTACCTTGTATAAGCAACTAAACATGGAATTAAACCATAAGTAAATGTAACTAGAAACCAGAAACAACACATAATTTGAGAGACAATACAATCTTGTATTCAACTCATCCAGAAGAAAATACAATGAAGAAATTACACTCTTCCCACACCTCTTGGGCATACCAGTAATTCTCCCTCAAGAGTTCTCTCACTCAACCAATTACAACCACAACTCAAACACATAGTTGTACCCTCCACCAGTCAGTAACAATACTGCCAGTACACCAACCAGTAAGTGACAATCAACTCAACCGTTGTTGCCTACTTCCAATACACCAAGTACTCAAAGAACTCCAAGTAGATCTCCCTAATCTTGCTCCTTGCAAATCAACCTGATCTTACTTACCATGTATATCTCCCCTGATCTTGTACACCTACAGATCAACCTGGTCTTGCACACCTGCAAACCTAGATCTTACAATTGGAAGGATCTCTTCCTTGTCCTTGATTACAACACAGCCCCATGGGTCTCTTAAATAGATCCCATGCAAACAATAATTAGACTTTCTAATTACAATAATTAGAAATGCAGACTCACGACTAAAATTAGTCTTTACATGCAAACTGATCGTTCAACAAACTAACTGTTCGTGTAACTAACAGTTCTGGATTGCACAGGTGACCAACGTCGATCCCTATCTATTTGGAGATGACCGATGTCAGCCGATTCTTGACCGATGTTGGCAGCTTTGTAACTGGATATGATCGACGTCGGTTGATCATGCTGACATCAGTTGCTTTAGCACTCAGCAACCTCCTCCAATTTGCATAACCGTGAAGCTTTTATCTCCACAACCTAACAATCTCCCACTTGGAGATAAATAGCTGCACCTATACTTGTACCTATACATCATCTAATTTTGTTTCCTATCTTGTATCCCTTTTCAAGTTCAATTTTGAATACCAACCACCACAAATCCTGTGGTGCTACTCCTATCATCCAAGTAACCTGCCAAATCTGAATCTACATACCCATGTAGAGAAGTGCTTGACCCTGCATAGCATGTTAACCTATTGCTGGTCCCTCTTAGATACTTGAGAATCCACTAAACTATTTTCCAGTGCTTCTTTCCTAAATTAGCCACAAACTTACTAACAACTCCCACTGCTTCGGTAATATCAGGTCTAGTACTCATGTACTCAACCTCATCATGTGATTTGGGATACTGTTCTGTGAACTGTCCATCCATAGGTGTGCTAACCAGTTCTGCATCCTACATATTAAACCTCTCCACTACCTTATTCACATAATCATCCTGAGACAACATCAACCTCTGATCTTCCCTGTCTCTAGAAATACTCATGCCAAAGAATTTCTTTGCTGCTTCTAAATCCTTCATGACACACCTCTAAACTAATTTTACCTTTAGCTCAGCAAATCCCTGCATGTGTGACCCTTCAACAAGCATATACACTACATACAGTAACAAGATAATGTAGCTAATATTATCCAACCTGGTAAAGTAAACAAAATTATCACATTGACATTGACTAAAGCCATGCTTTGTCATACACCTGTTAAACCTTAAACACCATTGTCCTGCAGCTTGCTCAAGACCATATAACTTGGTCTTCTATCTCACGTGTCCATTCTCTCCTTTATTTAACTTGGGAATCCATTCATCTTTCAGTGCTTTCTTTTTAGCTAGCAACTCTACCAAATATCCCATTTGGTTCTTTCCCAAGGAATCCATTTCCTCATTCATGCCATGCTCCCACTGTTTCCTAGATTTTACCTGCTCTGCCTCTTTAAAACTTCCTGGTTCTTGACCATCAGTGAGCAACAAGTAGTGTAAAGAAGGGGAATAATGAATTTGAGGCTTACTTACCCTTTCAATCCTTCTCATAGGCGTTTGAGACTCCTTGACAGCTTGTTGTCTGCTGAAAATCCATTTTTTGGTCAACCCTAGTCTGCACCCGACCGATGTCAATTCCACCTGATCACCGATGCCGATTCCCTAATCAACGTTAGTGTCCACCTGATCACCAACATTGATTTCTTGACTAACGTCAGTCTCCACTTGCCTGACACCACTGACTCTAGTCTGCACATGATCAACGTTGATACCTGCTTGTTTGATGTTGGTTCTCCCTGACCGATGTCGGTAACTGTATTTACCTATGAGTGATAACTTCTTACCCACAAGCTCACTTTGAATCATAACCTTGTCCAAACTTTCCTACTCAAAATTATTTAGCCCCTTTAGCTGATCTCTGTCCATCATCTTCTTCTTGAAAACCAAAGCTTTCTTGTTCTTGTCAAAAACAATCAGATTTCCTCTTTATGCAATAAACCTAATCCTTTCTTGTAGCATGTGTTTCAAAAAACTTCACTTTCTTCTATTGCTTACAGAAATCTTGATCTATGCTTTCTAAATCTGAACTCTTACCTTTTGACTCAAGAACATGCATCCCCTTCTTACTCATGTGACTAAGCCTACAAAGCCACATCTTTGCATCTACATTTGAAGTAGATAAATCAGAAGGAGAATCAGTAATACAAGTAGATAGATAAAGAGTACCTACTTTCTTACCTCTCGCTAAAATAAGTGCACCCTTGGAAACTTTCCAATATTCCACTATGAGAGTTATTGTGCATCCCTCATCACCCAACTTTCCTACAGAAATCAAATTCTACTTCAGGCCTGGGACATGCATGACCTCCTTCAACACCCATGTGTTGCCCGTCTGCAATTTCAGCTACACTTTCCCTTTGCCAACCATTTGACAAGGCTTACCATCCCCTAAATAAATCTTTCCAAAGTCTCCTTGGAGATAATCATGGAAAAATTCTCTATTTGGGGTTGCATGGAAAGAGGCACTAGAATCTAAAACCCAAGATTCCACTTTACCCAAGGAACATACAAGAGCATCCTGTGCAACAATACCTGCAACATTTGCTTCTTCATTTCTTTCATGCTAATCTTATTTCAACCAACAATATTTCTTTACATGCCCTTTCTTTCCACAATTCTAGCAAATTTTACTGTCATACTGGATCTGGATCTCCTGCTTATCTTTGACCTTGATTTCCCTTGCTTGATCTTCTCTCTCTGTTTTCCCCTGATTTTAACACTTAAAGCATTCCCTGATGATTCCCCTATGCTTTTCCTGTGAATTTCTTCATTCAAGATTACACTAACAACATCATCAACTTTCAAGATTTTTGAAGCAGACGTAATATTACTAACTGCCATTACCAAACTATCCCAACTTTCAGGTAATGAGCATAAGCTTAAGAGAGCCTTAATTTCATCATCAAAAGCTATATTGACTGAAATTAACTAGTTTACCAAACCATGGAAATCACTAAGATGACTATGTACAGATCTGGATACCTTCCAGCATTTGCAAATTAAATAATTGCTTCATAAGAAATACCTTATTCGAAGCTGAGGGTTTTTCATATAAATTTGTCAAAGATTCCATTAACTCTATCGTTGTCTTAGCTTGTGATAAGTTGGAAATCACAGACGATGCCAGGCTCAACCTTATAGATCCCAGAGCCTTCCGATCAAGAACATTCCATTCTTCATCTTTCATATCTGTGGTCTTGCTTGCAATCCCACCCAATGGTAAGTACAGATCTTTCTGATACAGATAATCTTCTATCTACATCCTCCATAATTGATAATTCTTGCCATTGAATTTCTCCATTCTTAGCTTACTTTCTTCTGCCATTGCTTTACTCCCACTCAATCAGAATCCCCTGAGAGTGACCTGTAATAAAAAACTAACCTACTCTGAACCAGGCTCTGATGAACCTGTAACCTCGCTCTGATACCACTTTGTTAATATTAGGAGCACAATTGATTACCTTGTATAAGCAACTAAACACAGAATTAAACCAAAAGTAAATGTAACTAGAAACCAAAAATAGCACAAAATTTGAGAGATAATACAATCTTGTATTCAACTCATCCAGAAGGAAATACAATGAAGAAATTACACTCTTCCCACACCTCTTGGGCGTACCAGTAATTCTCCCTCAAGAGTTCTCTCACTCAACCAATTACAACCACAACTCAAACACAGAGTTGTACCCTCCACCAGTCAGTAACAATATAGCCAATACACCAACCAGTAAGTGACAATCAACTCAACCATTATTGCCTACTTCCAGTACACCAAGTACTCAAAGTACTCCAAGTAGATCTCCCTCATCTTGCTCCTTGCAAATCAACCTGATCTTACTTACCATGTAGATCTCCCCTGATCTTGCACACCTGTAGATCAACTTGGTCTTGCACACCTACAAACCTAGATCTTACAATTGGAAGGATCTCTTCCTTGTCCTTGATTACAATACAGCCCCATGGGTCTCTTAAATAGATCCCATGCAAACAATAATTAGACTTCCTAATTACAATAATTAGAAATGCAGACTCAAGACTAAAATTAGTCTTTACAAATAAACTGACCATTCAACATACTAAATGTTCGTGTAACTAACAGTTCTAGAACACATAGGCGACTGATGTCGGTCCCTATTTGTTTGGAGATGACTGATGTCGGCTGATTCTTGACCGATGTCAGCAGCTTTGTAACTGGATATGACCGACGTCGGTTGATCATGCCGACGTTGTTTGCTTTAGCACTCAGCAACCTCCTCCAATTTGCATAACAGTGAAGCTTTTAGCTCCACAACCTAACACAATGGACTTCATTATCTAGCACTAATGGCCTCACCACCACTTTGAGGTGTGGCTGAACCTTGGCCTCTTTTAACTTACTTGGGATGTTGAACTGAGCTCCCACAACTACCAACCTATCAACATGTTGATTCTAGTTCCTTGGCACTGCTTGGATGTTGAAGGCTTAAAAATATTCAATTAGGTCCTACACTCTATTTTTTTAAGACCTCATCAAAGGATTATTTGTAATGCTTAAGCCTCTGACTTGATTCACTATAAGATCACTTTCTCCATATGCTTTCAACATTTTGATTCCTCTCTTATTGCCCCATTGAAGACCATGGATCAAGCCTTACTATTCTATTTTATTAGAAGTGCAATTGAAATGGAACCTATAGGATGAGAAATGATTATTTCCTGAAGGGGAAACAAACATTTCCCCTACACCTACTCCATTTTTGCTCCTTGAACCATCAAATAATAACTTTCACATGCCATTGAGGTCTTCTTTAGGTCCAATGAGGGAAGGTGTGGGTTGATTTTCTTCGTGTAGCAGATAGACACCCATGTCTCTTTCTTCAACATCCTCTAAAGGGTTGAGAAATTGGTTATCCCCCAATAGCTCATCTAAGAACAAGTTTGGAATCTCCTCAGGAAGAGTATTCAGCGCTTGACTAGTTTTAAATTCATCTTCATCAAGAATAGCATAATTGAGGTTTGTGTTATCTGGTTAATAGGGCTTAATTTAAAATTGTGCCATGGGCTTAGCCTTGCATACCTCATTCTGAATGCCATGTATGACAAATTTGTCAAGAGATCGCCTCTTATCTTTACTATGAATTCTCTAGAAAGGCATAATGCAAAGCGAGGAGTTACATCAAGGATCAACACATCTTGAAACACTGAGACACTAGGATAAACATGTAGGGTCATATTCAAATATTTGATGATACCAAATGGCTTTGTGGAAGAATCATCAAGCTATAAAACTCCCTTAGTGTGTGGCTCATATTTGAGGTTTAACTGATCAATTATGGGCTTTGGCATTATCAAAGTGCTAGCTCCACTATCTACCAAGCAATTATGCACCAAGGAGTCACCAATGATTAATGAAATGTATAAGGGAAGAGGTTTCACCACATTACTTGACCTTTCTCCCATAGGTCCCTTGGTTGCATTAGTGAGGACATCAACTTCTTTACTTGGTTGGTTACCTACAGTTATTGTAGCACCTATCTTAGACAAACCTTCTTGAAGGATATCTACTTGATCAGGCATGGAAAGCATGTCCCACATTGGTACGATCACATTGGATTTCTTCATTTGTTCAATAATTTTGATTGGTGTAATACTAACCTTTTCTTTTGCTTTGGGAGCCACTGTTGTTGTTTATTAAATATGTGACCTTTTTGGAGGTGTTGAGACCTTTAAAGTGACAATAGGCTTGTTAGGATTAGACAATGGAGTAGTGGCAGGAGGTTCCTTGAATGCTCCCTGGTTGTCACCCATATTCCTTATTTTTAATCTTGTAATTGTTTTCATTGGGACATGAGCTTGACTGGAGATGTCCTATTGATTGGATGCATAACACTCTTCTTTCTTACTGATGACCATTGTAGCATTTGATTATTTGGTACCTGATCTGATCCTTGTTTTTGTAGAGACTACTTTGGCTTTGTCATAATGGGAGTTTCCATGTTTTGAGCCATTAAGGGTTGATTATATCCATAAGCAATAGCCTACTACCATTAGTCATTAAATGCCTAGCTAAAACCACTAGTTGGGACAATGGATTGCCTAAAAGATTGATCCCAAGGCATGGTTCCTTCTACCTCTTAAGCACTATTGTTTTGAATAGGAACCAAGTTGTTGGAAGAGCCTACAACATTTGAATTGTATTTGTTATGATTATTATAACTAGGTTATCCTTACCCTTGCTCTTTGTTTTGACCTTGGAAGTTTCCCTTGAAGGATGGTCTATTACCTTGATAAGATTGTTGATGAGACTGGTATGGAGTGTGGTATGACTTATTGTAAGCTTGATGTCCTTGATGTTGACCACATCATTCCCCAAGGATTGGAGCATGCTCTTAAGTTCTAAGTAGTTCTTTTCCTCTTGGGAGTCACTAGATCCACTAGTGGAGGCCTTCTCTTGCTCGGGTGAAGGTATAGTGACAATCATTGGTGTTATAAGAATAACATCAAGTGGGGGAACAACTACAAGAGGTGGTATGATCTTAGGGAAAAGAGGCATTAGGGGCCTAAGAGTAAGCTTGCTGACCTAAACTAGACAACTTTCAAATTTGATAGCCACCTTGTAAGCATATGGTAATATATCTCCTCCCATGCATTAGATCATTACTGCATGTCATTGTTTAGATCCTTCAAATAGTATAAGAATGCAAAGTTAGGGGATGATCTAACAGTGGCTGGAATTCTATCCCCAGCTTTTTGGAATCTTGTGTTAAAGTCTTGCATAACTTCATGAAGAGCTCTCTTGATTATGTTCAATTGTTCTGCTAGTGATAAATTAATCACTCTTGTCTGTAAATCTATTACATAAGGTTGTTCCCTACTAATCCCATGATTGAATAGAGTTAGGAGCTAAACCTCTATACTATTATAAGCCTTTCCCTTAAAGGATACAACCAATAGTCTGATAGCTACATTTTCTACTGTGACATTATGGATATTGCAAAAATTGGCTATGTCTATGATGTGTTCAGTAGGAGTTACGACTTAGTCTCCTATGAAATATGGGATGCTTTTGAGGGATAATACTGGCATAGGATCATATAGTGTAAAACTCAAAGGACTTTGATCACTAAAACCTACAAAATCTTTTTGGGGAATCATGGTAATAAAAGGGGCTAACAAAGGTCTTCTTGCATAGGTATACCTCACAACTGGTTTAGGAAAATAGTTTCCTACGTATGGGTGAGTATGGGTGAACCTTAACCTTCTTACTGAGTTTAAAGGTAATTTAACAAATTCAAAAGGAATACCTCCATAAGTTGATCTTGTAGTCACATTTGGCATGAAAAATAGTTATTGTTATGCCACTAGATTGTTGAGTGTTCTTCAGAGTCACCAAATACTCAAAGATGAAAGCTATAACCATTGCAAATTGATCAAACCAGCATCAAACTTGATCAATATTCCTTAAAAATGGTCTCACCAAGCATGTCAAACTATTATAGCATAGAATTTCACCCTTTGTGGGAGAGTTTCTCAGGCTCTCTCACTCCTAGCTAAAAGCATTGGGACAACCTCAAGCTATGGGTACCCTGTAGTGAGGTTGAACCTTTAGGCTTTTTTATGAGGCTAGTTCCTCAGATGCTTCACTTTAGTTCTTATTTCTCACGCTAGAATCTAATGCTGACTAAGGAAAAGGGATAATAAGATAACATAAAAAGGAAATCTGATTTAAGAGAGGTGATGCACCAAATAGAAAGTGATCCACATTTATACTGGGAACCTTAATGACTACCACTGAACTTAAACAAAACACAATCTAGTTGATCCTATTTCAAAGTTGCAAGCATGAGTAGTTATGTGGAGGTCAAAGGGGAGGATGCACTTTGAAGGGTAGGAAAGAATAGGTCTGCAAGAGAGACACTATAACTTGTAACACTTCAAAAAGGTACCAAAGGTTAACACATCACATGACCTATAAGAAACCAAGAAAACTAAAGTGAGGTGCATAGATAAATCATAGGTGATGAGAGAAAAATATACATTCTGCAAGTTAAACTCCAATAATGCACACTTGACTTCAACAAAAATCAAAAATTTATCTTGTATTGCTTCAAGATATTGTTACAAGGAAATTTTGACAGATTAACTCTATCACCAGTCAAGGGATTCTTTTTAAGGTTTAAACATCTATATATATATCAAAAATGGATGAGAGAAGAGGGGACATTACGTGAGAGGATGGAAAGGGGGTCATAATGACCAAAGATCCTTTTCTTTTTCGATCCCCTGACTGTGTTGATTCTCTTTTTTTTTTAGGATGAGACCTCTAAGCTTGCACAACATCATGATTGAACCTATTATGGGTGGTTTTTTGTCAATGTTATGGTCAAAAGCATGGCTTCACGTCTTTATTTCAAGTTGCTCACCCACTTTATACAAGTGGGTGTGAACAACTCTTTTATTTTCTTCAAGAGATTTAATGATGAGGTTTGGTTCTTATTGCCATCTTGGTTCAACTTGGGTCTACTTGAGCTCCCTTTTGCATTAAAGTCTCTCTTTAGGACTAACAGAGCAATTTCAAAAGTAGCCGCATGTTCTTTCCAAGTCTGAATGATTGGCTATTGATATCCCACGAACTATTGATCTCCTAACTAGTTGGATGAGCTTATGCCATTTGTCTTTGACTGATTAGCCCTCTGTATTTGCTGAGTAATTGAATATCACTCATGTCATTGATCCTTTATTGTAATATCTTGACAAGTGTCAAGCCTGTGACAATCTTGATGAACCCTTTGATCTTTTGAATACCAATGACTACTTTATGAGACCTATCTTTGACGTCTGCGTAAACATCCCAAGCTTTTCACATCCAAACAACTACTTTCAGGGGCTCAAATTTGATGTTTGAAATCAAGTCATGGAATATTTGAACCCTAATGGCTATTTGTCGAGGCTCAAACTTAACATTTGTTGGCCCATCAATTCCTTGAGTTATTTTATTTAGCCATTTCTTTTTGGGCAATTTTTGTGGACTTTTGTCTCGGTACTTTCTCCTAAAAGAATTCCTTTGGATGAATTCTTTTAGAATTTTTGTCCACTCAATTTATTTAGACTTTTGCTTGGCCTATGTTTCTAAAAAATTCCTTCAGCTTTTTGAAACAGACCCTCTCGAAAGGAACATACCCTTTCAAAAAATTGAAAAGTACCCTTTTCCTTTGTGAAAATGCCCTTCGTAACCTTTTGAAAATGGCCTTCCAAAAGTAACATACCCTTCAAAAAAGTTGAAAAGGACCACTTTCCCAAGAAATGAACCTTTCAATAAATTTTTATAGAGCATTTTGCTTGAAAAAATCCTTTGGAAAACTTTGCTTGGACACTTCTCCAAAGAAAACAAGCTTTCAGAACTTTTCTTTTGGACAAAAGTTTGAAAGAATTACAACACTAAAAGTTTGAAAAAATGTAAGTAAAGACTTAGCTGAAAATGACATTTTACACTTAGCTTCTACTTAATTGACTTTTCCACACTTTCCTACTTTGGACTTGCAATATCTTATAACTGAATTGAGAAACATGAAGTCTCCCTCTTAAAAAAACTTAAAGTCATCGATTGGGGCAAACCCAAAGTCCCTTTTCTTGCTTCTTGAATTGATCTGAGAAACATGAAAAAACCTTTCAAGGCAAAATTAGCATGAAGTGCAAAGTTTCAAATGGTAAGGGTGGCATTTTGGCTTGTGGGGTCAAAGACTACCAATAGTAAATTATTTCATTTATTTCCTCTCTTAGAGCCAAAGATTTCAGATCTAAGCATTTTATCAGATTTTAAGCTTATTTTCATGTCAAAAATCTACGTAAAAATCTTTAAATGGGCTAAAAATGTGTCTTTGAGCATTAAAAATCATGAAAAAATTCTCCATGTTAATAATGATCTTTGTGAAGGTGTTTGAAGCTCTCCATTTGCAGATCTAGTAACTAACAACACTTGAAAACTTTGATAAAATCAACAAGTGAGAAAATCATTTTTTGACATTCTTGTATGGTCTTTTACAGCCTTCTTTTTTAATTTTTTTTGTCAAAATCTCTATTTCTAACCTTTGTTGAATGGATCTTATGTTCCTATGAGATTTGATCCATTTTCTAGCCACCTAAAGCCTTCACAAATCCTCTGAAGTATTCCTCTCAATTTTCTATGTTTTTCATGCTAAAAATCTTGCTTTGTACAACCTCCATGAAGGAAATTTTTCAAAAATTCAAGAAAAAAATTGGTTGAGATCTTTTGCTCACTTTTTTTGGTGCTCAGAAGGTGTTTTAGCAATTTCTAAGCCTTCAAAATCCTCTCCAAACCCTGCAAACCCCTGCCTGACCCTGTTTCATTTTTCCTCAACTCCATTAACACCCATGTACATATTTGTATGGCCATGAAAAAAAAATCTAAAATCATGAATTCTCAATCTTTCTCTGAGATGTAAAGATTGATCTCTCTTTTTTTGAATTTTTCAAGTCTGTTGGAGCCTTTTTTAGACCCTAAGGAGCAACAAAGATAATTTTTTTTCATTTTTTCTCTCCCTTGGGCACCATAGCTACAACAAAAAATTTAAAAACTAAGTTTTAAAATGTTAAACCTTGATCTGAGTCTTTCATTAGCTTTGAAAGAAAAATTGTAGATGGTTTCAAGCTTTATTTTGCCAAAAATGGTTACCTAGAGCCCCTGCTGAGCATCCTTCTCCTCCACCTACACCATTCCTCTGGCATGCTTCCACAAACATAATAGGTATGTTAAAGTTTTAATTTAAGTATTTAAAAAATAAATACTTTATTTAATTACCCTATTTTCCACATAGGTTGTGGATCCCAACTGTACTTTTTTTAAATCCTTATTTATTCAATTCAAATTTTATTTTTTGTTAATTATTTTCATGTTGTTTTATTTTTATCTTTGAAAAAATAAAAATTAGATCAGAAAAGGATTAAATACAATTTAGTGTATTTACTATGTTAATATGTTTAGTAGGTGAGATGGCTAGCTAAATTTTGTTAGTACACTTGTATGAGACAGGACTTGTATTCAAATCCCCTCAATATTTTTTTGGTCAAACTTAGTTTGTTATTATAAACTATTTTTTTTAATTTGCGTGCTCATTCACATGGAACGTGTGCCGTGTTCGACAATTTGTTTGACTTTTGACCCTATCAATTACTTGTTGACCATAGTCATCCAACCAATCAATTTGTAGGTTTTGGCACATTCGTGATACATTAAGAAGGTCTTTTCTTTTATTTTAAACCTCATATTATTGTTTTTACAACAACTTATTCAAATAGTGCAATTTGTGACACTATTTATGACACTTACAACCACTTTTGCAACACTTGTAACTTTCATCCTTATTGTAATTATTTATATTTTTGAATTGTTTTACAATCAAATAAAATGGCTAGTGTTGTTTACTCACTAGAATATGTATTTTTATTGAAAAATCAATTATAAAACACATTAAAAATTTTGCTTTCTAAACCTTTTTTTTGGTTTAGTATAAAACACAAACTTGTAGTGTCGACTTTAAAAGAAAGAAAAAATCTTCATGACTCAAATTATAATATGAATTATTCATAATAAAATATGTAATATTTGGTTAACTTAGTATCGAATTATTAGTGAATTTATTGTATGTTCATCACATAACCTACTTGTTAAATTTAACAATCTTGATTACAAGCTTACATAGACTCCTATTGAAGGTTGTGTTAAAGCTTGATCCAAAATCTATGTGCAATAAAGATAACCCCTATTTACAAATATCTTGTTGGTAGTTTGATTTATCTATCCATTATTAAGATAGATATTTCATAATATGTTGGTTTTGTTTCTATATTCATGTAGGATTCATACTTAGATCATTAAAAATTAGCAAAGCGAATACTTTGGTATTTAAAAAAAACCATAAACTTTGGTTTATATTATTTTTTCTTTTGATTATGCTAGTTTATTTATTTATTATGATTTTAACCATACTATGATGATTCTAATTTTGGATATGTGTTTATGTTTGGTGTAAGTGCTATCACTTGGAACACTTCATGTGGAAGTTGCTAAAGAAGCCTTGTGACTATGAAGGATGATAGAAGAACATTGCGTGGAAGTTCCTCATTATACCAATCTTCATGGTGATAGTTAAAGTTGTATAGCTTTGGTGAAAACTTTAATGTATCACCAAAAAACTAAAGCCTATGGAAGTTCATTCAATCCTAGACCTATTAAAGTTATCATTGAGGAAGAGTGTGCATGACAATGTCACTTATTTAAAAGCCATGTGGATCGTGTATTTCCTTCTATCTCTCTATAATTATCATTGTAAATCATTTTAATATATCACTTTATGTGATTTTATTAAACTTCGTATGGAAGTCTAAGTTGTACCCAACACATAATATCATGGAGGTCTTTATGTTATAAAAGACTCCAATATGTTTGGTTGATTATTCATGAGAAATTGTGGGATGTATTCTCACTGTGGGATGTAGTCTCACAATCATGCTAACCTAAATTCACTCTAAGTGGTTTAGGGTAACATAATTTAATTCTTTTAAAGGTGCTTATAGGGACATAGTGCAAAACCTTTAGGTGTCTATGAGTGTATATTGTAATTCCTTTAAAGGTGACTATATGATTGTGGTTACATAGTGTAGTACCTTTGGGTATCATAGTGTAATTCCTTTAAATGTGACTATGTGATTGAGGTTATATAGTGTAATACCTTTGGGTGTCTATAGTTAGATAGTGTAATACCTTTGGGTGACTATTTTTACATAGCATAATTCTTTTAAAGGTGACTATAGCATGATGAAAGATATTTCCTTCAATTATTACCTCTTAAAACTCATCATGTAGATGGTTCATGGAGTGCAAGTTCATTATGTTGTTACCTCTTAAAAATTATCATGTATCCCCACTTAATATTAAGGGGAAGTATTAGAACAATTAATGGTTAAGTCATGTTATTTATGTACCCTTAATACTTTAAATTACATTGGTTAAATAATAATATATTTTATTATTTATCATTAGTTTATCCTTGTGTAAATAAATATAAATTATATTAAATGACTTTTGGAAAGGTTGGACCCATTAATGTGGTGGTTTTAAAAGGTCATTTATAATGGGCAAATTACCTTGCCTATTTAATAAAGAGTTTATATTGTAAGATGCAATGAAAAAAAAAGAAAAAATAAGAAAGCTTGTATTGGGTACATTTTTATTTCTCAAATAATGAATAATTTTGGTGGGTTTTTTTTTACCTCTTAATGAGGATTTTCCACTGTATATTTGTGTTGTGGTGTGTTCAAATTTGCTCTCATTGTTTCAAGGTGAATTTCTTTGTTATTGATCTCACATCTAGATCTAGTGTTTTTATGCAATCGTATTGCTTATTTTGTCATATGACTCTAAATTAATCACACAATATTGGCTAGGGAGAAATATTTCACCATTGAAACTCATATGATCTTAGGGTTTAGTCTAAGGTGAGAGATAAAAATAATGTTCAACTTCATAGAGAGAATATGGTTTCATAAAATATTTAGAATTCTCCAAATGACTCATTCCAACCCCATTTTATAACCTTAGTGGAGCTTTTCAAAAGTTATATTTTAAATTCATTTTTAATAATAATCCTTTAGTTCCAAATAAGAGATGTTATTTTATTAATTACTTTTTGAGTCTTTAAGTCACTTAAAATTCACCTTTAAATAATTAATTAATATAAGTTATCTTTTAATTCACATTTTGGCAACTTAAATATTAATTATTTAATATTTTAATTATTTCCACACATTCATCTAAAGTTGTGGAAAATACAAAAATAACCCAAAAGTGAAATCTAATAAAGCCAACATACTCTGAATCTCACTACAAATCCAACTTAATAACAATTAATACTATCTAAATATAGAAACCTTTCCAAGAAATGTGGAATGCACCTGAAATGTCATAACTAATCTTGAAAAGAAATAATTGACTCATCTTAATCCCCTAAACACAATGCCATTAACTGAATTATATTCTAAAAATGTTTGCATTCTTCAAGAAATTTAGAGCTTCAAGGTATAAAAAAAGGACATTACAAGTCCTCCCTCCCCAAAAGTGTTTGTCCTCAAGTAATAACAAGTTTGATCATCAACTTCATTTGATTGAATCATCTCGCCAATACCTTGATCCCAAATCATTCTCATGAACTCTTGGATATGATGATAGATGATGCCTTTTCCTCCTTGTTAGAGAATGTATTCATGCTCCCATAAAACCAATGGTTGCCACATGAATTTGTCTCCATGTTTTTTCTATAGTTATTAGTTCTTCTCATGTGGTGGAGGATCTATAACACTTATTTGCGCTTTATTAGTAATTATAAATTGTAAATCTCTCCTTCCCATGTTTGTAGATTCCTGTAAAACCCGTTGTGTAAATGTAATTTTAGTGATGTGAGGGATGATTTTAATTATGATAACAATATTGAGGCTGGAAATTTGATCCATGATCATCTCAATTATGTTCCCTTCATCCTTGGGTGATAGAAGATCATCAATAATTGTTCTCCTTCTACCTTGTGGGTGAATCTTGGCACAACCTTCCAAATTTGACACTAACTCACCATGTTTACGATATACCACTTTGATTTTTATAAAAAATTCTCCTTGAAATATACATGTGATGTCCATGACTTCTCTACTAAGATAGTTGTCTTGACACATAACTCCCTTTATTCTAAATTTCAACTCTATAATATACTTTCCAAATAAATACGACCATTGCAAGCCAACAATTATGCTCACCTATTCAAAATTGGTGTTATAATATTTACCTTGGACCCCAATGACTCTTACCATGAGGTCGCAAGCTTTACTACTTGAAATATAGTTTGGATCAGATTGTATGTGGACTGGAGGGTGGCTGTAACAATCATAATTTGCTTGGAGTTCTTCCCAAATAGCAATACATAAGATAGAATAAACAAATAAATTTACCAAACACTTGTAGGTCTATATCTTCTCATGGAAATTATATTTGGTCCACACATGAAATTATCAAACTAACCAATAGAAAAATCATACCCTGGATTCCTAACTGAATTCCATTGCTTGAAATTTAGGCATGTAAAAGCTAAAAACTATACTACACTAATTTGAATAATGATGGTAAGCTGGTAAATATTCCACCACATGTCTAAAAGTCCTTCTATGGTTGTAAATAAATCATGGAAGGGATTGGAAATGTGGAGGATAAAAAATACAAGATTGAGAACCATCCTTATAGTGACCCCTAGTCCATGCATTTTGTAACCAATACTCAATCCTTGCATACCTTGTGACTTCAAATGAAGCCAAACACATTTCAAACTCCTTGAGTAGATGGAGTGACAATACCATGGGATTGAAAATAACCACCAAGGTGTTGAATCATATTAAACTCCATTGCTTGTTCCATTTTAGACTTTATTGAAGGGTATCCCAAACACTCACTCAGATCCCATATCATGTTATTGTTACAAGTTGGGTTAAAATAAGTAGGTAATGTCCTAACATTAATCACAAAAAGTGGATTATAAAAAGATAATTTTGCATTCATTTTAAAAATTGGGTTATCAAACAATTGGAATTTATTTCTATCATCTTGTTTAATCCAATCTTTTTGTTGTCTTAACTCTGTACTAGCAATCTCAGGAAACTATTCTAAATCAAAATCTTTTTGAATCCTATCAAGCTCATCAATAACTTTCTTGATTTATTTATCCCTTTCTTCATTCTCTTGCTCCTTGAATTTTATAATAGCAACAAATTGATCTTCTACCTCTAATAATGTCATTTGAGTGATTTCCAAAGAATTCTTGGTTGATTTAAGCTCAAATGTGAGCTCATCAACTTTTATCATGGTTGTATATGTAATTTTGGTAGCCACATCTCTATCTTTAAGTATGTGCAAGTATGTTGATTTGGTTTCTTCCATTATGTTCTTAACTATTTGTAAAACTGAATAGGTGGCAATTTGTTCAAGTTGACCTCTCTACTCCTCTTGCATTAATTATTCAATTAAGTTTTTGTATTATCCAACCTTGATAAGGATTGCACTTCATTCTCAGTGGTCACCAATAATTATTGTTTCCAATCTTCCTCATGAATTCCAAAATCATGCAAAGATAATGAATTGCTATTAGAAGACATGCACAATTCAATATTTTATTTATACCTTGTAATGGTGTCATCATGGGAGTCAAACGTCTCGTGTGAATCTTCTTCAATTTATGAATTAACTTCACTATATTGATCTAAATTAATATCAAAGATTATTGTTTTAAAAAATTTAACAAGCTCAATCCTATCATTTGTAGCTGCATATCCTTCTATGAAGTTATTCTAGAGCTCTGCCATACATGCCTCATGAAATAAGACATCTTATTCTTCAAAAGAAAATTTTGAATGTTCTTCCTTCTTAAATTCTGGCTCTTCTTTAGAAATTTTTACTCTAAACTCTTCTTCTTTCTCATGCCCCATCATCACAAATTCTTCCTCATCCTCATTTGTCAAATAAGGTCTTAATTTTTCTTCACACTATTTAGCAACCATTTCAGCTAAAAATTAGACAACTGATAAAGATTCTTGATCATCCTTCCACATGTTAGCCAATAATACTAATAAAAGTGACTTGGGAACCTCATCACCCTCATTTATAATCAAAATGATAATGGATTGCATTATTGTTATAAAATTTCATGCACAATACTTTATGATGGTGGCAAAGAAACAATGAAACATTTTTAGAATTATATCATCACATTCAAGATCAAACATCACCACAAATGATCTAACTTTTGCAATTGTTTCTAGAATTCTTACTCTCTTAGCAAAAAAAAGGATTTTTGTTATCATCCAAACCTTGAAAATTTTCCATAATCAGCTAAAATACCTCCATGATACTATTTTTATAAGGTTCCTATGGAGTTTTTATTCTCATAATTTCATTAACACAAAAAGTAATTGCAAGCCTTACATCCTCATCTGGATGTTTCAAAAGCTTTGACTTAACCAAAGAATTCACTAACGAAATCATAACATATTAAATCCTTACTGAATTTGACTCATCTATCATAAATAAACAAATCTCCACTTCTTTCAAAATGCAAAGTAGATCATCTTTTGATTGCAGTAGTTGTTCAAGTCTCTTACATGCTTTATGAAGCTTCTTTCCTAAATCTTCTTCATTGAATGATACCATGATTCACAACCTTTGAAAACCCATTGAATGATGAATCCCTGTTGAAACTCAAAGCCACTGAAAACTAATATATAGTTATTGAACTATAATGAGCCACTAATTTTGATATGCAAAAAACATCCACTATCCATTAGGTTGGCAAAAAAACTAACTCTTATACAACTAAATTATCTCCAATTAGGAGATATTGTACCAAACTTGTAAATTTTTTGACTTTTAACTTGTAGGTATTTTGTCAAACAATTTGTATGCAATATATTATGCAAGAATTTTGATTTCAATCACTTAGAATAGTTGCAATCATATTATTGATCAAGGGCATATTTACAAATAGATGTCATGCATGAAACAAGTCATAAAAATTTTAATAAACACTTGGTACACATTCATTGTATTACTAATAAGAACAGTTTAAAAATAATTGAAATAAAAAATTATTGGTCTCTAACTCTTGATGAACTTCATACAAATCAAAATAATGTTGATATGGTTCCTTGTTGACCTATATAGACTACTGCAACAACTAGAAAGACCCAATGTCTTCCAAAAGAACTCATGCCCCCTTCTTATTTGCATTTGAAACCCCAAATATGGGTGGCAGCTTGAAATGGGGTTTGGGATTTCACTGAAGTATCCTTACTTCCCATGCCTTTCTCCAACAATCTTCCTCACATTCCTATGTTTAGTAAAAACACCCAAATATATCCAGCTTAATAGGTGTGACCAACCTTAGAATGCTTAGTCTATAAAATATAATGAAAAAATTATTCAAAATACCAATAATTTGCCTTGAGAAAACCATACGCCCCTTTCCACTACTAGAGCGGCCAACACATAAAGAACAATGATAAATTCAATCTCACAAGTTTATTATTCACTTTGTAAATCTTATAATATCTCTTCCCTTTAGCACTTGCAATAAATTATAACTGGAAAGATATAGTAATATTCAACACAAATATCATTATGGATAAATAAATCTTTTATTTATCTCAAATCCTTATAACCTTCAACATAAGTGTGAACCCTAGACAAATCCACCTCTGAATCCTTTCTGCACACATTGTGACTCTAAATGAATCATACAATATTGGCTAGGAAGGAATTTTTCACCAACAAAACCAATCTTACCTTAGGGTTTCATTTAAGGTGGGAGAGTTGAACAATGTTAAACCTCTTAGAGAAAAAATATTTTCATAAAATATGTAGAATTCCCTGAATGACTCATTTCAACCTCTTTTTGCAACCCTAATGGAACTTTTCAAAAGATATATTTTAAATTCACTTTTAATAATAATCCTTCAGCTCCAAACAAGTGACTTTATTTTATTAATTATTTTTTGAGTCCTTAAGTCTCTTAAAATTTACCTTTTTGAATAATTAATATAAGTTATTTTTAATTCACCTTTTGACAACTTAAATATTAATTATTTAATATTTAAATTATTTTTTGCACATTCACCCAAAGTTGTAGAAAATATACAAATATCCCGAAAGTGAAATATGATAACACCAACATACTTTAAAGCTCAGTGGAGATTCAACTTAATGAAAATTAATAATTTCCAAATATAGTAGTCTTATTCAAGAAATGTGGAACACACCTAAAATGTCATAACTTCTCCCAGAAAGAACCAACAGACTCATCTTGATCCCTTGAACATAATACCACTAAATGAATTCCATTCCAAAAATGTTGGCATTATTCAAGAAAGTTGGAGCTTCCAAATATGTTGGAAAGGCTATAAAAAAGGGACATTTCATTGTATATCCTTCCCTACTAAAGCCACCCCAAATAATATGGTTTGGAATGCGCACCAATGGCAAGACCAAGGCATTGAGTTATGGATTGTGAAATGATGTTCTTATGATTATGATTGTCTATGATGACATGAATAGGATGACCCTTCACCCATAAATTGGTGTGGAAGAGACATTCACACTCCTTAGAGATGTTAATCACAGTGGTGCTAATGCTTCGACAATAGGCACTAGATCGGTGTTGTCCATCGATGTGGAACTTGATGCAAACTATATGAGTAAGGATTGTTGCACATGACATTCAAAATCATCATGAGTGGATGAGTGATGATGAACTTAATTCTCATTAACATTACCCACAAATAGGAATCAACAAACATAAATAGCACACAAATCATTAGAATAACAGAAGGAGGTGAACTTAATTCTCATTAACATGCAAGGTCTAGCTAATACAAATGCTCATGAAGGGAAAATTTTAGCAGTGCAAGGATACTAAAAATATGTTTACCTTTTTACAATGGAAAGACCAAGCTTTCATAATAAATCAAGCCTATTTTACAATAAATGCACCACTTGGGTAGGAGATGTAGCATTTAATTCTTTCTTAGTGTTGTGGCCATGCTTCTTGAAGTCTTCCCAATGATTGGATCTAAAGTTGGTAGTAGGATCATCTCTGGATACACATGTGCACAAGGAAATAAAAGATATATGTGACAAGGTTAGAGGGTGGCATGTACTTAAGTCCTGATATCTAGCGATTGCTTATGCATTTAATCATTCTGACAATGCCTTAAGTTCCTCTCAACTGACTCCAATGACCTTTTTCATATTATGTTGTTACTTGGCACATGGCACTTCATGATTGGTCTCAGGTGTAGCTCTATGAGAGGACATGCATCATCTTGACAAGCTCTCAGAAGAGTCTTTTGGCTAGTTGAGTAGGATCAGTATGGACATGATATGTGGGTGCCACTTATTTATTGCAACTATTTGGTGGGTCCCCCTTTCCCTTCTTCATCAACCAATGGTGTTGCTTGAAATTATACTAAAAGGGACCCACTTTAAATGATCACCATATCACCGTGTGGAGAGCTAGTGCTTTTCTTGGGAGAACTGTGGGATTCCTTATGTTGAATGAGTGTCAAACTTAAATGTCGCAATGGTAGAAGGAGATTTTTATACTATCATTTCATAGGCACAGATGTATGATCCTATGTGCGGGCGTGGAATTGCATAGACTAAGTGTGAGGAATATTTTTAATAAGAGCACACATGAGGATTAAATATAATGAGTGTGTTCTTCATAATTCATATTGTTTATTGTATTTAGCCTTTACTTAACCATTCTGAAACCTATATACTTACATCCTTGAATTCGTGCAGTCTTAAACTTGCATACCATAAAATTTTGTACATGGGTGCGTATTGAAATCTTTATGTAGGTGTGAGTCATCACTAGTTTGTTTCATAGAATTACACCTTTATATTGAGCTTGGGAACATATGGGAAATGTCTATGCTTACTTTACTTTAAACACTTAGGTCCTTCATAGGTACATAGATCTTTTATAGGGCCTTGGAAAGCCTCACATTGACTAGGGGTGACTTAGAAAGTCAACACTTTTGGAGACCTTTATAGGTTACTTGCCTACTAAGCGAGAATCCAATAGCCTTTGAGTAATCCATTGGGCATGGAGTCTTTAGGACTTCGGGTTCTTTCTCTCACAAATGGACCAACCATGCATCTTTGACTTTGAAATGAGTTGAGATTCACCTAGCAAGACAAAAGCTATGTTGGAGGCACTTATAGGAAATGACCTAAGCTAAGAAAACATTGCACATAAGTGTTTAGAGGAACTAAAACTAATCTAAAATAAGGGTACGTAATGTGCACTTTAGGGAAATGAAAAAGCATCTACTCTACATATTTACAATTTATACAAGACTTAATGGAGATAGTGCTTGAGTTGAATCCCATTGACTAGGATAGGTATATCTTCTCCATTCATTATGACAAGTTAGAAGGAATTATATGGCTTGCAACTAGTGATGGTATATGGACCACTTCATATTTCATTAAAATTGGTGTGCCTCCTGACTTTTGCTCTGTTTGCATCTCATTTGAGCACTAAGTCTCCCACCTAGAAACTTCTCACTCTGGCCCTTTTATCAAATACCCTCTTGGTATGTTCCTATTGAATTTCCAAGGTGCATGTAACTTATTATTTATTTTCCTTGAGCTCCATGAGCTCTACCATTCTTACTTCAATGGGATCACTCTTGAGCAACTCCAACTGATGTGCAAGTTCTAAAGAAGGCAATTTTAGGGATGCTTGTAACTTGACTTCCCTTCTATAGACTAGCATGAAGGGCAAGTTTCCCAACACTCTCTTGGGTGTGATCCAATCAACACAGAGTGAAATTTTGAGCTTCATATTCCAAGCTCACTGATTATCCTCCAGGGTCCTTTTTATGATGCAAATCAAGTTATTATTTGTGAAATCGACTAGACCATTACCTTGAGGGTAATAGTTTGATGAGGCACTCAATTAGATGTTATGCTTGACAGCTCACTCACTGATCTTAGTTCTAAGGAAATTCAATGCATTTTCAAAGATAATGGTGGTTAGAATACCAAATTTCATTATAATTTCTTCATAGAATTTAAGGATGGATGTCTCATTAGCCTCCTTGGGCACAAATGCCTTTATCCATCTCATGAAATAGTCAATTACTATGTGAATCCATTTGTGCCCATCACTTGATGGTGGTTAACCATGCCTATGAAATCTAGACCCCACTATGTAAAGGGTTAGCTTGAATTGGGTGTAGTGGTAAGGCTGTGAGCCTTTATTTTCCTATGAAGAAGGTGAATTTTTTGACATTTTCCACTTACACGTGCACAACTTTGAACAGAGTTAAATAATAATATCTAGCCCACATGATATTCATATCAGTGATCTTAGGTGAGTAATGGTCTCTTGCAAGTCCATCATGGAATTCTTGAATAATTATACTTGTTTGTTCCACTTCAACGCACCTCAGGAGAACTCTATTGAGGTCCTTTTGAAAAGATCACAACTTCTATGAGCACATAAGGAATGGACTGAAACCATAAATATCTATACTTGGCCTTATCAAGTCTAGGAGGGTATACATTATGCTGAAGGAAATTCTTCATATCCTTGCCTAGTTAGTTACAACTTCTTTATTTGCACACCCTTCCTTGTGCGACACTAATACTGCATTATCCTCTAGTCTCATTTCTTTCACCAACTACTCATAGATTCCCTTCCCTCACACCATATTCATGACCTAAACTTACCCATCGTATTCCATCACCTTCATGATCCAACCAACTCTTTTCTCACTGATGCCCTTGCTAAGTAGAAACTATTTGACACTTGCATGCATAACCATGAGTTGGATCTTGTTGTTATAGGGTATATGCTTGAATTTATTTAGCACTCTCACAACTATGAGTGTGTGCTTATCTATGAAACTATAGTGCAACTCATAATCCTTCATCACATGGATGAAGGCAATTAGTTACTCTATTTGTTCCTTTTTTTTGTTTCGTCGAGATGGCTGAGATGCTTTCAGCTTTGCCAAATGCATATAAGATAAAATCCTTGCTATAGTTTGGGTTGATCAAAGTGGGTGCTTGTATGATGGTGTACTTTATGTCCTTAAAAATTCCTTTCCTTCACTCATCCAAATGAATGTATCATTCTTATTTAACATCATAGTGAGAGGCTTGACCAAGATGGTGAAACTAGGCATAAACCTTCTCACAAAGTTGATTCTCCCTAAGAAACTTTGGAGACTTTTCTTGTGGCTTGGAAGAGGAAGAGATGAGATAACCTTGACTCGATCTAGATAAATCATGAGCCCTTCTTTAGAAATAATGTGCCCAAGGAGGACACCTTCATGAACTGTGAAGATACATTTGTTAGGGTTTAGTGATATTTTAAATTCCTAACATTTTTGAAAGACTTGCTCTAGATGATCCAAATTATCTTCTGCACACTTAGAGAAAATAATTATGTCATTAAGGTAAACCAAGATGATCTTATTGATTATCTATTTGAATGCCATATCCATTGCTCTTTAGAAGGTCACACCTATGTTTGTTAAACTGAATGGCATGCATTGGTATGTAAAGTTTCCCCACTTAGTTATGAACATGTTTTTTTAATGGTCATAGTCTTGTACAAGGATCTAGTTATATCCTAAGTAACCATCTAGTAATGATAATATCTTCACTCCTATGACTCTTTGCAAGATCTACTTCATTAATGGGAGAGGATAGTGATCTTTGAGGGAAGACTTATTCAGGTTGCTAAAGTCCACGTAGAGACATATCTCCCCATTATTCTTTCACACTAGGACTAAGTTGGTGACCCCTAAGGAATGTTTGATTGGAAATATTATACTAGCCTCAATGAGCTTGGAGATCTCCTTGCACATCAATGGTTTCAACTTTAGATTAATGGGCCTATGCCTTTGGCACATGGGTTACACTCTAAGATCTCACTCAATTGTATGTTGTGATAAGCTTGGATCAAACGTCTAAAATATTTGTAACTCCATGTGAAGATGTCATCATATCTCCTTCTGAGTTGAATGAAGCTTTCAATTTCTGGTGTAAAGAAAACCTTACCAACTTTAAGAGTTTTACCCTCTAAAATGACTACAGAGGTAGGGATTTCTTCATTGGCTGTCATTTTGTGCATTTCTCCTTTGAATTGGTCATCAAAGTCAAAGATACTTTCTAGGGTGACTAGACCCTTTATCTCTTTGTTTCCTTTTAATTAGACAACTTGATCTTTATATTGGGCTTGTAACTATGCATGGTCACAAAACTCTACCTCATCTTATAAGAAGTTGATTTCCTCATCACTTTTGAACACTTTCCAATTCTCCATGTTGTCAAGAACTATCAATCTGACCATAAGCTTGATGAGTTATTTGGACTCTTTCATAAGGTCATGTGGGATGTCATACTACACACTTACAATTGCAAACCTATCTGCATCAACATTATATTCTCTTGGTAAGGAAATGATGTTGAATGCATCAAATCCTTCTATCATATCCCACACTCTATGATTGTAGGATTTCATCAAGCTACTTTTAGTTATACTCTACACTCTAACTTGGTTGACAACCATCTCACTATCACCCAACACTTGCAGTGCCTTGATTCCCTTCTTCTATGCAAGTTGAAGACCTTGAATTAACACCTCATACTCGACAACATTGTTCATTCAAGTGAATTTTAATCTAAGTGCATGGAATTATTTTTCATTTTAGGGGGAGACCAACATGAAATCAGATCCTACACCATTCTTACTTTAGGATCCATCACAGTACAATTTCCATGTACCTTTAGGGTCCTCATGTGCTTTAATGAGCTCAGGTAGTGCAACATTTTCTTTCATGATGCAATATGTGCCTAGCCCTATCTCAATGTTATCATATGGATTGCACTCAAAATGCTCACATGCCCACTCATCTAAAAAATTATTTGGGATCTCTTTAAACAATGTCATGGCCTCATGGAAAATTGGGTTCTCCTTTTTGTCAAACATCACACAATTTTGCTCAATTAGGCTAGGAGTGTATGGCCTGACATGGGTTTTGAAGATAAGATCTACCCTGATAGTCACTTTGGTCCCATATCTAGTTCTCAACAACATATGTGACCAATCTGAGGATAAATACCAACCCATCTTTGTCATGAAGTCTTGAGAGAGGCAAATGGTGAAGTAGGGAGGTAAGTTAATGATTATGATGTCCTATAGAATGGAAAGGCTTTGACATGTATATAGTGTAAAATTCAAATCTTTGATTATACTTATAGATTTTACTATCATGTCATCAAGCTGGACTAATCCTTTTGAAATAGGGACATATGTAATTCCAAGTATATCCATGATCTTCTTTGGCATTACTAAGCTACTTATGCTAGATTCGATCATGAAATTATGCACCAGGTGTTATTCGATGATTAAGTAGATGTATAATGGAGGTGTCTTATTGGTATTTCACACCTACACTTATTTTGATTTTGGTTAGCATAGATTAGTAGAGGTAATGGGCACCAATTGGGGGGTTTGACACTCCTAAAAAACCTTTCGGTGCATCTTGTAACAAATTCTATTGAGATGGAATAGTGAGTGCATCCCACATTATGATGTTGAGAATTGTATTCTTCATCTGCTCCATTATGTTGAATGTAAATTGAGATCCCATTAATTCTGGCTTTGAAATAATAACTTCTCCTTACATTGGTGCACTAGTTTGAGGTGGCCCCTCCTTTTGTGTAGCCTTTTCTAGGTATAAGGGTTGTGTGGATACCTTGGCTTGTGCACCTATATGAGTATCCTATGGTGTTGATGATGTGGGAACTGAAGTTGGTATGACCTATTCTGTGGCTCTTATTTTGAATCTTATATTGAAATTAACTGGAGTGCTTCCTCTGTCGAGCATACTACTTTGATTTATATAGCCAAAATCTTCCTTTTGCTAGTTGATGAGAGTAGACCCATCCTTGAGTGAGCTACCACTTGGACCTCCGCTATTTTGTAGCTATGATGCTATATTTATCTTAAAATTGAGGCATGTTTTTCACCATGAGTGCTTGATTTAGGCTCCCATTTATGCAAGTAGCTTGATCATGTGGTTGGTTTCATGGGAAGCACCACTCAAAATCCTACACTAGATTATTTTGTACTAGAACAAGGACTTAAAAGGTGTTGGTAGCATCAACTTTCTGCACATAAGGCACTCTATTATATGTGAGTTAGTTTTGCATTTGTGTATCACCTTGGTATGGAGGTCTATTTGACTGGTATTGCTGAGTGAAATGCTGATGATGTCTAGGGTATTGCGCTTATTGCCTTTTGAGGGCAACTAGTTCATTCCCAAAACTTTACAATAACATCTTCACTTTGTGTAATTCATTGGAAGAGGTGGAGGATAAATCAAGTGGGCTCATCATGGTAGGGATAGGTGCTAGCATAGGTTATGTAGTTGCTAGATTAGGAAGAGGCTTCATGAATATAGACATAGGGGGTCTAGGCATGATTTTGCCTACTTGAATTGAACAATTCTTTACACACATCATAACTTCATAGGCATCATAGAGGACCATGCCTCCCATGGAATGAATCATCATCACTATATCATTGTTAAGATATTTTATGAAATAAAATAATACAATGTTATGACATGGGTTACACAAAGTTGGGATTTTATCCTAGACCCTTTGAAATCTGAGGTTGAAATTGATCATCATTTTATGTGGTGCTTGTTTTATAGTCATGAGCTATTCTATCGAGGATAAGTGATCACTCTGATATTTAATTTACTTGCATAATTCTTTATTGATCTCATCCTAGTTGTGAATAGAGTTTATTTTCAAGTCTCGATATCATTAAAGAACTTTTCCCTAAAAAAAAGAGGTTAGTAACCTGACTGTGATGTTGCCCTAGGTGACATGGTGCATTAAGAAGATATTTGCAATGTCCTAGATATGCTCCACATGGGAGGTTGAATTTTCACCCATGAAATAAGATAAGCTTTTGAGATTAAACACTAAAAAGTCATTGTATTGTGCTAGGACTAATAGACTACCTCCATTGAAAGGCACAATACCTGATTCCTCAAAAGCATTATGAATGAAATGGGGAATAGACCTCTCCTTCTTGCATAAAACCTTCTAAATGGAGGTGTAGATTTTGCTCTGGGAGGCAACTGGCTTGCACTACATATTTTGATAGGGGGAAGGATATTCTGGCTCTCCTTCTTCTTAAGGGTGCTAAAAGCTCACTAAAAAGGAAATCAATGCCTCTTGTAGATGATCTTGTTCTTCTTGGCATGTAGGTAAGGGGTTGATCTTTATGGGCCAGAGATGTTTGGAGTCATTAGGTGATCTCACTAAGTGTCTGCTACACTTTATTAGTTAAGATAGCACCAATTCCTTAGATTTTATTCAAATGGTCCCATCAGGTGTGTCAAAAACTTATGCTCTATAGTGTAGAATATTTTTTGGCTCAGCTACATGTGCAAGCATTGGTTATCTCATTGCAATGATGGGAACATCACCAAGGCATGAGACCCTTGCACTCCTTGGGATGAACCTCCAGAGTAGGTTAGATTCCTTATATTCTAAGCACACCTAGTTTGAGACCAATGTGTAGGCCTAAAGAGCATAAAGGTAAACTACTGCTAATCTAAACCTAAGAGCTTTGAGAGGAAAAGGGAGGGAGAGGGTAAGAGATGCTAAAAGTAAAAGCTGATGCACCCAGAATAGAGTGAGCACTCCTACTACCATAAACACAATGTAAACTCTTGAGAATAAGACAATATCACACAGATTATTCCAAGTCACTCTACATGTATAAGTATTTCATATAGAGGTGTGGGAATGCAATGTAGAATTGAGAGGGATGAAGATTATCCAAAGATAAAGCCTACATAGACCCTGGTATGCATAAGATATGACTTGCAAGTGAGTTTTGAGTTCAATGAAGAGGTGTTGGGGATGAATGACAAATGAGAGGGGCAAACATTGCCCATAGATATAAATCAACAAACATAAATATCACATACATCATCAGAATAATAGGACGTGAACTTAATTCTCATTAACATGCAAGGTCTAGCCAATACAAGTCCTCATGGAGGGAAAATTTTTGCATCATGAGGCTACTAAAAATATGTCAACCCTTTTACAATTTAAAGGCTAGGATTTTATAATAAATCAAGCCTATTGTATAATAAATGCACCACTTGGGTGACAGATATAGCATTTAATTATTTTGTAGCATTGTGGCCATGCTTCTTGAAATCTACCTGATGATTGGATCTAAAGTTAGTGGCAAGATCATCTCTTGATACGTATGTTCATAATGGAATGAAAGATATGTCTAACAAGGTTAGAGGTTGGTGTGTACTCAAGTCCTGATATCTAGTGGCCGCTTATGCATTTAATCATTCTGACAATGCCTTGAGTTCCTCCCAACTACCTCAACAACCTTCTTCATAATGTGCTACTACTTGATACGTGGTACTTCATGATTGGTCTTGGGTGCAGCTCTGTGGGAGGATATGCATCATCTCGATGGGATCTCAAAAGAGTCTTTTAGCTTTTTGGGAAAGAATAGTCTAGACATGACACATGGGTGCCAATTCTTTATTATGACTATTTGGTGGGTCCCCTTTTCCCTTCTTCATCGACTAATGACATTGCTTGAAATTCTACCAAAAGGGACTCGCTTTAAATGAGCTTCAGATCACCACATGGAGAGTTGGAACTTTTCTTGGGAGAACCATGGGCTTCCTTATGTTTAATGAACATCAAACTTAAACATGGCATTGGAAGAAGGAGAGTTGTATATTGCATAGTTCATAGGCACAGATGTATGATCCTACGTGTGGGCATGGAATTTCATAGACTATGAGGAATATTTTTTAATAATGGAATACACGAGGATTGAAAATCTTGAGCACATTCTTCAAAATTCATATTTATTCATATATTTGACCTTTACTTAACCATTTTAAAACCTAGAGACTTGAATCCTAGAATTTGTGCACTCTTAGACTTACATGCCATTAAATTCTATGTGTGGGTGCATATTGAAAGATTTATGTAGGTGTGAGTCATCATTGGTTTGTTGTATAGACTTGCACCTTTATATTGAGCTTGGGTGTAGATGGGAAACATATGTACTTACTTTACTTTAACGCTTAGGTATTTTACAAGTGTGCAGATCTCTTATAGGGCCTTGACAAGTCTCACGTTGACTAGGGGTGACTCAAAAAGTCAACAACTACCTCAAGTTCTTTCTAGGCATTAACCATCTTGATTTTGCTATGGTGTTCTTCTGGATATTCTTAAATAGAACCATTGATAGACCTTATTTCTCTAGTTATGTTCATGTGTTTATAGTCCTAGAAAGGAAAGACCTCTTAATATCTAATACCAATAGTCCATACCATGGGGCCCAGGACCAAGAGTGTGGGTAAGAACCAAGTTTGGTTGTGTAGAGTGAATGCATAGAGATTATCCAAATAGAAAAATCAAAACACATTCAATAGAGTGGAATTTTTTCTTGTAAGAAATGCAACTTCAATTCAATAGTAACAAATATAGAAAAGTGGTATAATGTGCTACAACTCATGTGTCATAGAATAAATACATAGAGTATGCTATATGTTCTACAACTATGTATGGCATTGAACTTACACCAGATACATATGTTACATATTTAACATCAATAATACAAGATCAATTACAACTATTGTCATTTACAAAAAATATGGTTAACAATTGTTTCATCTTCCTTGTTGGATGATGGTTGACTTTTCAAGTTGGTGGTGACTAATAGTCTAATTGACAAGATTCCTAGCTAGAGAGTGCCACCTAAAAATCCATGTGTTCAAATTAGACTAACATATGGATGTTTTGGAGTGAGGACAAGTGTAGGCACACGCATCTAAAAACAAGTGTTAGTGTAGTGTGTAGGATTGTGGGTTGAGTGGTGTGTAGTGGAATACACAGGGTTTGATCAGAGGCAATATGTGTGTTAAAGTCTATGAAAAAGTGTGGTACTAATGGGAGTGTAAGTAAGCTTCATGTAGAGGAGTGCATAGGATTGCATAGAAGGTGAAATTTACATGCATATAAACAAGTGAGGATCTTATTAAATTGCACTGAGGCTACACACTAATCTAATCAAGGCCATAATTTGGTCTAATTTGATTCATGTGAACCTAGTTTTAACTCGATGATGTGATTCCATGCTCAATTAGCCTTAATTTCATAATTGATTAAATTAGTTACTTGATTAATTTAATTAGGTCTGTAATGGGTAAATATGAGTCACATGAATCTCATCAAGACTATCCAATGTGACTTGGGGCTCAGTTTGTTATAAGTTCATCATTGATTTCATTAGTAAATCGATTAATGTTAATTGAGCTAAAAATCATATCCTATAGTCACAATTAGGTTCATGAGGTTTAATTTGGCTTGAATTATGTCATTGAATCAACTAATCAAGTAATTGGTTCAAGAAGTGATAAAATTGGAATCAATTGAGCCTCAAAATACACTGTATAGTGACAATTAAGTTTATAGATAAAAATTGGCCAAAATATGTCTCTAATTAAACTTATCAAGTAATTGGTTCATTCAAATATTAAATTGGGATTTATTAAGCCCCAAATCACATTGTATAGTCATAATGTAAGTGAACCTTCTGGTTGGGTGCCAAAAAAATGTATCACATTTAAAAATATATATATGTGTGTTTGTCTCATTATCATCCCAAAAGGTTTCCTACTAGTTACTTCCTTATGTTCATTAATGAGAATAAACAACTACTCAAATAAGTTTTCTAAAATTTAATCATACATGAGAACTAGATCAAAAGTAAGTCATTTCTACTGTATTCATAACACTATCCACATAATCATTTTAATATTACTATCATGTATAAAATCAATAGTTTGAACATTTGTTTATGAAAGTTTTCAAATCAACCCTTCCATCTTGGCTCTATGTCATTGTGATTTCAATTACATGTTTTCATATTATGTTATACATTTATTATTATGTGAACACATTTCAATACTACTTTTGTTATGAGTTGTACAATTTCACCATATCAAAAATATTTTCATTATTTAGAGTTATATTCATTTCTATAAGTTTGAATAACCTTCACAATAAGTGATTAAAAATAATAATTAAATCCACATTTTTCCTTCATTTGTAAGTATATGCAACCATGTATGAGAATGTATTGAGTAAGACAAGTCAATATTCATCTTTTTTTAATTCAATAGTCTAGTTTGAAGGTAATATACAAATAGGAACTAACTGAATAAAAACTTATAGTTGTTATTTCATATTTCCATATAACAATATAGTATTCAATATAGTCACTTGTCAAAATAATCATACATGAATAAGTTTTCATGAGAAAATTTACCTTAGTTTTGAAGATCATCATTGTTGCTAGAAAACCATATAAGAAGCTGAAAAGAGAGAGCATCATTGGTTGGATTTTCCAACCACATATTTTTTTGGATCCCCCACACACCTCTTATCCATTGATAATGTCCCTACCCTTCTACAAAGGTACTAGCTGCATATAATCGATAGAGCGAAGATAATCCACGTAGATAGAGCAAGTCAACATGTAGTACCTCATAATAATAGTATAGAATGGTATAACATTCATAAAATGTATTGAGTTATATGCATATGATCACATGAATTATGGAAATAATATGTGACTCCTATATGCATCGTATATTTAAAATTAAGGCATATCAGATAATTAAGATATTTAGTGACCCTGTCAAGAGCTTTTTTATTTGTGTACAAATTTTTTTTACCCAATTATCAATTAAGATAATATTTTAATAGGTTCATAACATCATAAATAATAAGGTGATATTAATTTAAGTGTCTTAATTAGGTTCCATCGTTAATCCAAAATAAGGATCTAAACATACCATTCGTGAAGTATGTTTGCAAACCAAAGTGCAACCTATTGACTAATTTGAACACAAGTCAAATTAGGTCAACCTCTTATAGTTAGAAACTTGATATAAGGGTCTACAAGGGTCTTTTATGTGTCCCATGGTCTTAACAGGGTCAACATTGTGCTTTAGCTTTGTCATATTTGTCTTAGATAGTCCTATATCATTCTAAGGCCTCTTTTGGGGTCATTTATGGGACTTGTATGGTTAACATAGGAGGACAAGTGCATCAAGGTATTATTCAATGTCCCATGTGTTAGTAGATGTCAGATAGATTGTTTCATAACTAAAAATTTGAAAGAAATACGTTGAAATCAAGAAAATAATTTAAAAAGGTAGTTTTTAGTTGTTGTACGGCTTATGAAGTAGCTTTAACACGTGGGAAGACTTAAAAAGTGACTCTTTAGCATCCCTAAACTCACTTCCAAGTTTGGGCAGCCTTGAAAGTCTCAAAAATGGTAAAAACCATCTTATTTCCTCTATTGCTCTCCTTTACATGCAAAAATGGTCAATTGATTTCAGTTTAGTACGAACAACAGGAGGTGAGTTGGATCAAAAGATCTGAAGGGATAAAAATAATATTTATCTACTATAAATCCATGGTTAGAGTTCTAGGATTGGTTGCTTTTGCTCTATGAACCATTACTTAGAGTGATACTGACTCTTTTTTGCCTGTTCTTTCCCATACCCTTCAAGTTTTATCTTTGTTTTCATAGTTATATGAAAACAAAGTGTTTCACATGTTTTTAAAGAGTGTGTAAATTCTTATCACATGGTCCTCAGTCAATTTACATGTATGGAAGTCAAAGAACTGACATGAACTATCTCAGTTTGCTAAGACACCATTAAAGTTGTAGACCAGTGTCCCACCTATTTCAGGGTCATTCTCATGAAAGTTCCTTCAGGATAAATGGGGATATGATGTTTTAAAATTCTCACATATCATTATGATCAGTTATTCTTTGAAGGTCTAGTCTCAACACTAGCCTTGATTAGAGTGAAACACAATTAAGAAACATGTACACAGTCAATTTTTTTGTGACCTTCATCTACAATCAAATGAAGAGAACCATTTGACCAGTCATGTTGATGACACAAGGAGGTTTTCAACATAGTGATAATTATTCTAAGGTGAAATAAACATATTTGAGTCATCCAAGATGCTTCAAGATTGCTTTTGACAACCAGTTTTTCAATATACACAGTCCAAAGAATATCTTCACCTATAGGAAATTTCCAACATGGTTTGAGTGAAAGCTACAGGGGTCTGAGGGAGTTGGGATACAAGATGTTGAACTCATTTGAGACCTTAAATAAGGTTTAGGAACATGGATAAGTCCATTGTGAAAACTATGAGACCATTTCATGTAGTCAAGTCTGAGTTTAAGGTTTGCAGGTGGAGAAAGTTGCAAAAGGGACACATTACCTTAGTTTCTCTGAACCATGTTTTGCCCATACATTTGATCCTTCCATAGTAGAGTGACACGAGGTTTATAAAATTCTTCTTATTTACATTATTTATCTAGGCATAGGGACAATTATTTGGCATGATAAATTGGTTATTTTGTCAAAAGAAGTTAATTTAGATTGGTTTCCATTTCAAGCAAAACTTCATTGTAGACTGTGAGTCATTTATAGTACTTTTGAAGCCCAAGTGACCTTTCAATGCAATAAGACATATTGAAAGCATGATTTCATGACAAGTGACCTCATTTGATGATAAATAACACTAGTGGACTAAAGGGAGAATTGAAGGAGTTGAAACACAGTGAACATACAAAGATGATCACTTACAGGATCTTGAAAACTCCTAAATGGTTACTTGCAGTCTAATTGTACATTCATAGTACATTGGGAGTAAGAAATTGAGTGTAAGCACAGGTCTCTAGACAAAAATGATCCACTAAAAATGGTGAGGTGATCTTAATAACTTTAGGAAGGACTTAAGACATGAAGATTAGTGTCTAAAACATGCTCCTTCACCTACAAGAAACTCTAATTGCAACTGAGATAAGTACCTACAATCACCTATAATCAGACCGATTCATACAAATGGAGAGAGGCAGTTTTGAAGTTATCAGAGGTTGATGATGAAATCAACATGCTAGGATCACCTTCATAGTGTTTTTATCAACCATATCACATGATTCTTAGAGAAAAAAGTGTAGATCAAGACCAATTTTCAAACCTCAACCTACAGGCAGTTTTAGACCTTGCACAATCACTAGGTTTGAGAAGTCTGTCTTGAAGTTTTGAAGTGTTAACGGGTATATGATTATGATATAACTATGAAAATTGGTGAATAGGGCCTTTGTGACATGATTTAACACCTCATAACCTCATTTTGGTTGAGTAGATAAGGGGAGTGCCCTATGTTCTATCTCAGACAAAGTGCACTCCCAGACAATCTAAATTGTATACTTGGTGAGAAGATGGTAAGAGGTCATGTTGGGAACTATTATAACATTGAGGAAAGATGTGAAATGTTTTTTTCATGAAAAATCATGGAGGAGACCCTACAATCTTGAAAAGCCACTTAGAGGTGGTTATCGACAACTAGAGCATAGTCAGGCCTATTAGGCCTAGACTAGACCTACAACCTAATGAGGTCCACCTTAACTTATAAGGAAATATTGACTCTCTAATCCATTTGATGACATTTATGGGAAGGTATAAGGCTATTTTGAGCCATTATTTTGCAATAAAACACTCAAGGTCATTTTTGACCTAATTTCATCATAGGGGTGTCTAGAATGCACTCAAGAACTTGATAGGCTAACTTCAAGCACTCACATCTATAAGAACATGTGGAATGGTGACATAAGGAAATAGGCATGGTTGAAATGGGTCCTTAACTTGGTTTTAGGGGCATTTTTTTAGGATTTGGATGCCCAAGTTTTATGAACTATCCCTCAGAGCCAAAACCTGCTAAAACCCTCTTAAAACCTTATCTTTGACCTGATTGGAAAGAGATGGATGGGAATGAATTTAAAATGGGTTGGTTGATTAGGAAAGTTTTTTCAACTTGTGTAGGACTCTCTCAGGGTTCTTCCCATCAAATTGTTTTATATCTTAATTGTACGAACATGGTACAAAATAGGGGTTTTGCAAGTTTGTGATTGTTTTACAAGTATAAAAGAAGATTAACAGGTAAAAACCATTGGATGGGATAAATTGGGACTAAGTATAACTATTAATATCCATTCATCACCTCAGAATAGCTTAGAAACATCTCTGCTAAGTCATTCATTTTATGCAGTCTTTGATAGCGATTGAAGATAAAGAGTGACTGCCTAGTGAGAGAATGAGAATTTGGTTTTTGGACCTTTTTAATGTATAACTCATGGATTGGAATGCAAGGGAACTATATAAAGGTGTCCTAACACCTCTTCAATATATTATTTTGAGTAATTGAAGGACATTTTGGTGACTGCAAATGGTGAGAACAAGTGTCCAAAAGAAGGCTATTAATTAGGTATGCATCTAATGACTATTATGGAATGTTTATAACCCACCCTAATATAGTGCACATGTGTCAAATCCCTCTATTCTAGTTTCAATTTCTCAAAAGATGCATGATCATGAAGGTAGTTTCAAGAAGGCATTTGAAGGTCTCTACACCAAGATTGGAGAGTTATCATGCTTCAAGTGGAAATTTGTCCAAGAAGACCTTCCAGGCCTCTATTCTACAATTAATCCTTCTACAATGTAACTATTTTTCATGCCTTGACATTTGTCATTGTTACTTTTGAGATCCACTTTCTTCTCTGTCTTCTCACATACTATAAATGCAAGCCATTTTGGATCTTATATTGGAATTCCACACTTGGTATGGTGAAGCCCTGCTAGTTTGATATTGTACTTTTCCTTTGAAATAATATATGCAATATAGTTTTGAGTTCACAAACTATATTTTCTAAGTATGTGAAGTGATGTATAGTGAAAGGTCAACTGATTGATATTTATCCTTTCTTTCTCTCAATCCTTCCATGTTTGATGCAAGTTGTTTCCACTCTAATAGGTCACATGAAGTGTTTTACAGTGAATTAGTATATTTTAAAGTGTTAGGAATAGACTTAGTGTCTAAAAATGACCTCTGGTTCAATCACCTTGAGTAGTTCCATACATATCACCTCCATGTTTGAAATACTAATGTTAGAGCAATTCAAAATTTTAAGGCTAGTGTTCTGAGTCATGTTTCTTAGTATACTTGTATGGTAATATTGTGGAGATATTATAAGTGTATCATTCCCTTAGAGTAGCTTACTTTCATGTCTATTTCTTTCCCTTTTCAACCAAGTAAATAGTTATTGTAGGTGATAAGCACTTAAGGATCGATCTAGGGAGCTAGCCCTTAAAACTAAAGGTCTACCTCTACTATAGGCAACCCATAGGCCTAGAGGTATTCCTTTGTTTCCAAAATCTTAGATTAGGATTGAAAAACCTCCTATAGGGTATGATATTTGGTGACAATAATTATGGCATGCCCAGTGGGACTCTTATCTCAAAGACATCTTGTCAAGATGAATGTTGGTCTTGATAACATCACAACTGCATATGGTGTTCTACTCAGTATTTGGTGACTCCATTCAAGGTAATATCTAGTTATAGACTATTTTTTTATCAATTATTTTTTTCAAACTTTATGGTTCTTACTAGGTCATCTTTTATTAGAGTTTTCAATCCTATAAATCCACCTCTTCAACCTGAACTTCCTATTGAGGTTCAACATCCTCAACCTATCTTGACCTTTAAAGAACAAGAGGACTTTGCAAGCCAAGTGTGAATTAGGAATTTGACTGAGAAGAGGAGATTAGTATCATGTTAGTGAATCAAACCAAATCAATAACACACTCAGCTAACATCTTCATGCCTACTTACTATGATGAACTTAGTAACAAAAACAAATGACAAAAACAACTAAAAAGTAAGGAAAAATAAAAAGAATTCCTTCACCTTCCTTGGATGCTCCAAATGCCTTTGTAGTAGTGGCTTTCTCAGCTTTGTGCTCATAAATTCATTGGCAATGGAAGCTTGTATACCTCCATCTCTCCTTGGCACCTTTGGCTTGTGGCTTGGCTTGGCTTGGAATTAATTTGGCATGGTAACACTAGTTGTTTGAAGCTTTTGGAACCAATCCTAAATTATAACTTTGCACAAATTAAGCTTATAAATGATGTTCATGGTCTCTCTATTTATAGGTTTTTGAGAGTGATCAAAATCAACCTAAACCATCCATCTCAAGATTGAGATGTGTGGCTAAGGATTAATCTAATTTTGAAATTAAAACTGATAAATAGGCTCATCAATATTGGGGATAGATGAGCAATGAAGAGGCATGGACGGCTTTGATGAGGCATAAGAGGCATGAATCTTCATATTTTAGGCATTTATGGCCTAGGGATGTCTTCCTAAGAAATGAGGACACCTGATGATGTCGATATTCAATATTAATTTCTAAAAAAAAGTATTCAATAAGTTTCCATGGAATTCTTAATTATGCCTTGATTTGGATTAATTAGCTCTTAAGCATGTTTAAGCACTTTGTGCACAAATTATCCAAATTGATCAGAATGCCTTGTTATTGGTCTAAAATTTGATTGGATTAGAATTGGAAGGTAATGTCAGATGCATTGGATCCATTATCCCATTTAGGATGTTACCAACAACAAATGACAAAGGCACATGTCTTGTGCAAGAGATTTGATAGGAAAGAACAATCCAGAGCACCTAGGTGTAAAATTGTCATACTCAAAATGATCTGATCAAAGTTAGCTGGCCCATAAATTACATTGCCCTATTTAATGATACTCTAACTAGAATCAACCTTTGACCATATCAGTTTCAAAGCTTTTAATGTGTTTTAGTGTTTTTAGGCCAAATTGTGCATTTTGGGTAGAAATTGGCCAAAACCCTGATTGGAGGTCATTGGTGGCCAGATTTCAATGTCTAAAGTTTGCCCCTATTTGGGAAGATGTTGAAAACTGTAGGCAAATCAATGTCTTCTCAAATAATGAGAGATAGCCTGTATGCCAAAAAGAAGATGATGGCTGAAGAACAAAGCTCCAAATGGTTTTGGGAAGCCTATGATTATGCCCCCTTGAGGGAGTGGCCATCACATATGTTGATGGATAGTCCCTCGAAAAGAAACAAGAGGAAAGGTGCAATTAACTTGTGGTTGAGATTAATCCAAATGAGAAAATGTTTGCATGCATTGATTTAAAAATGATGTTAATTTGCCTAAAGGTGGTTATAATCAGGAATAAAAGTTAAAAAAATGATTTGCCCATAGGTGGTTATAATCATTAAGAGGACCTGGATTGGTTAAAGATGATGCTTCCCTAGTTAGGTATGATTAGCAAACATAACTCACTGATATAACCTAGAATACAGATTAAGGATGAGAGAGTGCAAAGTGATGAAAGAGCTAGATAAAGGAATAAGATTGATCATTAAAAATGATTCAGTTGTACTTAATAATGAGGAGATGCTCATCCTTATTAGTAATGATACAACAAGAATAGATAATGGCTTAATTTGATCAAGGGTGGGATGGGAGGATTTGCCAAGGTGCCAAAGAGAAACTTATGTGGCTCATTGATTGTAGACCTTCCTGAAGCTAATTTTTGCTATAGCATGTGATAGTAGGCTTGATGATAGAACACCATGAAGACTATCCCAAAATATGCATAAGGATTGACTCTTGATCTAATAAACACTCAAAAATAATACAGTAATGATAAAAACTATGATGACAATGTTAATGGATGAATATGGATGGACTCAATAATAATGTGCTCAAGCAATCACCCAATGAACACATATAGACTGAGTCAAGGAAATAATTCAAAAAGCAAAAAAATAGGCAAGTAAACAAATAAAAAGCCTGAAAATAAAAGTAAAATAAGAATCCTAACAAAGACAATGCCCCAGTAAGGTAGATCAAGGATAATTGACTAGGTTTTAGACAGAACAAATATTTTTGGATTTTTAAAATGTTATGAATGTTTTTGGCATTTTGAGGTATCTTAACTCATTATAAAATGACAAGATACCTGCTCATAAAATGGTGAGAGTGTTTGGCTTAGGTTTCTCATAAAATGGTGAGAGTGTATGGAAAGGGGGACTGAGGTGACCTAAACATGAAATTGAGCATGACCCACATAGTCCTGAAATGACCTCAAGTCACAGTAATTCCATCCACACAAAAGGTAGGGAAAAACCAACTAGGTCCCAACAATTTCTCAAATATGGAAAATGGCCAGTCAAATGAAAATAATGATGGCAAGGTGATGCGATAATGCATGGTAAACAAGTGTTTCCCCTAGTTTGTCCATAGGCGATTATAACTAGGATACAATGACATAGGTTAATGACAATAATTTGGCCATAGGTGGTTATAATTAGTAGAAAGACTGGTGAGAAATTGATTTTCCCATAGGCAATTATAATTAGGTTCACATAAACAAACTTGATAGGATGAAAGATATCTTGCCAGATCAAATGTCACACTAATTTCATAGACTGTCATTTAGACATAGACTTGATTGATTGTTGCAACTTGATTGGAATCCTCTCATAAAAAGTATGAGAAGAACCAAAGGAACCAAGATCAAAATAGGATTGGGTAGGAAGACTAAAAAAAGGCTTTGGTCTATATAAGAATGGAATGATAGAATGTTATGATCTTGCTTAGGATAATGATGGTTTTTAATAGATTAGATAAGATGGTAAGAGGGTTACCCCAAAGTGATGGGGTGAATAGTAGAAATATGCAATAATGGAAAATGGATATGTAACAATGGCAATGGTATGGAATTGAAATGGTATGGGACATGAAATGGTATGGTACATGTTTTTGGCCTGCGTGTAGTTTTTGATTCTGTTGTTCATGTTGATGGAGAGATGCATGTCCTAATCAACAAATGATACAAACAAAATACTCGATCATATTAATTGTTATCCCATACCTCATCTAAAAAGTTACTCTATCAAGAATTGGTTGTCAATTTGGATGCCGAGAATGTTGTTATGTTCTTCCTTGGTCATTGATTCTGATTCCTTCAAACATCGAGACAAGGTATCTTTGTAGCCTCTACAAAGGAAAGTGCAACCATGGATGGTAAATAATGAAAAATTATGGATGGTAGGCTTGATTGTGAAATGGAATGGTAGATGATAATGGAACGTATAATAGTGGGGAAACAAATAAAGATCAGGTTTTTTAGTCACACATAATGTTTTTGATTCCAGATTTGACATAATTTTGGTTGTGGCAAGGCCAAAGACTTGTTCTCTCGATAGGACCACTAGATTTTTTTGTTGTTTGACCTTGAGAGTAGCTACCATCTGATTAGGTTGTAGATAGGAAGCTATTTTGATTTGATCTTTGATTTTGTCTTCATTCAATAGTGAAGAACTTTTATGCTCAGCTATTGGTGCTTTAATGAGGTTTTAACCAATGAATTTGTCTTGATTGCCTTGTAGCACCTCTGAGAAGGTTTCACTAAGGGATGTTCACTTTTGACTTTAATTATCTTCTAACACTTCCAAAAAAAAAATCACTAGATGATACTGAGTTGGAACTTTGATTGTATCCTAGTGCCTCTGAAAAGGTTTCATTAGGAGAGTGTTCTTCTGCTACATGTATTTGGTCTTGGCTTCCTTACTCTTCTTCAACTGCTATGTCACCATGGATGCAGTTCAACAAAGTGTGATTCTATTGATCTCAATCGACACTTATGGGAGATGGAATGTCAATAATATGTCTATTTTGGTTGATGGTAATGGCTTTTGGAATGGTAATGGAATGTGTGTTGGCATCACAATCCTTGTAGAAGATATTAGGATAACTTGTGTCAAAGCTAAAGTACTCATCCTAAAAAACTGTAGAAGGATCACAAATATATTTAAACTGATTTGTGAGGCATACATAACCAATGTTGTAACAGTTGTGAACATATTTTGTATCTGAATCTAATTCTAACTCAAGGAACTCTAAATCTTAGGTCAAGATTGGTTTTGATTCTAATTTTGATGTGAAATTTGATGTTGGTTCAAGAATAGAACTTGAATCTAACTCTAATTCTTCTGCTACATGTATTTGGTCTTGGCTTCCTTACTCTTCTTCAACTGCTATGTCACCATGGATGCAGTTCAACAAAGTGTGATTCTATTGATCTCAATCGACACTTATGGGAGATGGAATGTCAATAATATGTCTATTTTGGTTGATGGTAATGGCTTTTGGAATGGTAATGGAATGTGTGTTGGCATCACAATCCTTGTAGAAGATATTAGGATAACTTGTGTCAAAGCTAAAGTACTCATCCTAAAAAACTGTAGAAGGATCACAAATATATTTAAACTGATTTGTGAGGCATACATAACCAATGTTGTAACAGTTGTGAACATATTTTGTATCTGAATCTAATTCTAACTCAAGGAACTCTAAATCTTAGGTCAAGATTGGTTTTGATTCTAATTTTGATGTGAAATTTGATGTTGGTTCAAGAATAGAACTTGAATCTAACTCTAATTCTTCATCTAATGGGTACTTTGTTATAATGATGTCTTGTTGACTATTTGTTTTTGGATAAATAATGGCCTATGATGGCATAATGGGCTCCACAAAGATTATTTTTATAAAGTGAGTCTCCTCTAGTATAGGAAAAAGGTCAAGAGACAACTCTTCAGAGACTAGCTTGTCAATAGGGGTTCTTGAAAAATAGGCACATGGTCGAGGTAATGATTTGCCCAAAGGCAGTTATAATCATTAAGAAGTGACTAAATAAAGACTGGCTTGTTAGAGTGAGACTCCTCAATAATTGGTATAGGATCAATAAGTGATTCATCACAAGCTAACTTATCACAAGTGGTTGGTTCAACAAAAATATCTTGGATTGGTTGGTTGTCTTGGCTTTGGTTTTTAATGAGTTGGAAAATACCAGTTTTGAACACAACTTGGTCTTTGAAGGATTGGATCAGTTGAGGGTTGGATGGGATCAGTACTAGATGAGGAATGACTTGTGGTTGGATAATGGTATGGCCTTGAGGAACATGATTGCTTGGATGAGCCAAAGTATGAAGTCTTGAGATGGTAACAATAAGGTGTTGTGGGGATTGATTGCCCACACAAGCTAAAGGACTAGGTCCTGGAATGATGAAGGGGTGTTATGGAGCTTGATTGCTTACACAAGCCAAAGGATGAGGTCTTGGTATGGGAATGGTGTGACATTGTAGTCTTGGAATAGAAATGGTATGATGTGTGGGAGCCTGATTACTTGTACAAGCCAAGAATCCAAGTCTTCCTCATAAACCATATCATCTCAGTCGTGAGTTGGTTCATAAGTTGGTTCTTGACTGTGTTTTATGTACTGATTATTACAAAGAGGGTAAAGAATCCATATCCCAAATAACATTATCTTTAGTTGGGTCTTCAAAGTCCTCCTCATAAGCCTCTTCATGCCAATCAAGGTCTTGATTTGGATTTTGTGGATTTTGACTATGTTCCCCATATGGAGTATTATAGGGAGAATAATAAAACTCCTTAGAAAATCTTTCTCTATAGGGTTTCCTAGTGGGATTTTGTGCAGCCATTCTATCATAAGCTGGATTGTATGTGACTGCACCATAAGTGTAGTGAGACATATCCACATAAATGACAAAAGCTCTGAAACAAAAAGGTTCAGAGTTTTACAAACTTTAAAAAACTATGTCCAAAGGATAAATGGTTCAAGCTTGGTCTAACTTGGTCAAAAGGTGGAGATGTATCTCTAAAATTATTTATGCTAAGACTTGGCATAAAATAACCTGAAACCAAATGTCTAATTTCAAATTTCATATGCACAAAAGGTCAAGTGTCTGAATAAAAACTGGTATGTCAAAGGTCTAGGTCAATGTATTTGAAACAAGGTCTAAACTAGGAAAGGAAAAAGTTGAGTTACTAGGTTTTTTATCCAAACATGGAGTCAAAAGCTATGCTCAAACAAACAATCATATGCTAGGACTTTTATCCAAACAATGTCAAAAACTAGACTTGAAACAAAGGTTGATGTGATTTGATTTAATCTAAAAAGTTTAGAAACAACTTTGACATAAACCCAACACATGAAATCAAACATAAACATGGTCAGTTGGCATAAGGCATAAGACAAAAGGCTCTTTAGAGAAAGGCTATGCTTTCCCAAATAAAGGCACTAACAATGATGAGGATAGGTGTTGAACAAACAAACCATCAATAGTTTTCAAATTTGGGTAATCAATTAATCGAAGTTATGCAACCTAAAAGAAAAAAATCAGTGTATCGGTCCCATGAATTGAGGCCTAAACAAAAATCAATCAATGTTTGAATCCAAACTTGACAAAGTTAATTGAAAACTCAATGTTGAAGACTAAGATATGACCAAATAAATTAGACAATATTGGACATCATGACAACACAAGACAATGGTCTAAATGGTATGCTTGACATGGTTTGAAACAATTGATTTTTGATACAAGGTAAACTAGTCTTTAAACAAATTGATCATCCTAACGACATAAACATGCTCAAATGATGTGAACTATGTTATGTTTCAAAGACTCAAAGGCAAAATTGTTTGACATGATTTGGGCATCATAATGCTACCCTCTGCAACTCAAATGACACACACACAAACAAGTTTAGAAAAAAATTCAAGGCATTAGTGTGGTGTAAAATAGCTAGCATAACGCCTCTTTAGACAACAGAGTGATGTATAAACAAATTTATTTTGACATGGCTTATGAAAAAATAAACAAGTTTTAGTCTCAAAACATACCAAGCAAAATTGACCAAATACACTAAGTATAATGATTCAAATCCTCGCAAGGGTATGGCAATGTGGGGTTGACTAAACTAGAAAACTTTCAAACATTTATAAGGGAGTCAATTACACAATGAATTTCATGTCAAACGATGCAAAAGACAAGCACAAAAATTGGGTGATCATAGCATTGGCTAGTTGTAAAAAGGTCTAGTCCTTTTTACAACCACTACATCCTGTTATTCGCTTAGAGTAGTGTGATATCCAAATGCAGATACATCTCATGTACAACTCAAAAGGAGTTAGTGAAGTCAATGCTGAGAGATGAAACCCCTGGTCAAAGCTTACCTAAAGAAATAACAGGAGGTAATGACGTCCCCCTCTCAAGCCAAGTTTGCATGAAATAAAAGACTAATAGAAATTTTAGGGTCATTTTCAAAATCACCCAAACTTTGACAAGTTTTTGGGGAGTGTTTTATATGACATTATTTTTAAGCCTTGGACTAGGCTTTTTGCAATAGGAATGGTGCTTTTGATTCCAAGGGTTCCCTAAAGGGGATAAATGGAAGAGCATACATGTGGCATCCCTCTTTTTACCAAACAAAATCTAACTTAAAAAATAAATAAATACAACAAAATTAGAAAGCTAATTTCATTTTTAAGCCCAAATTTGAAAAATGAGGTGGTGTTCATTTGACCCCTTGGTCTTAGTTGTAACTTTGAAAACTAATGATAAAAAAATATACTTAAGCACCTTAAATGTTACTTTAAGCACCAAAATAATGTTCCTAATTCATTTTTAAGCATGCAAAAGGTGATCTAAACATGTTTTTAGCAAATGTCAAGCTTGATCTTGCAACCAAAATGTTAGCATGTCTTTTAACCTTGACGCTAATTTGGTTTGAAATAATGAACTTCAAAAAAAAAGCTCTCGGGTTTGTGTTTTTAAGAAAAATAGATTATAGAACCAATGTCGGTTCTATAATTGATGATGGTTACACTTACTAACCAATGACAATTATCTAACTGACATCGATTATAACAATAGTGACCAATGATGGCTATGCCAACCGATGACCATTATGTGAACTAGGAATTTGACTAAGAAGAGGAGATTAGTATCGTGTTAGTGAATGAAACCAAATCAAAAACACACTAAGGTAACATCTTCATGCCTCGTTACTAGGATGAGCTTAGTAACAAAAACAAATGAAAAACACAACTAAAAATTAAGGAAACACAACAAGAATTCTTTCACCTTCCTTGGATGCTCCAAATGCCTTTTTAATAGTGGCTTGCTTGGCTTTGTGCTCATGAAGTCCTTGGCAATAGAAGCTTGTCTACCTTCATATCTCCTTGGCACCTTTGGAATGTGCCTTGGCTTGGCTTGGAATCAATTTGGCATGGTAACACTAGTTTTTTTAAGCTTTTGAAACCAATCTTGCATTATAACTTTGCACAAATTAAGCTTATAAATGATGTTCATGGCCTCTTTATTTATAGATTTTTGAGATTGATTAGAATCAACTTGAATCATTCATCTCAAGATTGAGATGTGTGGCTTAGGATTAATCTAATTTTGAAATTATAATTGATAATAGACTCATTAATATTTGGGATAAAGGAGAAACTAAGAGGCATGGAGGGATTTGATGAGGCATGGGAGGCATGAACCCTGATATTTGTGGCATTTATGGCCTAAGGATGTCTTTCCAAGAAATGAGGTCACCTAGATGTAGATATTCAATATTCATTTATAAAAACAAGTATTTAATAAGTTTCCATGTAATTCTTAATTATGCCTTGATTTGGATTAATCAGTTCTTAAGCATGTTTAAGAACTTTGTGCACAAATTACTCAAATTGATCAGAATGCCTTGTTATTGGTCCAAAATTTGACTGGATTGGAATTGGAAGGAAATGTCAGATGCGTTGGATCCGTTATCCCATTAAGGATGTTACCAATAACAAATAATGAAGGCACATGTCGTGTACAAGATATTGATAGGAAAGAGCAATCTAGAGCACCTAGGTGCAAAATTAGCATTTTGACTTAGAATGATCTGATCAAAGTTAGCTAGCTCATAAATTGCATTGCCCCATTTAATGATACTCTAGCTAAAATTATCCCTTGACTATATCAGGTTCAAAGCTTTAAATGTGTTTTAGTATTTTTAGGCCAAATTATGCATTTTGGGTGGAAATTGGCTAAAACCTTGATTAGAGGTCATTGGTGGCCAAATTTGGGTGTCTACACCAAGAAGATCAAGAGAATGAAGAGGAAATTGAGGAGAACATGGCTAGGTAGCATGCCTTCCCAACATTTAACACTAAAAATCACATCCATCTCAATGCATATGATGATATACCACCTAATGCTACCAAAAGTGTTCCCACATTCAATGGTGAAGGTCATGTCACTCCTAGTGAGCATATTAGGGATATCTCAAACTTTTGTAGCTTTCATAATGTTACTGAGGTCAACATTGCCATTAGAATCCTTGTTATGTCCCTTAGAGGGAAAACACTTGACTAATATATGACAATACACATAGGTTGTATCATAACTTGGGATGATTTTGGAGATGTATTGACATCAAAGTTTGAAGACAAGAGTGATCACACATCACTCATTCATCAACTCAATGTGATTCAAAGAGCCCCCAAGGAGATAATGCATGATTTTAATGAGAGAATCCAAAGGGCTTGGCATAGGATGCCTCCTCCCATGAGATCACTTTCAAGGTTTGTGTTTCCTACATATCTAAGGGTTATTGGTACTAACATAACCATAATGTTTCAATCCATGGGTGTTTACACCTTACCTAGAGCATATGACCTTACCATTAGAGCTGAGAATGGCCTAACACAAGATGGGGAGCTACCTCTAAAAGTTTATATGCCTCTACTAATAAACATGTATATTGATAATCCTAGTGTTGCTCAAGTCCCTAATGCAAATACTAAGCCTAAAATTACCCGTAAGAAGGCAAAATATGCTATTGATAAAGATGCAAGGATTAAGGCCTTAAAAGCAGAGTTTAAGCAAGTACACCTATAGTATGGAGTTCACCAAAACCCCTAGCCCTATCCTTAACAAGGGAATAGGTTCCCACCTAAACAATATGGTCAAGGTAGAGGGCAAGGATAACCTAACTTTAATAGGCTAGTTAATGCACACTACCCAACTTCCAATTCTAACACAAGAGCTATGGTCCTAGTGCATAGTAATTTGGTGCAAGGAGAGGAATGACAAGGTTAATTCATGGATGCCAATGAAGGTGGATAAAAATATTTGGTTGCTCAAGGAGGATTAAATCCTCAACTATCAATAGAAGATGAAGTTTTCATGCAAGCAAATAAAGGATGGTAGCCTCAAGGAGTGAACTTTCCAAATTTTCTAGTAAAAGACACAGATGTTCTCAATTAGAATGCTTTTGTTGTAAAAAACACCAGAGCAAAGAGGAAGGCCTTGGGATATTCCCATGGTGTTCATTCAACTTCAAATATCCCTCCTACAAGGTAGCAAGGTGTGACTATAAGTATGGAAATCCTTACGACTTCTGCACCTTCTTCAAATCAAAATATTGGAAGGGTGAATCAAACTCCTCCAATGTATCAAACTTCAAACACTTAATTTCTCTCAAGGACTCAAGAAAAGGTATATACTCCTACTCTAAACATTATGGATTTTTTGAATAATGCTAAGGCATCTATGTCTCTTTGGGAAATGCTTCACTTGCCTGGTCAAAAAGAGCTATTTCAAGAACAACTCTCTCAAATTCATGTTATTCCTCAACCATCAGTTCATGGTAGTGTTGCTCTTACCAATACTCCCAATCACATTGTGATTATTGTTATGGATGTAGATTGCACCCTAGCTAAAAGTAGCAATGTTCAAGTCCTACTCTCTAACCCATTCCAACATGGGAATGACCCTAGGATATGGGTTACCTAAACTTGGGTCAAACCTCTAGGATTTTAATGATACTAGCTCCTCAGATGCATCATTTAGCTCTTTTACACTAAACTTGTAGATTGTTTGGGGTGAAAAAGGGAGAGAAATACATGAATGTAAATCTATACTAAATGTGGTGATGCACCAAATATTCTATGATCCACTTTCAGCCTAGACATTTCTGTGACTACTAATGAATTTCAACAAGACAAGAACTGGTCATATTCATAACAAGGTTGCAAGCATGAGTATTTTACATGAAGGCTGAAAGGAGACCTACAACTTGAAGGACAAAAAGTGATGGGTCTACATAAGACACTATAGACTTATGACACTTCAAGAGAAACATCACTAGCTAACACTTCATACAACTTGCAAGAAACTAGTAGAATTGAATCAAGGTACATGAAAAACATATAGAAGATGAATATAAACATACACTCTACACATCAAACTTCAATAAAGCACACTGAGAATTTAACTAGAATCTGAAAGGTACCTTATATTGGTTTCATTCTTGTATGCCATACCAATTATTTATTGGTGGAGACAAGTTACCTGTAATGTCTTTAAATCATGTGATACTTGAAAAACCATTCACAAAGTGTGGTATTGACTTTATTTTAGATATATATCCTCTTTCATCAGCTGGTCATAGGTATATCTTAACTGCAACAAATTATTTCACTAAATGACCTAAAGTCAAATCACTTAAAAGTTTTGTAACAAGTGAAGTAATTTCATTTTTTTTAAATTAGATTTTCTCTAGATTTGGAGTTTCATATGAAATCATTTTTTATAATGGATCTCAATTTATTTCAAATAAATTTTTATAATTTTTGGACAAATATTTTATTATATCTAGTCATTCATCTAAATATTAGAGTATTATAAAGTGATTTTGGTAGAGCTTCACTATCTCCAACTGAGGGAAGCAAATCAAGATCTCAAATCTAGTATTTATAGGTAAAAAAGGGGGAAGAGAGAGAAAAATGGCACTTAAGGGATCATTAGTGAGCCTAATATTATTTAGAACAACCATCACCGTAATCCTCCCTGAGTCGACTCTTGTATTAATGTTACTTTGTCCTTTTCTAGCATGATGGAGGATATGAAATCAAGACAAATTATTGGGAGCAATCCCTGCTACTGCATGAACCTTCCTGATTTTTTCTACATCAATGTCCTTCCTTGTAGGGTAAGGTCTCCATATTTAGAACCATGCTCATGTATACTTTTATCAACTCAAAGTATGGTTCAAGATGCTCCTCCATTAATTACATGTATCTGCCTCTTCTTTGAAATGTGAACTTGGGCCTACTATAGATTAAAAACCAATTTAAAATATTAGTTTTCCTATAGTTGATACATCTACTTAGACATATCTATATCATATGATCAGCTAGTAGCCCACCCTGATTTATATCAGGTCAAAAAGGACCTATTCTATCTATATAGAGTCTTAATGGCATCACTTGATCTCAAAATATATGTTCTTGGTCCAACCTAGATCATGCTTAATCTCGGTTCCATCCATACTTACCTTTGCTAGGTCAAAAATGGCTTTGTTGACTTTGATCAAATATCCTAGGCTCATCCTCTTTGCTCATTAGCTATTGAAAATTGACTCAACTCATTGACCTATTAAATCGCTCTCATACCATCCAATCTTCATGGCACGAGAAAACATGAGCCCTAGATCTTTGCTTGACTTGTAAGATCTATTAAATTTGATGCTACTTGGTAGCCCCACATTGATCCTTAGGATCCCATTGTCAGCTTGTCCACTCTCACTTTTGTTCCATATGGTGGCCTCTGAGCTCTTTGACTTCTCCAACCTCGCTCACATTGTTGATCTACCTTTGTAAGCTCAAATTCACTCCATTAGATCTAGTTGGACCTACTAACCTACCTTTACCTACTATCTATTGGATTTGATCCAGGCACCTAAGATTTGGACACTTGTCAATAATACATTTAGTCAAGGACTCCTTTGACTTGCTCACATGCCATTAGATATGAATCCACATTTGAATGCAATCCATTGATCTTATTCCCATTAAACTATCAACTATCACTCATTATTGGATCTCTTGTACGACTTAATGTCAATCATTGATCTTGATATTTGAATTCCAATAGCTATTTCTTGAGGCTTAAATTTGATGTTTTCATGCCTGTATTTGACATCCACATGACCATCACTGCATATTTGAATTTTCAATAGTTACTTGATGTGGCCTAAATTTGACACTTGCATGAACGTCTTCCCCTGCTTCCCTTGCATTTTCCTTGTAATAAACAATTCTTTGGACTTTGTGTTGGCCATTTTCCTTGGAACAATTTCCTTGAGCTTTTGCATCAGGACATTTGTTGCAGACAAAATGTTTGATAAAATTATGTTCTCAGGGTTTTGGTATTTGACAATCTCTCCAATGAGTCATGTCTATGGGCTTTTTCTTTCGAACAAAATGTTCAAAATAAATCTGCTTTCATCAAAACTTTTGTTGTGGGATTTTTCCATGGATAAAATGTCTAAAAGAATTATGTCTTTGAGAGTTTTACAGTGAATAAAATGTTTGAGAGTATTTATACTCAACTTTTACCTTAGATAAAATGTCTAAAAAAAATTGGGTCTTTCAGAACTTTGTCACAAACATTTTGTCTAAAGGAAATATGCCTTTTTCCTAAACACTTTCGCTGAAGGAATTCATTCCTTTGAAACTTATGCTTGCAGATGATTTCCTTTTTGTATCAAATAATTTATTCGATGGAAATGACTTTGGGCTTTTGCCTTCAGGACAATTTCCCTGAAAGAATTAATCTTCAGAACTTATGCTTGCAAATAAAATGTCTGAGAGAATGAGCTCTTTGGGAAAATTGTTTAAACAATTTATCTAAAAGAATTTTAACACTTATCTTTTGCCTCAAATAAAATGTTTGAAGGAAATTGGTTCCTTAGGGAATTTGTTTCCAACAAAATGTCCAAAATAATTCCCAACACTTAGTCAAAAACCCTGAAACATTTCTCCCAAAGGAAATATTTTTACTTAGCCAAATAGAAGGTTTGAAAGAATTAACACTTAGATTTTTATCTCACAAGATTTTTTGGACTCGTGTAACTTACCCTACTGTTTGATCCTTGAAGGCTCGAATGAACTTATGAAAACCTAAAGCTTATGCAGACTTGTTCCATGACTTAGAACTACTCTAATCACCATAAGAACCTGCTCAGGCTCTTTACCTCACTTTGTACACCTATCCCTCAAGAATTGACAAAATACACTTTAAACAAGCTTAAAGTTTCTTAAAAGCTTTGCACGCTACATGATTTATCTTGACCACTCATTCTATCCAGAACTTGGTCCACTTACTCAAACCATTTTTAGGAAAGATCTCTAAGTGGGCCAAATGTGACCAACAAAACCCTCTTCCAAATATGAAAAGCCTCCACCCTTCTACCTCACTCTCATTATCGGGGACAAAGTTGTTCATAATTGTATAGTGGATAGTGGGGCTAGTACCTCAGTGATGCCCAAGGTTGTAGCTAATAAATTAGGTCTAAAGTATGAACCATATAGTAAAGGCATGCTTCAACTTGATAGGACACTTACTAAGTTAGTATGACTGGTCATGAGTTTGAAATTTTTCTTTCATGATTGTCTTAGCTTCATAATTCTTCAAGAGATTATGGTTGTTGACTTGCCTGCTCACTTTGCTATCGTCTTTCAATGGATTTCACATCCAAGATAGGAGGATACCTCTCATTTGATTGGTCCTTCTTATCCTTTAGGAAAAGGTATGGAGAAAAGGTAACCATTAGAATTCAACCACTAGCTAAGTTTCATATTGAGGCCTATGTGGAAGCAAGCTCTAATATTAATTGTGTCATCAATGATCATGAGGAGTTTATTGTGGATGATGAAACATCTTCTAAGCTTGATGGAATATCTAATATGTTCTTAGATAAGTATGGTGCAGAAAATTATGGATATGATACATGCACTTACTTTGATCAAAGTGACCTTGGCACATACATCATCCATCAGGTAACATATGAGAAATCTGTGGTAAGCATTAAAATTTATTTTCCACAAGTTGTTGAGGGTAATTACCTTATTCATATGTATGATGATAGTTTTCAAACCATGATAGATCAATATGATGAGAATATTCTACCTGCACATGATGGAAGAGTCCATGAACATGACAACCTTGAAGAAGAGGATGACCTATGGCAAAGGTTCCATGTCATAAGTCAAGATTTTGAATAGTTGAGTAGATGTACTTATCCTCCTAAGAAGTGTATATCTAATGGTAAGTTTTTTGATGAACCTAATAGAAAGGTTGTTGAGTGTCTTATCAAGCATGAAGTTGACTGTTTAAGAATGAAGATGAGCATCAAGCTACTGCTAAAAAGTTTGTAGTTATGAAGGAGTCTAGTGAAGCCAAAATAGAAGATTTTATGCTTGAGTAGCAATTTAAACCTCAACCTAAGGTTGAATCCCTTTTAGTCCTGATGGATCAAAAGAAAGACAAGCTTGATGATCTCATACATCAAGAATATCATGTCCAAGAAGAAAACAAAGTTGAAGTAACTATGATGACTCTGAAGTGGCAGTTTGAGAAGTGTCCATCAAACTTGATAGAGGTCAAGTAAGTTGCAGGTTCAAACAAACTTCTTGAAGGGTAGTATGGGACATCTTTGAAAGCTCTAAGCAACACACTTATAGACAAAAGAAGAGATGAAGATGGTAAGTCATTCGACCATCAACATGAGCAAGTATTTGTTGATAAGCATGATTCACATGATGGATTTCTTTCATGGAGTAGAAAGGATGTAAGAGTTACTATTTTTGACCCTAGTCAAAGTATAGTGAGTTGTTATTCACCTCAAGTGTTGAGGTCTTATATATATTAGGATAGGTGTGTGTATTTGCTTCTGTTGTGTGTGTGTTCCATAAGTGTTCTTGAGAACAGATGTGTGTTTTCTTAGGTGTGTTGTTTTGCGTCTTGTTCCTATTGTATCATGTGTTTTATGTGGTTTCAAAGGTAATTCATTATCAAATATATGCATAGGTTCCTCCATATCCCAATGGATAGGATGAGGCTACTGGTCTTTGGCATAGCTAGCTTGCCACCCATAGGAAATCACCAAGAATGTTGCCTAATTTGACCACAAGTGAAATTAGGTCAACCTCATATAGTTAAAAGCTTGATATAGGGATTTACTAGGGTCTTATATGTGTTTCATGGTCTTAACAAGGTCAACATTGTGCTTTAACTTTGTCATATTTGTTTTAAATGGTCCTATGTCATTCCAAGGCCACTTTTGGGGTCATTTATGAGACTTGTACAGTTTCTATAGGAGGAAAATTGCATCAAGGTGTTATTTAATATCCCATGTGTTAGTATATGTCAGATAGATTGTTTCATTACTAAAATTTATAGGTGTTACATTCAAATCAAGAAAATAGTTGAAAAGAGGCAGTTTTCAATTGTTGTATGACTTGTATAGTAGCTTTGGCACATGGGAAGACTTCAAAAATGACTTTTAAACTTCTCTTAACTCACTTCCACACTTGGGAAGCCTTTAAAGTCTCAAAAATGGCAAAAAACGTCCTATTTCCTCTATTGTTCTCCTTTGCATGCAAAAATGGTCAATCAATTTTAGTCTAGTACGGACAACAGGAGATGAGTTGGATCAAAATATATTGAGGGACAAAATTAATCTTTGTATAATAAAAATACATGGTCATATTTTAAATATTCGTTTATTTTCCTCTATGAACCATTGCTTAGAGTGCTACTAACTCTTTTCTGCCTATTCTTTCCCATACCCTTCAAGTTTTCTCTCTATTTGCATAGTTATACAAAAACTAGGTGTTGCACATGTTATTAGATAGTATGTACACTGTTCTCACATGGTCTTTAGTCATGTTTACATGTATGTAAGTTAAATAATTGAAAATAATTATCTCAGTTCTCTAGAAGGACACCATTGAAGTTACAGACTAGTGTCCCACCTATTGTAGGGTCATTCTCATGAAAGTGCCTTCAACACAAAGGGGGATATGATGTTTTAAACTTGTCACATATCAGGATGATAAATTATTATTTCAAGGTATAGTATCAATGCTAGCCTTGATTATAGTGAAACATAATCAAGAAACATGTACACAGTCAGTTTTTCCATGACCTTCATCTATAGTCGAATGAAGATAACCCTTTGATCAGTCATGTTGATGACACAAGGAGGTTTTCAACATAGTGAGAAGTATTTTAATGTGAAATAAACATATTTAATCTATCCAATATGTTTTAATATTGGTTGTGATAACCAATTCTTCAATATACATAATCCAAAGAATATCTTCACCTACACACAATTTTTAACATGGTCTGAGTACAAGCAACAAGGGTCTGAGAGAGTTGGGGTATAAGATGTTGAACTAATTTGAGATCTTCATTAAGGTCTAGGAACATGGAAAAGTCCATTATGGCAAATATGAGACCATTTCATGCAGTCAAGTCTGAGTTTAAGGTTTGCAAGTGGAGAAAGTTGTAAAATAGACACATTCCCTTAGTTTCTTTGAACCATGTTTTTCCCATACATTTGATCCTTCCATAGTAGAGTGACATGAGGTCTAAAAAGTTTGGCTATTTATATAATGTATCATACACATATGGGCAATGATTTTACATGATAAATTGGTTGTTTAGTCAAAATAAGGTAATGTAGATTGGTTTTCATTTCAAGCAAAACTTCATTGTAGACCATATGTCATCTGTACTTCTGAATCCCAAGTGAACTTCCAATGAAATACGACATAATGGAAGAATATTTCATGACAAGTGACCTCATTTGATGAGAAATAACACCAGTGGCTCAAATGGGGAATTGAAGGAGTTGAAACATAGTGATAATATAGAGATGATCACCTACAAGACTCTTGAAATCTCCTAAATGGTTACCTACAATTTGACAGTGCATTTATAGTACATTGGGAGTAAGTGGTTAAGTGTAAGCACATGTCTCTAGACAATAATGAGGCCAAAAAAAAGGTGAGGTCATCTTAATAACTTCAAGGACCTAAGGCATGAAGGTTAGTGTCTAAAACATGGTCTTTGACCTATAGGAAAATCTAATCTCAACTGAGATAAGTACCTATAGTCACCTATAGTCAGACTAATTCATGCAAATGGAGAGGGGAAATTTGGAAGATATAATATGTTTATGATGAATTAAAAATGATAGGATCACCTTCATATTTTTTCTATCAACCATATCACATAATTATCAGAGAGGAAAGGGCAGAGCAAGACCAATTTTCATATCTCAACCTACAGGCAGTTCTAGACCCTACACAGTCACTAGGTTTGAGAAGTCTATCTTGAAGTTTTGGAGTGTTAAGGGGTATATGATTATGATATATATAGGGTATTAATTACATTATATAACACCTCATAGCCTCATTTTGGCTGAGCAAATAGGGGAAGTGCCCTTTGTTCTATCTTAGATAGAGGGCACTCCCAAGGAGACTAGACTGCAGACTTGGTGAGAAGATGGTAAGAGGTTGTGTTTGGAATCGTTAGAACAATAAGTAAATATTTTAAATGTTTTTTTTAACATGAAAAAACATGGAAGAAATCCCACATTCTTGAGAAACCACTCAGAGGTGGTTATGGGCAACTAGAGCACAGTCAGGCCTATTAGGCCTAGACTAGACCTATAACCTAATGAGGTCCACCTTCACTTCCAAGGCAAGAAGAACTCTCAAATCAATTTTATGACCTTTAGGGTAAGGTATAAGGCTATTTTTAGCCATTATGTTGTAAGAAAACACTCATAGAGGTCATTTTTGACCCAATTCCATCATAAGAGTGTCTAGAATGCACTCAAGAACTCGATAGGCTAACTTCAAGCACTCACATATATATATGGACACATTGAATAGTAACCTAAGTATCTATGCATGGTTGAATGGGGTCCCTAACTTGGTTTTAGTGGCATTTTTTTAGGATTTGGATGTCTAAGTTTTATGAACTATCCCTCCTAAAACCCTATCTTTGACCCTATTAGAAAGAGATGGATGGGAAAGAATTTAAAATGGGTTGGTTGACCATAAATTTTTTTTGGAGTTGTGGAGGAATATCTCAGGATCCTTCCCATCAAATTGGTTTGTATCCTACTTGTATGGATAGGGTACAAAATAGGTTTTTTTGCAAGTTTATGATTGTTTTACAGGTATAGAAGAAGATGAACACATGATAAAGATTGGAAGTGGTCATTTAGGACTAATTATAACTCTCCATATCCATTTAACACATTAGATAAGCCTAAAAACATCTTTGTTAAGTCAATCATTTCAAGCAGTCTTTGACAAAGATTGAAGATAAAGAGTGACTACCTAGTGAGAGAATGAGAAGTTGGTTTTTAGACCTTTTTAAGGTATAAATCATGGATTGGAAGGCATGGGGACTCAATATAGGTTTCATTACACTTCTTCCACGTATTTTGTTGAGCAATTGAAGGACATTTTGATGACAAATATGAAAAATGAGGGCAGGAGGGCTAATGAATGACTACAGATGGTGAGAACAAGTGTTCAAAATAAATATATGAGTTAGGGATGCATATGATGAATATTATGGCATGTTTATGACCCCCCTTAATATATTTAGCATGTGTCAAGTCCCCCTAGTCCAGTTTCAAGTGCTCAAATGATGCCTAATCATGAAGGTAGTTTCAAGAGGGCATTTGGAGGTTTTTATGCCAAGATTGGAGAGTTGTCATGCTTCACATGGCTATTTGTAAAAGAATATATTCTAAAAATCTATTATCCACTTCATCTTTATAAAATTTAACTATTTTTCATGCCTTGACATGTGGCATTGTGACCCTTGAGCTCCACTTTCTTCTCACATTCTATAAATGCAAGCCATTTTAGCTCTTGCATTAAAATTCCACACCTGGTATGGAGAAGCCATGATGGTTTGATATTGTAATTTGCGTTTCAAATAATATATGAAATCTATTTTTGAGTTCAAAAACTATCTTTTCTAGGTATGTGAAGTGATGTATAGTGAAAGGTCAAGTGATTGATATCTATCCTTGCTTTCTCTCAATCCTTCCATATTTGATGCAAGTTGTTTCCACTCTATCAAGTCAAATGAAATTTTTTCAAGTGAATTGGTCTATCTTCAAGTGTTATTAATATCCTTAGTGTCTAAAAATGACCTCTAGTTCACTCACCTTGAGTAGTTATATGCATATCACCTCCATGTTTGAAATATTAATGTTAAAACAATTCAAAATTTTAAGGCTAGTGTTGTGAGTCATGTTTTTTAGTGTACTTGTATGGCAATCTTGTGGAGATATTTATAGTGTATCACCCCTTTGGAGTAGATTAATTTCATATCTACTTATATCCCTTTTCATCCAGGTAAATAGTTAGTATAGGTGATAAGAACTTAAGGATCAATCTAGGAAGCTATATGTTAAACTTAGAGGTCTACCTCTACTATAAGCAACCCACAGGCCTAGAGGTATTCCAATGTTGCCCAAATATTAGATTAGGCTTGAAAAACCTCCTCTAGGGTGAAATATTTGGTGACAAAACAACCCCAAAAATAGAATCTAAAAATCATAACCATGTTTTATCATTATATGTCTGAATTTGGAGTTTAGTATAGAATAAATATATTAGAGGGCATGATCATTAATCCAAAAAGGAATATTTTATGATTTTAATTACAAGTAACAAAGGATTAACTCACACTACATTTCTAGAGTTGATGTTAAATGAGGAGGGTCATTGAACCTCTTCATTTAATTCAATACTATCAATTTATGGTTGTGTCCAAAGGCTATATACAATAAGGAAAAGAAGACTTATAGGTAATATTTAATTCTATTTAGAAACAAAGATAATACTCATGAAAAATTCAATAAAACTTAAGTTTTTGATATCAAATTTAATACTTAATTAAATCAAATCTATGTAAAGCGAATGGGAATGAACAATTGAAAGTAAAATATCAATTATAAACTATGGAAATAAAAACAAGAAATGTAAATGTTGTAAATATTAACACACCACACACACAATACCAACTCTGACTCTCTCTACTAAATTAGAAGGTTATGTTTATAATACAATGTTTATGACTAATTTCTTAATCTAGATTAACATCTTAACAAATTTAGTTTACAACTTATTTCTTAATGTAGGTTAACAACCTAAAAAATAAATTTACAATTGATTTCTTAATATAGGATAACAACCTAACAAATTAGGTTCATACATTATTAGAATAATAATACTAATCTCTACTATTGTAGGATAAAAAAGTGGGGAGTGATAGATTCATTGATCCACTATGTTCTATTATGTTAGAGAGAATCGATTATTATATTCACAATTTTAGGTTCCTTCTTAATGTCTCCAATGAATTAAAATTTAGATATCCATAGTAGTTTGGAATATTATGAAGACCATGCTTACTTCTAAAAATGTCTATTTTTGGAAATTACTATATATAGCTTTACAAACTTATCTCCAAAAATAGACTTGCACTCATCTCTGGAGTTGCTTGTATGCACACTTAGGAGGTACTAGATGTATACTTTAAAAGATACCTACAAGACACATGATCTACCTATAGTATACTCAGGAGCTACCTATAGGACTCAAGATCCATTCTACTATAGGACTCTAGAACAATGTAGGACTCTAAAGCTACATTTTTATGTGTCTCTGGAGTTGTTATAGGTCTCCAGATCTGCTCTTGTATGGAACTCCAAAGCTATAGTATGACTTTGGAGATAATTTTGTATGGGACTTTGAATCTATTGTAATACTTTGGAGTTGATTCAAAAAGTACTTCTAATTCAGTATCTTGATGCTCTAGGATCTGTTATCCGCATTGATGATCAATTCCAATATGTATATACAAGATTTGGCATCTATTTCCCAAGATTCACTAAGAATCATTGAAAATTTAGATTAAAATGAATTCTAAGGAATAGACCAAATATATATCCTACATTTTACTTTAAACAAGCCATGAACTCTTAAAATCATGTCTAAATCCACTTTAAAACTTAATTTATAGAAGAGAAAAGGGTATTACTTCTTAGTTTAAATGAGACATATTATAGTATCATCATTAAATATATTGACACCCAGTTTATCATGCATCATGCTCTGATTCCATTTTAAAGGCAAGATCTCATTTCCTGAGAATATAATGATAATCAACCAATCTAGGGTAAATTCTACCTAATATCCAACCCTTAATACTTAACATGGGAATTCTTTAAGATTACATAATCAAATAGAGTTGTCAACTCAACGAGTATCCATAATAGGTTTGCTACCTAAAATCAATGTTCAAGTTTAATAAAGACTTATCAAACTAAAACATAATTTAACAGTTGATCAAAGTCCCAATATTAATTATTAAAATTTATCATTGAATAATGTATATATATCCAACATAAGCTTAATGATATCTAAATTGGTTTTTTCTTATGAAATTTATCAATCATTTGAGTGTTTTATTATCATTCCACTTGCAAGTCTTATTTTATTATGACCAAAAGTTTATGACAAATTTGTGCAAGGGACTAAACAAAGCATAGTGCATGGGAGATAATGTATCCCATTAGTGTCCTCTGCTAGTTATGAGATCAATTATCACAAGTTATTATATAGGGACATGTATTTTTTTAATAAGGGACCACTAAAAGTTTATTATAAAATCCTGGCAGATCCTAGATTTCAGGTATAATTCTATTGGTGAATCTTTGGCAAAATTTTCACGTCGATATAAATTGACTGGAAATTTATATTAGTTCTTTCAAAAACTTTATGAATAGCTGGTGAATCAAGAATCATATTCAAATCAAGAAATAATGAGAAAAAATCCAAGTTAACCCCCTTTCCCCAAACATATTCATAGGGCAAATAACATGGCAACAGTTCAAATCCCTTAAAAGATAGGCAAAATTCATTAAAAGTGTGAAAACATTTGTAGATATATACGTCTTAAATTTCTTACTTAGATGGTACTTCATTGTTGGCTACTTAGACTCCTCCTTGACCTCCTCTTATAATTATCACTCGCTTCACGATTCTCATGACATGTAGGGCTTGTATTTCTTACTTGGATTATACTTCATTGTTGGATGCTTAGACTCCTCCTTGGCCTCCTCTTGAGACTATCGCTCACTTTGTGATTCCCATGACCACAAAGGAATAAAAATTTAATATAAATGAAGTTATATGAATTTAAGTTTTAGGGTTTTGTAGTTCTAAGGTTTTAAGCAATTTGAAGCACTTATGTAGATTTATTTTACAAGAGATAATTTGTGTTAATTGAAAAAGCAATGGATAAAAAGGTTAGAGGGTGAGAATTTTAAAGTCAAGATCTTATTTACAGTTCATTCTTTTTAACAATTAAATTTATCATTTTAAAAGATTAAATTTATCCTTTTTAAGTGTTAAATTTGATGGTCATAATATGTACAAATTGAGTACAGACCTCTGTAAGTCTCTCAAAAGACTAACCAAATAATATAATAACCTGAGTATTAAAAAAATTATGATAAAAATTAGAGTATAGAATATAAACCAACTATGGAGCCATAAGGCAAGATAACTATGAAATGTGAGAATGACATAACTAAAAAAAATATTCAAAATATTTTCATAATTTTAAAATTATAAACTATATAATAAGGTCTGCCAAAATGTCTTAACCACATCCATATTGACCTTTCAAATATTTTTTATTTCAATTAACAAACCATGCTAACCAAAATATAATTATTACCTTAAATATTTAATAATAAAACATAGTATGATCATGAGGCTCTATTGTGTTTATTCAATTTTTTATTTGTGTATTGTTTAAAATAAGTATCTTGCATGTCATTATTTATTAGAGAAAATCAATTTATTGTTTACTTATAATAAGTATGTGGCAAAGACCAATCATATAATAGAATAAATTGAGTATAGGAAAAATAGTGAAAAAAAATAAAGTATAGAGTATAAACCAAGTATGGGGCCATAGGGCAAAACAACTATAAAAAGCAAGGATGACATAATTGAAAAAAAATCAAAATATTTTCATTATTTCAAAATAAAAAACTATATAATAAGGCCTCCCAAAATATCTTAACCCTATCAATATTGGCCTTTCAAATATTTTTTTATTTCAATTAATAAACCATGCTAACTAGAATATAATTATTACCTTAAACATTTAAAAACAAACTACAATATGATCATGAGGATTTGTTGCATTTATTCAGCTTATTTTTTGTGCATTGTTTAAAAGAAGTATTTTACATGTCATTATTTCTTAAAGGAAATCAATTTCTTGTTTCTTTAAAATAAGTATGTGATAAAGACCAACCATATAATATAATAAACTGAGTATAGCAAAAATTGTAACAAAAAATCAAAGTATAAATTATAAATTGACTATGGGGCTATAAGGAAAAACAACTATGAAAAGCAAAGATGGTAATAAAATATCTTTAAAGAAATGTTTTTTAAGAAATTATCATTATATTTATTCATTACACTAATTTATACTTGTTGCATGTAGATATGTTTTCAAAATCTATAAAATGGATATTTTTGGGTTAGTTAGAAATATGGTTGAAATGATCATGAAGCTCTGTTGCATTTATTTATTTTATTTAAAATAAGTATCTTGCATGCCATTATTTCTCAAAGAAAATGAGTTTCTTGTTTGTTTAAAAGAAGTATGTGGTAAAGACAAACCACATACTATAATTCATTATGTTCTTTATGCATTGTTTAAAATATCTTACATGCCATTATTTATCAAAGAGAATAAGTGGTAAAGACCAACCAAATAATATTATAAATAGAGTATAACAAAAATTGTGACAAAAAATCAAAGTGTTGAGTATAAATAATAAATCGATAATGGGGCTATAAGGCAAGACAAATATGAAAAGCGAGGATGGCAAGCAAATATATTTAAATAAATATTTTTGAGAGAACTTATCATTATATTTATTCAATTCAAGAATCAAGATAGATAACTATGCATGCAAACAACTAATCTCAGTATTTTTATTTGATTAACATGTCTATAATAGTTGTAAACTCTATTATAGAGATGCATATGTATTTGAGCATAAGTAAGTTGTTCAAATACATATGTTATGATTTCTCATTTTTTTATTCATTAATGCAAGCTATTGGTGGAATCAAAGATCTAGTAGTCGAAAGATTGGGATGAGAGGTTGGAAATGAAAGTGTAGACAATTTATAAGATAGTTTCTTTGTGATTATAACTATAAGTTATGGATTTATGTTTATTTTGTTATGAATATTGAGAGCAGTTATTTGCATGCACAATCGTCTATCTTGAAATAAACAACTATAATGATAAGTCCTTTGAAAAGTATTTCTTTAAAGATATTTGCTCAAAATATTATCTTTTAAATGTCTGAACAATATCCATAATCAATAATGATAAGGTCTACCAAAATGTCTTAACCATATCTATAATCAATAATGGCCTTTCAAATATATTTTTATTTCAATTAACAAACTATGCCAACTAAAATATAATGATTACCTTAAGCATATTGTGTCTTAAGTGATAAGTGGTCCTTAGCACATATATAAAATTGATTAAAACAAATATTTTCTTCTTTATATATGGTTTTAATGACTAAAAAACTTAATAATAAATAACTAAAACTATAAATATAAACTTGTAAGTTGAAATTACTACATCTTCAAGACTTCAAAGCTTAAAAAATTAGGCAATGTTAAAGAGGTTAGTGACATAAATGACTTCACATCTTAAATTCTTCCACCTAATGTATATTTTATTTCTAGCCATGAATGTGGTGCAAGTGGAATCAAAGCTACAAGGATCGAGGTTGAGATCTTGCCCTATTTTTTAGTGAATTGGTGCCAGCATATTGAAGGACTAAGGTAAAATTTAATGTCGGTCCAACATGTCACCCGTGGGATTAATGGAAGTTGATTGAATATATATGTGATGGTTTTCTCAAATGTTCTAGTCATCGATGCAAACTATTGGCGAAAGTAGAGTTGTTGGTCCAATATAGATACTTATATTTCATTACACTATAGAAATCTCAAATAAGTTTGGTATAAAATAACAAGGGTATACCATAATATACTTATGCATATCTATAATAGAGTTTTCAATTGTTATAGACATGTTATCTTAATCAAATAGAACAGAAAAATACACCTACTTGGTATAAAATAAAAAGAGAACATCACAATAGACTTATGCATATTTACAATAGAGTTTACAACTATCATAGACATATTCTCTTAATCAAATAGAACACCAAAATACATCTAATTATTATAAAATAACAAGGGATCACCACAATATATTTATGCATCTTTATAATAGAGTTTGCAACTGTTATAGACATATTCTCTTATTTAAATAGAACACAAAAATATACCTACTTCATAAAAAATAACAAGGATATACCATATATACTTATGCATCTCTATAATAGAGTTTGCAACAATTATAGACATGTTCTCTCAATCAAATAGAACAAAAAAATACACCTACTTGGTATAAAATTAAAAAAACACCACAATATATTTATGCATATCTACAATAGAGTTTAAAACTATTATAGACATATTCTCTTAATCAAATAAAACACCAAAATACACTTAATTATTATAAAATAATAAGGGATCGCCACAATATATTTATGCATCTCTATAATAGAGTTTGCAATTGTTATAGACATGTTCTTGTTGAGGTGTGGAGCTAAAAGCTACACCAAATGAGCAAATGCAAGGTTGTTGTATTTACACAGTCATCGACATCGGTCAGGGATCGAATAGAGGCTGCCGACGTCGGTTATGGATTGGCAGGCAGACAGGGACCAACGTCGGTCACCTGTGCGTTTCAAAAATTTATTTTTGTGGGATGAACATATTGTTTGCATGATAAGTTTAACTATTAGTATTGAGTCTGCGTTTCTATTTTTGACAGGACTGATTTGAACTTTTGATTAAGAGGTGTATCTAACGGTAGAGAATGCATAGCTCATGATCCCTAATTCTATATAATAGGGATAGATCTTCATAGCTTGTGTGTGTATGAGAAAAAGGGTGAATCAATTCAAGTAGTTGAATTGTGTTTGTAATTGTGAGAGAGAACTCTTGAGGGAAAGAGATCTGTACATCTGAGAGGTGTGAGAAGAAAGAGAGATTTCTTCAATTGTATTTCCTTCCGAAAGAGTTTAATACAAGTTTTCATTGTTTCTTGTATATCTTATTCTTTGCTGATTCTGATTTCTAGTTGCTTATTATTCTAGTTTAATTCCGTGTTTAGTTGCTTACACAAAAGTAATCAATTATTCTTGTTAAGATCCTGACAGTTCTCTTGATCAAATATAACACAGAAATATACCTACTTCATAAAAAATAACAAGGGAACACCATAATATACTTATGCATCTTTATAATAGAGTTTACAAATATTATAGACATGTTCTCTTAATCAAATAAATTACAAAAATACATTTACTTAGTACAAAATAACAAGGAAATGACAAAATATACTTATGCATCTCTATAAAAAAAAGTTTACAACTATTATAAACATGTTCTCTAAATCAAACAACACAAAAATACACCTACTTGGTATAAAATAACAAGGGAACACCAGAATATATTTATACATATCTATAATACAGTTTACAATTGTTATATACATGTTTTCTTAATCAAATAAAATACAACAATACACATTTTTCTAATCAAGTATTGGCACTTTTCCATCAAAATTAAAGTCACCTAGTAGTAGTTATAAAATTATAATCTGGCTACATGAATCCATAGAAAATTATTTGGGATCACAAAATTTGTTGTCCTTCCTCAATCAACTTCAGATTTTAGATGCCTAAATTTTAAATTTCAACCTACCAATTTTCTTCATTTTGTTCTTGATAATTGTTACATGCATTCTTTTCAAAACTTGTTGGACTCAGATCCAACACTCAAAAACTCTCTAAGTGTAGTGTGTTTGAAGAATTATTAGTCAATCATAATCTTTCAAATGTAGATTATCAAATTACCAGAGCTCTATTAAATAGAAAATCGAAGACATTGTATCTAGTTGTATAGAGCCTCAAGCAAGTCTCTAAATTCTTGTCAAGATTGTTTCTTAACTTTGACTTTAAAAAATGATTGTGCACTTAAAATCCTCTCATCTTTCACTAAGCCCAAAATCATTGTTTGGCATAAATTAGCAAGATTAAAATATTCTAAGATACCATCACGTAGTATTTCACTCGAACTTAAAGTAGTCCATAGTCTAGTAATCGAGTCATTTTTTAAAACATTATCCACAACTTTAACTTATTCCAAAATTGTTGTGGCAAATTGAATAGACTGCTCACTTAGCTTTGACAAATCTAAAATTCCTTCATTTTGTTCACCATTCAATTCTACACTCTTGCAAAAGTGTTGGGCCAATGTTTTGATTTTATTTTGAAAATATGACGAGCTAGCATTTTTTCAATATTGAAGGTTCACCACAGACATATATTTTAGTAGTTCATCTTTAAAAAAATGATATCTAATCTATGAAGAGAGACATTTTGCAATTTGCTTCAAGGTGTACCTTACAGAAGATACTACCTCAAGGAATCGATCCCTTGTAATAGGAACTTATTTGATTCTATTAGATCGACCAATGTGTCAAAAGTGTGCAAGAGTATTTTATATTCTCTTACTTCTACACATAAATATCCATCTTCACTAAATTGTAAATAGTTACCACTATGTTCAATATTTGTCATCAAGTTCAAACTTGAGAACTTTTCTCTTGTAAATGAATGTTGTGTTAAATACAAATTATCAAGGGCAAGACATATTAATTTTCTCAACTTAGAATATTCTTGAATGTACATTATCCTTTCTTGAACTTTTTTTATCATTATATTTATTTCATCTGACATGGGTAAAAGGTCGCATAAGGTCAATAACGTTTCTATATCACTTAACCGAAACAAAATATCTGTAGTTTTATCTATTGTGTGGAAATGTTCCTCCATTATTCCCATCAATGACTGATATTTTATATATACTCTATGTGTTGGTCCACAAAGGGAAATCTATTGAGTATCAACATCCTTAAGTAGCTTGTTTCCTTGAGTTAAATATTTAGCAAAATTTTGAAATTGTAAAAATATTTTTGAACTTCTACAAAAGTATGAATGGATTTCACGAATAAGATCTTCAAATTTTGAGACTAATGTAAAATTGCTCACAATTTTGAATGCCAAATTCATTCTATGTTCCATACAATGAATACCAAGCATATATGGTGTACAAGAAGTTTATAACCTTAAATAAAGATGACTTCTTTAACCTTTCATAACCAATGCTCTATCTGCCCCTACAAAAATAATTTTTATTGCAATTGAGAAATCATACATGCGACCAACCTCTTTCAAATTATTGTTGACTAGTTCCTAAAGGTTTTGAGAAGTTGCATTTTCTTTTATTTTATGAATGACAAGAAAATGAGGCTGAAGAACATGATTTACAACAATGTAAACATGCATACACACCCAAGAAATGTTATCAATGGTTTTAACTTCATCCAATGATAATGCTATGTATCTTGAAAGCTTTATCTTCTCTTGAAGATCCTTCTTTTCTACTTCAACAAGACAATTAGCCCATTCCCAACCACTAGTAACTGACCAATGATTATTTAGAAAGTTTAGGATGCCAAAAAATTATAGCATGTTCTTATATCTTGGTTAATCAGTCATCGGTCGACCTTTGTTTAAAATGTGAAAAACAACAAAAAGTTGTACAGCCTTTGATATTTAGCTGATTTCCATCATTTTTTAAATAAAATTGCAATGTTTCTTACACTTGCATGAAGATTTTATTATTTTGATATGTATTTATCATATTCACTCGCATACTTAACATGAAGATACTCTTAATTTATTTTCCATCATACCACTAATTTCTCCTCTCCATTTATAATTTTATTTTCGTACACTTTCTCCACATGCTTCTCTATGATATCTAGTTTTAGCTTCAAACATTTATCCCTCCCTAATTTCCAACTACATATCTTACATCTACATTTTTTGGGCGACTCATTAACGTCTTCACTCAAAACATGTTCAATGAAAGGATATTTAGAAACCCATTCAACTTGAAAAAATTTTGAAATTTTTTATTTACGTGACTTCCTTATTTTGGAGCTATGACAAATTTCATGAACTACTTGTGAGGTTGAATTATCAACATTTTTAGAACTAGATTATCTTAAATCAGGGGTGTCATGATCATTGGCATTGTTACTTGTATCCACTAATTGAAAGTGATCAAAACTGTGTTGAACATGATCAGTGATCATGAAAAAAAATGTTTGGTTTTGGTTGATTTTTTAAACTAGTATTTCTTTTTAAAATTTATTCTTGTTTATGTTTATCAAAATATAACAACAAGGTATTTCCCTTCAATGAACCCCCTATTAATTTCCTATCACTTGAACTAGGAGTAAACATTTTACAAATCAAAAACCTTTCAATGTCAACTTTATGAATAACCAATGCAAATCACTTCTTTCAAAGATGAAATCATTATTCCACTTCTTGAATTAACTTTTAAATTATCAATTTGAAAGTTGGCACCTATAAAAAACAATGATATCAACATATTTATTTAGAAAAAATTAAAAAATGAACTACAAAAATATCTATTTAAAAATGATATCATAGACAGAATCTAAATCTACATAATTTATAAATTTATAAATTAAAACTTGAACCAAACCACAACTCACTTGCAAATTCAAAACATAGAAATAGGGATTAATATAAATTTATAAGGACATGCTACAATTTCTTAGTGACTGTTTTGATGCACCTTGGATTTTTATTTTTATGGTTGTAAAATAATATTGATTCTAGAAAGCAATAAATGTTTCTAAGATGTGCATAGGAGTTTTTATATATTTTGAGAATAATAATGAACGATGCACTATATATATATATATATATATATATGCTACAATTTCTTAGTGACTATTTTGATGCACCTTGAATTTTTATTTTTATGGTTGTAAAATAATAATGATTCAAGGAAGCAATAAATGTTTCTAAGATGTGCATAGAGTTTTTATATATTCTGAGAATAATAATGAACAATGCACTAATTAAATATCACAATTATCATGTGTGTGTGTGTGTGAGAGAGAGAGAGAGAGAGAATCAAAATTCAAATAATATAATCTAACCTATCCAATAGAGTAAATTTTATGGAAGAGGCAATCTCTTGAAGGAAAGATTTCTAATTCTATAAAAGTATTTTATCAATGAAAGTAGAACAATGAAAATAAAAATATAATCATTATTATAACTAAGAGCAATTAAAACAACAAACTAACATACTCATAATTCAATATCAAATATTATAATTTAATGGTCAATCTTATATTAGTCTTTTGAGAGACTTACATAGGTCTATACTCAATTTATACCGAGTACTACACATGATCTTGCCGTATGTACTTTATTTTTTTAGTTATGTCATCCTCTCTTTTCATAGTTGGCTTGCCTTATAGCCCCATAGTCAGTTTATTATTTATACTTTATACTCTAATTTTTTGTCACAATTTTTTGTATACTCAATTTATTATATTATTTAGTTGGTCTTTAACACATATTGTTTTTAAACAAACAAGAAACTAATTTTCTCTAAAAAATACTCTTTTAAACAAATAAAAATATGATTTCCTCTAAGAAATAATGGCATTCAAGATACTTATTTTAAACAATGCACAAAGAATAAAATAAATAAATGCAACAGAGCTTCATGATCATTTCAACCATGTTTCTGACTAACCCAAAAATACTCATTTCACAGATTTTGAGTTTAAGGAAAAGACTTGCAGATATACAAGAAATTTCTAAGAAAACCAACATGCATAGTGTTTTGCATAAATATATTTAAAGAAATATTTTTCAAGGAACTTATCATTATGTTTTTTTCATCTCAAGACAGACGACTATGCATGCAAACAATTATTTTCAGTCTTCATAATAAAAATATATAAATTCATACCTTGCAATTGCAATCACAAGGAGACCAACTTAGAAATTTTCTACACTTCATCCCAATATTTCAACTATTAGAGCTTCACTTCCGTCAATAGCTTGAATCAATGACTAGAAAAATTGAGAAACCATCAGTAAATATTTTTAAAGAAATACTTTTCAGGGAACTTATCATTAAATTTATTCATTTCAAGATAGATGATTGTGCATGCAAACAATTGCTCTTAGTCTTTAGAACAAAAGAAACACAAATCCATACCTTGTAGTTGCAATCACAAAGAAACTAGCTTAGAAATTGTCTGCACCTTTTTTCCAACCTCTCGTCCCAATCTTTCAACTACCAGAGCTTCGCTTCTACCAATAGCTTGCATCAATGACTAGAAAAATTGAGAAACCATCATCAAATAGATTTAAATAAATGGTTTTTAATGAAATTATCATTATATTTATTCATTTCAAGACATATGATTATGTATGCAAACAACTGCTCTCAGTATTCAAAATAAAAGAAACACAAATCTATACCTTGCAGTTGCAATCACAAGGAAACCAACTTAGACATTATCTGCACCTTCATTTTTAACCTCTCATCCCAATATTTTGACTTCCAGAGCTTCGCTTCCACCAATAACTTGCATAAATGACAAAAAAAATTAAAAAACCATCACAAATGTATTCGAGCAACTTAAATTAATCTTACAAGTGCTGTGTTGGACCAACATTAAGTTTTGTCTTGGGCCCCTCAATATGTTGGTGCCAATTCATTAAAAAATAGGGCAAGATCTAAACCTTTATCCTGGTAGCTTTAATTCCCCCTGCACCACATTAAATGTTAAAAATAAAATAAACATTATGTTTGAAAATTATTTATTATTAAGTTTTTTAGTTATTAAAATCACATAAAAGGAAGAGCATGTGACGCCAAAGAATATTCAAAATATTGCATAGAATAAATATAATTATTACCTTAAAGTTATTGTGTCTTAGGTGTTCCTTATAATATACATATATACTTGGAAATTCTAGATTAACCTATACATGTCTCATATAATTTCCTGGTGAATCAGACTTATACATGTATAGTAACTCTAGTCAATCTGTGTTTGGAAATAGGATCAAGTATAATCTATAAGGCAACTTTGTGTCCCGAACCTTAAAATTATATAAAATTAAGGCTATTTGACCTATGTATGTTTTCACAAAATTAGCCATTTTCAAAATTAAAAAAACTTACATAGCCTTTTGGTTATAAATAGCCTCTAAAATTTTCCTTGTATAGAGATTGATATCAAAACAAAATCACACACAACCTAAGCATCAAAACCCAACCTTAACATCCATATTTTTATTTATTAACAATTATATATCTTTTTTGATTGCACAAGACTTAATACAAGTGAAAAAAGGATATTCCAGATTAATATGACTAAGAGTAAAATCCTAATTAAATCCCATATTATGTTTGAAGACAATCAAGATTTTATGAGTGATTTTTGATAGGTAAGTTATGATGTATGGGAACACCCTTATAGAACTTTATCCAATTCAAGTATGCATTTGGTTGCAATATATTTTAACTTAGTTGATTATTCTCATAAGGGTCTCACATAAGTTAGGTATTCTTTATTCCCAACTCTTTAATTTCAACACTACAAGATGAATAGAAAACCTCCTTAGGAACCCTTCATAAGAAAGATAAGATTCACAAGGTGATCTATTAATTACAAATCATCATAAAACACACCAAAATTTTGGATAAAGTACACAAGCCATAGTTAGCTCGTCATCTTCTAATTTGTGGATTATGTTAACCATAGCTTCCAAGTCTCAATTCATCACAATATCAATATATGTTATTGCGTATATTTCAACAACCATTATCAATATTGAGATATTCTCTTATTATTGTGCAACCATAACAAACTACATGTATTCCATAGCTTAACGTACCACTAATCTAAGAACATGTTACTAGTTAAAAGTTTTGGCATAAGGCAAAGGCTTCAAAAAAACCTATAACCATATAAGCCATCAAAATTATAATCCTTATTTGAAAATCATGTTTAACCACGTAAATCACAATACAATATTCAATCTACATATTCACTACTATAATAATTCTCTGTCTATATGTCATCCTAATCTATTTGATTGATGTTACTTTAATAATGTATTTGTTTATACTATACCTTAATAGTTTATAGCTACCAAGGTATAAGACTACCAATAAGTTACCATAACCTATCATTATAACTTATCTTTATTCAACGTGCATTATAGGGAGTATGTCAACTACACAAATACTAACTTTACATTGTAAAGCTAGTTGAGTAACCCCAATTTTTCTTTGGAATAACAATACTATACTTTAGTCATGAGCGTTACACTTTTTTATCTTCTACTACTTATGAAATGGTTTCCATAATTTGCATTAGTTCATAATCGGATCTGGTAACTAATATGACATATATGTCATTTGCATATATTATATTGAAAATTCTTCATGTTAGACCCTTACGTTTTACGCCTTTGCTCATACGATAATTTATTTTGATTAAGTACCAGTTATTCAAAGGAATACTATAAAAGATAACATGTATTCATTTCTTGAAATATTTTTGGTCTGGAAGATGATGTTTGAACTCATACATGGTATTTTTGTTATTTTATAAAGTTGATAATGATGTAGATTACAAGGTACCCATATGGAAATCCAATTTGCTCAGGGAAATATTATGAAATATGGGATGGTAAAAATAAAACTTGTATTTTTATGGTCATTGAACTGTTAAATCTGATTTATCATATACTTATATTAACACTTTATCACATTTCCTCATTACTTCATTTACCATATTAACTCATGAATCACTTTTCATATCATCATCCTATTCCTTCCCAACATTCGGTATATTATTTTATTATCATTATAAGATGTCATTATCATACTTCCACATAATTATAATTAATCATATTATATCACATTTAAGTTTATCCCACTAAATCTTATGTTTCACTTAGGATCATATTATCTCTTTTGATTTTAATGCCACATTATCGTCTTATTACCAACTTGGTTATAACCTATGTTCCCCACTTACCATTGATTATTCACCAAAAACATCATTTTTAATTCATTTTTGGACATTAATTGTTTAACAAATTCTCTTAATAATTCCCAATTACTTTACTAACTTGAACATAATACAACCACCATTGAGTGGTCAATTTCAATGTTACCAAGAGAATAAGTTCTGCAAATTATTAATGGCATATACCATATTTAATTAAACTAACATTATTTATATTAGTATAAAGATAGTTTAAAATTCGACAACTTCATTGATTTGTTTACAAAGGAAAGGTTAGATAGTACAACAAGATTTTTAATCAAGATCTATGGTAGAAAAGTCAGCATCAAAAAAAGGTCCGAGATCTTGCATGATCAAAAGGACAGCCTTCGTATCAAGTAAATGTGTTAGGACAAAACAATTCTATTACAACTCTCAGTCCCATAGACTGCTGGGTCTCATAGACATTAATAAAATCTTTCATTCATTCGATCATTGCCTATACATGTAGACAAATGTATAATAGTTCTGCAACCTGCACAGTGCCCACCTTGCAAGTTGCCACGGTTGGATCGAAACCGAGCTCATGTCCCTTACTAGCATGGATAGCATCCTGATAGACACGCATATAAAATGTGGAAAGCATTCTTAAGGAATTTATAGTATTAGACCAAAGTCTCAAAGATTTCTATCTTATGGAACACCATGCATAGGAAAAAAGGTTTATTGAAGCGTTTTGAGGATGTGATCCGGTAGCACGAGCACCAAATGGGTTTGTTGATATGGCTTGAAAGGTATCTAACCGTGAGGAGATTTTTAGTTATTAAATGGATTACAACATAATTGCTAGAATCCTACAGTCTATGTTACAAGGCTCCTTACAAATGGTATACAACTATCATCTTATTCGTATAATATAGATATGCAGCCTTTAATACTTCAAAACAATTTTCATTACAATCATACAAAGATCAAATATAGTCAGAGAGTAGTCATAAATCGATTAATATGGTCAGAATTCAGTCACACTACCTGTATAAAATGATATAACCGTGTAAAATACGTAATATGGCTAGCAATTGTTATCATTTTATGGTTATGGTAATCAAATGTTGTCTATTCTTTAAAAAAAAATAGTAAAAACTGCCTCTGGCCTAGATTTTTGATGTCACTATGTTTTATTCGAGGGATACATCAAGCTACTCTTTTCTCTCTCCCAGAAGCACTCTTATAGGGTGGTTTTATGGACGGGCAACTTTACAGTAGTAGGGGTTTTGGTTTTTATATAAGTTTAAATGTTTTGAAAGGTAACAAATAAAATCTTTCTTTAAAAATAGAAACAGTTGCTGTACAGAAAAGAGATTTTCAGAGACAAATAAATGTTGGGACAAGAATTTACAACCTTTACAGGAAAAATTTAGACTTAAAAGTAATTTACAACCAATAAAAAAATATTTTATAATTTTTTTTAACATTCAAACTCTTTAAATTTTTTATGCCAGGTATAATTTTTACAACTTTTAAACTTCATAAAACAACTTCAATACATATCTACTCTTAAATAATTTCTGCAACACCTACTAAATATTTTTACAATTACATTACCATGAAACCAGACATTATTATCCTCCAAAATTCCTTTCCTTCATATCTCTCCTGACCACGCTGTGGGGTGACCTATATTTTACAGCTCAATTCCTAACTGTCATTAATGAATGTCAGCCTTACTATTCAAATGGATGGCGCAACCTGCTGGCACGTATAATATTAATGATTTTAGTTGAAAAACTAAAGATCAGCAGAGTTTAAATCGCATACAAGTTATTTTATGTCAAAGATGGTGCATCCCATGTGACCAAAAAAATACTATTCATTCTCAAAATATTAATGCCAGAAAATGAAAAGATTTGCCCATGTGAGTAATTTAATGTCCATTCAATGTTGCATTTTGTAATGCTAGAGCAGTTAATGGTTGAAGGAGGAAAAAGACGTTTATGGGGAAGGACGTGACAGTGTTATATTGTTATTGTGGTAGAAATAGATTGAATAACAATGGTGCTATGTGCCAAGCCCCTTGGGTTGAAGATAGAATCAATTTTGTTATAAGTTGCATCGTTAAATGTATTGTATAAAACAGGGAGTCATATTATTATAATTGAACATTCATTCAAACCATATTTTTCATTATCATGTCCATAGTCAGAACATAAAGAAATCAATTTTGTGAGATAAAGGAGTGGCAACAACATTTGTCTTGATGATTGCAATGCCACCTGTCTCACCCATTAATTGGCACCTATGACTTCAATAATGCATATCAAATGGAAAACAAATTAAAAATCATATTCCACTAATATCAAAGGGCCCGCAAACATTTTCACAATCATCAAGATCCTTAAACCTTTTGCAATCATCCAGACACAAAGCACGCAAAAGAAGCAACATAGATCAAAGAAATATCACTTCTTTCAAAATACATTTCAGCTAATATAATATTGTACAAAATTATGATCATTTGAAGATAAAAGATAAAGACAACATTGCCTTTTGATTGGGAAAACAAGAAATGGGGAAGAAAGAATTCTCCCTAGTTCACAAGGCATGCGAAGTAGGCAAAGAAATATCACTTCTTTCAAATTCATTTTAGATGATTTAAGAGAAATATCATTTCCTCCAAAAACATTTCAGATAATGTTCTTTTTACAATCACTCAAAAATAAAAAGGCCTTGTATTTTGACATTTGCCTTTTGATTAAAGAAAGAACAAACATGAAAGATCTTCTCCCTAGCCCACAAAACCTATTAGAAAGAAAAATAGCTAAAAAACAATACTAGAATAGTGCATTCATGCACAATCCTCAACCATTATGACTGCTTCTAGCGACACGATCCCATTTAGTAACAACCCATCTAAGGAATGTACTCTTTTGTATCTTTAACATCTACACAGGAAGCTAGCTTCACTCTAATAATAACCCATTTAGTAAGACTAGTGGGTTACATATTCTATACTTATCATGTATCAATCCTGACCAAAGACATGGTTTTCAAATTTTAACTTATTTGACATAATGAAGTGATATTTACACTAGTAATAACCCCTCTAGCAGACTAATGTAATACTACTAGCATGTTATATAATTTTTACACTTTTCATTCATCCTCCCTAGCCAAATGACTCGTTTTCAACTTGCAAATTCATTTGTCTTTTATTGAAAACTCACAAATTCATGTGAATCTTTCATTGAGAACCCTCTTACCGTATTCAATACATTCAACCTCCATGATAGTAAGTGGAGCCTCTTCTATTAAATTTTGTTTGTTAAAACCCCATGTTCCCTGATAAAGTCTCTTTTTTTAAAGGAAATAAAGTCAATCATATGTATTCATTATTTCAATGATTTATTAACCTTCTTCTAAGTTGACACTGAGGTGATTAATCGTGCAATATAAAGTTTGCTTGTAAAGTTAAGAATGAAATTTGAAGCTTAGGGACCATATAGTTAAGATGGTATTCATTTGGGCAAGTATCCTGTAACCATTTTTAGGAAAATTTTAAATATATTGTATAAAAAAGTTCTCACTTTAACAAAACTTATTCTCGTCTGACTTTCAAGTTCCAGATACATACAAATGGGCAACAATGGCTTACTCACCCGAATAAGTAGTGAAATTAGCCAAATGTAGCCCTCATTCAAGATGGACAACCACCACCAATCAATACGTCTTTAGAATCATTATAGATAGAATTATTAATACAAAATAGATTGATCATTTTTAAAATGAAAAATAAACATGATAAGAAGAATGCAAAAATAGAATAAGGTGATTTTCAAGATGGAAAATTAGCAGTAAACAGGACCTATTTATCATATAAAGTTGCCAAAATCCACAGAACAACACTTTTAACATTGTTCGGACGCTACAACCCTTTCAATAAACTCCATAGTTTCAATGGCCAATATCTACCAACAAACTATTTTTGTTACTTCAATGAAAAATTATAAAGACGCTGCTAAGCTTTTCAAAACAATAAATTTAAACTTCAACTAATTGCATCAACCTTTTCCATTTTAATTTAATATAAATAAAATTTACCAACACGTACCAGCAAAAAATACTTAATGAAGAGTGGCACTGAACAAAAAAGTGCTTTTCCATTATGGTAAGTAGAGCATTCAACAATCAATGATCATACACATAAACCAATATTGCACACATATATTATACACAAAAACAATACTTTTTTAGGGCATATAGCATAACAAAACATGCATGTACAGCTGAATGAATAAGAGAGAAAACAAATAATTCTATCCTCAAATTAACATGCCCTGGCCCATGGTAAACGAATAACAGGATAATTATAGACTGAAAAATAAAAATAAAATCCATGAGAAATTATTCACAAAACACAACCTTTTTTTTCAAATTAAAGATCTAATGGCCAATTTTTGAACAGTTAATCACTTGTGAGGTTAGCCCATAGAATTAAATATAACTGGCAATTAGAGTGAGTTGTAGAATGCCCCTAATAAAACATGTGTTGAGGGGTAAAATAGCTAATTGCATGAAAATTGCATCATCATTAAGTCTTGCTACACGATCCAATGCTTCACATGGTTCAGGAACATTGGCTCCATATCACAAAATAGATATAATTTATTTTGGAGGCATATCTTAAGATTGCATATGAATCTAGCAGATCCCACCATAAACCTTGCTTACCAAAAAAACATTGTGCACACCATTCAAATCAAAACTTATTAGCCTCAATTTTAGCAAATAAAGATCTTGAAAACATATACGGAAATTGCATACTTCTTCCCTCTGTTGCTGACATGTTGAACTAATATTTTTCTTCGTGCACATAAAAATTTCAAATATGTCTCATCCATTGAAGTATATATATTGCACACAAAAAAATAGAACACAACTAGCAGATTGATCTCTCTTAATGAACACTTGAGCAACCCCTTAAGAGCAACTTACAAAAAAGTGTGTGCCATTGAAGAGGATTAATTACACACCGATAGAAGTAATCTAAAATGGCAACCAGGGGTGTGGTGGAGTTGAATTGTAGCAGTGTGAGACGTACTTTTTTTTTGACATTCATTTGACCATATCATTATACAAAGGGTTTTCTTGTTGGGAGAATTGCAATAAAAAATAGTGATATCTTGGTCATACAATGGAATTTGATGTTTCATTTTTTTACCTCAATGGCACATCTAGATTGAGGCTATATGTCACGAGTTAGATAAATCCAAGATATACGTCTCAATTGATATCTCTGGTCACTTTTCAAATAGATGTATTTAAGATATCCATACTGGTTTTATTTATAATAGACTAAGTTATAACAACGAGCCCTTTCTATAACTCCACTTTCTAGTGGGTAGAACTACTGGGCTAGACAAATCTATATCATGGACCTCAAAATCAAGCCTTGAACTTTTTAAATGTCCTGCATTTCATTCAAATTTGCCTTGCACCAGTCAACATAAGCATTCAAAAAAGCATCCAAATTTTGATTGGAAAAGTGTAACCACTTTACTAACATGCTGCGATTTCCATAATAAAGGTACCCTCAATTTACCATCTCACCGAAGAATTTCCTTGCAAGCTTCTTGATTACACAAGTTCCTTCAAACATCGTGTTACTTGAAGAAAAATGAAGTAACTCAAAAACAACAACATAAACCCACACTTATTTCAAGCAATTTTGACAGATCAAGGTTGACAACTCAATTTCGATAATCATTCACAAGTTAGATTTCTTTAGTCAGAGCATGCATTAACTGCCATCTAACCAACAAATTTCTATCATTTTTCTTGATTGAATGGGTAACCATCAAAAGAGGTAGTCCTATTTGTGTTACTTTTGGAAACCTAAGTCGCTCAAAAACAACAACATAACACTTAACTTATTTGCAAAAAATACAAATTTGATCAATCAAAGATTGACTCTATTTGCATATTCATACAGAGGGTAGATTTCTTCAATCAAAAGCCCATGCTATTTATCATCTCACTAAAGAATTTTCTTGTCATCCTTTTTGATTGAATATGTTCTGTTAAAAGTGGTGTTACTAGATTTGCTACTTTTGAAACATGAAGCCACCCAAAAACACAACATAAATCTAGACTTACAATACTCAACAATTTTGATCAATCCAGGTTGACTCAATTTCCAAAATCAGAGTTAAGGATTTCTTCAGTCAAAATGCCCACTATTTATCATCTCAAAAAAGAATTTCCTTATCATCCTTCTTGATTGAATAGGTTCCATTAAAAAAGTGGTGTTCCTAAATTTGCTACTTTGGAAACATGAAGCCACTCAAAAACAGCAACATAAACCCAAACCTACATCACACAAACAAATTTGTCAATCGTGGTTTGACTCAATTTCCATAATTGTACAGAAGTTAAATTTCTTCAGTCATAGGGACTCACCTATTAATCAACTCAATGTGTAAATTTTTTGACCCTCTCCCTTTTGAGAGCTCGAGATCCTTAAAAAATCACCTTACTAAGCGAGCGTTGCATTAACCTTTAAACAGATAAATAAAGTGCAGTCTTTGCTTTCCCACCTGAATGCTTAAGTCATATCCTGATTTCTGAAGAAAGCATTAATCTTCAAACCAGTGGGATGAGAATTTACCGATCATAATCTATATGTAACAAAAAATCAGTCTATAGGTTGGACCACTTAACCTCTCTACCGACGTGGGCCTTAAGGTAGAGGATCTGATGTGCTTTTCACTGACATCTAAATACCAACAAGTATATCATAAAGGGAAGGTTTATTCCAACTTGGTTCAGATCTCAAGTACAAGCAAACCATCCAACATTCTCTCTAATGTCAAAGCTTTGACAGCATCAAGGGCATAATGAAGCACTCAGCAGCTTTCCCATTTTGCCATTTAACAGTTCAAACTTATATATAGCTTGCTGCTCTAACAAAATCCCATCATTAAAAGTGCTGAAATGGCAGTAACATGCAAATATTTGTAGATCAGCGTAAGTTCCATAATACTGAAATGTACTTGTAACATCCACTTTCCATAATACTGAAATGTACTTGTAACATGCACTTGGAGATACACAAAACCGCTATCTCTGCAGGGGTCCTTGCACAAAATTCTATCAAATAAAGATACATGTCAGATAAAAGTAAACAATAATGTGGCTATTTGCACCTTCCATCCTATACCATCCCATTATGAGATATTAAATATCTTTAATATATAACACAAATAAATGCTGCCCCGAGAATCTCTTCAAATTCTCAAGCCACTAACATAATCCTCTGCACATTTATTTTCATCAACCACCTCAAGCCACAAAAGCTTCTTCTCTAGCACTTAATTCAAAGAAGGCTGCCTTTAAAAGGTATGTCTCTCAGATTCTGAATCTATTCCAAACTATGGCAGCCTCAAAAACTCATATCTGTATACCATAGAGATATGTAAGGAGATATCATACTAAGACAACTCTATAGTCTACTATTCAAACCCCAGTAATCGCTCACAAATGCAAAATTAGTCTTCATAGTTAGAACCACTAGAAGTAGAAAGTTAAGTGGAAATTTGACACTTGAAATAATAAAACAAAAGACTTACAGTTCAATAATAGGATGGGCCACTGCCACCTAAGTATCCACCCCCCATACCACGGCTTGAATACGGAGAAGGGTAAGAACCTCCACCAATCTGAATCTAATATCGAAAAACAAGTTTAGAAACAATAAAAGGACTTTTCAAGTAGACACTGATTTGAAAACTATAAAATAAAACACTTAAAGCAGGAAAAGTTTCAAATTAAATAAACAGGGTAATGCATACATCAGCCCCACAAGACAAATAGTCATTGCCATAACCAGATGAGTATACTCCACCAGCTTCACTGCCAAGGGAATCTAAAACAACAGCCAAACAACGCAAAATAATAATCAACAACAATTAGAGTATTAATCAAATATCAAATAAAACATGCAACAGAGAGGACTAAACGGATATGTAGCTTACCACCATAGCCCATGCCAGATCGATGTCCCTCGTATAAGCCATAAGAATCTTGTTTAGCACTACTTCCATATCCTAACTGAGAGCCTCGCCCAAGTCTGAACAATAAAAAAGCTAGGGTCACGATTGAAACAATGGGAAAAATATTATTAAAATAGTTCAAAATGAAACACAATTGAATCCCACCTGTCAGATTCCCCATAATTTCCATACTGTGAAGCACCAGCACCAGCACCAGCACTTACACGATATTCCATACGAGCTCTAGAGTGCCTAATTGAGGAGTTCGCATATCTGGGTGGCTCATCCTGCAAATAGCAATATATTTTATTGCTTTCATAGAAAATCAAGACAACAATCTCTATAAAAGGAGCATAAATCTCAAGAGATGAGGCCTCACCACAACAGCATATCCGGGTGGCTTGTCTTGCAAATTGCAATTTATTTTGTTGCTTTCGAAAAAACCAAGACAACAATAACTATAAGAACACAAACGAGAATTAATCTCAAGAGATGGGAGCTAACCACAGCGGTAAATGGACGTTTTGATCCTGAAACAGAATCATAATCCCGTTCACGATTATCAAGATAAGCCCGTTCCACACGCCTGCCATAGCTTTCTTCTGGATATGATCGGCGAGATGCAATCCTTGACATCCCACGTTGTGCACCATCCGTATAGTCCAATCCACCACGTATACAATGTACTGCCAGGACGTGTGGTTAATTGCAGATGCTAAGTCCAACAAATCTGGATATATTTACTGCTATACATCTGTCAATCTTCCTTTTTCATTGGTCGTAGTGATTCAATCCAAGTACAGTATCCGTAGTATGTGAAAGCCTTACATCTATAAATGCAGTCGCCCCGTCGGTGACCAGGCAAGCACATAAAATGTATTAAAAAATTTATGAAAAACTATTTTTAATTTTGATTCATATTTATTTCTGTTTTTTTTAAAAGGAGTGTGCATTGATAGGTATTTATTATTATGTATTGTGTATGATGTCAGCATCTGCGTTTTAATAACATGTATGAGATTTCAATCAATCAAAATAATGATAAATGGTTTTTAGAATATTTTTTGTTAAATAATATGCAATTTGATTATTGAAAATTTTTAATTTTTTTAATACAAATATAATAATGAATTTTGATTGGTGGAACATGCAAATTTTAATTGGAGGTTAAAACAAACTGAATGTTTTAATATATCCTCGGAGACTAACAATTCGTATTTACAATACCTTAAACTATAATCATTCAATGGCAATGCCATGCCATCACTTTCCAACTCTTCAATTATGATCTCACAAAATTATGCATAAGGCACTAGTTGAAGGAGGTTATGCACACAACCTCTCTATACAGGTTTTAATAATTATCATTTAGGTTAGTTAACTTAACGACTTAATTAAGATTGTTTTCACATAGTTTTGAAAGGCACATGTAAATTGTTAAGTATATACACGAAGGAAAGTCTTTGATAGGTAATCGTTTCTAATGCAAAAAAATATAGCTCTTGCTTTATATATTTTGTTAAATTATTATTAGCCATTATTTAGATCTAATAGAATTACATGTTTATTTTTAATAACTATGTTTATTGATACATATTCTGAAGACCTTGAGTCGTAATGATAACTCGATTTTGTCTATTTTCCTTAACGATATGGCCAAATAATCATATAAGACCTAAATGGTCTTTATCATGTACTATAATACTTATAAATATGGTTCATATAACCAAAACTCAAAGATGATGATACCTTGTCCTAAATGCACACATTAATTGATATCAGGTGGATAAGGCATTCTATGTGTTTAACATGATAACGATCACACACATTGTCCTATTGACTATTATGACCTCTAGCAATTATGATAGTTACTATAATAGTCATGATGAGAGTAGAATAATGGGCAAGTTCATCACCTACCATGACCACTACTAGTGCCGAAACTGGTAAAACACATGTCTAGAATACAACTAGAATAAATGATATCGGGTGGACAAGGCATTCTATGTGTTTAACGTGATAACAATCACACACATTGTCCTATTGACTGTTATGACCTCTAGCAATTACGATAGTTAGTTACTATAATAGTCATGATGAGAGTAGAACAATGGGCAAGTTCATCACCTACCATGACCACTACTAGTGCCAAAACTGGTAAAACACACGTCTAGAATACTACTAGAATAAATGCAAAACATTCCAAATGATTCTCTCTTTAGTGCCCATAATTTGGATTTGGTTCCTTCACTCTGATGACACTCTCCCTAGCATCAAGGGGGTTGTACCCATGTCATAACAAACAAATAGAGGGCAGTTATCCAATTCATGATTTCAAATCCACATAACAAGAAAAACATGATGATATACAATGTCAATCATTTCTCGTAATTGCCTAACATTCATTTATATGAATGACAATTAATCCCCTTAATTGCATTACATGAAATACAAATCAAGGAAATAATGACTAATTATTTTATAATACATAAAGTAGAATGCAACATACATAAATAAATGAGTATTTTCATCATTATATAATGTTGATCACAAGTAGGTGCCTTCAAAATATAACATAGGAAAAGCTGGATGTGACATCTCACAATTAGGTTCACATGGCTCAAATTACCTTAAATTACATCCTCAATTGAACCAATTGATTAATTAGATCAATCAATGATGAAATTTGGACCAATTTAGCCCTAAATGACATCGTACAATCGTAATTAGGTTCACAGGGTTCAGTCGATTCAAATTGAGTCCCTAATTGAACCAATCAAGTAATCAGTTGAATCATTGATGAAATTCAGGCCAATGGATCCTTGAGTCACATTTTATAGTTCCATTAGGTTCAAGTAAATCAAATTATCCTAAATTAGGTCCTTTATTGAACCAATCGAGTATTTGGTTTAATTAGTAATGAAAGTGAGGCCAATTAAGCCCCAAATCACACTGTATAGTCATAATTAGGTTTAAGGGGAAAAAATTGCTTCTTTGATTGAACCAATCATATAATTGGTTCAATAAATGATGAAACTGGGGCCAATTGAGCCTCACATTACATTGTATAGTCGCAATTAGAATAATGAGTAACAAATTGGTCCAAATTGTATATATGATTAAACCCATCAAGTAGTCGATTTAATCAATGATGAAATTTGCACTAATCCAACCAATTTGGGGTCAATTGAGCCCCATTTCATATCATATATTTACAATTGGGTTGACAGGGATCAAATTGGCCCAAATTGTGACCCTAGTTGAATGAATCATAAACTCATTAATTGATATCAAGGGGACATGGCATTCTATGTGTTTAACATGATAACAATCACATGCATTGTCCTATTGACTATTATGACAGCTATAAATTCCTAGATTCAATTACTATGATAGTCATGACAAGAACATAATAACAAGCAAGTTCATCACCTACTGACTATAACTGCTTTTGCTAAAATTGATAAAAACATACATCTAGAATGTAACTAGAATGAATACAAAACATTTCACATGATTCTCTCTCTACTACCCATTATCTACATGTAGTTCCTTCTCAACAATGATACTCCCTTGCATCAAGGGAATTGTACCTATGTCACAACATATGAACAAAGGGTAGCTATCTAGTCCATGATATCAAATCTACATACTAGTAAAAACATGATGACATACAATGTCAATCATTTTTTGAAATTACATAACATTCATTTATTTGAATGAAAATTAATCTCCATAATTGAATTACACACATACAAAGCAAGGAAATAATGATTAGTTATCCTACAATACATAAAGCAAAATGTAGCATACATAAATAACAATCATATGCATTGTCTTATCGATTGTTATGACCTCTAGAAATTCCTAGATTCAGTTACTATAACAGTCATGATAAGAGAATAACAACAAGAAATTTCATCACCCACTGATGACCACTACCTATGCCAAAACTAGTAAAAATATACATCTAGAATGCAACTAGAATGAATGCAAAACATTCCACATGATTCTCTCTCTACTACCCATGATCTACATCTAGTTCTTTCTCTACAATGATAACAATCACACACATATAAAATGCAAGGAAATAATGATTATCTATCCTACAATACATAAAGAATAATTTAGCATACCGAAATAAATAAATATTTTCATCATTAATCATGCTCTATAATACTATCATAATTAGGTGCCTTTGAAATTTGGCATGGGAAAAGAGGGATATAACATCTCACAATTAGGTTCACGTGGCTCAAATTACTCTAAATTACATCCTCAATTGAACCAATTGATTAATTAGATCAATTGATGATGAAATTTGGGCCAATTGAACCCTAAATGACATCATATAATCATAATTAGGTTCATAGGGTTCAAATTGAGTCCCTGATTGAACCAATCAAGTAATTGGTTTAATCATTGATGAAATCAAGACCAATGGATCACTGAATTACATCATACAATCCCATTAGGTTCATTTAGATCAAATCATCCTAAATTAGGTCCTTAATTGAATCAATTGAGTAATTAGTTTAATTAGTAATGAAAGTGAGGCTAATTGAGCCCCAAATCACATTGTATAGTCATAATTAGGTTTAAGGGGCCCAAATTGCTTCCTTAATTGAACCAGTCATATAATTGGTTCAATAATTGATGAAATTGGGGCCAATTAAGCCTTCAATCACATTGTATAGTCGCAATTAGAATCACGGGTATCAAATTGGTCTAAATTTTATATAGGATTGAACCAATCAAGTAGTTGGTTCAATCAATGATGAAATTTACATTAATTCAGCCCCAAATCATATCATATATGTGAAATTAGGTTCATGGGGATCAAATTGGCCTTAATTACATCCATGATTGAACTAATTATGTTATTGGTTTAATCATTTATGACATGGGGGCCAATTGAGCCCCATTTCATATCATATATTTGCAATTAGGTCACAGGGATCAAATTGGCCCAAATTGTTAGCCTAATTGAATGAATCATAAAATCCACAGTGTCCAAGTGACACCCAAATCATGTTGTATAGTTATAATTAGGTTCACAGGAAAATTTGTGAGTCAATAGTTTGAGTAACTCTCGTTATCTATGTGAGATGCGAGGTTTGTAAATTTTAATTTTGACACAACTAGAACTCTTACAAGTGTAAGCTATCAATCCAAAAGCCCCCAAAACCTTAAAAAACAACTATATATTTTTCAAAAATGGACATTAGTTGAAACATTTATACCCTAAAAGACTTAGGTTCAATTTTAAAATCTTGACAATGACTAAGTACTGACTAAATTGGATTTTTAAAAACCATCTTCTAAATGGTAACTCCTAAAGTTGTGAACTAATCCCAAAAGATGCAAAGTGGTATTAGTTTATTATATTTACTAAAATTAAATTAAATTGTAATAATATATTACACATAACATTTATGTATGTAATTAAACACCATGCCATTCACTTATTCATCCTGCACAACCTACAAATGTTGAAACTTCTATAATGCATACACGGTTTAGGTTTAGTGATTATTGACCCAAAAATAAAAAATCTCATATACATTTTTTTATGAATTAAATTTCAACATAAAAAGTCCTGTATTTTCCCCCTAACTTCTTGCACTTACTTTAGAGCTACATAATGCATAAATGATAATGTCGACCTTATTGATGATTTCAAATATTTTTTAACTCATGACCATTTTTTATTTAGATAGTGATTTACGTGCTACTCCTCACCCACATCATCTGACATTTGTATTGATTAATACCTACACTTAAGCATTCCCTTAATGGGATCATAGGTTAGATCGGACATAAATTGTTATACATATCTTTTTATTGATTACTTGCTTGATCACCCTTTCTTAAGTTGACTAATTGATTTTGACATGGATGTGTACATATGCTTTCACATTGATCATTCTTATATCCATTGTATTATATTTTATTGTTGTATTTCACTGGCCCTTGCCTTTTTATTGATTATCATGTTTTTTAAACTCACACTAGCTATCTTATGATGACACACATATACATACCCTTTAAAGAAGTTTGATCTTAGTACATTCTTTTAAGAATATTACACCTCGATGGGCATACTAATTTCCCACCTATCCATATTGAATATCTATGTTTTATTTTTTCATGATACCCATTGAGCTTACATATTTCCATATATCCTGTACCTCACATATTATGACATTTTTACACACACAAACTATTTCCCAATGGGGAAATGTGCTTATTATGAATTATTTGACATACTTATTTGATACATGACTTTACCATACCCACCAATTTCCTTCACCTTCTTGAGACTACTTAACTATTACACTTGGTGCATAATGCGCATTTCCACTATTGGCATTTTTAATCAAAATGATCTGATCAAAGTTAGCTGGCCCATAAATTGCATTGCCCCATTTAGGGATATCCTGGCCAAAATTGACACTTGAATATGTCAGTTTCACATCATTTAGCATGTTTTAGTGTTTTGCTATTTACTATTCAAAACCCTTATATTATTCTATTTCACAACCTTGTCCCTTGGCCTTGCTCGATTAAATGAGTGCTCACTTATGGAAATATTCAAAAAAAAATCAAAAAGGTACAAAAACATTTAAATAATCAAAAATGAAAAAACATTCAAATACTCAAAAATACAAAACCAAGACATATGCATGAGTTTATTTGATGGTACACATAGTTGTTTCATGTCATTTTTCATATACATGGCAAGTTTAATTCATGGTATAAATGAGTTGGATGTAAGGCATACATGTTACATATGTGTGGCATTGATTACTCCCACAAACAACCTTTATACATTGAGGGCATGCCCATACTAGGGACATCTTCACATATTCATCATATTATATATTTATATACTTTTACATTGATCATATTGAGATATTTAGGCTACTTATACATAACTTGCTATTTTGCATACTCTTTAGAGTGTTATTTCCTATAGATAGTTTATTTTACTACTATATAATGACATTGATTGATTATGTGTACTAACACTTTTGCTTCAAGCTTACTTATTACTAATGATTGTGACATTTCTTGATCATTTTTATGTTTTACATTGATTATTATATGTTATTTGAGCATATTGACTATGTCTTGTTGAATCGTGTATCAAAGGATCCTTTAGTCCATGTCATGTCTATGTCATGTCAGAGTTGTGTCATGTCTTTTATGCTTGTGTGTTTATTTTATCATGATGTGTGTGCTCATGGCTTATTCATTATGTTTTTGTGTTCATGTGTATATTCACATATCTTTCTATGGAGTAAATTTGTATTTCATGTTGCGATGATTTGTGTATTTATATTAGCATTTCCATGATCTATATCATACATTTACTATAATTTTTGTTATTGCATGCTTCTATGATATATCTAGTTGATGTTGACACATGTTTGTAGATGGATTATCATGACTATTTATTATGTTCTATTAACAAACAATTGCCCTTGCCTCGGATTACATGTTCCAAGCATTCTTAGAATGATCATTTTTATCTGAGTACATATCTTATGATGTTTGTATACTAATTTACATGACTATAATTTTTAAATTATTTTACCCTAACTTGGATTAATGCAATTAATCCAATTTAGTGCATAGAAACTAGGGACTAATGTGATCAAAACCATATGACCAACTCCCCTAGACTCATCCACACATGGTAATGGTGATGTTAGCAACTGCCTACTTAGATTTTCTGCCACTAGACCCAAACTGTTTAGATGAAAACTATGGACTACCTAATGAATTCTACTTATACACATAAACTCTCAAAGCATATATAACATCTTAGGTACCTCTTACACATGATCCAATCACCATACTCATCACTGAACATCTCTAATCATGCCAAAATTGAAGATCAACCAAGCCTCCTTTAAGCACACTAGGATAAGCACATTGCACACTTTATCACTATTACTTAGGCTATCAAAAGCACTTCATCCACTCAAAAGGACACCTCCATGACATCACCATGACATCATTGACAACTCTCCAATAATCTCCCCCTTTTTCATTGATGTCAACACCCATCAAATAGCTCACCTTACTTTTCTCTCTACAAGCACTCTCACAAAAGGATCTTTCTCCCCCTTTGACACAATGATAAAGTGGGAACCAACTGATCCTGGACCTAAAAATACCATTAATATTAAAGGACCATCTTATAAAGATTATAAAAACTCCCTCTTACCTTGAGGCAACCTATTCTTGCCTTGACAATTTCCTCTTGCTCTATACCAACACTCTTCTTCAACCAAGCACTGCCACAAATGAAGAAAGAACACACAAAATAGTGAAATTTGATGGAACTTACCAAGAAACATCTGAGAGGGACTCCCCCAATATTTCTAAGCAATTTCACCTTCTAAGCATCTTCAAATCTCCATACACCATGAAGAACCACCTCACAAGCTTACTAAACTTCTCTCTCAAGCCACCACAAGGACCATCAACACTACAACTACAATATAGCTTATTTACAAACCTCTGGAGCAAGCTTATAAATGTGTTGCTCCCCCTTAACCATAGGCCTTATACTGATTCATAGAGAAAGAAATGACACCCAATATTTGTCTTAGATACTCAAATGTAGCTTTTGACAATGGTTTAGTCAGAATATTTGCAAGCTACTCTTTTGTAAGTACACACTACAACTTAAAAAATTGATTAATCACTTATTCTCTCGATAAATGATATCTAATATGAATATGCTTAGTTTTTTAGTGCATAATAGGATTCTTTGAGATAATAATTGCACTATTATTATCACAATAAATAAGACAAAGTCCATTTTGTCTTACCTTATAATCCTCCAAAGTTTGTTTCATCCACATGACTTGAGTACAACAAGAGGAAGCTTCTATATACTTAGTTTCTACAGTTGATAGAGACACTAAGGCTTGCTTCTTACTTAGCCAAGACACTAGCAATTCCCCCATGAAGAAGACCCCACCACTAGTACTCCTATCATCCACACATCATGCCCAATCTGCATTAGTAGATGATTTCAAAGAGAATTTTTCACTCCTAGGATACCATAAACCATACTCTATGGTGCCTTTGAGATATCTCAAGATCCTTTTGACTGCTTTCAAGTGAGATTCTCTAGGGTCATATTGAAACCTTCTTACAAGACCCACTACTTGCATGATGTCAGGCCTAGAATTAGTAGAGTATAAAAGACTTCCAATCATGGATCTATACAAAGTTTGATCAACTTTTGGTGAGTCATCCAATTTACTTAACTTGCATCATGTGATAATTAGAGTACCCATTGGCTTACAATCCATCATGTCAAACTTCTTTAGCATATCTTTGATGTATTTAGCTTTTGAAATGAATATCCCTATATCAAGTTGATTAAATTGTAATCCTAAGAAAAAAGATAGTTCTCCCAACATTGACATTTCAAACTCAGTATTTATAGTGTCTGTAAATTCTCTACTCATTTTATCATTGTCAGATCCAAAAACTATGTCGTCAACATATACAATAGCTATCAATTGATGATTGCCTTCTATCTCAAAATGCAAATTACTATCAGCTACCCCTCTTTTAAAACCTTAACTCAAGAGATACTTATCTAACATGTCATACCAAGATCTAGGAGCTTGTTAAGGACCATACAGAGACTTCTTCAGTTTACACACAAGATCTTGATTAATTGACATGAAGTATCCTTCAGGTAACTCAATGTAGACTTCTTATTCTAAGTTTCCATTCAAGAATGCAAATTTCACATCCATTTGATATACCTTAAAACTTTTAAAACTTGCATATGCTAATAAGAGTCTAATTGTTTCCATTCTTGCTACAAGATCAAAAGTCTCATCAAAATTTATTCCTTCAACCTAAGCATATCCTTTACACACCAATCTAGACTTGTTCCTTATGACTTAACCTTTCTCATTCATTTTGTTTTTAAAAACCCACTTGGTACTTATCACATTTTTATATTTTGGCCTAGGAACTAAGTCTCATGTTTCATTATTTTCTATGTGATCAATTTCTTCATTCATTGCAATATTCCAACTATCATCTTTGCTAGCTTCCATGAATGTTTTGGGTCCAATCATGGATAACAGAGTTGAGTCCTATTGATTTTGATTGATCAACATTCTCCTTCTAGTCTACAACCTTGCACCAACATTTCCAAAAATTTGAGAGATTGGATGATCTTTCTGAATTCTTCTACATGGAGATTTAGAGTCTTGTTTTTCTTCCTCTTCTTCATCTTCATCATCTATTTAAATGGATAACTCATCATTGTTTGTAATAGAATTTTGAATTGAATCACTTACCTACAATTTTGGCATTTTAAATCTACTTGTCTCATCTACCCTTACATTCAAACTTTCAACAATCTTGTCAAGTCTCTTATTGAAGCACCTATAGGCAGTACTAATAGAGGAGTAACCTAAGAAGATGACCTCATCATATCTTGAATCAAATTTTCTAAAATTCTCTTCATCTCTTTTGATGAAGCACCTACTCTCAAACACTCTAAAATGTTTGACAATAGCTGCTCTATTCTTCCAATACTCATAAGGAGTCTTATCACCATTTACTCTGATTTGACATCTATTTAGGATGTAAACATAAGTGTTGGTTACATCTTCTCAATAGCTATCTGATAATTTTGCATCTTGAATCATGGTTGTACTCATTTCTAAAATAGTCATATTATTCCTTTCAAAAACACCATTTTGTTGTGGTGTTCTAGTAGCAAAATATTGTCTTCTTATCCCTTGTTCTTGTAGACACTTAAATCTGGCCACTGATAACCTCCAACCAGGATTTTGACCAATTTCCACCCAAAATGCATAATTTGGCTTAAAAACACTAAAACATATTAAATGATGTGAAACTGACATATTCAAGTGCTGATTTTGGCCAGGGTATCCCTAAATGGGGTAATGCAATCTATGGGCCAGCTAACTTTGATCAGATCATTCTGAGTCAAAATGTCAAATTTGCACCTACATGCTCTAGATTGCTCTTCCCTATCAATTTTTTTGCATAAGACTTGTGCCTTTATTATTTTTTGTTGTCAACATCCTAAATGGAATATGCATCCAATGCATCTGATGTGGACTTCTAATTCCAATCCAGTCAAATTTAGGACCAATAACAGGGCATTTTGATCAATTTAAGTAATTGGTGCACAAAGTGATTAATCATGCTTAAGAGCTAATTAACCCAAATCAAGGCCTAATAAAAAATTCCATGAAAACTTGTTGAAAAATTATTTTTAGAAGTGAATATTGAATATCTACATCATCAAGTGACCTCACTTCTTGGGAAGACATCCCTATGCCATAAATGCCACAAATATCAGGATTCATGCCCTCCATGCCTCATCAATACCTTCCATGATGCCCTCCATGCCTCTTAATTACCCCTTCTTCCAATGTCATGATGAGGATAATTACAAACTTCATTCCAAAAATTTAATTAATCCTCAACCACACATCTCAATCTTGAGATGGATGGTTGAGTTTGATTCTGATCAAATCCAAAAATATATAAATAGAGAGGCCAACAACATCATTTCTAAGATTTTTTGATGCAAAGCTATAATGCCAAATTGGTTTTAAAAGCTTCAAGCAATTATTGTTACCATTCCAAATTGATTCCAAGCCAAGCCAAGCCACAAGACACAAGGTGCCAAGGAGAGATGGAGGTAGCCAAGCTTCCATTACTAAGGACTTCAGGAGCACAAGCCAAACAAGCCACCACTACAAAGGCATTTGGAGCATCCAAAGAAGGTGAAGGAACTCTTGTATTTGATCCCTTGCTTTTTAGTTGTGCTTATCATTTGTTTTTGTTAACTAAGCTCTCCTTAGTGTCTTGTCCTAGAGATGTTATGCTATTAGTGTGTTTATTTTATTTTGTTTTCATTTTGGAACTAACACCATACTAACCATCCTCTCTTGAGTCAAATTCCTAGATCACTAAAAATTGACATCGGTGATTAGCCAGAGTAACCGATGTTGGTGGTAATAACTAACATTGGTCACTATGTTTTCCCAAAAAATATAGACCCGAGAGCTACTTTTTCAAAGTTCATTATTTCAAGCTAAAAGAGATTCAAAGCTAAAGGACATGCTAATAATTTTTTTGTTGGACCAAGTTTGATATTTATTTAAAACATGTTTAAATCACCTTTGCATGTTTAAAAATCAATTAGGAATCTTGTTTTGGGTATTTAAAAAAGAATTTAGATGTTTTTGGTGAATGTTTTCAAAGTTTACAACTAAGACCAAGGGGTCAAATGAACACCACCAAATATTTCATTTTGGGTTTAAAATTGAACACACTTGTCAATTCTTGTTTTCAATAGTTGTTTAGTTAAAAAAATTTGGCAAAAAAAGGAATGTTGCGTGTATGCTCTTCCATTTTTCCCCTATAGAGAACCCTTGGAATCAAAAGCGTCATTCCTATTGCAAGTAGCCTAGTCCAAGGCTTAAAATTAAAGCCATCTAAAGCACTCCCCAAAAACTCGTCAAAGTTTGGGTGACCTTGAAAATGACCCTAAAGTCTTTCTATTTCATGTTTTATTTATTTTTATGCATCTTGTCTTGCGAGGGGGATGTCATTACCTCTCGTGAGTTCTTTAGGGAAGCTTTGACCTGGGGTTTCATCTCCTATGATTGACTTCACTTACTCCTTCTGAATTGCACTTGGCATTTGGACATCACACTACACTAAGCGAATAGTAGGATGTAGTGGTTGTAAAAAGGACTAGACCTTTTTACAACTAGCCAATGCCACGGTTACCCAATTTTTTGCTTGTCTTTTGCATCATTTGATGTGAAATTCATTATGCAATTGATTCCCCTAAAAATGTTTGAAACTTGATAGTTTAGTCAACCTCACATGCCACACCCTTACTAAGATTTGGATGGTTATACTTAGACTATTTTGATCATTTTATCATTTGATATGTTTTTGAGACTAAAACTTGTTTATTTGTGTATAAGCCATGTCATAACCAATTTGTCTATATGTCACTCTTTTGTCTAAAGAGGCATTATGCTAGCTATTTTACACCAAACTTGTGCCTTGAAAGTTTTTAAACTTGTTTTTGTGTGTGCCATTTGAGTTGAGGAGGGTATTTTTATGCTGCCCAAATCATGTCAAACCATTTATGCCTTTGAGTCTTTTGAAACATAACATTGATCACATCATTTGAGCATGCTTATGCCATTAGGCTACTTAATTTATTTCAAGACTAGTTTACCTTACACCAAAAACCATTTGTTTTAAATCATGTCACGTATACCATTTGGACCTTTGTCTTATGTCGTCATGTTATCCAATCTTATCTAGCTTGTTTGGTCAAATCCTAATTTTAAATTAGCCTTGTCAAATTTGGATTTAAACATTGATTGATTTTTGTTTAGGCCTTAATTCATGGGGTTGATACACAGATCTTTCTCTTTTGGGTTCCATAACTTCAATGAATCAACTACCCAAATTTGAAAACTATTGATGGTTTGTTTGTTTAAAGCCTATCCTCATCATTATTTGTGCTTTATTTGGGAGAAACATAACCTTTCTCAAAGAATCTTTTGTCTTATGCCTTATGCCAACTAATCATGTTTATATTTGATTTTGTGTGTCAGGTTTATGTCAAAGTTGTTTCCAAACTTGTTAGATTAAATCAAATCACATCAGCGTTTATTTCAAGTCTAGATTTTGACGTCATTTGGCTAAAAGTCCTAGCATATGCCTATTTTTTTTAGCCTAGCTTTTGAATCTGCATTTGGAAAAAAGACCTAGTAAGTCAACTTTTCCCTTTCCTTTGTTTAGACCTTGTTTGGAACACTTTGACTTAGACCTTTGACATGCTAATTTTTATTAAGACACTTGACCTTTTGTGCATAAGACATTTGACATTATAAATTTGATGTTAGATTGTTTTATGCCAAGTCTTAACACAAATCATTTTGGAGATACAACTCTACTTTCAAACCATATTAGAGATACAGATCCACCCCTTCAACCAAGTTAGACCAAACTTGAACCATTTATCCTTTGGACATAGTTTTTCAGAGTTAGTGGAACTCTAGGCCTTTTGTTTTGGAGCTTTCATCATTTATGTGGATATGTCTAGTTACACTTATGGTGGAGTCACTTATAATCCAACTTATGATAGAATGGCCACACAAAATGACTTTTTATGGCTTTAATCAAGACCCCAATGATGTTAATATGGTTTGTGAGATAGATTTCAATCTGCCTCATATTAATCATTCATGGGAACAAAGTCACAAAATAACTTACAATCCAACTCGAGACCTTGATTGCTATAAAGAGGCTTGTGAGGAGGAATTTTAAGACCCAACTACAAATAATGTTGTTTGGGATACGGATACATACCTTCTTTATAATAATCACTACATGAAATATAGTCAAGAACCAACTTATGAGCCAACTCACAACTGGGATGATATGGTTTATGAGAAAGACCTAGTTGGTTTAGCTTGTGCAAGTAATCAGGCTCCACCACATCATACCATTTCGATTTCAAGACCACAATATCACATCATTTCCATACCAAGACCCCATCCTTTGGTTTTTGTGAGTAATCAGGTTCCACAATGCCAAACCATTCCCATATCAAGACCTCATCCTTTGGTGTGTGCAAGCAATCAAGTTCCATAATTCCAAACCATTTCTATATTAGGACCTCATCCTTTAGCTTGTGTGAGCAATCATTCTTCACACTGGCCTATCATTACCATCTCAGGCCTTCGTCCTTCAGCTCATGTGAGAAATCATGCTCCCCAATGCCCTACCATTATTCAACCACAATCCATTCCTCATCCAGAACTAATCCCATCCAAACCTCAATCAATCCAATCCTTCAAAGACCAAGCTATGTTCAAAAATAGTATTTTCCACCTCATTGGAAACCAAGGTCAAGAGAACCAACCAATCTGAGATGTTTATATTGAACAAACCATTTATGATAAGTCAACCTATGATGAATCACCTATTTATCCTATACCACTTGTCGAGGAATCTCACTCTGACAAGCCAGTCTTTGTCAAGTCACTTCTTAATGATTATAACCACCTTTAGACAAATCATTACCTTGACCATATGCCTATTTTTCAAGATCCTTTTATTGACAAACCAGTCTTTGAGGAGTTGTCTCTTGACCTTTTTCCCATTATAGAGGAGACTCACTTTGACAAACTAGTCTTTTTATAACCCATTATGCCATTACATGCCATTACTTTTCCAAAACCAAATATTCAATAAGACATCATTGTAATAGAGCACCCATCAAATGAAGAATTAGAGTTAGAGTCAGGTTTTACTCTTGGATTGACATCAGATTTAGCATCAAAATTAGAATCTAAATCAACATCAGTCTCAACATCAGATTTAGAGTCCCTTGAGTTAGAATTAGATTCAGATATAGAATATGTTCATGACTATTACAACATTAGTTATGCATGCCTTATGGATCAGTTTGAATACACTTGTGATCCTTCTACAATTTTTGATGATGAGTACTTCAGCTTTGACACAAGTTATCATAGTATCTTCTACGAGGGTTGTGTAGCCTCTCCCCATTTCATTACCATTCTACATGTCATTACCATCAACCAAAATATCTATATTATTGACATTCCATCTCCCACAAGTGTCTTTTGGGACTAACAAAATCACACTTTGTTGAACTGCATCCATGGTGACATAGTAGTTGAAGAAGAGAAAGGAGGCCAAGACAACATTCATGTAGTAGAAGAACACTCTCCTAGTGAAACTTTTTTGAAGGTGCTATGGGACAATCAAATTCATAACTCAGCATATTCTAGTGAAACTTTTTTGAAAGCCCTAGAAGATAATCAAAGTCAAAAGTCCACATTCCTTAGTGAAACCTTCTCAGAGGTGCTACGGGACAATCAAGACAAATTTATTGGTGAAAACTTCTTTAAGGCACCAATAGCTAAGCATAAAATTTCTTCACTAATTGATGAAGATAAAATCAAAGATCAAATCAAAATGGCTTCCAATCTACAACCTAATCAGATGGTAGCTACTCTCAAGATCAAACAACAACAAAATCTGATGGTTCTATCGAGAGAACAAGTCTTCAGCCTGACACAACCAAAATTATGTCAAATATGGCATTAGAAACATTACATGTGATTGAAAGTCTTGATATTCATTTGTTTCCCCACCATTATACATTCCATTATCATTGACCATTATATTTCACAATCAAACCTACCATCCATAATTTGTCCTTATTTACCATCCATGCTTGCACTTTTCTTTGTAAAGGCTATAAAAATACCTTGTTTTGATACATGAAGGAATCATAATCAATGACCAATGAAGATCATATAATGGTGTAGACACCTAAAATTGGCCACTACTAACCTCCAACCAGGGTTTTGACCAATTCCCACCTAAAGTGCACAATTTGGCCTAAAAACACTAAAACATGGTAAATAATGTGAAACTGACATATTCAAGTGCCAATTTTGGCCAAGGTATCCCTAAATGGGGTAATGCAATTTATGGGCCAACTAGCTTTGATAAGATCATTCCAAGTCAAAATGTCAAATTTGCACCTGTGTGCTCTAGATTGTTCTTCCCTATCAAATATTTTGCACAAGACTTGTGTCTTTGTTATTGATTATTGACAACATCCTAAATGGGAATACACATCCAATAGATCTGATGTGGACTTCCAATTCTAATCTAGTCAAATTTAGGACAAATAACAAGGCATTTTGATTAATTTGAGTAATTGGTGCACAAAGTGCTTAATCATGCTTAAGAGCTAATTAACCCAAATCAAGGCCTAATCAAAAATTCCATGAAAACTTGTTGAAAACTTTTTTTTAGAAATGAATATTGAATATATGCATCATCAAGTGACCTCATTTCTTGGGAAGACATCCCTAGGCCATAAATGCCACAAATATCAAGATTCATGCCCTCCATGCCTCATCAATGCCTTCCATGATGCCCTCCATGCCTCTTGATTTCCCCTTCTTCCAATGTCATGATGAGGATAATTACAAACTTAATTCCAAAAATTTAATTAATCCTTAACCACACATCTCAATCTTGATATGGATGGTTGAGGTTGATTCTGATCAAATCTATAAATAGAGAGGCCAAAAACATCATTTTTAAGCTTTTTTGATGCAAAGTTATAATTCTAAATTGGTTCCAAAAGCTTCAAAAAATTAGTGTTACCATGCCAAATTGATTCCAAGCCAATCCAAGCCACAAGGTGCCAAGGAGAGATGAAGGTAGCCAAGCTTCCATTACCAAGGACTTCATGAGTACAAGCTGAGCAAGTCACCACTACAAAGTCATTTGGAGAATCTAAGGAAGGTAAAGGAACTCTTGTATTTGATTCCTTGATTTTTAGTTGTGTTTGTCATTATTTTTTGTTAACTGAGCTCTCCCTAGTGTCTAGGCCTAGAGATGTTATGCTATTAGTGTGTTTATTTCATTTTTTTTTCATTTTGGAACTAACACAATACTAACCATCCTCTCTTGAGTCAAATTCCTAGATCACAGTTCTTCACAAAAATCATCAAAATTATGAGACCAAAACTCACCTTCTCTATCTAATCTCACACACTTGATCTTTGAACCTTTATCATTTTCAACAAGGGCTTTGAATGCCACAAATCTTTCAAAAGCTTTTTATTTTTTGTTAAGAAATAATATCCAAGTCATCCTAGTAAAATCATCAATAAGAAGCATGAAGTAACTATTGCCTTGAATACTTTGAGTTATCATAGGTCCACATAGATCAGTGTGGATTGACTCCATTGGCTCTATAGTGGATAATTCGTTATTTGTGTATATTCTCTTGGTTTTATTCTCATGAATACATACCTTGCAAAGAGAATGAGGAATCTTAGAAATCTTGGGCATATGCCTTACCAACCCCTTTGAACTGATATTTACCATATTATCAAAATTTATATGTCTAAGCCTTCTACGCCAAAACCAAATTTCTTCCAAATGACTCATGAATCACTTCTCCTTTTGGTATTCATGGAATACATACATGATGTTATCTATTTTATGAAACTTTGCAACTAATCTATCATATTTTTCCTTTCTTACTTCACATACATCATCATGAAAAGTTAAAACATTTCCTTGCTTACACATTTGGTTTACACTTTAAATATTATGTTTCAAACCTTCTACATATAAGACATTCTCAATCTTCATATGACCATTGTCCAAACTCATAGTACCTTTTCCAGCAATGTTAGTAGATTTGTTGTCACCAAATCTCACTACACCTAGGTTGGTCTTCTTTAGAGAGATAAATGTGCTCTTATCTTTTGTCATATGATTTGATCATCCACTATCTATGAACCATATCTTATTCTCATCTTTTAAAGTATGAAAGGTTGCTTGAATAAATAATGACTCTTCTTTTGGTGGTCTGCTTGAATTTTGCTTCTTTTCTTCTTTAGACTTAGTCTCATTGAACCATTTGATGGTGTCAATGAATTGTATATCCTTTTTCCAAAATGGTCTTCTATAGTTTTTAGCTATATGATTTTTTTGGTTACAATTGTATCATATGAGATCCCTTTTGATCTCTAGAGAGAGAGATCAATTCCTATAACTATGACCGAATTGATTGTAGGAGAAGCAATACCCATTGAAGACATAGTTCATATTTGACTTCCCTTTTTTTGACCATTACTAATCAATGAATTTTCATTCTTGACACCTTTGGTGGAGATGGAATCCATTTTATACTTAGATAATAGCACATTTAAGTAAGTCATGACTTTACTTTCCAATTATTCTTTATTCATCATGATCTACAGATTCTTGATTGTTGCCTCTAGATCTTGTACTTGTGTCTACACACCATTAATTTTTGATAAATCACCTACTAGTTTATCTTAAAGACAATAGATAACCTCTTTGTCAACCATTGTACCTTTGATCACCTCCAAGTGGTTAAAATTTTTAAGGACCTACTCTGATAAAAATTATTAGAGGTACAATCCACTAAGAAGGGGGTGAATCAGTGGTGGAAAATAATACAATTTAATTTCCAAACCCTTGAAAATACTGAAGCATTTAATACAATCATTCATGAATTATATAGATCATTCATAGTAGTGAACAATGAACATAATTCAAGATCACATACACAACACAAGATCTATGTGGGAAACCCTCTTGGGGAATAAAACCCACTCTCAAGCCTATAAACACATGGACTACTATCCTATAAGATGATCACAAACAAGAGACTAATCAAGTCCTTCTAATCATGAACCTTGGTCAAGTCCTTCTAACCTAAGGCCTTTAGTGAAATAGTAATTCCATAAGGATAACCTACCCCAAAGATGATCAAGTCCTAATGACCACCTGTTTGGTCAAGTCCGACTAACCTACAACCTTGATCAAGTCCTTCTGACCAAAGATCTTTAGTGAAACCCTCTAAGTCCTTTAGACCCTCTTTTGAAAACCTCCACCTTAGAAATGATGTCTTCAACACCTAATGATGGATCTCTATTTTCTAACCTCTATACAAACTCTTTCTCTATCTCAAACAATCATCTCACATAGGCATGTCACAAACTCTTTCCTTCTTCACTCAAACTATCCTCAAATACACACTCAGACCTCTTCACATATCCTTAAATTTTAAGAGAACTATCTTGATATTAGTAACATGACCTATAGGTCATACACATAGTCAACAAACTATTTTTATCATTAAATCAACCAACAGACACACTACCTATCATTCCTTCTTCGCTTCAATGCATACGACTCACACAAGCCTTTTCTAAAATCTCACATTCAAGTCTAGAAACCAACACATTTGGTTTCACTATATATAGAGAAATCATGAATTATCAAGTCCATAATATTCCTTTTCAGACATAATACATACCTTCACCCTTAAGGCATCTCACATGGGTCACACTCAAGCTCAATCCACTTTTAAATAGGCCTAAGTCACTTTTAGGTCTTATGGAGACCATTTAGCTCTTTAACACTTTTTAGATCAAACTAGAAAATATAATCACTTTTTAACATGGACTCATTCCCCATGATCTATAGGTCCTCCTTAGGTGACAACATCCATCACAATACCCTTCTGTTTAAGCACAAATCACTTAAATAATATTTTGTGTACATAGTCACCATGAATGAATACATAATCGACTTGTAAACCATTGTTTATACTACATATGATTATTAAATACATCATAATGCACATAGATCATCCTCATGGAATCTAAAACACTCATTAATAGCTAATTTACCATGAAACATCGAAACAACATCTACATAAGCTTAATTACTCTTCTCGAGTCACTTGCAAAATATGCACGAACACACAGTCAACTTTGGATCTCAATATATGTGTGTGTGTGTGTGTGTGTGTGTGTGTGTGTGTGTGTGTGTGTGTGTGTGTGTGTGTAATTATACATACAAATTCATATATCTAGATGCACCTTGCAATCCTCTACAACTTCACTTTTTACACCATGAGCAAATTCTGGATAGATTGAAAGATATAGCACAAAAACCAAACACTGGCCTTTTTCCTTTAAAAAATTAAAATATTCAAATTCAAATGATCATGGTTAAACCTTGAACACCATGCTTGCATCTCATATCCTTGATGCTCAGATCAAATACACATGTTTGATATTTTTTGATATTTAACACATAGGCACCAATGCTCAAACATCAAACCTCAATCAAGTTAACATCATCTCATGCAATCTCGTAATGTTTAATCCACACACTCCATCAATCTCTTCAATATTGTCCTCACTTTAGTAATGCTATACAAATTTCACTTTGACCTATTGAATTTAATATGCACTATTGATATCTATCTGTATGATCTCCTACTCACCATTGATCTTTGGAAAAAGCTTGATCTTTATGTTCACTTAGCGTTAAACATCGTACACATATCCTCATCTCATTGATTCCTAACTTATTATATAAAATTCACTCCGTCAATCTTGATCAAACTTTAACATGTGAAAATTTGACTATGGGAACCTTACTTATCTACCTCGAAGAACAACTTTACACAGTCATATCTTTTGCTACATTTGGATGCATGATCTACAATTTGGACAATATGATCTCCTTACATATAAAAATCCAACCATATAATAATATTCTCTTGGAAACTTTTCATGTGCAAGATATAAATCCATTAAAATGCCTTCTCAAAAACTTCAGTTACATTGCCAACTATGTCAAAAACTCCCTGGGAGGCTAACTTTACACTTGCATAACTTTTGTTGTACTTCAGTGCATGACCTAAAATTTAGTGAAAATAAACTAAGGTCAAAACTAAATAAACCCATATGATCACCTTATCCTGAAACATCTACATGTGCGATATATAAATTCATCAATATGCTTACTTGACTCTTCTTTCCACATTGCAAGTTTGGTTGAGTATGGGAAAACGCTGTCAAAAAACATGGGAGCCCAAATTTGAAACCACATATATTTTACTGAGCTTAGGTGTATGAATTAGGATTTATCACATAGAAACTAGGGACTAATTTGGTCATAACCATATGACCAAATCCCCCTGACTCATCCAAATGTGGTAATGATGTCATCAAATTGCATACTCAAATTTTTTGCCACTAAAACCAAACTATCTAGATGAAAACTATGGACTATCATATGAATTCCACTTATGCACACAAGCTCTCAAAACATAGACAACATCTTAGGGACCTCTTTCACATGCTCCAATCACCATACACATCCTGAACATCTCTAATCATGCCAAAACTAAAGATCAACCAAGCCTCCTTTAAGCACACTAAGACAAGCACATTGCACACTTTGTCATTGTTATTTAGGCTATTAAAATCACTTCATCATATCACAATAAAAAAATCCATGACATCACCATGACATCATTAACAACACTCCAACTAACTAATACTCAAAATAATGACAAATAAAATCTAATGAGGTCATTTTTAGGTCTCTGCATAGGGACCCACTTTGAAATTTTAGATTAGCCATAATATAGGTTACATAAGCACATACTTCAGAGTATTAGAGTCAAAAAATGGTACTACACATCTATATCTTCGATCCATGAGCCGTTAAGCCTTTAACTTTCAAAACTACTTTTCTCTCTTACACAAACACAAGCGAAAAAGAATAAATGTTCAATATGAACTTAATTAATATAACAATACATCCTTTGTCCTTAGTATATATAAGTCCTATGGGTTTATCATACCATCAAAGGAGAAAAGAAAATAGAATGGAATCAAAACCTTGTATTTCATTAAGGGACCATCCTCCACATTCAAAATCAAATACGAGTCATTGAGTACTAGGAGTTGAAGTAGTAACCCTAGATTCATTTTTTGATGAGCCCTCAATCTTATATCATCATGAATAATTTAGGTACACTGAGATGTCATATGCATCAAAGATAGTGATACTGATATATATAGAATATAGTTACCTCCCTCAAGATATGGGTGGATTACATGGAAAATTATTGATCCACATGATGATGCCTAAGGTTATTTGTGTGTTGGATAGTGCCACACTTAGAGATAAGTGATGTATTATATAATGCATTTCAAATATTAACTAAATTACCCTACCCAAACACATTCAAGATAAGTAAAATACTCATATGTTGAAATGTATCTTCCATTCAATGTGTAGAATAGGGGAAAGTATAAACATGTATAATGAGTTAGTACGGATAAAAGTGAAATATCATGTGATTATAAGGGAAATGTTTCCTTTTTATTATCTAGACCATTACAAAAGAATATAGGGCTACAGATGTGTTTGAACACTATGAAAGTTATAACAAACTCCTTTTTAATTTGTGTGGGATCTCTTAGCTTTATGGATGAGTAGATGTTCTAAAAAAATTGTTACAACACATATATGTAAATATTATTACAAGACAAAAATTATAATTGATGACAATTTCAAGAAGGATGGTTATGAATTCACTTCATTTTCTTTGATCGAATAATGACTAATCCATGTGTGGCATGATATTGATTTACTCTAACATGGCATATGAATGGAGTGTGCCACCTAAAAACAAACTATTTATAGTAAAACATTGATATGTATAGTTCCTACCCAAGTTTATGAAAACTTATGGCATGAAGAGAATAAATTTACAAGTATGTTAACATGTCGCAAGGTTGTGAGGTGTTGTGTAACAATGCAAGAACCTATGCATATTTCAAAGTGGTGTGTGGCATTGTGAAATTTATGAGAAATGTGTGGTGATGAGTGAAATTTTATAAGTTACAAATATTATGCATGAAAGTCTACACAAGACTATAGGAGTTGTGAGCACTACATTGTGAGATGTGCAAGACTGTAAAATATGCAAGTGTTGTGAATTACTTATGAAAGATAATAAAATTTATGAGGGTTTTGAATTAAATGCATAATATGTATGAAACTACACAAGGTAATACACCAAGGTACCATGACACTTCATATATACTATAGAGTGCTGGGTGAGATATGACATAAGGTATAATTGTGTGGGATGTTACAAGGACTTATGCCATATTTGCACATGATCATGATTTTGTATGCTTTTCAAAAGATGTTTTAAGGGTGGGGGCTCAAGTTATATAATAATAATTGATTTAGTCATGATTAGGGAATCCAATGAAGGATGGTCTTATAACATTCATCCCAAATATTTATATGCCAACACCCAATATGAGTGTGCAAAAAATCTATACACAACACAAAATAATAGTTGAGAAATTTCAATAAAATAGATGAAAATACAAACATACGCATAAAAAATTACTTCTTCATCACATTATTCATACTCAAAGATTACAATGATCCCAAATGGGATATCAAACAAAATACTCATACACTAAAATTTTATATTCACAAGGTTCTTCTTAAACTATAAATGGTTCCTTCTCTCACAGGTCACAACATCTTGTAGTCTTCTTCTTGGACTAGGCTCTATGAATTCATAATCTAGTTTCAAAGCCCTCTAATATCTTTGAACATTCAATTTATAGGCATATGGAGTCATTATATAAGTTAAAATGATTTGGATTACTTGTCATTTATTCATCTAACCATTAGTATTCACCTTCTAGCCTTTATGATTTGATTATGAAATAACCTTATCATTTGATTCTATGTTGATTTGAGCTAACACATGGGTGAAAATCACGTCTACTTTATAGATCTATGAAAACACCCTATAGTTGGGCATGAAATTAGTGGAAATCTTCATGCATGAATTCAAAATCCATGTTAGGAAATGACATAAATATTCATTCCATTGACCAAAATGGTTGTGCATGAATAAAATGTAATGTAGGTAGGCTACAAATAAGGGTTGCATAGACCTGCGACAACTCGCAAGCTTTTTAGAGCTAACTTTTCTAGGTTAACTCTAACTTTGGATCATATTACCTTTTTCAAAAGCTTGAATTCCAATATATAATTTATAATATCTTTATTTTTGTTTTGATAGCCTAAGAACTATAAAAATAAGATGAAGGATCTCAAAAATGTTACAAAGAAAGTGTTGAGACCAACCAGTTCAATATTTATGCACACCAAATGTTTTTCAAAACTAATTATTCATAATCTTAGTATTTTTGGGTGATGTGCATTGCTTTTTGATGTAGGGGAATTCTGGTTAGTTTCAATTTTGTTTTTATTTAGGTGTCAAAGTGTCTTAGAATCCTTTTAGAGTCTTGTTATGGTGTTTTAGAGGTGTTAGAATATGTGAAACATTCAAATTGACATTTCTCGCCAAAATAATTATTTGAATATTTAAATGTTTTAGAAAGTTGTGAAAGGTTTTATAAGGGGTTGATAGAGGGCATACAATAGGTGATTAATTATTTTATGCATAATTCCTTTTAAATCCCATATGAGATAATTTCAAGAATGGATTGGAGGCTTGCAAGAAGTAGTTAGGGTAGTTACTTTTGTTTAAAAAAGCTTGTCATTTTCAATTTTTAGTTAGTTTTCACAATGTATTTGAAGGAGTAGGACTTCAAATCCCAAGAAACGTGAATGAAGATCCTCAAAATATTAATGAAGAGACTGGTAACCCTATTTTTTGGGTATACAAAAATGTTGACAGTGTTTACAAATTTTCAATGAAGGAAGGAGTATTGACAATAAGGATTTGATAATTTTGTGTCTTTGGTAAGTTGATGTTTTGAAATCTAATATTTTTAAATTATTATAGCCTTTGGTAACAATTTTTGGTAATACATGTTGAAGGAAAGATGTGTGGCAAGTTGTAGTCAAGTATTTTGTGTAAGGTAAGACAGTGTTAAGAAACTGATTTGAGATTCCAAAAATGGACCTTGAAAATGAATAGAGGGTTTTGAAATGTGAAGAGGGTTTTACCAAGAATAATGGTGAGTTTTAATAGTTGAACAACATTTCTAAATTGTATGTAAATCAGTATACATTGCAAGCCTTGTGTTATTCTGAGTTTTCACCTAGGTCTTACATAAAGCTTGTTACCAAGATATTGCAACTATATGAAGAAGAACGCTCAGTTATTGAAATAGGTGTAATTATTTGATATAAATATATATAAACATTTAAATAACATTTTAAACCTTTATTACTACCCAAAATATTAGAAACAAGTCTCCTTTATCTTGGTAGATTGTATCCTCTCCTACAGTCACATAGTCGTACACAGGGTTATTTGTAATAAGTGTTTAAGATCATTATCAAGTATGAGAAATGAATGGGAAAGATAATTATATGTTCTATAGACAATAATTATCCTCAATCATGGTTTGAATATCTATTTTTAATCTAAAACTTAAACTAACCTTCTCATAATCATTCACAGTTACCCACAGTCTTGAAGAAGTATACCATAGTGTGAAATGTGTTTGTTGTGATGTTTCAAGGGGTTATAAGGGTTAAGGGATCTGAATCTAGATTAGAAAAGTCTGGGGAATCCATCACATAATATTTAAACACCTTAAAATGCTTCTTTTAAGGATTTATTCACTTTTAAGTCCTACTGACCCTACAAACCCTGAATCTAGGGTTTTTTGAGAAAAGTGTGAATTAAAATTGTATCCACTAGTAAAAACCACCCAAATTGTGATATTAGGTGCATAGTGATATTATAAAAGATACTTTTGATTTTTTAGTCTGAATGTGTACATATATGTACCATAATAGGGGACTATGAGTGAGAATAGGTTTAACAGGCCTAATAGGCCTAAACATGGAATTAAAAGATGATAGAAAGGTAGTCTAAAAGCAAGACTTGATATTTAAATTTCACTGAGAGGTAATAAAGAATAGAGGGTATCAATAAAACTATATTTTTTTTCAATATTCCTTCATACAATTCCATACTAACTTAATTTTCTCTAAAAAGGGCTACAATAACTGAGTTTTTTGCAAACAAAGTGGTGTGGGGAGCAAGTTGAAGTGTTGACAGGTATGAACATTGATTGAGGGGTACTAAATGTTTGAAATGAGAATTTTTAAAGTGATAATAACCTAAAAATAATCAAATGAACCTTAAAATATTGTATGAAGGATTGAACCTATGATTCATTGCCAATAAGTGAATCAAACACAAAGAGAAAGTGTGAGAGAAGTAGTTATCCAATCTGCATCATTTTTTTTATCAGAGCTAGAAAAAGTTCATAGTGGATTGTGATAAGGATTAACATCATGTGTTCTAAGGTAAATGTCAAGATAGGGAACCAAGAACAGTGTTCCATGGAGGGAGGTAATAGAGATCAAGAATATTTGGTCAAGAATATGGTAGACCAAGTGACACAATTAATTGTACCATTGGTCATGAGGATGGAGGCTATTGAGGATCCTCTCAAAGAGAGTGTATAGATAGTAGTGATAGAGAAATAAGAAGGAAATAGTAGTCAGTAATGTCAAGTAGCACCTTTATAGCCAAGAATAAATGAAATAGAAAATAGAGAGGTAGTTTGAAAAAGATCACAAATGCATGTAATTGTAGTTCAAGAAGACATGGGAGTATAACACCATGCATGGGAGGTCAGATCATTTGTAGGAAGTAGACCAATAAGAGATGAAGTTCCTATGATAAGTGGACCAAGATAAAGGTGTCAAGGACAATGTTGGCATTGCCATAGAGAGGGACATAGAGTAGCAAAGTGTCCACTGAGTATTAGCAAAAGTATGCAGTAGCATAGTACAAGTAAAGTGAATGAGGAAAGAAGACAAGAAAGAAATGAGTCTTTACTCATGAGAAGAATACTATTGTATCAGAGGAAACAAGTCAAAAATCCATATCAAAGAAGAAGCTTGTTCAAAAGTAGATGCAAAATAAAAGATAAGGTTTATAATCTAGTGATTGATGGAGGAAGTACCAATAACATTGTGTCTTTAGAGATGGTGAAAAAGTTGGACTTGAAGAGGGTGCCACATCCAAAACCATATAAGGTTACATGGGTTCAAAAGGGACATCAAATCTTGGTAAGTGAGCAAATTTGGGTTGAATTCTATATAAGAGGATATAAAGATAAAATATTGTGTGATATTATGCCCATAGATGTTTGTCATTTACTGTTAGGAATACCATAGAAATTTGATAGGTAGGATATTCATGATGGTCAAGATAATATATACAACATAAATAAACATGGAGAGATACACATTCTTATCCCATTGAAGGGTGAAGAAGAAAGAAAAGATGAGAGAATAATGATGATGGAAATAAGGCAATATTGGAGCAAAGCCATGGAAAGCTTGGGTATGGTCAAAGCACCAAAGAAAAAATAAAAGTTAAGATGTCTTGAGATGGTTAGTATGAATAATTGTGAGTCCAAAAATATGGACATAGGAGAGGATGAACAAGAATGCAAAGTGACAGCAGAGGTCATCAAGAGGCAGAAAGAGAATAGTCTTTAAAATGAAGAAAACATAACACCTATGAGAGTGCTCAAGCAAGAAAAAAGTCAAAACAAGAAAGGAAATCAAGCCTTTAAGAGAGATTATAGTATCATAGAAGCTGAAAGTGAAACAAGTGTGGATGAATATTGTCATATGAATGATACTAAGCAAAAGAGGATGAAAGTTCCAAAGCAGGGAGCAACCAGTAGAGCCATAAAAGCTCCAAATTTTATTTCTAATATGTTGTTTTGTGATATAAGTGTAGGTAAGGAGTAGGAAGCCATTAAATAAGATTGGGAAGTGAGGAAGAAGAGAGATGTTAAGGTTCAAGGAGTTGAAACTCAGCCCATTCAAAAAATACATTACCAAGAGATACAAGAACAAGTACAAGAGTGGTTACAACAATATGAGAAAGCAGGAAGGACAAGATAAAGACAAGAAGGTACAACTAAAGCAATATGTCAATGCATATGAGAGTCATAATAGCATTCAAGTTGTAGAGTGTAGTACAAAAATGTATATATCAATCAATTAGAAGTAAGGCATGAGCTACAAGAGATAGTTGGAGTCAAAATGGTGGCAGCTAGGTCTAAGTTCAACACCATAATATAAAGATGAAGGAAAAACAATCCTTTCTAAAATTAGTGGTAGATGAAGGAAAGAAAAAATTACAACAAGAGATCAATCCATTTAAGGATGTGATAGTGGAAGCTATAGGACCATATAAAGGAATGAAGGATAAGAGACCTTTAAGAGATTGGAATAAGAGGAAGAAAAGTAAGCAAGTCAAATTGAGCTTGGAGCTCAATTTTCTTCTACCCTTGATAGTATGATGCAAGGGAATCTAGGTTAGTTTTATTTTTTATTTGATTTATGTGTATAAGTGTCTTAGAATCCTAAGGTCTTTTTATGGTGTTCTAGAGGTGTTAAAATATGTGAAAAAATCAAATTGGCATTTCTCACCAAAACCATTATTTGAATATTTAAATGTTTGGGAAAGTTGTGAAAGGTTTTATAAGGGGTTGATAGAAGACATACAATAGGTGATTGAGTGTTTTAGGTGTAATTCCTTTGAAATATCATATGAGGTAATTTCAAGAATGGATTAGAGGCTTGAAATAAGTAGTTAGGGTAGTTACTTTTGTTTAAAAAAGCTTGTCATTTTAGATTTTTAGTCAGTTGTCACAATGTATTCAAAGGAGGAGGACTTCAGTCCCAAGAAACATGAATGAATATCCTCAAAATATTGATGAAGAGACTGGTAACCCTATTTTCTAGGCATACACAAATGTTGATAGTGTTTGTAAATGTTTAATGAAGGAAGGAGTATTGACAATAAGGATTTGATAATTTTATGTCTTAAGTAAGTTGATGTTTTGAAATCTAACATTTTGAAATATTTATAGCCTTTGGAAACAATGTTTGGTAATACATGTTGAAGGATATATGTTTGGCAGGTTGTAGTCAAGTATTTTGTGTAAAGTAAGACAATGTTAAGAAACTGATTTGAGATTCCAAGAACAGACCCTAAACATGAATAGAGGTTTTTGAAATGTGAAGAGGTTTTTACCATGCATAATGATGATTTTTAATATTTGAACAACATTTCCAACTTGTAAGTACATTAGTGTACATTGTAAGCCCTGTGTTGTTATGAGTGTTCACTCAGGTCTTACATAAAGCTTGTTGCCAAGATATTGTAGATATATGAAGAAGAACACTCAATTATTGAAATTAGTGTAAGCAGTTTATATAAATCTCTATAAACATTCAAACAACATTGGAAACCTTGATTACTATCCAAAATCTTAGAAACAAGTCTCCTTTGTCTTGGTAGATTGTATTCTCTCCTATAGTCACACAGTCATACATAGGGTCATTTACAATAAGTGTTTAAGAGATTATCAAGGATGATAATGAATGAGAAAGATGAGTAGACATTACATAGACCATAATTAGCCTTTACCATGGTTTGAATATCTATTTTTAATCTACAACTTAAACTAACCTTCTCAAAATCATGCAGAGTTACCCATAGTCTTGAAGAAGTATACCATAGCATGGAATGCATTTGTTGTGATGTTTCAAGGGGTAATAAGGGTTGAGGGATTTAAAATTAGATTATATATGTCTATATCATCCATCATATAATATTGAAACACCTTTAAAAACTTTTGGTAAGGATTTGTTCACTCTCAGGTCTTGCAAAACCCTCAAAACCCTATTTCTAGGGTTTCTTGAGAAAAGTGTGAAATAAAATTATATCCACAGGTAAACAAAACCCAAATTGTGATAGTATGTACATAGTGATATTGGAAAATATATTTTGGAGTTTTTAGGGTGAATGTTTGCATATTCGTACCATAGTAGGGGACTATGTGTGAGAATAGAATTGACAGGCCTAATAGGCCTAAACAAGGAGTTAAAATATGATAGAAAGGTAGTCTAAAAGTAGGACTTGATCTTGAAATTCCACTGAGAGGTAATAAAGAATAGAGGGTATCAAGAAAAGTATCTAGTTTTTAAATATTTCTCCATACAATTCTTTACTAACTAAATTTTCTCTAAAAAGGGCTATACGAACTAAGTTTTGAGCAAGTAGAGTTGTGTGAGGAAGAAGGTGAAGTGTTGACAGGTATGAACATTGATTGAGGGGTACTAAATGATTTAAATGAGTATGTTTAAAGTGATAAGAACCTCAAACTAATCAAGTGTACCTTAAAATTTTATATGAAGGAGAGAACCTATGATTCATTACCAATAAAACAATCAAACACAAAGATAAAGTGTGAGAGAAGTAGTTATCCCCTCTGCATCACTTGTGCACCTAGATGATCCTATATAAAGAGTGAGGAGGATTATATAGATGCAAGGTAGACTAAAATTCTACACACATATCATTCACCCTTTTTTAAGAATAAATATTCCCCATTACATCTTCAGTTAGTTGTAAGACCTAAACATGAATCTATTGAAGTTTGTACCACTTGGATTGATTAACAGATTTCCTTTTAAGGACCACTAAAAATAACTGATGTGTGATATGTAAATTAAGTGTCTCTATAACTTTAATGATTTCATCCTTTCCTATGGGATGTAAGTGCCTGGGATCAAAATCTAAAGGATGATGTATCATTGTTGGCTCAAGAAATTGATGGAAGTGAATCTTAAGGAGCTCCACATTGAATATTGGGTGCATGAATACGTATCAAGGTAGATCAAAAAATAATTTGTTCTTTCCAAACATGTAGAGGATGACATCAGGACCATAATGTAGAGGCTTGATCTTTTAGTGTCTAGCCTTGAAGTGATCCTTTTGAAAATGCAACTAGACTTTTCTCCAACTCAAAATACATGAGGTGTGTGATGTGCATCATGGTGATCCTTATACTTCTATTGAGAACATAAGATAATCCCTTAAAATTATTAAAGAAAATATTTAATGAGCTATATAATATTATATGTTTTTTTTGCCTCCATTTTTGTGTGTAACCCAATGTCAGCTAGTGCATAATAAGATATGTTTAGAGATTACTTAATCCAAAACCTAAGACATGTCTAAAATAGACTTAGTATGCCTCGTATAATTTTGAAGAGCTCTATTTTAGGCATGTTAGATGTAGAGTAGTTTTACATCATAAGTGAAAGCATGCACCTAATTATACATTTGTAGATGATGAACAAATGTGTGGTTTACAACTTTCATTTGTATATTTATTTATGGATGAAATGTCATCGACCGATCCAAATACATAGACATAAGTTGTTATAGTGAATTCAAAAAAATATGTAAAAAGTGTCAATCTCCATTAAATAGAATGGATGTTAGAAGTTCAAAGTGAACCCATACATGGATAAAGAAAGCTTGTGTAGTGTTAGCTATGTCGATGCCCTTCTTGAAATAAACCATGATAGACATAATTGAAAACTTATCCACTAAAATAAACACAACATCATGTTGATTATTTTTCATAGCAATTCAATCATAAAATCTATGCTAATGGATTCTCATGTTTTGAATGGAACTCATATAAGTGTGTAAAATCTTAGATTCATATTCATAGGTTTTTCAATGTAGGACTTGAAGTGGAAAATCATGTATGTGTGCATGTGTGACCAATATAAATGTGACTGAAATGAGGCTACATTATTTTTAATACCAAAGTGGAATAATCCACATCCAAATGAGTCTTTATTGAGGTACACCATCAAGAACACGAAGATGCACAAGTTTTTAGAGGATATTTTTGGATAGTTATAACTTATAAACTTATTTACCAGCTATGATGGTGGTGTAAGAAGTTAAAATTTATTTTTTAGATGAGAAGAGATATATTGAATCTATGTATTTGTGGCCACCCATTTCTAGCACTATAATGAGTTCATGAACCAGAAATTAGTTGAAGTAATCGATTACCTTGTTATCATTTCCCTTGTGTGTTATCATGAGATGGAATTACTACAAGTAAGTCATCTACTCCATTCGGCAAGAATCCTCTAGTTTGATATGTGTCTACAAAAATTGAAGTGTTTAATGATCAGAATGACTAAGTGTCTCCTTACCCAGGATGTAGTACCACAACTAGTAAAATGATTCAACAATAGCTAAAAGTAATTTCTTCTAGGTGGAGTACCACCAAATTGTGTGGATGAAAAATTGAGTTATAAGTGATCATATGTCCATGTTTCAAAAGTATTATGCCAAGCGCATAGTCAAATACATCTTATGAAGTTTACAGTAGTGAGCAATGTTGAGAATTGTTAGAATAAAAATTTACCAAAAGAATTACTTGAGAACCACATAAGTGAATTTTTTTCATGTGTCCAACTAAAGGTTTCTTTATCTTTCATGATCTATTGGAGAGGCCATGTGATGTTTGAGAACTCGATAAAATTCTATGGTATAAGCTGGAAAGTCTAAGAAAACCCATCAATTATGTGAGATTGTGTGGTGTAGGATAATCTTGGATCACCTTGACCTTATCTATATCTTCATGTATACCATGATGAGCAATGATTTATCCCAAGTATTTATTGATTGTCATTCCAAAGGAACACTTGCCTAAGTTTGCTTATAACTTGTGTTTGCACAAAGTATCTAGGATGTGAGAAATGTATAGTAGATGAGGATAACATTCAACTAGACAATGTTGAAGGAGTTGATTAAAGTGTGTCATCCATCAAGAATATTAATGTTGTTGGCAAATTTATAAAGCCAAAAGGCATGACCATATATTTGTACAATCCTTACCATGTCTTGGAATATATTTTCCAAATATGTTTGAAATGGACTTGAACCTAGTGGTAACTTAACTTTAGGTCGATCTTCATGAAGTATTGAGTGCCTTGGTTATGATCCAAGAATTAATCGATGCATGATAGTGGGTATTGTATGAATAAGCTAGGATGACCTATAACTATCCTCTTTCTCTCAATAGACTAACACTCAAATGAGGTCAATTAAATAGAGCCCATACATACTCAAACAAACAAGTGAGGACATATGATATCCATACACCTAACAGAGGGTAATATATAACTCAAATTTCAAGAGGAAAGGGTTCCAAAGATTAATCCTATGACATAGGGATATAGTTCTCACTAGGGCTCAACAAAGATAAATGATTGTAACAATGATTGTAAAGATGCAAGTAAAGTAAATGATTGTAAAGGGTACAAGTAAAGTAAATTATGGGTAAATGATTGTAAATAATGTAAAGTGCAATGGTCAACCAAATTGGGGTCTATACAACCTAAGATGATAAATGGAAAGCCTAAACAACCCTATATCTATAACAACTTATTCAGTATTAGGAAGAGCCTCAACAAGGATACACACATATATCCACAAAGTAATAAATAAAATATAATCTAATATGTAAGTAAAATAAAGAGTGTGGGGATATAAATACTTAGCTTGGGATGGACTTGTTAATGCTTCAATCTTCCCCTTTAGCTCAACTAGAACTTTGCAAGAGATGTTGTGGGTTAAAGACCTCAAATGGTTAGATGAAGACCTAGATATTCTTAGTTAGGAACTCAAAAATACCTCTCCTATCGAGCTTCAATGAAACCACAAGACAAGACCTCCAAGATAAGGTTCTAAACCCTCTAACCCTCCCAAATAATACTTAAGGGGGAAAAATTGAGTGCAATCAGAGTGTATGAGTGTGATATATTTATTTGGGAATGAAAAATGTCCCTATATATGTGGTTCCAATACCCAAAATTAACCTTGAATTTTAAGCTGATAGAATTAGCTAGGCCAATATAGTCTAATGCGATGTTGATAAACTTAAAATTATATTGGACTAGCCAATATAGTTGGGAATGCAAGGATAGAATCAAAAATTATTAGTTAGGCCAATATAGTACAAGTAAATGTAGGTAAGAAATAAATTATATTGACCTAGCATACATTGGGAAATTTTAGCTAACTATCAAACATGATGGAAAGAGAAAGGAAAGAGACTTAAAGGTGCTGAAGTAGGCAGTATATATATAAAATAAACATTTAACTATAGGTTGATTTCGGTTATATTTTACATATACTTACAAGATGTTTGAGAGTGGTTTCAAACCTCTAAGACTTATATTACATATTCTAAGTTTTGGAGGGCCCTATTGGATTTAGACGTAGTAAAATTTCATGGTTTTAGAATCTCAAACTTATCCATATTTTAGGGTGTCATGATTTTGGGGAAACTTCATAAGTGGCATGAAAATTTTATTAAATAACACATATCTCACAAAGTACCACAAGCCAATCCCACCCCATTCCTGATGAACCCTTTAAGGCATGCAGTCAGGGAGATTGATGCATCAACAAGCCCCTACAAGAGAAACTATCAATAAAGTGATAAGATGAAATAATCAAGTGTATAAAGTTACCAATTATTCATCAAGATTTTTTAAATGTGTAATAGCATATAAAAATTCACCAATCTTCATCTTACTTGGGAGTGAGGACTATCAAATTTTAGGGTAAATATGATCAACCATAGTTTGTCATCCAAATAACTTAAAAAGGAAAGAAAATGTGTAGCACATAGATAATGAATCTAATGAAGGACATAAAGAATTAAAAACACAATATATAAGTTTAATATGGTAAAAACATCTATAGGTTAAAAAAACATGGAACAAATCAACATCTTCCATTAATAATCAAATGAACGTATAATGAGCTTGTTTCATAGGAACCAACCATACATAACCCAAAAAGCCTTTCTTCTCCATTTTTATCAACACCCATTTCTTTATATTCTTCATAGTAAAAATATATACTTCACATGATTTTAATTCTCATATATTTTTTCATAATTAATGTTTTCAATATATAAAAGGTGATTGGTTATAAGCGTAAATGGTTACACCATTTTTACTTTTACAACTTTTTTTTTAGTTATTTATTTATATATTTTTTATATATTAGTTTATATTTTTAATATAAACTTTAAGATATATGTTTGTTTTTTATTTAGGTTCACAATAAGTGTGTCCCCGCAATCATTATGTGCTCCAATGCTCCCCCTTAATGTTTACTGGGGATATATGCCAATATTACCTTTTTACAAAAGGAATTATAATCCCTAAATCGTATAAGATGATTTAGGATATCATATAAAAGTGAATATATAACAGATTATATCCCTAATTTCCTCATGAATATATGTTTATATAATATTTTAGAAGCCTTTTATAATATGAGTAATCCCCATTACAAAGTGTTTAACTAGGTTTTATTTGTAAACTTACATAGAGTGATTTTTACAATGTGTTTACAATAGAGACGAAGTACATAGAAGAAAGGTACAATAAGGCTTTTTAGGATGTGGAATTTTCATGCACACTCCCCATCAATGGCAGCTTTGAAAAGCCTTAGCATTTATCTAAATTTACAAAACTTTGCAATGTTATTTAGATGTGTAGTATTCGTAAGGAGTTATTTCAACAAGCACTTCTATACTCTACTTCTGTAGATGAGATAAAAACAATAGATTGATTTTTGTTTCTCCATTTGATAGCTCATATACCAAACTTATATATATATAGAGAGAGAGAGATAGAGATAGAGAGAAACATATAAATATATTTCTATCTACGGTATTATTAGCATGAGGAGAATCATAATCCAAATAATTTAACATTATCTATGGAGATATTAAAAAACATACTTAATTATATCTTTGTATTATATCCTTGAATTTATTATGCATACCCTCTTCATGAGATATCTTCTATATAAATGAAATAAATAACATTTGTGATTGACAAAAAATTAATATATATCCAACGTTCTCAATTAATACCTTATTAGGGGTTTTAATGCCCATTGTCGTGTTCTTACTTTTGTTATAACATATTATGAATTCTCTAGAGTTTTGTTTTGGAGCTTTGACATATTCAAGGGTTTATATATTTTGTCAAGTGGCAACAAACATGAAATTTCATAGGCAACAAGATGAGGATTTAAATAACTCCATTGATTAACCATTGATCACTTTCACCAAAAAAACCATTGTATCATCATTATGAAAACATTCCTTCCTATTTAATTATCACCAACTTACTACAAATGATAATATCCTTGAGTTAATAGTCTTTTAAGAACCAAATATGAGCACCATACAGTGATCAAACCCATGACTTAGAGGTTGACTCTGACCTATTTTAAAATGTAATTAGAATACTTCATCTTTAACATACAATTTAGATCAAAATTTATGAAATGAGTTGGAGCATGCCTTTCTATATGTTCCATCTAAATTAAAATCATTTATTTTTCTTTTTTATTCTTTATTTAACTTCTCATAGAAAACCTACCAAAGGATTATAATGCTCATCATCTTTCTACATACAAAATCCATTAAGTACATTCTAGGTCATGACATTGACAATTTATACTAGCAGAAGGCTTAGTTCACACAATAGACTAATACATATCAGTCAATAATTCTTGTAATTAGGGAGGAAAATAAACACATAAAATTGTGAACTTTAGGTTTAAAAAATCTTTAGTAAGGTTATCATGATAATGCTTAAAACTAAAATTTTCTCTATTGCTCATTAATCACATAAACCATTGATTCTTAAACTTCCCAAATTTTGATGTCTAAAATGTCCAAAAATTTGCATCATCTAAGTTTTTATCTTCAAGTATACCAAGTTCAAAGTGTATCGATTCTAATGTTTAATAACTTAGTTACCTAGAACCTGTATTTAAATTAGTGTTTAATCCATGGTGTTTTGGGTTTTCTAAGATTTGGTCATAGTTACTCTAGACAAATCTTTGTTTCACCCAAAATCATCAAATCTTATATCTATAGATTTTCCAATTATGATTTTACAACCTGATTATTGATAATAAAAAATATGAGTACTAGTCTATGATTTTTCCAAACTTTATGCACAAATCACTGACTTTGTATGTAATTCCCAACTTTCACCATTTGAGGACATTAAAAAAATCCACTTTTGAAGCAAAATATCTCCATAAATGACATTATTATATATTGGATTAGAAAACACCAAATTCCTTATAGATAAAAATAAAGTATTTATGTAGTCTTATGTTGATGACCCAGGTCTTCTATCTTTTCCAGAATGCTTAAAACATACTTATCTTCTATTTTTGTAAGTTCTAAACCTGTACTTGCTTTCTTACTTCCTAGACATTAATATATGGGATAGACACTAGCATCGATGTTAGTGTCCTAACCTGACACAAGTGTCCATTACCCAAAATTCATCCAAAGTAATTGAAACATATCCTAATGGTTAGCCTAAGTTATTTAATGTGAATTATTACTCCAAAGGGATTAATATAAATATAAGATCAACCCTCATTCATTCCTCACCTAACAACACCTAGCAAAAGACCAAAAAGACTAAGGAAACTTATCAAAAGCACTCTATCAAGAATTTAATTAAACAAAGCTTCATTATTTCCATACCAGTCAAAGGTAAAACACATCTATAGGTCTGAAGTACTAAAAGAGTAGCCTAAGAGCTTGATTTTACAATTTACAAGATAGGTCATTATTGTACTTACTTTTCAAATATTGTATGATTTACACATAAGCCAACATGTAGGGGATAACTTCATGAGTCTAAGGCCCTATTATATAGTATTGGGTATGTAGGTAGTGGCCCATGATAGTGGGGTCTTTGGGGTCATCTTGACACCATGTGCCCACTAAACCATTTTTCCCCAAGGTCACCATCATGATGAAAAAGTAGGGTTTTGAAAATTCATGAGGACCAACAGTCCATGAACCAAATCTAAATACACTAGAGCCAATATTCATCTCTTTCCAGTAAGTATTATATACAATATACTTACTTCAAACACATAGAGTAGTGTTGATGAAACTATCCTAGGTTGATGTTAGTGTCCATAGTGCTAGAAGCATCAGATCCAAAATCTGATGACTATTCTAGAACTGTCTCTCAGCGTATTTCCTATATGTTCCAGATCATACACTGTATTAACATCAAAACCAACTAAGTATATTAATTATTTGTCATTTTAATGCATAGGTTAGTTTTACTTTCTGTATTTAGCCTATACTCAGCATAATAAATTCAATGTATGATTATATCTGAGTTTAGTATCCAATTGGACTATTACAGATTTGATTATCACCCTTGTGCATTGTCATTTCTATATTCTTAACCCTTATTCTCAGAAAAGAAAGGATAACCCCTTATCCAAATTTAGGTTCAAACATTTAGTGAACTCGATCTTTCAACATCAACCCCTAGGTTAATTCGGGGTTTTTTATTTAATTTTTCCTCATTACTAATTGATATAACTTTGAAATCATGTTAGCCATAGACATCTTTATAAATTATTTCATGGTTTAATACCTTATAGTTATTATGGTTTACTACATTAGTTTCCTGGTTTGAGCCATCTAATATATAAGAGCTTCAAAACATGTATTATGGCATCCTCCTTGTTATAATGTTTACAATGAGAGTGTTTTAAAGAACAAACAAAACTTGATCTCTCTTCAAAATTAATTTTGAAATACTATGGAGCTAGTATTTAGACACCAATGTGCATGCTCTCAACCTATTCCTCCACCTATTAATATACAACATGTGCATCTTAAACCTAAGCTAGTAAAAAAATCCAAGGGATATGACATTATTGACCAATTGAGCAGTACACATGCAAAAATTTCAATCTTTGAGCTCCTAAAGCAATATAATGTCTATAAGGATATCCTATGTGAGGCATTACGTGAGACATAAGTTCCAAGAAATATTGAACCCACTTATTTTGTAGATATTATGAAAGATCTCAAGAATAATAACAAACTCATCACCTTTGATATAATATATTTACCATCCAAAGATATTTTTTACCAAAATTTGCCTTTGTTCATACAAATGATAATGCAAATTAAAGGTATCAAAAGAGTGCTTGTTGATAATGGATCAAGCCTAAATATTTTTATCATACAATTCCTAACCATCATGGTTATTAATAAAAACCTTACTTAAAACATGATTATGCACATAAAAGGGTTTAAAAATTCACACAACCCTCTAGTTGAATAAATTACATTAGATGTGACCTTATGACCAAAACTGATTTCAACTACATTTTAGGTCATGTCTCAATCCTTACATTATAATTTAATTTTGGGTAGACCTTGGATACATTTAATGGAAGCTATCCCATATACACTTCATTAATACGTAAAATTCATACATGAGGGGACCTTATTATCCATGCCTGTTGATGATGAACCTTCCAAATTTATCAAAATGATACATTCTAAAACTGAAGGCATCCCTATAGTGGTGCCACCTAAACAATCCATTGCTCTTGGGTATATCCATATGTATGAAATAAGTGAGTCAATTATAATGGCTCATTCATCTTGAGACACAAATAAGGCACTAAACTCTAAGTTGTACATAGATATGCATAAGGAAAATGAAGCATTACCAAAAGAGCTAAAAAAACTACAAGAATCCCTGGAATTTGAGCTTCCTTTATTAGTTAATATTGAGCCAAAATATGGCCCTGTTTCATATTACTATGATAGTGATGATGATATAACCTATGATATGATAGATTATACAATGTGACACCTAAAATTTTATCCACTTGATTAGCTGCCACATAATTTATTTGAACCTATATGTCCTGACACATATAAGTTAAAGCCACTTGAAAAAATTACATAACAAAATAAAGATAAGGGAAAAATAAAAATATTTGATGAACTTGTAAATTCTTGTTACTCAATACACCCCTCTTGGTTGAAAACATTGAGTTAACCTTACAAGGTTCAAATGCAAATTCATCATGTGAATAATTTCTATATTTAGTGGGGACATGCTTTGGAAGCATGTTCTCCACACTCTTTAGTATATGATACTTATATCATTTTTAAGATATTGTGGGGGCATGCTTTGGAAGCATGCTCTCCACACATATTCAATATTCAACATCTCCATATTACAATGGGGGCATGTTTTGGAAACATGTTCTCCACATTGGTACTTATATTAATTTTTAGATTTATACATATATAATAGGGGGCATGATTTGGAAGCATGTTCTGCACACTTATATAGTTTTCTAAATTGGCCAAAGCACACAATTATATGATTCAGATTCATGGTTGTGGTATAATTTTATACATTGTTATACACAATTTTAGCATGAGACATATATAAGTTTCCTATTTTATGCAATGTGTACATGATATTGTAAAATCCAAAACAATTTCAGATTCCAAAAATCTTTTATGGACTGTTACCATTATTGACGTAGTGGATTGCACCCTCTGAAGGGAGGCTCAACTCTCTTCATCCACATGACACAATAGATACATCCCTCTTGTTGTGGGATGAAAATGTGAGGGATGAATCTCTAGATTAGGGGCTAGCTCCCCTTGATGCACCTTGAGGCACTAGATTTCCTACTGATAACAATGGGGGGGATGAAAAGGGAGAGAAATACTAAAATCAGAACCTAAACTAAAGAGGTGATGCACCAAAATGGTTGGTCTAATCAACTTTGACATACACTTTACACCAAAGATAAGCAAGCATACACTTCAATCAAATGAGAACCTTTCCTGCATCAATGTTTCAACAAGGGGTCCTATGGAGATACAGGGAGGAAGAACTACTAGAGGTGTTCTAAGACACACTATGGATAGCCTATTCACATGCACCTATACTTTGAGTTGGACACTTCTTGTTGACCTGCAAGAGAAGAACTCACAATACACTAGATATGCTCAAATAAAATTATGAAAGCATGAAAATAAAATGAATTAACATAAGATAAAACCATGGACATATGCAAAAGTGAAAACTCAAATGGAGGTAAAACTGCTTCTCTTGATTCAAGGTAAATTCCTTTAGGGCTTCGCCATACAAACTGAGATATATTTTATTAAATGAGAAGATACAAATATATAGAGCAAGATGTTGATAGAATAAATAAAGGAGACCCATGTTGGAGTTAAACAATTCTGAGACAAGAGACCATGCTGCTACCAAATTATTCAATCTACGTATGGGAGAGCCATGTTGTAGATGTCCAAGTCACTGCCCTTACTGTCCTAGGCTTGCAAAAGCATGAGATATTCTTTCTAGTAACTGACAAAGCCATCCCCAAGTTGTTGTGTCTGGACCATGCTCTCTTCAATGCTGGGCACAATTGGTTGTGCATTAATGGCTTGGCATGAAAACATGGGCTACGACTCTCTATAGTTTGAAAACCAATCTATTTATTGGTTTTTGATATATATATTCTACGTAAATGTATTAATTCTTTTTGTTGAGTTTTCTATGCCACTTGACTTGGTCTGAGTAGTCATTGATTTTGTCCTTTGTCCTTGTCAGCAGCTGGAACTATTCCTTGTTTTGTCTTTTTTGCTTTGTCTTTGCCCATTTTTTGTCTCTTTCCTTTGAATTCTTCTTTGCCTTGGCCTTTTCTTTGCTTTCTCTTTACAGGTATTTTCTATGGGTAGTATTTTCTTTGACATATCCTTTGGACATTTTGTCCAAAGGAATTCTCCTTGGCTTTGTTCCTTTGTGTTGTCGGCCTTCAGGCTTTCTGTGACCATTAAATTTCTTCAAAAAAAATGTCTGAAGGAATTCCTTTGAACATTTTGTCCAGAGGAATTCAACCTTGGCTCGCCTTCTTCAATTTTCCTTTAGACAAAATGTCTTAAGGAATTCTTTCAAACATTTTGTCTGAAGGAAAACTCCTTCTTGTCACTTTTCTCGAAGGGCAAGTGCCCTTTGGGCTTCTTGTCTTTACCCCTTTGCTTCAATTGGTTGCCCTCTGTAAGGGCATTTTGAGCCTCTAGTTGCCCTTCAAAACTTTCGTATTGGTCCTCACACCAATGAAAATCCCTCTACAAGGTCCATTCTACCTTCAAACATACCCTTCAGAAGTTTTATAAATATCTATTTCATCTTTAAAGTGCCCCCCATAAGGGCACATACCCTTTGGGGAAATTTCAAATGACCCTACAGAATGCCTAGGTACCCTCTGTAGAAAAACACTTGCCTTAAGAAGCATCTAAGACCAAATTGGGCTCTTTCAAAGGACTTGCTCAAAAATATTGAAGTAAAGACGTCTCAAAAAACATGATTACTTCTCCCTTACCCTTTCGGGTTTGTGAATGACTCCAACTCATGAAATATCATAAGTCAAGTAATCCCACAAACCTGAATTGAACTGCTCTAACCTTTATCAGTTTTTTGAAGTACTTTTACTCATGAAAATTAGCAAGTAAAGTACTTTACAAAACTTGACTTGCACTAGAACTGGCCATAGACCCTTTCAGGTTTGTCAAGTGCTCCTGCTTATTACTTGTAAAGTTTACAAGTAATGTTGTTCTAAGAACCTGATTTGCTATGTGAGTGCTAGAAAAGACCAATGCTTGGTGAGACAATGCTTGCACCTACACAAAAGCAACTTTTCCTTGATTTTTAAAGGGTCAAGTCCTAGTTTCAAGGTAAAAGGTCATGAAGAACAAGGTTTCAAAGCAAAAAAAGGGGTTCTTCCCATTTTGGCATGTAGGATTCAAAAAATGGTCAATAAATTCATGGCTCACAGGGGAAGCATGCCTACTATGCTTAAGAAGACTGGTGGCCTAAAAGTTCATTGGGCATGGATTCAAGATGTAGCTTGAAAATTTGGCAATAGCCTTGTAAGGACTTATGAACCAACAAAGATTTGCCTCAAACAACAAGGAAAAACACCAAGACAAAAACAAATAAACTTGTGCAACAACACTTAGAGAAAATGAGGAAAAATAAGGAAAACTATGTAAATGACAAAAGAAACTTAGTAACAATGCTTAAGGTATATCCCATTGAATAAGCTATGTATCTCTTCACCATCCAACTTGGAGAGTTGGAAAGCATTTTGTTGATTACATTGGGTGATGACAAATGGGCCACTCCATAAAGCGTCAAACTTCATGTGCTTTCTAGGCTTGGCTCGGTCCTCATCCCACTTCAAGATACTGTCACCTTCTAAGAAGCTCCTTGACATAGACCTTTTGTCAAAATGCTTCTTTATTTGTTGTTGGTAGTTGGTCATGGCATCCATGGCTTGGTCTCTCCCTTCTTGAAGCTCTATTAGCTCACAATACCTGACTTCTAAGTTGTCACTCTCCATCAATTATAGCTGATGGGAAAGATCCAAGGCTGGTAACTCAAGTGAGATAGGAATTTTAGCTTCCCTTCCATACACAAGTGTGTATGGTGAATTCTTGATTGCCCTCTTTGGAGTGACCCTATCTTCCCAAAGAGTTGTCTTCAAATTGGCATGCCAAGCCCTTTGATTTTCCTCCATTGTCCTCTTTATGATCCTAATAAAATTCTTATTTTTGGACTTGGAAAATCCATTTCCTTATGGATAGTAGTTGGAAGAAGTGTTGAGATATATGCCATACTTCAATGCCCACTCACTTGTATTTGTTCCCAAGAAAGCCAATCCATTATCTAAAATGATTGTGGCTAGGACCCCAAATCTTGTCACTATGCCTTCATAAAATTCTAGGATTTCACTCTCATTGGCCTCTTTCAAACCTATATCCTCTACCCACCTTGTGAAATAATCCATGGTAGTCAAAATCCACTTGTGGCTAGTTCTAGAAGGAGGATTGATCAACCCTATGAAGTCTAACCCCCATTGCATGAATGGTTATTCCACATAAATAAGATGAAGAGGCATGCTAGCCAGCCATTGTTTCCCATCAGATAAGGCACATTTTAAACATTTCCTCACCCAAGCATGAGTATTTTTAAACAAACTAGGCCAAAATTAACCATCCCTCATAATCCTTATAGCTATGGCCTTGAGAGCAAAGTGGCCACTAGCTAGTCCATCATGGAACTTGGACAGTGCCTTGTCAACTTGGTTTGAATCAATGCATCTCAAGAGCACCCTTGAAAAGTATTTTTTGAATATCACTCCATCAACTAGGACATAAGGAAGAGATTGGAATCTAAAATACCTCCTCTTTGTCTTATCAATACCTTGTGGACACTCACCAATTCAAAAGAAACGATCCATGTCTTGTGCCCAACTCTTCATGACTATAGGTACAATTGTTGTAGGTTCATCATGGAGTACCAAAACATCCTCCTTTGGCTCTTTCAATTCTGTAGCAAGGTGTTCACATAACCCTCTTCCTTGTACCAGCTTGGTGGTCATGATTTCTATGTCATACTCCATTACTTTGGTGATTCACCCTGCCCTTTTCTCATTCAAGTCTCAGTTCAACAAGAAGTCTTTTACACTAGGATGTGGCACCATGATGTGAAATTTAATACTAGACAACATATGTCTAAACCTCTTCAAACTTTGTATGACTACAAGCACCTGCTTCTCAACATACGTATATCTAACCTCATAGCCTTTTAAACCTTGGATAAAAAAAGCACCAGATTGTTCCAAATTCTCACCATTTTCTTGAGTGAGAATAGCAAATATTACCTCTTCATCCCCACAGGCTTATAGATTGAATTCCTTAGATAAGTTTGGATTGGCCAGGGTAGGATCTTGGGTGATAGCTTGCTTGATGCCTTCAAAGTTTTCTCTTCTTCTTGTTATCCATGTGAATGTCTCATCCTTAGCATGGAAGTTAGTGGCTTGACAAGCTCAACAAAGTTAGGAATGAATCTCTTAATGAAACGTATCTTACCAAAGAAACTTTACAGGCCCTTATTGTGCTTAGGCAAGGACAATGCCAAGATGGTGTTCACCCTCTTTGAATCAATGGACAAGCCTTCCTTTGAAATGACATGGCCCAAGAGCTTTCCTTCATGAATGGAAAACATGCATTTCTTTGGGTTGAGAGAGATGCCAAAGTCTCTACAAATTTCAAAGATTTTCTTTAGGTGCTTCAAGTGTTCACTTGCCTCCTTAGAGAAGACTATCACATCATCAAGATAAACCAACACAATGTCATTGATCAAACCTTAGAAAGCCATGTCCATAGTATGTTGGAAGGTAGCTCCAGTATTTGACAATCCAGATGGTATCTTTCTATAGGCATATTTTCCCCACTAGGTGGTGAAGGCTGTCTTGTATTGGTCACAATATTGCACTAGGATTTTATTATACCCATAGTAGCCATCTAAGAGAGAGAACTTTTCCATGTCTGTCACCATCTAAAGAATTTTCTCCATACTTGGAATGGGATAGTGATCTCTCAGTGAGACTCTATTTAGGTCTCTAAAATCCAAACATAATTTGACTTCTCCATTCTTATTCCTAACAGGGACCAAATTGGCCAGCCAAGAAGAGTGTTTGATAGGGAAAATGATCTTAGACTCAATCAGTTTGGTGAGCTCCTTCCTCATGAGAGGCTTGATCTTTAGATTGATTAGCCTGTGCTTTTACTTGATGGGTTTGGCACATTCCTCCAGCTCAATGGTGTGTTGGGCCAAGCTTGGATCAACGCCCTTCAAATAACCATACTCTCAAGTGAAGACATCAATAAAATATTGACATAACATAATGAAAGCATGCTTTTCCTCATTGGTACACACCTTCCCAAGTGTAAACAACTTATCTTTATAGATCTCTACCCTTTCATAATTTTCCTTCTTGGTTGACATGCTTGTTTTGTCTCTATTGAGTTGGTCATCTTTGTTGAAAATACTCTCAAGAGTTACCAAACCTTTGGGAAGCCTGGTGATCTTTAGTTGAACAATCTTCCCATCATATTATTGTTGTAGCTTGGACTAATTTTTGGAAGCAAACTCAGCTTCTTCCTATAAGAAAAGTGTTATTTTTTGGTCACTTTCAAACACCTGCCAATTGGTGACATTGTTTGGTATGGAGGGCCTCACAATCACCTTTAAATGATGTTAATTCTTACTCTGTCTCATCCCCTTTGGGATGTCAAACTGAGCACCAACTGTTGCTAGTCTATCAACATGATTGTTCTCTTCTCTTAGAATGGAAGTGATGTTGAAAACAATGAAGTTATCTATAAGGTCCCACACTCTATGCTTGTAAGACTTGAGTAAGGATTTCTTGGTCAAGCTTTGACCTCTCACTTGGTTCACAATCAGTTCACTATCTCCAAACACCTATAATTCTTTGATTCCTCTCTTCCTTACTCATTCTAAGCCATGAACAAGGGCCTCATACTCTGCTACGTTATAGGTATAAGAGAACTAAAACCTAAAAGTTGATAAGTATTTATCCTTTGAAGGTGAAACTAACATTGCCCCACTGCTAACTCCCAACTTGCTTCTAGATCCATCAAAGAACAACTGCCACAAACCATAGTCTTCTTGGTCTATCTTCATTGATTTTGTCATTAAATCTTATTTCCCATGTAGTAGACTCCAAGACTAGCTTCTTCAATGAACTTGTAAGGATCATGCTCAAAGTTGTCATTTACCCATTCATCTAGGAGTAGGTCAGCAACTCCTATAAGGGAAGATGACGAAAATTGATCCACCTAGAGCTCTTCTTCATCAATGATTGTTTAGTTCACATTTGCCACTTTAGGTGAGTATGGCTCCAGGTGATCCTTGTTGATGGGCTATGAGTCAATCTTCACTTTAGTTCCATACCTTGTCTTGAAAACCATGTAAGACCAGCTGGCTACCAAGTATCGACCTATCTTGGATGTGAAATCCCTTGACAAGCAAAGAGTGAAGTAAGGAAGAACATCTACCACTACCACATCATGGGGAATTGAGATGGTTGGATAGGCATGGAGAGTCAGATTCAAGCCTCTTTCCACTCCCAAGGTCTTAGTTGGTGATCCATCCAATTATAGAACTCCTTTAGTCATTTGCTCATACTTGAGGCCTAGCTTATCAGCTATGCATTTCAGCATAATTGAGGTGCTTGCTCCACTATCAATGATGAAATTATAGATGAATAAATCACCAATAATCAAGGACAAATAGAAGGGAGGGACCTTCTCATATTTTTTTCTTGACCAGCCATGAGAGGAGCCCCATTTACTACCAACATTATCATTTCTTGCTGGGACAGCTTGCTCACCCAGCTCATACAATTCATTTTAGAGTATATCTTTTTACCTTGACAGTGCTAAAGAATCTCATAATGAGATGTTCATGTGCAGCTTCTTCATTTGGTCCACTATATTGATTGAAGTGTTTCCCCCTTTAGAGTTCTCCTTGGGAACATTCATAACCTAAGGAGCTAAAGTTACAATCATTGGCCTAAAATTGGGAAACTTTTGATTTATTTATGGTATTAGGGCTACTTCAGGTACACTTCTTACTTGATTGGGTGAAGGAGATATGTAGGTGCTTGTGTGGCTATTTGAGCTTCATCAATGGCTCTTCTTTTGGACTTGGTGTTGTGTACAACACCAATATTTTGATTACTTGTGTTCTCCACATAGTTAACTGCATAGAACTCTCCTTCCAAGTGATTCATGAGAATGGAATCAAATTGATCCTACCTGCTATCTATCCCAACTTGTGTTGACATCTCAAAATTTAAGAATTGGGTTGCTTGATCACCTTGTGTAGTGATGATTTAATTTGGTAACTCACTGGCATAAAAAACCTATTCTTGGTGACGCTCCATGGATGGATAGTTGGGGTGCTCCTGCACCAAATTATTTTGAGTGGGGATAAGAGCCTTGGAAGATAAAGAGGCATTTCGATTATAGCTTTGATAAGGCTTGACATGTGTAATTTGACCTTGCCCTTGATTATAATTCTAAAAGGGAGGCCTATTTGCTTGCCCAAACTACTGGTAGCCTTAATTTGGCCTATAACTCTAAGCTTGTTATCTTTTGAGGAAACTAACTAATTGGTAACACTCTGCAGTAGGCTCTTAACTTCATGGATGTCATTTGTAGGGGTATCAGCTAGCTTCTCTTGATTAGGTAGAGGAGCTAGAGTGGGAAAAGCAAACTGGACTGAGGGCTATAAATCAAGAAAGAGTGTCATAAGAGGTCTAGGAGCTATCTTTCCTACTTGAACAAGGTAATTTTTAGCAACTATGGCTATCTCATTTGCAGCGGGCAGAGTGTTTCCACCCATGGACTGTATCATGATAGTAATGTCACTATTTAGGGCCTTTAATTAGTAAAGGAAAGCATAGCTTGGGTTTGGCCTCATAAGAATTGAAACCATGTCCCAAGTCTTTTGGAACCTAATGTTAAAATATTGAATAAACTTAGGTGGGGCTCTCTTCATGTTGGTTAATTGTTTAGCTAAAGACAAATGGTCACTTTTTTCCCCAAACCTATTGGTCAATAAGGTCCCTAACTCACTCCATGAGCCAACTGAGTTCATAGGCAAGGTCCCATACTAGTCCAAAACTTTCCCTTTGAAGGACAAGGCTAGCAATCTAATGGCTACAATTTCTTCAGTGATATTATGGATGTTGCAGAGTTCTACTATGTTTCTGATATGCTTGACAGTAGTGATTGGACCCTCTCCACTAAAGGGAGGAACACTTTTGAGAGATATCCTTCGAATTGGGTCATACTACTGAAGGTTGAAGGGACTTTAGCCATTGAAGGCCATAAAATGGAAAGCCCTAAGGGTTGTCATGGCTGTGAAAGGATTCAACAGGGGTCTCCATGAGTAGGTATATTTTATGGTTGGCTTAGGAAAATGAATTGCTACATAAGAGTAGGTATTTTTAAACCTCAGCATTTTTATTGAGTTCAAAGGTATCTCAACAAATACAAAAGGGGCACCCCTAGAAGAAGATCTTGTAGTGACCTTTGGCATGGGATGCCAGGCTAGTCATTAACCAGAGACTTGGTTCCCCAGTGGAGTCGTCAGGTGCTGAATATAGCTCCTTTTGGATTTTTTGACAATATCAAGACTAGCACCAATCTTGAAACCTACAAGACATAGAAATTATCCCATCGAGCATACCAAAAACTATTGACATAGTGGATTGCACCCTCTGGAGGGAGGCTCAACTCTCTTCATCCATGCGGCACAATGGAGACATCCCTCTTGATGTGGGTTGTAAACGTGAGGGATGAATCTCTAGATTAGGGGCTACCTCCCCTTGATGCATCTTGAGGCCTTAGGTGTCAGGGAAACCTAAGAACAATAAACATGCTCTAATCCCACTATGTCAGGATCTTGCTCTACCGATTAGAGCACATATGATTACTTCTTGTATTAGCAACTAAACACAGAATTTAACCAAAAATATAAAGTAACTAGAAATATGAAACAACACAAGAATTGAGAGACAATACACAATTGTATTAATAATCACTCAGAAGAATATACAATAAAGAAGATGCCACTTCTTCTTCCACCTCAAAGGTTCGCCACACCTCAAGACCTTCTTCCCTCTCTCTCTTGGTCACAACAATCAACTCCAATATAGAATTGATGTTCACCTCTCCAACCAGTCAGTAACACGCTGCCAGTTCACCAAGTACACAACTGTACTTCAAGTAGATCACCTACTCTCTGCTGCTACCTATAAATAACTAGATCATACTCACCATGTAGATGTCTTTCTACACCCCTGAAGAACCCTTGTCCTTGCCTCACCAAGTCCTTATGATTCTTCAACCAGTACCCCAGTGGATCTTCTCCAAGAACTTGCACAACCTGTAACTCTCTCTAATCATACACTCTCAGTACCCCTATTTGGTAACTAGGAGGAACTACACTAGCTCTCTCTACAAGCCCAATGGCTTTCTAGCACAAGTTTACAATACAACACATGAGTCCATATATAGATCTCATGCTTATAATAATTAGACTAACCTAATTACAATAATTAGACACGTAACTCAAGACTAAGACTAGCCTTCAACATGCAAACAACCAGTCCAAAAATAGACTCTCTGGGATCAACATGTGAACTGCCTGTTCTCGCACAGGTTACCGACATCGGCTCCTCCATAACCGATATCGATCGACTGGTGACCGACGTCGGTTGCTTCCTCTTTGCTATCTGATCGATGTTGATTGATCAGACCGATGCCAATTTCCCTGCAACTGATTCTGCAACTCCCCACAACTTTGCATCCTCCGTAACTTCTCTTGTTTGCATCCTGGTGAAGCTTTTAGCTCCACAACCTAACAATCTCCCACTTGGAGATAAATAGCTGCACCTGTACTTGTACCTATACACCGTCTAAATTATGCCTTGGCTTGTATTCCTCTTCAAGATCAACCCTGAAGACCAACCACCACACAACCTGTGATGCTACACCTGTCATCAAAGTAAATTGCCACATCCGAACCTACATATCCATGTAGTGAAGAACTTGACCCTACATAACAAGAAACCCTGCTGCTAGTCCCACTGAACTGCCCTCCAGTACTCCTTCCCCAAATTGGCTCCATACTTTCTGACAACCCCCACTGATTGGGAAAACTCAGGTCTACACTAGACCTCATGTGATTTTGAACCCTGTTCCAAGCTAAGCTTGAACTATCCAGCCCTTGGTGTGCTTTCTGATTCTGCATCTTGCATCATGAACCCCGCCAACACCGTCTTCACATCAGCTCCCACTGGAGATCAAATCTCTGTGTCTCTTATGCCAAAGAATTTTGTTGCTCCAAATTCTTCATGACACACCTCTGAACTAACCTTACCCTTAGCTCAACAAATCTCTGTATGTACAAACCTGCTAGCAAATCACCCACATACAGTAACTGGATGATGTCGCAACTCATCATCCACCTGGTAAGACAAAACCACAATAGTTACACTGACATTGACTGAAGCCATGCTTAGTCATCCACCTGTCAATACCTATACCACTGTCCTGCAGCTTCTTCAAGACCATATGCCTTGGCCTTTCATCTCTTGTATCCGTCCACTCTCTTCTTTAACTTGGGAATCCATTCCGTCTCTCAGTGCTTACTTCCAGCTAACAAATCTACCAACAAATACCTGTTTGGTTCTTCTCCAAGGACTCACACTCCTCATCCATGCCAAGCTCCCACTGTATCTGGATTCTACCTGCATTGCCTCTTCCATCTTCCTGGTTCTTGACCATCAATAAGCAATATAAAGAAGGTGAACAATGAATATGAGGTTCACTTACCCTTTCTGACCTCAACATGAGCGTTTGAGACTTGTTGACAGCTTGTTGTCTGCCCACTATCCGTACCAGTGACCGATCTCGGCCATCTCCTAGTCTGTTCTCGACCGATGTCGGCTCCCTGTACTGACCCTGACTGTCAACGTCATTTTCCTGGCTGACGCCGGTGTCCCTTCTACCGATGTCGGTTCTTTTATGACTGACGTCAGTCTTCCTGTTGCCAATGTTGGTTACTGTCTGACCGATGTCGGTACCTGTGTTCGTCTGTGAGTGATAACTTTTTACCCGCGAGCTCTCCATGGATCAAAATCCAAATCAAATCAACCCTGCTCTGCTCAGAATAATTCAGTTCCCTCACCTGATCTCTGTCTGTCATCTCCTCCATGAACACCAAGGCTTTCCAATTTTTTAGCTTGTCAAAGACATCTGACTTCCGCTTCAAAACTTGCATTCTCATTCTACATATGTGACTAAGCCTACGAAGCCACATCTCTGCAACAGAAGGTGAATCAGCAATATAAGTAGATAGATAAAGGATACCTACTTTCTTACCACCATCTAATTTAAGTGTATCCGCTATGAGAGTTATAGTGCATCTCTCATCACCCAAATTTCTTGAAGAAATTAGACTTATCTCCAAGACTGGTACCTGCATGACTTCCTTCAACCACTGTGTGTCATCCGTTTGCAATTTCAGCTTCACTTCCCCTTCGTCAATCATCTGACAAGGCTCTCCAACCCCTAAATAAATCTCTCCAAAGTCTCCAAAGACATACCTATGAAAAGATGCTCTATTTCGGGCTACATGGAAAGAGGCAAAAGAATCTGTAATCAAAGATTCCACTTTATCCAGAACATCTTGTGCAATATTACCTACAACATATGCTTCCACACGTTGATCTTCAGCCAACCAACAATCTCTTTTTACCTGCTCCTTTCCATCAATCAGACCATTCGTGCTATTCAATTTCTCCATTTGTAGCTTGCTTTCTTCTGCCGTTGCTATACTCCCACTCAATTTGAAACACCTGTGAGTGACCTGTAATCAAAAACACTACTAGATCTGAAACCACCTGTTAGTCAACCCAACCAAAAGCTCTGATACCACTTGTTGGTATCAGCTCTTGAACCTACAACCAAGGCTCTGATACCACTTGTCAGGGAAACCTAAGAACAATAAGCATGCTCTGATCCCACTATGTCAGGATCTTGCTCTACCAATTAGAGCACATATGATTACTTCTTGTATTAGCAACTAAACACGGAATTTAACCAGAAATATAAAATAACTAGAAATATGAAACAACACAGGAATTGAGAGACAATACACAATTGTATTAATAATCACTCAGAAGAATATACAATAAAGAAGATGCCACTTCTTCTTCCACCTCAAAGGTTCGCCACACCTCAAGACCTTCTTCCCTCTCTCTCTTGGTCACAATAATCAACTCCAATACAGAATTGATGTTCACCTCTCCAACCAGTCAGTAACACGCTGCCAGTTCACCAAGTACACAACTGTACTTCAAGTAGATCACCTGCTCTCTGTTGCTACCTGCAAATAACTAGATCATACTCACCATGTAGATGTCTTTCTACACCCCTGAAGAACCCTTGTCCTTGCCTCACCAAGTACTTATGATTCTTCAACCAGTACCCCAGTGGATCTTCTCCAAGAACTTGCACAACCTGCAACTCTCTTTAATCATACACTCTCAGTACCCCTATTTGGTAACTAGGAGGAACTACACTAGCTCTCTCTAGAAGCCCAATGGCTTTCTAGCACAAGTTTACAATACAGCCCATGAGTCCATATATAGATCTAATGCTTACAATAATTAGACTAACCTAATTACAATAATTAGACACGCAACTCAAGACTAAGACTAGCCTTCAACATGCAAACAACCAGTCCAAAAATAGTCTCTCCGAGATCAACATGCGAATTGCCTATTCTCGCACAGGCTACCGACGTCGGCTCCTCCATGATCGATATCGGCCGACTGGTGACCGACGCCGATTGCTTCCTCTTTGCTATCTGACCGACGTCGGTTGATCAAACCGACACCGGTTTCCCTGCAACTGATTTTGCAACTCCTCGCAACTCTGCATCCTCCGTAACTTCTCTTGTTTGCATCTTGGTGAAGCTTTTATCTCCACAACCTAACATTGGGTTTCCTACTGCTAACAATGGGGGTAGATGAAAAGGGAGAGAAATACTAAAATAATAACCTAAACTAAAGTGATGATGCACTAAAATGGTTGGTCTACTCAGCTTTGACATACACTTTACACTAGAGACAAGCAAGCATACACTTCATTAAAATGAGAACCTTTCCTGCATCAATGTTTCAACAGGGGTTCTAATAGAGATACAGGGAGGAAGAACTACCATAGGTGTTCTAAGACACACTATGGATAGCCTATTCACATGTGCCTATACTCTGAGATGGACACTTTTTGTTGACCTCCAAGAGAAGAACATACAATACACTAGATATGCTAGAATAAACTTATGAAATCATGAAAATAAAATGACTTAACACAAGATAAAACCATCGACATATGCAAAAGTGCAAGCTCAAATGGAGGTAAAAATGCTTCTTTTGATTGAAGGTAAATTCCTTCAGGGCTTCACCATACAATCTGAGATATATTTTCTCAAATGAAAAGATAAAAATATATAGACCAAGATGCTGACAGAACAAGGAAAGGAGACCCATGCTGAAATCAAACACTTCTGAGATAAGAGACTATGTTGCTATCGTATTCTTCAAATTGCATATGAGAGAGCCATGTTATAGATGTCTAAGTCATTGCCTTTGTTGTCTTGGGCCTAAAAAAACACGGGATATTCCTAGAAACTGATAAAGCCATCCCAAAGTTGTTGTGGCTGGACCATGCTCTCTTTAATGATGGGCACAATTGGTTGTGCATTAATGACTTGACATGAAAACATGGGTTGTGGCTCTCTATAGTTTAAAAACCAATCTATTTATTGGTTTTCAGAAGATATATTCTTCCTAAATGTATTAACTCCTTCTGTTGAGTTTTCTATGCCACTTGTCTTGGTTTGAGTGGTCATTGATTCCATCCTTTGTCTTTGTCAATAGCTAGAACTGTTCTTTATTTTATCTTTTTTGCTTTGTCTTTACCCATGTTTTGTCTCTTTCCTTTGACTTCTCCTTTGCCTTGGCCTTTTCTTTGATTTCTCTTTATGGGTCTATTTTGTGGGTGGTATTTTCTTCAACATATCCTTTAGACAAAATGTCTGAAGGAATTCCTTCAGACATTTTTTCTGAAAGAATTCTCCTTGGCTTTGTTCTTTTGTGTTGTCAGCCTTCAAGATTTTGGTGACCATCAAATTTCTTCAGACAAAATGTTCAAAGAAATTTGACCTTGGCTCACCTTCTTCATTTTTTCTTCAAATAAAATATCCAAAGGAAAACTGTTGTGGTGTGGAGCTAAAAGCTTCAACTGTTTGCAGACACTAGAAGGAAGGATGCTGAAGAACCAGAGCCACCGGCGTTGACAGTATGACCGACGTCGGTCAAGTGCAGTGGAGAAGGAGACCGGCGATGGCAGGAAGTCGGCCGACGTCGGTAGCACCAGACCAACAGGACCAGCGTCGGTCGCCTGTGTATTTTCAGAACTGCTATTGACGAACAGTCAGTTAATTGAACCGCGTCGGTCGCCTGTGTATTTTTGGAACTGCTGTTGATGAACAGTCAGTTAGTTGAACCAAGTGTTTGCATGCTAAGGGGCTAATTTAAGTCGCGAGCTGTGTCTCTAATTTTAGTTGTTAGACTTCTATTTATGTAAGCATGGGATCTTATTTATAGACCCATAAGGCATGTATTGCAAAATAATCCTAAGGCAAGTAAAGGCATTGAAGCTAGCAAGGTCAAGGAGATCTACAGGTGTAAGGTCAAGGAGATCAGTTGAAGCATTCAAAGAGGAATAGCAACTCAGGCTTTAGAGTTGTTGTGTTGAGCAAGAGAGAGAGGGAAGAAGGTCTTGAGGTGTGGCAAGCCTTTGAGGTGGAGGAAGAAGTGGCATCTTCCTTATTGTATTTTATTCTAGTAGTACTTAATACAAAAGTGTGTATTGTCTCTCAAATTCTTTGCTGTCTCAAGTTTCTAGCTACTTTATCATTCTGGTATAATTTCGTGTTTAATTGCATATAAGAAAGTAATCAATTTTGCTCTAATTGGTAGAGCTACAGATCCCCTGACAAGTGGTATCAAAGCTACGATTTGCAAGAAGCAGGGTATTGTTTTTGATTACAGGTCATTCACAGGGTTTTCTGATTGAGTGGGAGTTCAGCAATGGCAGGAGAAAGTAAGCTACGAATGGAGAAGTTTAACGGCAAGAATTATCAACACTGGAGGATGCAGATTGAGGACTATCTGTATCAGAAGGATCTATACTTACCGTTGGGTGGGGTTGCATGCAAGCCCACAGATATGAAGGATGAAGAATGGAATGTTCTTGATCGGAAGGCTCTCGGTTCCATAAGGTTGAGCCTTGCATCGTCTGTGATTTCCAGCTTATCACAGTGCAAGACAATAGAAGAGTTGATAAAGTCATTGGCGAATTTATATGAAAAGCCCTCGGCTTCTAACAAGGTATACGTTATGAAGCAGCTATTTACTTTACAAATGCAGGAAGGTGGATCGGTACATACTCATCTCAGTGATTTCCATGGTTTGGTAAACCAGCTAGCTTCAGTCAATATTGTTTTTGATGATGAGGTAAAGGCTCTCTTGATTTTATGTTCTTTGCCTGAAAGTTGGGATGGTATGGTTATGGCAGTAAGTAATTCTGCATCTGCTTCTAAAATCTTAAAATTTGATGATGTTGTGAGTGTGATCTTGAATGAAGAAATATGCAGGAGAAGCACAGGTGAATCATCAGGGAATGCTCTAAGTGCAGAAAGCAGGGAAAGGCAAAGGGAGAAGGTTGAGCAAGGGAAATCAAGGTCGGGAAGGAGATCCGAGTCCAAAGGTATTACCTGCTGGTTTTGTGGAAAGAAAGGACATACAAAGAAGGAGTGTTGGTTGAGAGATAAAGAGAATCAACATGCAGGTATGGGAGAAGCAAAGGATGTAAATATTGTGATGCAGGATGCTTTCATACTTTCTTTAGATAGTCAGGTAGGATCATGGATTTTAGATTCTGGTTCATCTTTTCATGCATCCCCAAACAAAGATTTGTTCTACGAGTATGAACAGGGAGACTTTGGAGTTCTTTATTTAGGGGATGGTACGCCTTGTCAGATAGTTAGCAAAGGGAAAGTGTAGCTAAGATTGCAGATTGACAACACGTGGGTGTTGAAAGAGGTCATGCATGTTCCGATTCTGAAGCAGAGTCTGATTTTTGTAGGAAGGTTGGGAGATGAGGGATGCACAATAACCCTCACAGTAGATTCTTGGAAGGTTACCAAGGGAGCACTTGTTCTAGCAAGAGGTAAGAAAGTAGATACTCTTTATCTGTCTACTTGTATTACTAATTCCACTTCTGGTGTAGATTCAAAGATGTGGCCTAATAGGCTTGGTCACAAGAACAGGAAGGGAATGGAAGTTCTTGATTCAAAAGGTATGCGTTCAAATTTGGAAAGCATAGATACAGTTCATTGTAGAAAGAGGAAATTTGATGCTTTTGACATGAACAAAGAAGCCTTGGTGTTTATGGAGGAGATGAAGGATAGAGATCAGTCACAGGGGCTAAATAAGTCTGAGCAGGGCAGCATGGACAGAGGTTTGATCCAAGAAGAGCTCGCAGATGAAAATTTTATCACTTACAGGAACACACAGACACCGATGTCGGTAGCTTGGCACCAACGTCAGTCATCCAAATACCGACATCGGTCATGTGCAGACCAGCAGGGTCGGTAGGTCAGACAGGAGAAGTCTGACGTCGATCATAAGGATCAACATCAGTAGGAAGGACACCGGTGTTGGCCAGGGAAATGACGTCGGTAGTCAGGATCAGTGCAGGGAACCGACATCGGTCGGAAGCAGACTGGGAGATGGCCTAGATCGGTCACTGGAACGGATGTTGGGTGAATTACTAAGTCTCAAACACCCATGTAGAGGTCAGAAAAGGTATGTGAACCTCATATTCATTGTTCACCTTCTTTATATTTCTTACTGATAGTTACGAACTAGGAAGATGGAAGAAGCAATGCAGGTAGAATCCAGAAACAGTGGGAACTTGGCATGGATGAGGAGTGTGAGTCCTTGGAGAACCAAACAGGTATTTGTTGGTAGTGTTGTCAGCTGGAAGGAAGCACTGGATAGAGGGATGGATTCCCATTTTAGAGAAGAGAGTGGATGGATACATGATACAGAAGGCTATGGTATATGGTCTTGATTATGCTACAGAACAATGGAGGTTTGACCATTGTATTTTATCTTTACCAGGTTGGATAATATTAGCTACATTATCCTGTTACTGTACTGTGTTACTTGTTGCAGGGTTTCATATACAGGGAGTTTTCTGAGCTAAGGGTAGAGTTAGTTCAGAAGTATGTCATGGAGAATTTGGGAGCAGCAAAATTCTTGTGGCATAAGATACAGGGATTGCATCACAGGTTTGTGTGGTGGTTGGTCTTCAAGAGTGACATTGAAGAGGGATATAGAGCCTAAGGAACAAAATAGATGGTGTACAGGTACAGGTACAAGTTGCAGCTGTTTATCTCCAAGTGGGAGATTGTTGTGGTGTGGAGCTAAAAGCTTCAACTGTTTACAGACACTAGAAGGAAGGATGCTGAAGAACCAGAGCCACCGGCATCGACAGTATGACCGACGTCGGTCAAGTGCAGTGAGAAGGAGACCGGTGACGGCAGGAAGTCGGCCGACGTCGGTAGCACCAGACCAACAGGGACCGGCATCGGTCGCCTGTGTATTTTCAGAACTGCTGTTGACGAACAGTCAGTTAGTTGAACCAAGTGTTTGCATGCTAAGGGGCTAATTTAAGTTGCGAGCTGTGTGTCTAATTTTAGTTGTTGGACTTATATTTTTGTAAACATGGGATCTTATTTATAGACCCATAAGGCATGTATTGCAAAATAATCCTAAGGCAAGTAAAGGCATTGAAGCTAGCAAGGTCAAGGAGATCTACAGGTGTAGGGTCAAGGAGATCAGCTAAAGCATTCAAGGAGGAATAGCAACTCAGGCTTTAGAGTTGTTGTGTTGAGCAAGAGAGAGAGGGAAGAAGGTCTTGAGGTGTGGCAAGCCTTTGAGGTGGAGGAAGAAGTGGCATCTTCCTTATTGTATTTTCTTTTAGTAGTACTTAATACAAGAGTGTGTATTGTCTCTCAAATTCTTTGCTGTCTCAAGTTTCTAGCTACTTTATCATTCTGGTATAATTCAGTGTTTAATTGCATATAAGAAAGTAATCAATTGTGCTCTAATTGGTAGAGCTACAGATCCCATGACAAAAACTCCTGCTTGTCACTTTTCCTGAAGGGCAAGTGCCCTTCGGGCTTCTTATCTTTGACCATTTGCTTCAACTGACTTCCCTCTATAAGGGCATTTCAAGCCTCTAGTTTCCCTTTATAACTTTTGTATTGGTCCTCATGCCGATGAAAATCCCTCCACAAGGTCCATTCTACCTTCAAACATACCCTTCAAAAAATTTATAAAGGTTTGTTTCATCTTTGAAGTGCCCCCCACAAGGGCACATACCCTTTGGGGAAATTACAAATGACCCTACAGAATGCCCAGGTGCCCTCCATGGAAAAACACTTGTCTTAAGAAGCATCTAAGACCAATTCAGGCTCTTTCAAAGGACTTACTCAAAAATCTTTAATTAAAGATGTCTAAAAAAACTTAATTGCTTCTTCCTTACCCTTTCAGGTTTGTGAATGACTCCAACTCATGAAAGATCATAATTCAAGTAATCCCACAAACATAAATTGAATTGCTCTTACCCTTATTAGGTTTTTGAACTACTTTTACTCATGAAAATTGGAAAAGTAAATTACTTTACAAAACCTGAATTACACTGGAACTGGCCATAGGCCCTTTTAGGTTTGTCAAGTGCTCCTACTTATTACTTGTAAAGTTTACAAGTAATATTGTTCTGAGAACCTGATTTGCTATGTGATTGTTGGAAAAGACCAATGCTTGATGAGCCAATGCCTGCACCTGCACAAAAGCAATTTTTCCTTGAGTTTTAAAGGGTTAAGCCCTGATTTCATGGCAAAAGGTCATGAAGAACAAGGTTTCAAATCAAACAAGGGGGTGTTCCCATTTTGGCAAGCAAGATTCATGAAATGGTCAATAACCACATCATGAACATTTTCATATTGATACCCACAAAATTTTATGGACTTTATTAAACCAATCTACTACAATAATTGGTTCATTTTTGGTATGATTGAGGTGAACAAATCACTCAGTCTTGACAAGTTTTCAATTTAGACTTGATGGTATCAGCTAGCCTCACTAGGTTATAAGTATCAATGGGTTTCACGATTAAACTAATCTTAATTGTTAGGCAAAAACTCAATTTTTGCTCCAAATTTGGGGGCATGGGCCTTCAAGTATCTCTCCCACTCTCTCTATATATCTCCTTCGATATATACACTTTCAATATTTATCTATATTTTTCCTAATGTCAATTTCAGAGCCTTATAATGATGCATATTTTTCAAATCAACTTGCCAATAAGCAAGGTGGTTACATTGACACACAAATGTACTCCTAAACTTTGTTCTTTCAATTTCAATCAATTTTAAGTAATTTCAACCCAGATTATATGCATTGATTATATATTGTAACATGCTCTTGGTTGCAGGTTAATTACCAACAAAGCACTCAAATGGGGCTCATGCAAAGATAAGGTGTTTTATACACACCCAGGTATGCATTCACTTCCTTTAAACTAGTAAATTTTTTTACTAGATTAAAGGGGGGAAATATAGATGATATTCATGGATTATATATCACCTAGGTCTTTTACACTTGGCAAACTCAGACCTTGGCTATTCCTCCCAATTCTAGACTTTTCCCTCTTTTGCAAGTCTCAAATCTGCTCTATATTATGCCCCTTGGCCTATATCTCTTAGTTTGACAAGTCTTATGTTCATGACCCAGGTCTTCTATCTTCCCCATAATACTTAAAATGTACTTATCTTCTATATTTGCAAGTTTTGAACATGTACTTGTTTTCCTACTCCCTAGACATTAACATCTGAAATATACACTAGCATCAATGTTGGTGTCTTAACTTGATGCAAGTGGTTAGTTCCCTTAATTCATACAATACAAATGAAACATTCCATAATGGTTGGCCTAAATGATTTAATGTGAGTTATTACTCTAAAGGGATTGATAAAAATATAAGATCGACCCTCATTCATTCCTCACCTAGCAACACCTAATAAAATACCAAAGAGACCAAGGCAACTTATCAAAAGCACTCTATCAAACATTCAATTGAATAAAGCTTCCCTATTTCCATACCAATAATAAGTACAACACATATACGGGTTTGAAGTACTAAAGGAGCAACCTAAGAGCCTAATTTTCTAAGTTACAAGTTAGGTCACTATTATACTTGCTTTGCACACATTGTATGATTCACAAATAAGCCAACATGTAAGGGAGAACTACATGAGTTTGAGGCCCTCTTTTGGAGTATTGGATAGGTAGGTAGTAACCTTTAATAAATGGGTTTTTATTCTTATATTGGCATTATGTGCCCATTAATCCATTTTTTCCCAAGGTCACTATGATGATGAATAACTAGGGTTTTGCAAATTCACGAGCAAAAATTGATGACCCAAATTTGAATTAACCATAAAAAAGGTAAAGTCAAACCCAAAAGTATCTAGGTGGTTTCATCTCTTTCCAATAGGTATTTTGTATAGGACACTTGCATCAAAGCTAAACAGTAGCTTCGACACAACCATCCTAGGCTAACGTTAGTATCTAGAGCACGAAGCATCAAATCTAGAATTTGATGACTATTTTAACACTATCTCCTATCATGTTTCCTACCTGTTCCATATCCAACACTATATTAGCATTAAAACCAGCTAAGTATATTACTTATTTGTCATTTCCATGCATAACTTATTTATACTTTTTTATTTTTAGCCTATACCCATCATAATAAATTTAGTGTGTGTATTTCTAAGTTTAGCATCCATTGGACTATTGTAGATATTATTATCACCGTTGTGCATTATCATTTCTATATTATTAACCCTTAGACTCATAAAGAATAGGATAACCCCCTTATCCAAATTTAGGGTTAAATATCAATACTATTCATGCTCTAGTCATCTAATGTTGAGAGTAATGTCCTTGATGAAATATAAAAACTCAATGTTGCCAAATTTTTCATGTGAAAAATGTAAGGTCTACTATACTGTACCATTGGGTTTGAATAGATTTTTTTAAATAATTCATTTGCCTCATGAAGGATCCAAACACACTCAAGGATATCAATAGTGTAGACATAATGTTCCATTCTTAGCATGATACCATGATTGGTAACCATATAATGAAAGTAACGTAGACCTTCATCTACAAAGCATACATGACTTGCCCATGTTGTGCATATGTAGAAATCATTGTATTACATAATATCATGTAATAGTTATGATTTTTATCACTATTTCTAGCCTTGATATGGGTGCAAATGTCTCATCACATCCAATTCTTTATTTCTATCCTTTCACTACTAATCTTGCTTTATGTCTCTCTATCTTTTCTTTGGGAGTGGTTTTGGTTTTATAAACCCATTTCACTCCAATGACCTCTTTTTTTGATCAAAGGTCTACTAACTCCCATGCTTTATTTTTCTCAATGATGTGCATTTATTCATCTATTTCTTAACACTGATTGTTTTCCTTGGTTGCTTCCTCAAATTATATAGGATTAAATGATAAAAAAAGGGCACGATTTATTTTTTTCTCTTCATTTTCTTCATACCTTAACTATTGATAGACTTATTACAAGCTTCTTATCCCTGGTAAGTGTTGACTTGAGTTGGAAGAGGATGAGGTTGACTCATGAGCTATTCCTTGACCTTCTTATTGGTTGTTTCCACTAGATTAATCATCACTTTTTGAAATAGGGATCCAACTTGGTGTCTCAGTGGATATACCCCTTGTTGTTTTAGTTTCAATAAAGGGTCCACTAGCCCTTGTTTGCACTTGTTGTTATTCTTGTCTCTCTTCCCATGTTGTATTTTCAATGAACTAAACATCTTAGATGATTATAAGGTCCTTGGTGATGGGATTGTATATCTTATAAGCCTTTTATTTCTCATTATAGATAATGAAAATACACTTCTCTCTTTTATCATCTCATTTTGATCTTCTTTGCTTGGGCACATGTGCATATGCCACACATCCAAACCCTCTAAGGTATTCAACACTTGGTTTTTAATTTTTTCATGTTTCTTGATGGATCATATCCCTAACACTCTTAGTTGGATAAATATTTAGGATATATATAGTTGTTTCTATAGCCTCAGCCCAAAACTTATCGGATCATCCTTTAGCCTTAAGCTTACTCCTTGTCATCTCTTGGATGGTTCAGTCCTTCCTATTCGACACACAATTTTGATATGATGTTGATGTAGGGGCATAAAGCACATTAAACAAATTTGATCATGTATAGTTTTTTTTGCTCTCTTATCATGTCTTAGAAGGCATTGAAGTCATTAGGATAGTCTTGCAAGTGTGTTTTGTAAGCCCTTTGGCTTTTCCTACCAAAATGGGCGTTTAAATATTTGAATTTGTGTTAGTGTGGTAGGAGTATTTAGTCAGTTGTTTTAGTCATTTTAGGTCTCTAGGAAACATTTTAAAGTGTTATCTTTGTGTCAAAATTGAATCAAGGACCTTTTCGGCATTATCCCACCAAAAGCTTGATTTGAATTTTCAAATTTCAATGTAAAAGCTTAAGAAATCTCCACTTTGTTTCATGAGGTCTCAAATTTTTAGTTTCTTGTTTATGTTGTAGTAGGTGGTTAAAGGTGTTTCAAGACCCACATGACTCACATGATGAGTCATCTTGTTAAGTGGGCTTGAATTTGGGTAGTTTGCAACGTACAAAGTATAGTTACCAACTTAGTTGTGGATTTTGGAGTCTTTGAATAGATGTATGTTGTGTGTAGTAAGTCATTCAACATATAAAATAATGAAGGGGTTAGAGTAAAATAAATCATATAAAATAAAACCAAGAAGAATGAATATATAGTTTGTTTTTTGAAGAGAAAACTGTTAACAGTCCTTGTATTTCATATAAGCAATAATATTGACTGAGTTAATGAAGTATGGATAGAGTATTTGAATGAAGAGATGTTTTTTTGTATTGGTAAGTGTCAATATGTTTTTTTATGGTGGTTATAAGTATTTGTTGAATGAATTCAAACTATGTTGTAGGTATAAGTTATAAACTTTATCCTCTCTGTGTATTGAATTTTGAAGGTGTGTATTTTGAAAGTGAAAGATTTGAAGATAACAAACTTTGATGATCCTTGTGTTTATTGGAAAGTAGACATTGGTTTCCACGTGATAATTCAAGTGTTTATGTTATTTGTTTCAAAATTCTTTTAAGAAGGTTCAAGGATAGAGTCCCTACCCTATATCAATTCCAAATAAAAATTGGTGAGGTGTGTTAATAAAACCCTTTAAGGTTTTTTTTGTGTTTAAAGTGATTTATAGATATAGATTGTGTAAACAATTTCTAGGCCTGTGGAAATAGAGTATCCTAACTCAGTCTTGCAAAAAATGGTGTAAATTGTCAAACAGTGACCTCTATGAAGGAAGTCTTTAAATGAAAAAGGTGCATAGAGTTAACCTAGACATAGACTCATTAATAAAATTGTATGAAACTGTCCATGGAGTTGAAACCCTAAATTGTTCCATTTCAATTATGCATAAACCAATAGGAAGAAATTATTTTGCACAATCAAGCAAACTTTTTGATAGAAAACATGAATAGAGGCAAGGGAACGAGGATTGTTTGATTGGAAATGGTGTAGTGTGAGAATACAGACCTTGTATATGATTTATAGTCTCAAAAAGGTAATTAAAATGCCTATAAACAATTTATAACCCTTCTCAAGTTTCTTTGTATACAGATAACCCTACACTAGGGTTTCCTAACAAAAATTCAAATTGTGAGAGAAACCATTGATGAAATCTTTCCAAATTAGGTAATTGATTAGATGTTAATGTTTCTTAAGAAATTTTTAGGTTTTTAAATTGAATCTATATATCTCCATACTATTTTGGGGTACTTTGTATATACAGGGTTGAAAAATAACTAAAAGGCCTTAACCGTGCTCAAAAAGGTATTATAAATGTGGTTTAACGAAGGAACTAGGTCATGAAACTTTGAGGAATTGTATAGAAGGATATAGGTTATTCTAGAATGGTTTTATTTTTCAAAATTATAGTGGTATCACTCTATACAAAACCAAAAACCCAAGAAAAGGGCTAATAGAAAGAGCTTATGACATGGTTAGGAAATAGTAAGAAGCAAGATATGTATCAAGTGTTTGTTTATGAGATTTAAATATTGTAAGAGAGGACTAAAAAAAAAATTTAAACCTAAATTTAGTTTTTTCCAATGTTGTAACATAGTATGGAGACTAGTGTGGATATACCATGAAAGGAATAATGAGTAGATGCATAGAATGAAGTGTAGAGATGAAGTGTGGGCTGAGTGTTTTATGTGCAGGGTTTAAAGGTATAACCCAACAAAATTTAAAGGTAGTGATATTAAACCTCTAAGAAAATTAATAAATCAAAGTCAAATAAGAAATTTTTTTGGCAGAGGTAAGGTAAAAGGTGAAGTTATATGAATTTATTATGTTCATTCATCGATGACCAATTGTATGAAGCCATTTGCATCAAATATATACCTAGATATAAATTGATTCTTGATCAAATTATAATTGAAAAAATACATAAACTCATTTGATATGTATTCTCCCCCTCTATTCATCCTTAATATAATTATGTAATGACCATTTTGCTTCTCAATTATGACCTTAAATTATGTAAAGCTTTCAAATGCCTCTAATTTATTCTTTAAAAAATACACACATGACTTCTAGATGAATTCGTCTATGAATGTCATGAAATACACTTTCTTGGATAAAGAGGGAGTCTTCATTGGACCACATACATATGAATGTATTATCTCAAGAGGAGTTCTTTCTCTCCAAGACTCACCCACAGGAATGCACTCTTATGTTGCTTTCCTAATATGCATCCTCTGCATAATTTGTTTGGTTATTATATGAAGGGTATCCCTCTCACCATTATATCCTTGTGAAGAAGGATCACCCCACAAAAACTCAAATGCCCATACCTTAGGTGCCAAAGAGTAAACTCATCTATTACCATGTTTTTTATTATTGCTACAATATCCTTTACATCCTTAGAGGGAACATCTTATTGGTTGTCATTTTGACTAATACAATCTTCCTATTATTACCACTCCTATTATAGATTATACTCTCTCCATTTTTTAATCTCACCTTATACCCCTTTTGGATAAGCTTTCCAATGCTAATTAGGTTATGCTTCAACCCAAGCACATAGTATACATCTTGAATTTGTCTTTTGTGACCATTCTTGGTGTGGATAGAAATGTTTCCTTTGCCTATGACTAGAATCTTCTCATTATTTTCCATATTTACCTCTGATTTGATTGACTCATCAATGTGATTGAACATGTCTTTATTCCCACTCATGTGGTTGCTACAACCACTATCCAAATACCATATCTCTGTATTACTTTGTTTAACTATATTGCATGTTATAAACTAGTTCCCCCTTTCTCATTCCTATTAATATCAACCTCTATGTTAGATAAATTTGATTTTTGCCTATTCAAATCATATTCTTTCTTTATACACTCTAACACTATCATAGTGTACATACTTATTGCAATAATATCATTGTACATTAGACCTATCATACCTTTATGTAGAACCGCCTCTATAAGTGTTAATACTCCTTTCTCTTCCTCTTACATGTGACTCTTTATGGTTATGCCTTACACCTTCTTGATTAATACAATTTCTTCATCTTCCTCTATTGGTTATCCTCTCCCTTTTCCTCTCACATCGGCATTAGAATTGAAGGCTTGTTCATGGGAAGAGGTGGCTGACCTATTTAAACTTTATTCATGGGTTGGCAAAGAACCCATTAGCTCATATATTTTCATTTATCTCAAGTCCTTAGACTCCTCAATAACAACCACTATAGGGTTAAAAATGATTGGAAGGCTTCTCAACACCTTCCTAATCATTATATGATCTTTAAGAGTATCTCCATTTATCTTGATATGACTGACTATGCTCATTGTCCTTCTAAAAAAGTCATTGATTGATTCATTCTCTCTCATATGTAGGGTCTTGAAATCCATTCTCAACAGCTACAACTTGAAAAGCTTCACCTTGTCACTACTTTGATAAGCATTTATTAGAATGTCCCAATATTTCTTGGAATGGATAGTTGTTATTATCCTTGGAAAGACTAAATCAACTAGAGCCATATGAATATAGCTTAGGGCCTTGCCGTCCTTCTTTCTATTCTCATTCAATAAATTTATTTGTGCTTGGGTGAGATCATTGAATATTCCTAGGTCTGAAACTTATATATAACCAACTTCTACAAGCTCCTATAGATCTTGTGATGAAAAAAGCATCTTCATATTAATACACCAAACAACATAATTATTGCCATTAAAATTAGGAGGTTGTTGCCATGAACTACTGTAGGATACCATATCTAATAGACCCTAAATACCTAAGGGATCTAAAATCAGCTTTGATACCAGTTGTTGGAAGTTGTTAGCAACTACAACTCATATAAGCAAAATTTAATTATAGAAAAACACTTGCAGAACAATAGGGTTAACAATTCCAAAAAATCACAAAACCATGGGAGGTAGAGATGTACAACAAAACCACGCTCAAATGTATATATTAATTTGATTCTAAAGATATTACAAAACTATTTTTAATTTTTAATCAATCATACCTATAGTTGTTACAATTCCACTCACTTACAAAACTTCAAATTCTATATTTGCTTCTATTATGCTTGTTATTTACTATTGTTTTGTCTCTCTTTACAAATATTACGTAGTTTGATTATTGTCACACAAACAATACTCTAATATCTGGCTTTGTCTCTCCCTCTTATGTCTATTGCCCCTATTTTCTCCTTTGTTTTCATTTGTTTACAACTCAAGAAACATTTTAAAACCATTCTATAGTTTGTTGCTTTGTTCATGTTTTTGTCTTTTTGTACTTATTACAACTTACTACCCAACCAATCAGGTTAGAGGAAAAAACCCATAAATTTATTTTGTTCTTATTTGCTTGTCATCAATTGTTGTCTAGTCCAATCAGAACTTAACCAAACTGATTTAAAAAATCATTTTTTTCAAATTAATGCATTTGGAAGTATATGGTTTCTTGTTGTAGAGTGTCTTTAGAGCTATGAGTCATTAATATCCAAGGTGAGGTCAAGATTATCAAATTCAACACTCCCCCTTAATCTTGACCTTATTTTCATTCTCTACTACACTCTTTTCAACCCCTAAATCATCTTTATAACTTTTTCTCATTTGCCTATTTGTTTAGGTGTTCATTATGAACAAGTCTAGAGCTAGACTATTAGACTCTAGAGCCAACTTGTTAGACTCCAAAGATCCATTGATGGACTTCATAGCTTCTTTATTGGACTTTGAAGCTTCATTTTCAAACTCTGGAGCTTTTTGTTAGACTCTAGAGCCAACATAAAAACTTTTAGAGCCAATGTTACTACATCTATGACTCGTAACCTCTCTCTTAAATGCAAAAAACTATATTTTGACAAAGGCTTAGTAAAAATATCAGTGAGATGTTGCTTTGACTTGAAAAAATTAATCTTCATCACCCTTTTTTCAACTAATTATCTAATAAAATGACACTTGATTGCAATATGTTTGATTCTACCAAGAAAAATGAGATTATTTGACAATGCAATGGAGGATATATTGTCACAAAAAATTGTTGACACTCCTTGATATTTCACATGCAAATTTTAAAGGATTTTCCTAAGCCATATGGTATAACATGCTACTTCATTTGTTGTTATGTATTTTGCTTTAGCTATTGAAAGTGAAACTATGGGTTGTTTCTTTGAAGCCAAGAAATGGCTCCTGACCCAAGATGAAATACATATCTTGATGTGATTTTTTTATCATCAAGACTACCAACCCAAACACTATCCATGTAGCCTACAAACTAAAATTCATTTGTTATTGTATACAAAACTCTATGGCTTCTCGTGTCATTCGCATTCCTCAAGATCCTATAGCCTACTTGCCAATGTGTTTCTTTTGGTGTCTCCATGAATCTAGATATGAGTATGACTACATACATGATGTTTGGTCTAGTTTCAATCAAATACATCAAGCTTCCCACTAAACTCTTATATCATGTGGGATCCATATTACTACTATAATATTTGTTATATAATTTCAAGAATGTTTTAGCTAGGGTAGATACTGGTTTGTTGTCCAACATCCTAAATCTATCTAAAATCTCCTTTACATACTTGGCTTGGAATATAAATATGTCTTCATTCATTTTATTTAGTTATATGCCAAGAAAACACTTCAACAAACCTAAATCAATTGTCTCAAACTCCTTCATGGCTGATTTGAACATTTCTATGGACAGATTTACATTTTTGATAAAAATTAGATCATCCACATACAATCAAAATATCTTTTCTGCTTGACTTGATGTAGAGTATGGGCTCACTACTACTTTTGCTAAAGCATTGCTTAAAAAATAATAATATATTTAGTTGTACCATGCCCTTGGTGCTTGTTTGAGCCCATATAAAACTTTTTTCAGTCTATATACCTTGTTCTCATCTCTAAGAATATCATATCTAGGTGGTTGTCCCACATAAACCTCTTATTCTATCACTCCATTTATTGTATAGAAAGATAGATGGTATTGTGGAATGGTTTTAGTTTTCAAAAGTACAGTGATATCACTCCATACAAAACAAAAAACCCAAGAAAAGGGCTACTAGAAAGATCATGTGACACAGTTAGGAGACAGTAAGAAGTAAGATATGTATCAAGTGTTTGTTCATGAGATTTTAAGATTGTAAGGGAGGACAAATAGATCTTTTTAAACATAAATTTAGTTTTGTACAATGTTGTTACATAGTATGGAGACTAGTATGGATATACCATGAAAGGAAGAGTGAATAGATGTATAGAAAGAAGTGTAGAGATGAAGTGTGGGATAAGTGTTTTGTGTGCAAGGCTTAAAGGCAAACCCTAATAGAATTCAAAGGTAGTGATAATTAACCTATAAGAAAATTGACAAAGCAAAGTCAGACAAGAATTATTTTTTGTAGAGGTAAGGTAAAAGGTGAAGTTATATGAATTTCTTGTTTTCATTCATTGATGACCAATAGTATGAAGCCTTCTGCATCAGATGTATACCTATCTATAAATTGCTTCTTGATGCCATTATACTTAGAAAAATACATAAACTCATTTGATATGTATTCTCACCATCTATTCATCCTTAAAATATTTATGTGATGACCATTCTACTTCTCAACTATGACCTTGAATTAATTAAAGATTTCAAATGCCTTTGATTTGTTCTTCAAAAAATACACCCATGTCTTCCAACTAACTTCATATATGAATGTCATGAAATACACATTCTTGGATAAAGAGGGAGTCTTCATTGGACCACAAAAATATGAATGTTTTAGCTCAAGAGGAGCTATTTCTCTCCAATACTTACCCATAGGATATGCACTCCTATGTTTCTTTCCTAATATACATCCTTTGCATAATTTATCTGGTTAATCTAGGAAGGGTAGCTCTCTCCTGGAGAAGGTTCACCCCATTGAAACTCAAATGCCCATACCTTAGGTGCCAAAGAGTAAACTCATTTATTACCTCCAGTTTGATTATTGCTGCAAGATCATTTACATCCTTAGAGAGAACATCCTATTGGTTATCTTTTTGAATACTACAATCTTTCTATTACTACCACTCCTATTATAGATTATACACTCTCCATGTTTAATTTCTTGCCTTATACCCCTTTTGGACAAGTTGCCCAATGTCAATTAGGTCATGCTTCAACCTAGGTATATAGTATACATCTTGAATTTGTCTTTTGTGTCCATTCTTAGTGTGGATAGAAACATTGCATTTGCCCATGAATGGAACCTTCTCATTATTTCCCATATTTACCTATTATTTGATTGACTCATCAATGTGGTTGAACATGTCTTTGTTTCCACTCATGTGGTTACTACAACCACTATCCAAATACCATATCTCTGTATTACTTTGCTCAACTATATTGCATATTATAAACAAGTTCCCCCTTTCTCATTCCTATTAAGATCAACCTCTATGTCTTAGATAAATTTGATTTTTGCCTATTTAAATCATATTCTTTCTTTATACACTCTAACACTATCATAGTGTACATACTTCTTTCAATAATAACATTGTACATTAGACCTATCATACCTTTGTGTAGAACCACCTCTAGAAGTGTTGATACTCCTTTCTCTTCCTCTTACATGTGACTCTTTATGGCTATTCCTTACACCTTCTTGATTGATACAATTTCATCATCTTAATCTATTGGTTATTCTCTCCCCTTTCCTCTCACATCGACATTACAATCTAAGGCTTGTTCATGGGAAGAGTGGTTGACCTATTTAAAATTTGTTTATGGGTTGGAAAATAACACATTATCTCATATATTATCATTTGTCTCAAGTCCTTAAACTCCTCAATAATAACCACTACAGGGTTAAAACTGATTGGAAGGCTTCTCAACACCTTCTCATTCTATGATCTTCAAGAGTATCTCCATTTATTTTGATTTGACTAACTATGCTCATTGTCCTTGTGAAAAAGTCATTGATTGACTCATTCTCTCTCATATGTAGGGTCTTGAATCCCTTCTCAACATCTACAAATTTACAAGCTTCACCTTGTCACTACTTTGATAAGCATTAATTAGAATGTCCCAAGCTTGATTGGAATGGATAATTGTTGTTATCCTTGGAAAGACCGAATCAACTAGTGCCATTTGAATATATCTTAGGGCCTTGGCATCCTTCTTTATATTCTCCTTCAACAAAATTATTTGTGTTTGGGTGAGAGCATTGAATGTTGTTAGTTCTGAAACTTATATATAAACAACGTCTACAAGCTCCCATAGATATTGTGATGAAAAAATCATCTTCATAATAATACACCAAACATCATAATTCTTGCCATCAAAATTAGGAGGTTGCTGCCATGAACTAATGTTGGATACCATATCTAGTAGACCCTAAAGACCAAAGGGATTCGAAACTAGATATGATACCAATTGTTGAAAGTTGCTGGAAACTACAACTCCTAGAAGAAAAATCTATTAATAGAAAAACACTTGAAGAACAACTGGGTTAAAAATTACAAAAAATCATAAAAACATTAGAGGTAAAGATGTATAACAAAACCACATTCAAATGTATATATTAATTTGATTATAAATATATTACAAAACTAATTTCAATTTTTAATCAATCACAGCTACAATTTTTACTATTTCACTCACTTACAAAACTTTAAATTCTATATTTGCTTATATTATGCTTGTTATTTACTATTGATCTCTCTTGACAAATATTATGTATTTTGATTATTTTCACACAAATAGTCCTCTAGTATCTTGCTTTGTCTCTCCATCTTCTAGTTATTTCCCCTATTTTTCTCCTTTGATTTCATTTGTCTACAACTCAAGAAACCTTTTTAAACCATTCTATAGTTTGTTGCTTTGTTCATGCTTATGTCTTTTTGTACTTGTCACAACTTACTACCCAACCAATCAAGTTAGAGGAAAAAACTCATAAATTTATTTTGTCCTTTTTTACTTGTCATTAATTGCTATCTATTCCAACCAAACTCAAAAAAAAATCATTTTTTTCAAATTAATTCATTTGGAAGCATATGGTTTCTTATTGTAGAGTGTCTTCAGAGTTGTAAGTCATTGATAGGCAGGGTGAGGTCAAGATTAGCAAATTCAACACTCCCCCTTAGTCTTGAGCTTATTTTCATTCTCTACTACTCTCTTTTCAACCCCTAAAACATCTTTATAAATTCTTCTCATTTGCCTATTTGTTTATGTGTTCATTTTGAACAAGTCCAAAGCTAGACTATTAGACTCTGGAGCCAACTTGTTAGACTCTAATGCTCCATTGAGGGACTTTATAACTTTATTTTTGGACTTTGAAGCATCATTTTCAGACTCTAAAGCATCATTGAGGGGTTTTGGAGCTTCGTTGTTAGACTCTAGAGCTAGCATAAAAACTTTTAAATCCAATGATACTACATCTATGACTTGTAACCTCTCTCTTAAATGCAAAAAATTATATTTTGACAAGGGCTTAGTGAAAATATCAGTGAGCTGCTACTTTGACTTGAAAAAATTAAGCTTTATCACCCTTTTTTCAAATAATTATCTAATAAAATGACACATGATTACAATATTTTTGATTCTACCATGAAAAATGAGATTATTCGATAATGCAAAGGACGATATATTGTCACAAAATATTGTTGATGCTCCTTGTTGCTCCTCATGAAAATCTGACAAGATTCTCCTAATCCATATAGTCTAACATATTGTTGAATTTTTTGTTATGTATTCCACTTCAACTATTAAAAGTGAAACTATGGGTTGTTTTTTTGAAGCTAAGAAATGGCTCTTGGCCCAAGATGAAACACATATCTTGAAGTGTTCTTTTTATCATCAAGACTACCAATCCAATCACTATCTATGTAACTTACTAACTAAAATTCATCTACTATTATATATAAAATGCCATGGCTTCCCATTCTATTCACATAACTCAAGATCCTATAGCCTACTTGCCAATGTGTTTCTTTCGATGTTTCCATGAATCTAGATATGATTATGATTTCATACATGATGTTTGATCTATTTTCAATCAAATACATCAAGCTTCCCACTAAACTCTTATACCATGTGGGGTCCACATTACTGATGTAATATTCCTTATGTAATTTCAAGATTATTTTAGCTAGGGTAGATACTAGTTTATTTCCCAACATCCTAAACCTCTCCAAAATCTCCTCTATATACTTGGCTTGGAATATAAATATGTCTTCATTCATTTTCTTTACTTCTATGGCAAGAAAACACTTCAACAAACCTAAATCAGTCATCTCAAACTTCTTCATGGCTGATTTGAACATTTCTATGGACTGATTTACATTTTTGATAAAACCTAGATCATCCACATACAATCAAAAATCAAAATATCTTTTTTGCTTGACTTGATGTAGATTTTGGGCTCACTACTACTTTTACTAAAGCATTGCTTCATAAATAAGAATCTATTCAGTTGTACCATGCCCTTGGTGCTTGTTTGAGCCCATATAAATCTTTCTTTAGTCTATATACCTTTTTCTCATGTCTAAGAATCTCATATCTGGGTGGTTGACCCACATAAACCTCTTCTTCTATCACTCCATGTAATAAGGTTGACTTGATATCCATTTGATTCACCTTTTATTTGTGTTGAGCAGCTATAATTATGATTATTATCACTATTTATAACATTATTATGGATGTAAATCTTTTGTTGTAGTCGTGTCCAGTGCTTTGCATGTATCCTTTCATTACTAATATTGATTTAGTCTCTCTATCTTTCCTTTGGGAGTGGTTTTGGTTTTATAAACCCATTTCACTCTAATGACCTCTTTTCCTACTCGAAGGTCTATTAGCTCCCATGTCTGAATTTTCTCAATGGCATGAATTTCATCATCTGTTGCTTCACACCACTTGTTGTCCTTGATTTCTCCCTCAAAGTAGATAGGATTAGTTGATAAAAAGAGAGAATAATTCATTGTTTCATTTTCATTTTCTTCATACCTTGATTGCTCATTGACTTCTTGCAAGCTTATTATCCTTGGTAAGTGTTGAATTAAGTTGGAGGAGGATGAGGGCAACTCATGAGCTGATCCTTGACCTCCTTATTAGTTTTTATGCCCCTTGTGAAATAGGGCTCCAACTTGGTGTAGGAGTGGTTGTACCACCTATTGTTTCAGATTCAATAAAGGGTCTACTAGCCCTTGTTTGCACTTGATGATCTTCTTGTCTCTCTTCCCACATTACATCCTTAATAAATTAAACATCCCAACTAATTATAAGTTCCTTGGTGATGGCATTGTATAGCCTATAATCCTTTGATTTCTCACTATAGCTAATGAAAATACACTTCTCTCCTTTGTCATCCATTTTTATCTTCTTTACTTGGGAACATGTGCATATGCCACACATCTAAACAAATTAAGGTGTTGAACACTCAATTTTTTATTGTTTCATGTTTATTGAGGGATCATATCCCTAAAACTCTTATTTAGACAAATATTTAGCAAATATATGATTGTTTCTATAGTCTTAGCCCAAAACTCATTGGATAATCCTTTTACCTTAAGCATGCTCCTTAACATCTCTTGGATGGTTCAGTTCTTCCTCTCAGCCACACTATTTTATTTTAGTGTATACCTAGTTGTAAATTTCTTCTTGATTCCATTATATTTTCAAAAATCCATAAACTCATTTGATATGTATTCTCCCCCTCTATCTTTCCTTACAATCTTTATGTAATGGCCACTCTGTTTCTCAACCATGGCCTTGAATTGCTTGAACATTTTAATTGCCTCTAATTTATTCTTTAAAAAATACACCATGTCTTCTGGCTGAATTCATCTATGAATGTCATGAAATATACATTCTTGGATAAGGAGGGAGTCTTCATTAGAACACATAAATCTGAATGTATTAGTTCAAGAGGAGGTCTTGCTCTCCAAGACTTACCCACAAGAAATGCACTCCTATGCTACTTTCCCAATATGCATCCTTCATATAATTTATTTGGTTGTTCTATGATTGGAAACCCTCTCACCATTTACTTCTTGTGAACAAGGTTCAAGCCACCAAAACTCAAATGCACATACCTTAGGTGCCAAAGAGAAGACTCATCTACTACCATGGTTTTGAATGTTATTACAAGTTCACTTTGCATCCTTAGAGGGAACATCCTATTAGTTGTCATATTGAATACTAAAATATGGCTATTATTTCCACTCCTATCATAAATTATACATTCTCAATTTTCAAATCTCACCTTATACCCTTTTTGGATAAATTGTCTTATGTTAATTAGGTTATGCTTCAACCTAGACACATAATATACATCTTGAATTTATCTTTTATCACCTTGCTTGATGCAGATAAAAATGTTGCCTTTGCCCATGACTAAAGCCTTCTCATTATTTCTCGCATTTACCTTTAATTTTATTGACTCATTAATTTGGTTGAACATGTTTTTTCCCCACTCATGTGGTTGTTACAACCACTGTCCAAATACCATATCTCTCTACTAATTTTCTTAGCTATATTACACATTATAAATAACTTTCCCCCTTTCTCATTCCTATTAGGATCAACCTCTTATGTCTTGGATAAATTTGAGATTTATCTATTCAAATCATACTCTTTCTTTCTACACTCACTAGCATAGTGTCCATACTTATTACAATAATAGCATTGTACACTAGACTTGTCATACCTTTATGTATAATTACCTCTATAAGTGTTTTTTCTCCTTCCTCTTAATTTTTCATGAGACTTTTGATGGTGATGCCTTCCACCTTCTTGACTATTATAATTTCTTCATCTTCCTTTGTTTTTTCATTCTCTTCCCCTTCCTCCCACATTGACATTAGACTTGAAGTCTTCTTCATGGGAAGAGGTGGCTAACCTATATAACCATTGTTTATGGTTTTAAAAATAGCCCATTAGCTCATATATTTTCATCTGTATCAAGTCTTTAGACTCCTCAATAGCAACCACTATAGGGCTAAATCTAATTGGAAGGCTTCTCAATACCTTCTCAATGATTATATGATCTTCAAGAGTATCTCCATTTGTCTTGATCTAATGACTATGTTCATTTTCCTTGTGAATAAATCATTGATTGATGCATTCTCTCTCATTTTTAGGGTTTATAAATCCCTTATCAATAGATATAACTTGACAATATTATTTGGAATGCCCTTGCTAACATGCATGCCAAATTTGGAACTTTGACAATATTAGTAGAAGAATAAGTTATAGACATTTTGAACTAGCGGGGAAGCATTTGCCACATAAATGGTATGATGTTTTTATTATTTTAACAGTTCCATAAGGTTTGAGCTACCTCTAAATTCTCAAATTCATAGAGATCGTGTAAAGTTATTTATAAAGCATCAACTATCTTTGGTACCATGTAAAGATAAATAGGATCAACCATAGTTTGTCATCTGAATAACTTAATAAGGAAATAAAATGTAAAACACTAAAAAAATGAATCCAATGAAGGATATAAATAATGAAAAATACATTACATAATTTTAATGTGGGACAAACCTATACAGGGAAAAAAAAACATGAAATAAATCAACATCTTCCATTAATAATCAGATGAACATATAATGACCTGGGTTCATAGGAACTAACCGTACATAACCCAAAAAGCCTTTCTTCTCCCTTCTTCTCAATACCAATTTCCTTATAATAATCATAGTATAATAATGAACTTCACGTGGTTATCATTCTCATATATGTTTTCATATCGAATGATTTCAATATATAGAAGGTGATTGTTTATAACCATAAATGGTTCCACCTTTCACTTTTACAAAAAAATTATTTAGTTGTTTATTTATATATGTTTTATATACAAGTTTATATTTTTAATATAAACTTGTAGAAATGTGTTTTTTTTGGGGGGGAGGCGGTTCAAAAGAGGCCTATCCCTATGAACATTATGTGTTCCAACATCATACTCCTTCAAGGAGAAGGGTTGAACCTAATATTTTCTTTATTGAGGAGCTCTTATATTTAGTTTCAAAATTCATTCTTATCTCAAATTGATCTATCGTATAGAGGGATATTTTGAAGAGGGGATCTAATAAATAAATAGATGTGATGTTTTACTAAATACTAGTGACAATAAAAATATTCAAATAAAATAATTTTTAGGCTCTCGGATCTATCAACCAAAGAGTGAACATTCTACAATATTGGGTTGAACATGTTCAAGGGTGAATCCACCTCCATTTTCAAAAACATTAAAATGTATCATCAAATAAATACATAATTTTATCATGTGTTGATGTGTTCAATTTATTATATTAATGGAATGGTTTGAGAAGTAGATTTTACATAGTTAATTCATAGTATGCAGAGCTAATTTAAAACTAAAAAGGGAAGAAAACTATTAAGTTTCCCTTAGAAAGGAGATAAATTCAATTCAAAGTGAAGAATGAGGATTTTAAAAATCTTGATCATTTATACGAGGGGGAGGGGGAGGCGGATCAGGAGGCCAAAAAAACTAGATATTTGGCCAAAGAAATAGGGATGGGGTCATATATATCTATATGTCAAGAGTCTGCATAACTATGGTGTATAGGAATCATAATTCAAATGGCTAGTCCTCACATCAATGGTGGGATTAGGAAACAAACCCACACCCATCTATCTCTCTATATACATGTAGTTAGTGCTCGACCTATCCAAGTCTAGTTATCTACTCATGCATCATGCCCCTATCCCATATATATAGGGTGGGGTTGGATTTTTACATTCACAATCATTCATCACACCAATCAGAGTGAGTTATTCATGTTAGGTATTAACCCAAGTGTGATGTATTGGGAGGCCTTTCGGTTCAAAGAATAATTACCATACCACTTCAATACTTTGTTGAGCTTTTAATTTTGTGATAATGTTTATGTAATGCACATTACAAATTCTTTATTTCTCTCCCACGTAGATGCCTTAGGATAGATCATGAGTAACATGAACTTCTATGTGTGTGAGATGAGTTTGAGATAGTTTAACAGAGACCAATGTGACTTTGGTCATAGGATTTGACTCAAATTTATTGAATAACCCATCTTTGAAGTAAAAATTCCATCTTTTCCACTTCTCTTGAAATGTAGCTTCATGTATATATAAGTATAGTCTTCCCAGTAGTATGTCATAGACCTCAAGAGATGCAATGTCACATATGGCATTATCCTTCATTAGCTTGACTTTGTACTAGAATATATATTATAATTAGACTAAAAAAATTACATATGTATATAATAAGTGATTAAGGCTAAGAGTGCAATATCTTATGATTATGAGGGGAATGTTTCATTGCCAATTATCGAGACTATTGAAAAATAATACATGACTGTAGATGTGTTTGAATATAGGGAAGCTCTAACAAATTCCTTTCTAGTATGCATGTGGTCTCTCAGATCTAGAGATGAATAGATGTCCAAAGGTGGTTAAAATATATATATCTATGTATGATTACAAGATGGAAGTTGAAACTAACAATAGTTACTAGAAAGAGAGTTATGAATTCACTTCATCTTCCTTGACTACCTAAAAACTGAGACCAATGTGTGGCATTCTAAGGATTTACTTCAGCATGGTATAGGTGTGGACTATTTCACCTAGTGTTCCACATGGAAAAAAAGTTGTAACAAGTGAATTTTGATGTGTATAAGTCTTCCATAAGTTCATAACAACACATGGCATGTGAATAATAAATGTGTAAGAATGTTGATGCACCAAAAGTATACAAGATGTTGCAAAAAAATGTGAGAATTTATGTACATTAGGAAGTAGTGTGCATCATTTTAGAATCAATAAATGATTTTTGGTGTTATGAAACATTATAAATGTTATGAATATTGTGCATGGAATTTGGCATGAGGCTATAGGATTTGGGAGCACTAAAATGTGATATATATAATATTACAAAATTTATGAGTGTTGTGATTGCTTGCATAAAATTTTAGAAGTTGTGAGAGATTGAATTAAGTGAACTACATGCATAGGACTATGCAAATAAATACACCAAGGTATTGTGACACTTCACAAATACCAAATTTTTTTGGGTGAGCTATGAGGTAAGGGATACCTACTACAGGGGCTACAAGGATTTTTTCCATTGTTATGCATGACCATGAGTCTACATGATTTTCACAAGATACCATAAGGCTAAGAGGGTCAAGTTATGAAAGATGAGTGAGGAGGATTACGTAGTTGCGAGTGGTTACAAGGTAGACTATGAGGCTATACATGGATCAATAATGATAAACATATTTTGAGAAGAGAAAATTATTGCCTCTGTGGGTAAACATGTTATAAAAGATCATGTAATCCTCATCATGTCCTAAAACATCATATTATACCATGTATTATTATCCAAATAACATCATGTAATAATCATTAAGAATCATTAAGAAAGTAATAAATCATTGGATACATCATCAATCAATTCATCATGCATAACTATAAATTATGTATCAAATATTTCCCTATGGAAACATGAAGCAACATGATATATAAACTTAACCCACGGTCAATCTATTAATTGAAATGTAAGATTATTTGAAAATGAATGAAATGTAAAACACTTTTAGGGTCTTACCCAACTTTATGATGGGTCAAACTTTCCTTGTTATTACGTTTTAAGTTTGTAACTTATATTTTCAAAGAGACTTTACCATGGGAATCCAATGAGATTGAATTGCACATATATTAGACCATGTGACGGATGATACTACTATTGACAATGAGTGGAGGTTGATAAGTCATTATGCCCAACACCCCATTTATGATTCACATTTTTTTTATTTCCACACATTTTTAGATCTTGTAAAGGGGAGTGTTTTACCCTAATTTTAGGATTGCATAGCCTTGATGGGGAATGTATGGTCTTATCATTTTTTTATATAGTTCTACTCTAATACTATATGTTCTTGGAAAGAAATATGTGAATATGGAAAAAATAGTGTGGTCATTGTATATCATAAATAAATACTCTTTTTTGGTTCTTATAGTTGCATAATTTGATTCTAAAGAATACTTCACTAGTAAAAAAACTAATTTTTATCTTGATTTAATGCATGTAAACGATCATACATGTGTGGTAAAAATATGATGGTGATGTGCTACAAAAACTTTAGTCACTTGGGTTATAAGAGGTTGGGGGGGATGTCTTAACACGATTGGCCTTACTTATATAACATATCTTCTCTTAATGCACTTTCAATATTATATGGTAACCCATTTGGAAAAGTGGTGGAATAATGACATCTACACTTTCTAATTACTGACAAGGGTAATGATAGTCACCAATAGAGGATGTATATAAAACCCCTAGGCTTCTTATTAAGGGATAACATGTTACAGTGATATCATTCAAGGGGGAAATAAGATAGATCACATGAGTATTACCTTGAAATATTGATCCTTCAAATGGAGGAGAACTATAGTTCATGTTAATCCTTCTAAGGGACACACCACACCTTCATAGATACTTATACTACTTAGCTCCATTGTGAAAATCAATAGACGGGGTGCATCTTTCTCATATGTCCTCCATCACACAATACATGAAATAGATAATAGGAATAATGTATACTCATGTGGGTGTTACATGCTCACTTAGTTATATCAGTTCTTCTATAGATTTGTATATGAGTAACACAAGGGAGGGATTGCAATAAATACACTATTATAGTGTTGAGCCGATAATCACATAGTAATGACTAGGCCTATTGGTTTACCGATTGCATTTGAGTACCTATAGATACATTGACATGGAGATGGTGAATAGAAGCGAAGAAGAGGCATAAAAACCATGATGTATAAGATTGGAGGAGGATATTAGACTCTCTCAAGGAACTAGGCATATGTTGTGTACTAATAATGCTTTCCTAATTATTTGGATATTTTATATACCTAAATATTATTTCTAATAGATGAAGATGTTGGTTATTTTTTGTGTTAGAGAATTTTTGTGCCAACCATAATGGGGTTTTCAAAATTATTTTTATTGCCAAATATATATTTGAGACTACCCTTTTGGGGTTTTTTGAATTCACCATGCATTTTATTCAAATGGATCACATATCAATTGTCACTCTTGTTCACTCTACCAAATTAATGAAAGCCATTTTTTATTCATTCCTTTGGAGGCTTCATCAAATTCAAAATTAATTTATAGTAGTTGTATTCATTATTTTTTGCTTTCATTATACATGGGTACCTCATCAGGTCTAGTTATCAAGTCCCATACTTATGAGCTTAAGAATTATCTATTTTACCACATCACCTAGGTAGATATTAGGGGTGGGTGTGTTGGTGTGTGTCATGTTCAACTTATTATGAAGTCCATCTTAGGTAGTGTTGTTACCAAAGTATGATTTGTTATGTGCACACAATTATTAAATGCACATTAAATGTTGGTAGTTATCCTCACATGTGTGAGAAAGGTAAGGTGTAGCTTAGAGAATGATCCCACCTTTGACTCCATCAATAATAATCTCCCATTCACCTCTTGATTTTATTATATAATCACCTTTTGTGTCCTTATTTAAAAATAGATCTTAGAGGATATTATCTTGAGCTGGTAGAGATGTAGGATCTTAGAAGTCATGTTCTAGTGCAAGAATTGTTGGTTGCACATATGCATTGTATAGTCCATTTAAAGTAATTTAATGTGATTTTATTGGTGAATCTCTTCCTAATGTCTGAATACATTATGTGGATGGTATATATTCTAAATTTCTTAGGATTTATATTTCCTAACATGGTTGTATTGATAAGATTTGTGTTCCCCAATATGGCATTGAGCCTTTTATTTATATGAGCTATTGTTATGAACTTTAAAAACCCCATAAGGGTTGGCTCAATTACATATTTTGTAACAAAAATAATTTTGAAAACCCTATAATGGTTGGCACAAAATGGTTATGGTATTAAAAAATAACTAGCATATCCTTTGCATTTTCTAGGAATAATCATTATATACATAACATACTCAAACAAAAAATAAATCATTACTAGTACAGAACAACCCCCCGCCACCCACCACTTGTAATATTGAGTAGGTAATGAAGACAAAATAACTCAATATCTCTAAAAGTGTCAATGTGGTAGGTGTACAAAAAATCCTCAAATGAGAATGCCCAATATGTGACATGATGAACTAAAAAATTGAAATGTGAAAATAGAGTGCAAAAAAACACACACACATGCATGAAGGTCGATGAAGCTAGAAAACCTCCATTGCACTTTATAAATCAATGTGGATAAAAAATACATCTAAAAAACCCACCTAGTGCAAATTAATATTATTTTTGGTTTATAAATGAGCCACTAAGCTGAAAAACTAAAAATTTGAGATATAATCAAACTAAACATATGTTACAAATGTGAAAAGTGTAAAAAAAAATGCACTTAAAAAAATGACATGCAAATTTGATTTACAAGTCATCGAAAAACATGAGTTAGCTATAAAAATAAGAAATAAATTGAAAATTTTATAAATATAAATTATCAAAATGCAAAATTGCCCCACCAATGTGTATATCTCAAAAAAATAGCCAAGATGACAAAATAAATCACCCTTCCAAGCTTCTCAGATTAAAAATTATGAGCCACCAAAATTCAATACTCTAAAATAAAGGGCTCAAATGGTAAGGGTTTAACCCTTGGTGGATAAATTCCTTCAATGGATATTTATGTGGTGTAGTGATCTATTAAGCATATTATTAGTGGCTATCCTCTAGTAGATAGGTTGAGCGATCACATATCATGAATTGCTAATGGATGGTTAGCCTAGAGTGCAGTCAGATTAGGGGTAGCAGGGGTCATAGGTAGGTGGGGTGTTGGTGACTAGGAGAAAACAAGGGCGAGTGATGAAGTGAGTAGAGATGAAATTGTAGGATGGGGAAACATAGGTGGCATTAGGGGATCAGACAGTACTACTCCAATCAATCCTTCACTCTTCCTTGTTACTCCATTGCATATATCAAAAAAATTAAATACACACCATAGGTGTCTCGGTGCTTAATTTTTCACAAATTAATACTTTACATAAAGCTCTCAAAGAGAGAAATCCAAAAATACACTTTTAGACCACTTTTTTTTCAAAAAACTACAGAAATTTGGAAACTCCTCTATGCCATATCTCTTTAGGACTAAAACCTCATTAAACTTCTACGAATGAAAAATAAATATAAATGAAATAGAGGTCCCCTTAGGGGTTGTTGGATGATACAAAGGTAATGAAAGTGTCAAATTTGCTCCAAGATGCCCCATAAATGTATAAAATGTTATATTTATAGTTTAAATTGAAGTGCTTACTAGATGAGCTCATGGTGTTTGATTCAGGCGAAATGAAAGTCAAAACTAATTTTCTTTGACACCTAAATGTAATGTGAATGTCTAATATGTACCAAAAACATTCAAAAAATGAAAATTATCATAAATATACTAACATAACTCTTCCACGTGTAGATTTTAAATTGGTACAAGAATCGAATGAATTAAGAAATTAGATCTAAACAAATAAGAAACGGTTCATGCAAATAACTTCTTATAGAATTAAACTTCCTCCATGCAAATGACCCTAAAATTGTAGAAAATGCCAAAGAACAAACAAATATCGGATGTAATTTTTAAAACATCAGAAGGGTTGGCTTAAGCAAAGATTTGTCAATGATAATTATTTTTGAAAACTCTAGTGGGTTGGCACAAAAATGCTCTAGCACAAAAAAATATGCACCCAATGTGATTTTAAAAACCTTGAGTTGGCTTGAGTAAAAATTTTGTAATGAAAAGGATTTTTAAAACCCCAAAAGGGTTAGCACATAAATGCTTTGGCCTAAAAAAATTATCATGTTTAGAATTTTTAAAACCCCTAAAAGGGTTGGCTCAAAAATTTGCATATGGAATGGATAATTTGAGTGGGAATGCTCAACTTGTTGAAGACTACAAAAAAACACAACTATGTATGAAGAAAATCTTTGATCTTGATATGATACTATTTAATAATAAAGGCTTGATCCCATATTGTGAAGCACAAACTTGATCATTGAAACCATGTCAAAAAAGATAAATCCCAAGACCTTCAACATAGACACCATCCACATATTGTATTCAGACAATAGGAAGAGATTCGCCAAAAAAACCACATTGTATTACTCTAAACAAAATATATAATGAAGATGTGTAACTAGTAATGGTTGCATTAGAATAAGACTCTTAAGAGACTACATCTCCACTAGCTAAGGATAAGCTCCTGTAAGATCCATTTCCAAACAAGGACACAAATATTCCTTATATAAGAAAATCAAAATGTGATTGGGAGATTATTATTGGTGGAGTGAAAGGTGGGATTATCCTTTAAGTTATGCCTAACCCCTCTCCCATAGGTGAGGATAATTACCAACATTTAATATGCATTTAAAAATTATATGCACATAATAAATCACACCTTCGTAACAACACTACTAAGATGGACTTCACAAAAAAGTGTTAAAATGTAGACCATATAGAGTCCATCTAGGATGGGTTGGGGATGCTGCATAGATCAAGTGAATTAGGTGATATTAGTGTCAATATTAATTTGTTTTAATAGATATAGTATGAGTGAGTGATAAGATATCTTATGTTAACATAGTATGTGCCCCCTTCCATTATTATTTGGAATCAAACATGAAGATATCCTTAAAGGAATATAGATTAGATAATACTTGCATTTGAGGAGTAGGTGTTGATAAAATATAAATAAAAAGACAAGATGTATTTATACTTAGAGGTTGATGATATTGTATCAAAAGAGGCATTAAGGGCATGGTTGGTTAAGGTTCTCCCAATGCCACTATTTCCAACTGAGGGCAATGAGATGAACACTGTATCAAGGACTTTGAGGAGATTAGAGAGGGAGGCCAAATTAGAAGGGACAAAGGTATAACCACTAATGGTTTATTTAATACAGGTGACATGGGAAAACCATTTCCATCAATAAGACCTAATTGATCAAGTTAAACATAATCACTCTCTTATATTTACATTTTAATGTTCAAATTTATCGACTAATATTTTCTTAAAATGAGCAATGATGGTGAGAGATTGGATACTCACCATATTGACCATGGTGGTTAGATTAATGCATGACATACTAACAAATATTCTAGGTATAATTGAGTGGGTTCACTTCAATTAAATAAAGTATTCTCCCCTTTTCAATATAGTGAATAAGGCTATGACAACCTATCTATAGGCAACCATAAAGATAGAGGAGATAAGTGTATATCTTGCTCATGCACAATAAAAGATCACACATACATGTAAAAACACTTGAACATGCATATCTCAGCTTGAGGATTTACTAAAATTAATTATATGGGAGAGATATAAACTCATAGATGGGGCATGGATACCACCACCCACTACTGATGTGATCACAAGGGCCAATTTCATTGATTATAAGCAATTACAATAATGTTATGCTAAAGTGATGGTAGAGTTTAAGAGATGTCAAGGAAATTTTACCTCATGATATAGGTCTAGGGATAGGACATAGAGAAGGATTCATAATAATTATGTCCATAGGGTCTATTACCCCAAAATCTATGTGAAAGATGTGAAAGGATCATTCTCAAACACTTGAGACAAGAATTTTATGGGCTATGTTCCTATTCACACCCAAAATTTGAAAAATACAACATTTTTAAGAATCTAATGATGATGTAAAGACCTCAAAAAATAATAACATGATAATACCCATTTTTATTTTCATTTTTTCATTTTCTTGCCTTTTAGACCCTCCATAACTATCAAAATTATAAAACATGATTTTCAATCTTTCAAACCTTGAATTTTTTTTATGCATGGTAAAATTTATGTGGTGGTTTTGATGACCACTAAGGTCATTATGCAACCACCACTTGCACATAGTGTTTTTTCACCATCACTACATGGTCTCTTCAATTTAATATCAACCACCATAGTGGTTACTCAACCGTCACCTACACGTAGCTATAGTTTTGCCACCATTGTATGAGATCTTAAATATAGAATCCAAGACACATTTTTTATCCCTTTTTTCATGTTCAAGACTTCATATTTTATTGTATCTCCTCCATTTTAATCTAAATCAACTCATCAAAACTTTAGATCATTCCCAATCAAATCTCATTTGGTTTTCAATAAAGTCTAGTGAACTCTCAACAACACTTTCTACCCCATTTCTACAAATAACTCTCTTTGTGATGAAAATGAGGATTGAAAAATTACACTCAAAACCTATCATTCAATAAATTGAGGAATATTTATTTTTCCTTCTATTTTTTTCTTATAATATCAATCAAATCCCTAAAATAACTTTATAGTCACCATTGCAGTTTGGAGAAGAAGCCTCATCAATTTTATAGCCAACACTCTATTGTTTGTGTAGACTAGCCATAGTTCAGTTGCCATTTATCTTCATCTTATTCTTGAAATTCCATTTGTTTCATATTCCTCTTTATGATAAAATCTATGGGTCTCTCTTTACCAAAATTCTAAAGATGTAGCAGCCTAAAGTTCTAGAAGAATCATCTCTTCCAACTTATCATCTAACTTTGTCAAGTTATGTGATTTTAGTTTTATTTTGTTTTATTTTGTGTTTTAATTATATTATAATTTTGTCTCTTATAACTATTATTTAAAATTTATAAAGAGTAAAAAATATTTTCTTATTTCAATTTCTAGCATTGAAAATCATCCAAATTATCAAATTCCATCTATTCATAGAGACCCAACAACATCGCAGAAACAAAACAACATTCAAATTTAGATGATTCTAGCTTTGCATTTTAATTCTTAGAGTTCAAATATTTCACTTCTTCCATTCCACAAATTCATTTTGTTTTCAACTTTGCATCCATATCACTCAAATCATTTAGCATTATTTTCATTTGCATACAATATTGGAGAATTGAAAGGAGATATCACAAAAAGTATTCAATTTCAGCCAGAGTTAATCTCATGCATAATATTCAAGACAAATTTGAAAATTTAATTTACCATAGTAGCATCTAATTAGATATTTTCATTTGCATGTTATATTAGGGAAGAATTTAAATACTTCAAAAACAAACAAAAAAGTTTTCATTTAGTTGTAATCCCCACCATTTAGACATATTTAGTTGTAGGCATATATTATTTAAAGTCTAAAAATCATAGGTCAATACTAAACCTTACATTTTAGAACTCAAGGAACTTATTCATCATTAGTTTTCATTCATTCCAAGTAAGAATTAGTTGTGAATTTAGAGCCATATACTTAAATTTTATGCGCATTCATAAAATGAAAAAAATCAAAAAAGTTAGCATTTAAATAATTAATTATATTTTTAATTCACTTGCATTTGCATATTATTTTGATAAAAAGACAAAAATAAATTAAATTTGTGCATTTGCTATGTTGTTCTTTCTATTTAGTTTTTTAGTGTATTTACAATTGATTTCATTTCATTACCTGCATGACATTAATCTACAACAATACATTCAAAGTTAAATGTAAATATTTTCACTTTGGAGATCCTGGCCATTTAAAAAATTAGTCAATAAAATTAACAAACCAAAAAATTTAAGAAAAAATCACAATCAGCCTTGAACCATACAAAATATTCGAACAATCCCCTATTATGACATCCCTTAGATGACACTCCTAAAACAAACACATACGCATATGGCAAGACATTTTCCATGAGTTCCCACTCTAGTTATAGTGGATAACATCCAAAAAAACATAAATGCCAGACTTTGACTAGAGGTATCCTGCTCCACACCATTTCTAAATTTAATCATTAGCTAGTTAGAAGCCTTAGATGAACAACAAAGGTTATATGAAGCATAATTGCCAATGCATATCACCAATTGAATATCAAACAAGAAATATCCTTATTTGATCCATTTCTCATCTACAAGTCTTGCTAGGTCCGATTTCATTTTACTTCACATATGAAATTGACTAGGCAAGATCAAGCTAAATAAAACATTCAGATACATTGATTCATCCAACACAATATCAACCCATTTAGAGAAAGCAACATAGACTACAAACTATGAAATTTTCTTATCTTAAAATTGGGTTATTGTTTATATCTCATAAATCCATAGTTCATTGCCCTTAACAAACATTTAGATATAGGTAAATTATATTGGCATAGGTATATCTAAGTAAACCGACCAACTCGTCTCATTCCACGAGTTTAAAATAATCAACCACATTGGTAACCTCCTCTAGTTCCATGAGTTCAGCCACATCAAAACCTTCATCCAAATCAATAGTTCACACTAATATAGTCATTCATTTTTTACTATGTTGGGCCAACCTAGGGATCAAGTGTGCAAGGAAATCTCATCACTTTTTATGTGTACAAATCTAGTGAACTTGACATGAAATCCCTCTCTTTTTACATTTATCCTTTGTCTTTTTTTTCTTTCATCCATCTTTTTCTCTTCTTACATTTTTTTGAGGGTTTGTACACACCCCCCATATATGTTTGTATAGTAATTTGATAATCCTTGAGGCCTTGATGCTTTTAGAAGAAGCATTCAAGCCCAAGATGAACCTTTGTTATTTAGTTGGGCTAGCACATAAAGTCACAACAATGAAATTATGTATCATCCTTATGGTTCTTGACCTTCATACCATAAACCAAGTCCCACGTGGTAAACAAGGATTTATAGGATTATTTGAAGGCTGTCAAAAACTATCATGGTTCAAATGACATGACCCTAATTGGCAAGTGGATTATATCCATACATTTTAACTAGACCCTAAATCAACTTTAAAAAATTGATGCTTAGATAATGGAAATATTGAATCTATATAGCGAGAGAGTTTTAACTATAGAAGATAATTTATTTAGGCTATAGTTACAACCACCTCGTAGCACATACCAATCTACTTTCACATCACTCAAACAACCCAAGGTGAATCTTTCTGAACCATTAGGTGCAAATAATTCATCTTAGGCTATCATCCTATTCCCTCAGATCCTCCCATGAGAGAGGGCCCAAAAATCACCATTAGTACCACTTTATTTGATCTCAGAGACACCTTGGTGAGATGCATTTAGGATCTGGTGAGTAGCCAAACATTGATTTTAACTAGTCCTTCAAATCAAATAATAGGCCTAAATTCCAACAACTGAGCCATTCTTATCCCACCCTAATCCCATCATCATCCTGTTCCTTAACATTAATTCACTTCTCTTCCAATTGGTTTTACACTTAAACAAAATTTGGTAAATTTTCTTAGTTTTGGTATTCCCATTCATGTAACCATAAACATGTATTCTCCTAAGCAACCTCTCACTCATGTTTCCACTGGTACCCCTTTCTTATATGTTACTCCAAACAATATGGTATCCAACATACCACCACCTATGGTCCTCCCTAAATACATACATGTCAATATGCCACCCACACATGTTCTACCTATACAATGACTGATTGATTTACCCTCTTCAAACCCCCTACCATAACATTTCCACATGTTTTCCAAGTCAACACAATTGGATAACTATTTATTGGTATATTAACCTTTTCCCACTCAGAGAACAACTTTTACCCATGGTGGTTTTATGACCACCTCCTATCTAATTGTTTATCCCCAACCTTATCCTAATACTTATTTAACAAACTTCAATATAAGGGGGACATATGTTGAATATAACAAGGAACCTCTTCACCATGCCATTCGAGGGGTCATCTTAACGTGCCCATTTACTGAACTCCCCAAATATAATGGAGAAGGGGACCCAAACACACATGTCAAAACATACGCCATAATAATTACAGAGTTATTACCCTAGGATGGAGTGGTGACCAAAATTTTATTTAAAATGCTTGAGAGGATTGTGCTAAATTGGTATTACTACCTCCATGAATATTCAATCTATTCTTTCTGATAACTCCTAATAGAGTTAATAAATAATTTGATATGAACAAACTACTTTGGACTACCATAGGAGAGTTTTTACATATTAAACAAGAGTCCAACGAGTCTGGTACCCACTTCATTTCAAGGAGGTGGAAAGCTATCTATTCCTCTTTCAGTGCCCCCCATATGGATCAAAGAGTGTTATGTTATTTTTTCCTCCACTCTATTAACAAGGAAAAAGTGGAAGATGTTCAAAAACTCCCTTACAAATCATATGAATATGTACTAGAGAGTACACTCGGAATTGACAAGATGGCCATATATAGTGGTCATAGATCCTAAGGGTTAAATTCATGAATTTTTACCCCCAACCAAAACTTTGGGGGTTATTTTTTTAAAAATGATAATAATCAAAATAATCAAGGGCTCAATGTCTTAAACCACAATCTCAAAGCTACCACACTACCATAATGGTGTCGTAAATGAGTCCAAAAAAATAATGTCGTGAATATTGGTCAAAATAAAAATGTAAATAATAACAACAATAATTGGGGTGGGATATATTCAAACCCTACACCTCATATTCATGTTGTTAACTTTAATTATCCACTGCATCATGAAAATTAATAGCAAAATCCAAACTAGAACTCAAATGTCTAATATCAAAATCAATGCTTATATCAAAACAATAATCAACAAGGGTTTCATTAGCAAAGTCAAAACTAATGACCGAGGGATAATTATCCCAATGTTTATTGACTTTTTCAAAGAATCATTGGCCATAAAACTTGATCCTATAATGAGTATAACAAATACATTCAATAACTCCTTAGGGACCAATTATAATTATTCATAGATATATTCTTAGGAAGTGTAAATGGAAACCCTCAACCTTATCAAATAGATCTCATGGTTCCTTGAAAATTTAACTTTCCCATCTACCAAAGCCCATTTATAAACCACCAATAAAGAAATAAATAAAGTATATTGCAAGATAATTCAACTAGCCAGCCCATGTTGGCTAGAACTCATGACAAAGAAGCCTTAACTTCTACATCGACAAAATTTGATATGGCTCCTTGCATAGGCCCTCAAGGAAAAAATAGGCTAATAGATATGGTAGAACTATAGACTGATAGATAAGTAAATATCATCACATGCACAAGAGATTACTAATTATAAACTCCCCCTCTCACTAATGCCCTAGAGACTAATGTTCAAGGCAACCACAAACCCATGGGGAATTATGACCTTGTTGTAGATCTCACAAAGACCTTTTGTCATATTTTATTCATGGATTTACTTAAGAAATCTCTTACTCATCATCTGGTACTAATCAACACCTTGGGTCTTGGCCTTTTTTCTAGTTTAACCAACCTCTTGAACCCCATATTAATCATATTGATCTAGACATGTATCCTACTAGGTGAGATTTCATGCACATTAGATATTTATTTAACCTTAGATGCCTACCTCCTAATGCCAATATGGACAAAATAATATATCATTCCTTGTATCCATAGGTATGGATCTAAAACTACATGTAAAGAGATAAATGGTCGATGATGAGGCTAAACTCAACATAGTCCTTTAATTATTTTTTCAAAAGTTCTACTATGGAGAAACCAATTGCTCAATGACTAGAAAGACATTTAGAGGCTATGATAGACTCAAATATTCTTCTATTAAGACCTTAATGTTGTCAATCACTTTGGAATCCATGAAACTACTTATTAAATTTTATGTCATAGATAAGGACACCAACTATAACATGATTTTGGGATCCATGGGATGAAGGACATCCCTTCCACTTTGTTCCAAGTGATAATATTTTGTAGGGAAGGTTTTCATTGCCTAGGTTGATCCAAAATTGTTCAATTTCCATCAGGCAAACCTTAAAAGAAATACAAGACTTCATATCAACGACCCCATGCCCAAAAATGCAATAGTAAAGCTTTTTCCACCTATAAAGTCAAAAGAGCCTATTGTAACTATAACAAGGGTTCTAAAATCAAATTCTAAATGCCCAAAAAACTTGTTAGACAAAAAGTCTAATGAAAAAGGTGTTGTAACAAGAGAGAAAGTGATACAAAAGAGTGACAAAAAGCTTTTTTTGGTGAACATTATCTCAACAAAGTTGACATTTTGAAATCATTAACATTATAGAAAAGGAAAAACCCATCGCACTCCCATTTGACTCATCTAGGTTTGAAACTATCATCCCCAAAATTTTCCCTCTAAAATTTAATTCTCATTAGTTGAAAAATTGTAAATAGTTTGATGTAAAATTTAATTAGTAGTAGAATTTATTATAAGTTATCAGTGCCTTGTAAGGAATAAAATTGCATACCATTAAATCTCATTAAGTAAAAGTAAATATTTTATGGTAAAAGTCAAACTAGTTTAGGTAATATTCTAAAAATGATGGCCCATAGTAAAAAGTAATTTTTTGCTGTAAACGTTCACAATATGTCAAAATATCACTGCCATGGTAAACAGGTCAGTATGGTCAAGGTGGTCCCAAATAAATGATATTTTATTTATAATAATTACAAAAGAGTGATGTCATAAATATTTTATAAATAGTTGGTCTATTATTATGAAATGTCTAAGAAATATTCGGTAAAGTCATTGAAATATTTGGTTTATTATTAGGACAAGTATAAGAAATATTAGGTAAGGTCAATTATTAGGTGTTTAGGTGGGGATTCTATTGTGTAGTTTATGCCATGTAAAAATTAATATTACCTTAGATTGGTTAGAGAGGATTCTTATCTTATCTTGGGATGAGGTGGAAGGCCTTGAGATTTTATAAAATGATGTGTATACACAAGACAATTGTTAGCAAGTAAAAGTTCAGAAATCAAACCAAAACAAAGTAAGATATCTATACTAAACAAATGCAAGGTACCTATAATGAAATTATGTGTAGCTTCACCTACCTATTGCAAATGAAGCCTCATTTGATGGTGGATTGTGATCTAGATGATGCTTGGGATGTGGTTTCTTAATGATCCTCGCATAAACATTTGGGAAATATGTCCCCCTTTTTATGGTTGATTTAGATTGATGAAGATGATTGATGGCTTGATGACTTGATCCTCAAAGAGGAAGAGTGTTGGTAGGCTATATAATATTGTTGAAAGTGAGGGTTAAGAGTTTAATTTATAGATTTATATGATGAATGTGGATCGTTGATCTTGATGCAAGATCAGGGGCTGAGGATGAGTCAACTTATTCATTAAATGAAGGAGGTTGAGGATTAAATGTGGGGAGTTGAGTGTGCAAGGCTTTAAAGTTATGGTGAATGGCTTGATCACACTTCTTGTCCCTTGCTTATGAATGATTACCTCATATTTTGGGTGATTCACTTGGGGATTCGAGATGATTTGATGATTTTTGGATTTGTTGATTTTTTAAAATATGGAATTTAGCATTCCATGTATTTTTTTACTAGGATCAATTAATTAACTAATATCATGATTATTTAATTATTATTGGTTTGGTATTTAATGGGATTAGCAAGGTTCAATTGTGAAATTAGATTAATCAATTTATTTATTTGGATGTGATGTAAAATAATGGTAGGTTAAGAAAGGATGCACCCAATCAAATCAGGGTTATGATGTGGTATAATAACATGATTAGAGATATGATATCAATATTCAGGTTGAAAATGTTAATTAAATTAAAAATTCAATCTCACATGAGAAATTAGGGTTTAGTGTATGGAATAGTGAATAGTGATTGGAGTGAATAATTTATGACATTGGGGTGACAAAAATGAGGTGTTTACATTTTTTGCCTCTTTGAAAGGGCATTTTAAGATGGTAGGTGGAGTAACATCTTTTCAAAAAATGAATATGTTAAAAATAAATGGTCATATGGGGATTGTTGACATAGTGGATTTCACCCTCTGAAGGGAGGCTCGACTCTCTTCTTCCATGTGACACAATAGAGACACCCTTCTTGCTATGGGTTACAACATGAGGGATGAATCTCTAGATTAGGGGTTATCTCCCCTTGATACACCTTAAGGTCTTGGATTTCCTATTGCTAACAATGGGGGGGATGAAAAGGGAGAGAAATATTGAAATCAGAACCTAAACTAATGTGATGATGCACCAAAATGGTTGGTCTACTCATATTTGACACACACTTTACACCAAAGAGAAGCAAGCATACACTTCATTCAAAAGAGAACCTTTCCTGCTTCAGTGTTTTAATAGGGGATCCTATGGAGATACAGGGAGGAAGAACTACCAAAGGTGTTCTAAGACACACTATGGACAACCTATTCACATGCACCTATACTCTGAGCTGGATACTTCTTGTTGAGCTGTAAGAGAAGAACTCACAATACACTAGATATGTTGGCATAAACTTATGAAAGCATGAAAATGAATGACTTAACATAATATAAAACCATAGACATATGCAAAAGTGTAAGCTCAAATGGAGGTAAAAATGCTTCTTTGATTCAAGGTAAATTCTTTTAGGGCTTCGACATATAATGCTGAGATATCCCCTTTCTCAAATGAGAAGTTACAAATATATAGATAACTTAGAAATAGATAGCTTGCAAATCAAGGGATGGAGACCCATGCTAAGTTAAACACTTCTACAGAGACCACAAGCCCATGATGATATCATATTCTTCTAATTGCATATGGGAGAGCCATGTTGTAGATGTTCAAGTCGCTACCCTTGCTGTCATGGGCCTACAAAAGCATGGGATACTCCTAGCAACTAAAAAAGCCACACCCAAGTTGTGTTGATTGGACCATGCTCTCTTCAATGCTAGGTGTAACTGGTTATGCATTAATGTTGAAGCATGAAAACATAGGTTGCTTTCCTCTATAGTTCAAAAAACAATATATTTTATTGGTTTTTGATAGATATATCTCACCAAATGTACTAATTCTCCTTGTTGAGTCATCTATGCCACTTGTCTTGGTTTGAGTGGTTTTTGATTTCATCCTCTGTCTTTGTTAGTAACTAGAACTATTCCTTGTTTTGTCTTCTCCACTTTGTCTTTGCCTGTGTTTTATCTCCTTCCTTTGACTTCTCTTTTGCCTTGGCCTTTTCTTTGCTTTCTCTTTGACTTATCGGGCCTTCTTTGTCTCAGGCTTTCATTTCTAAATTCCTTCAAATAAAATATCTGAAGGAATTCCTTCAAACATTTTATCCAAAATAATTCACTGTTGATCTCTCTTTTGTTTCAGTCCTTGCTTTCTTAAAGTGCCCTCCACAAGGGACATTTGAGCTCTGAATTACCCTTATAAAAAAAGGAAATGGTCCACTTTCTTGACCAAGTGACCTCCACAAGGACACTTAATCTTCAGACTTTTTGTGACAATCAAATTTCTTCAGACAAAATGTCTGAAGGAATTCCTTTAAACATTTTGTTTGAAGAAATTCTTTTTGGCTTGCCTTCTTTGGTTTTCCTTTGGATAAAATGTCTGAAGGAATTCTCCTTCCACTTGTGACTTTTCCTAAAAGGCAAGTTCCCTTTGAGCTTCTTATCTTTTCCCCTTTGCTTCAATCAACTACCCTCTGCAAGGGAATTTCAAGCCAAAAGTGCCCTTCAAAACTTTTGTATTGGTCCTTATGCCGGTGAAAATCCCTCTGTAAGGTCCATTCTTCCTTCAAACATACCCTTCAAAAGTTTTGTAAAGGTCAGTTTCATCTTTGAAGTGCCTCCCACAAGGGCGCATACCCTTTGAAGAAATTTCAAATGACCCTATAAAATGCCTAGGTGCCCTCTATGGAAAAACACTTGCCTCCTGTTAACCATTTTGGCCCTGTAGGCCAAAATCAGTCTCCTTCTTCCCCTATTGTTCTGAGCCAGTTCAAATTTGATTTTTTGCACAAGTCTTTCGATAAAAGGAAGAACCAGATCAATGGTTCGATGTTGGGGTCCAATGCCATGATCTTTCCAAGAACTTTGAACATTGTTGGTTCAGTCAGTTTGGTTCAATGACTTGGTTCAAAGGATTGGTTCAGTCAACTTGGTTCAAAGAGTTAGTTCAGTTAGCTTGGTTCAAAGAGTTGGTTCAATGACTTGGCTCAAAGAGTTGGTTCAGTCAGCTTGGTTCAAAGAGTTGGTTCAGTTCGCTTGGTTTAAAGAGTTGGTTCAACCGGATGGTTCAAAGAATTGGTTTAGTCAGTTGGTTCAATCAAATGGTTCAAATGAATGGTTCAAAGTGGTTGGTTTAAGCGGTCAATTGAATGAGAAGAACACAATATTAAACCATTGAACCATTGAACCATTATTGGTTCAATCGAATGATTCAATCAGAAGGTTCAAAGGAGTCTCCCAAAGCTCGAAGGATAAGTGCCCTTGCAGAGGGCAGGGAACATTTGCGAAAGGATCAAAGAGAAGGCCGAAAGGGTAAGGTTTTCTTCAAAAAAGCAAAGGATGAATTTCTTCAGAAAAAATGTCTGAAGGAATTCCTTCGGACATTTTGTCCAAAGAAATTTCCAAGTCAAGGAGCAAAAGGATATCTTTCAAAAAGATTTTTCGTGGCAAAATTTGATAAGATAAATCCTTCGAACAAAATGTCCGAAGGAATTCCTTCAGACATCCTATCTAAAGGAATGTTGAAAGACCTGACAAAAAGTAGCAAAGGTAAAGGAAAGATTTCCTTAAGACAAAATGTCTGAAGGATTTCCTTCAGACATTTTGTCTGAAGGATTTGAAGAACAGGGCTGCCTGAAGGACCTCGAAGGGCAAGTACCCTTTTGGGGGACTCTCGGCGACCATGTAATGGACCATTTTCAAGGCCCGAAGGGACACCTTCCCTTTGGGGGGGTTCCAAAGACAAAAAGTTGAAGGAATTTAAAGGGGTGATGTCCTCAAAGATGTCAAATTGGACATCAAGAACTAGCTGTTGGGGTCCAGACATCAAATGATGTCCCCAAAGATGTTAAATTCAGGGCAATAGACTAACCATTGGCTTTCAAATGGAGATGGGTGCACAGATGTCAACTTTACAGAAATGAAATAACCATTAGTTTTTTAATGAAAGGCATGAACTTGAAGGAATTCAAAGGCTTAAGGCCAAAAGGAAGAGACCACCAAGAAGGGAGCCCAAAGAGCCAAAGAATTAGCAAAAGATATCCCTCGAGGGCCGAAGGAGCCAGAAAATACAAAGCTAGGAAGAGACAAAAGAGCCAAGTGTAGAAATAGACAAAATAGTCCAAGTGGCAAAGGAAGGTGTCGACTCAAGGAGTTACTCCAGTGGTTGACATAGTATCTACCAAGTGGTCATCAAGGAGTGCAAATAGTGAACGGTGCGACCCATTTTTCTTCACTTTGCATTGATGAGCAAACAAATCGTGTGGATGCCTTGAATGAGTGGTCTTGTTTGTAGAAAAATGGTATGGCCTATATTTTCACACATGATGTTTAATGTATTTATATGCCTAAATTCAAACTTAGAGCTGACACAGCTTTCTCTTTCAGCAGCTTCCTCTTCCCAATGCTCTCATCACATGTGAGCCACTTGTCAAAGGGTGCCAAAGTCTTTTCCAAAAGGGGTGACTTTCACCTCTTCTTTCTCTATATATATTGTAACTTCTCATTTGAGAAAGATATCTCTCATATTGTAAGGTGAAGCCCTACCAATTTTCATCTGGAATCAATAGAATATGCATTTTTTACCTTTATTCTGGTTGGATATATCTCTGAGTGTGTATGAGTGTTAGCCTTGTGTTCAGTCATATATTTCTTAATGCTTTCATAGGCTTGATACCAACACACCTGGTATAGACAAAGTGACATTCCTGTAGGTTATAAGAAGAGTTGTATTTGGAGCATAGAGGTAGAAGAAGGCTACCAGATAGTGTGCTTTTCCTACAGCACCTATGGTAGGTTCTTTTCTGTGTGTTTCCATTAAAGCCTCCCTGTTAAGTTCCCTGTAGTCTGGTCCTTTTACCAGTTAAAGCGTATGTATGTGTTCTTATGGTTCAAAGTGTGAGTATGAGTAGATCAAACTTGTTTGGTGCATCATCGGCTTAGGTTAAGTTCTATTTTTTAGTAATCCTTCTCCCTTTTTAACCCCCCATTATATATATTAGCCACATTACTAGAATAACTCTAGATGCATCAAAGGGAGCTAGCCCTTATCTAGAGACTCTCCCCTTAGTTTTCCCTAACCCACAGGCAAGAGAGGAGTTTCCATTGTGATGCGTGGAAGACAGGAGCTCAGCCTCCTGTCAAGGGTGCAATCCACTATGTCAATAGTTTTTGGCATGCCCGATGGGACAAAGTTTTAACACTCAGCAAAGTTATAGGATTGATGCCAGTCTTGTTACAGCAAAATCAACCATTTTTAGCATCTGGCGACTCTGCTGGGGAGAACATCAGTCTCTGATCAAAGACCAGTCTGACCTCCTATGCCTAAAATCACCACATCATCTGTTGCTAAGGGTGTCCCTTTTCAATTCATTGAATTGCCTTTGAACTCAACAAAGTGACTGAGGTTTGAAAAAACTCATCCTTATTTAGCAAATCACCTTTCTAAACCTGCTATAAGATACACCTACACAAGAAGGCCTCAGTTGAATCCTATCATAGCTATGGTTTTATCTTTTGTGGCCTTTCATGGTCAGAGTCTTTTGAATCTCTTACATTATGACCCAATTCCAGGAGCAGTCCTTAAAAGTGTGCCTCCCTTTAATAGAGAAGGTCCCATTATTGCTATCGAACACATTAGAAATATTACTAATCTCTGCAATATTCACAGTCACTGAGGAAAACATTGCGATCAGATTGTTGAAATTATCTTTCAAGGGCAAGGTTCTGGACTGGTATGGGACTTTGCCCATAACTTCAGTCGATTCCTGAAATTACTTGGGCACCCTCTTAATAAATTGATTTAGGGAGAAGAGCAACCACCTCTTACTTACTGAGCAGATGACCACTATGAAAAGAGCTCCACATGAGTTCATGCAGGATTTCTATACTCAGTTTCAAAAGACATGGGATAAAATCCCCATTCTAGTAAGGCTGACTCTGAGCTATGCTTTCCTCTATTATTGAAAGCATTGAATAATGACATTGATGTTATGATATAGTCCATGGGAGGACATGTGTTGCCTACTACCTATTAAATAGCTATAGTGGCTGAGAATTGCCTAGTGTAGGTTGCAAGAATAGCCCCTAGGCCTCATATGCCGCTCTTTCTTGAATTGCTGCCTCTAATCCAAACTATTGCACCCACCTTAGCTCTTCTACCTAGCATAGAAAAGCTAACTGCTACTTCATCCAATGACCTCCAAAAAGTTAAAATCCTGTTACAAATCATAATAAATGAACTTGTGGCTCTTAAAAGGTAGCAAGCTCAAGGAAATTGACCAAATCAAGGATATCAACAGTATGGGCAAGCAAATAGACCCCCTTTCTAGAATTACAATCAAGGGTAAGGTTAGTTTGCATAGGCCAGACCTTTTCAAGGCTATAATCTAGGTGTCCCTTCATCATCCAAGGCTCTAGTGCCTGCTCAAAACAATCTGGTACAAGAATAGCCTAGTTACTCAACCATGGGATATGGTCAAGATTAGGCTATTTATACAAATGAAATGTTGAGTCACTACACAAATGCACAGGACAATCAGGGAGCCACCCAATTCCCAATCTTTGAGGCTTTAGTGCAACCCGACATGGGCAGCAGTCAGACTCAGCTCGATTCTACTCTCATGAAACACCTGGAAGGTGAGTTTTAGGTAGTCAATTACATTGGTAGCGCAAACAATCAGGGCAACTATGTCACAACCAACATAAGGTCCAAAAGGAGAGAAATGGAAGAAGCTCAAGTATCTGCTCAAACAGCAATACCACCTTCTTCATCACATGTAAACCAAAAGGTTCTAAACTTCAGACCATTGGTTGCACCCTCAACTCCTCGGCCTGCACCTTAGGCTGTAAGTAATCCCAAATAAAATTTGAAAGGCAACCCTTGAGTCAATGTGGTAGACCAAATGAAGAAGTTGCACATGAATATCTCCTTGTGGGATTCATTATCAATATTGGGACAAAAGGACATGCTGCAAAAAGAATTGAACAAGCTGAATGAACAAGCTGTCCCAGCAAAAGCTGATAATGTTTTGATGATGAATACGCAAACTTCCACATCAGGCCAAGTTAAGAAAGAAGAAAAGGTTCCCCCTTTTTATTTGTCCTTGGTCATAGGAGATTTCTTGGTACACAATTGCATCATTGACAATGGAGCAAGCACCTCGGTAATGCCCAAATGCATAGCCGATAAACTGGGGCTAAAATATGAAGAAATGACTAAGGGAGTCCTACAGCTGGATGGAACACCAGCAAAGACAATTGGATTATTGAAAGGTTTGAGCTTGATACTACACACCTACCCGACCTTCTTAGTTCCTCATGATGTGGTAGTGGCAGATGTCTCTCCTTACTTTGCTATTTACTTGTCTAGGGATTTCACATCTAAAATAGGCAACTACCTAGCAGCAAACTGGTCCTATCTGGTTTTTAGAACCAAGTATGGGACTAAAGTTAAGATTGAATCAGAGCCACTCCATAGAGATCATCTAGAACCATACTCACTCAAGGTGGCAAATGTCAGCTATGCCATTATTGACCAAGAAGAATTCCAAGTGGATCAATCTCCATCCTTTGCCCTTGAAAGAGTTGTTGACCTGCTCTTAGACGAATGGGGAAGTGACAACTTTGAGCATGATCCTTACAAGTTCATAGAAGAGGCAGGCCTTGGAATTTATTACATGCATGAAGAGGGTACTTTTATACCAAATCTGATGAAATCAAGCCAAGAAATCTCAGGTTTATGGCAACTATTCCAAAAAGTAAGTAGGGAGTTGGTGGTGGAGTGGTGCTAGTTTATCCTTCAAAGGAGAATTCCTTTTCGGCTTTCAGGTTTCAATTTTCTTGCACAAGAAATGTTGCAGAGTATGAATCCATCATCCATGGTTTGGAGTGGGCAAGGAAAAGAGGAATCAAAGTGCTACAGGGTTTTGGTAACAGTGAGTTGATTGTGAATCAAGTAAGGGGCCAAAATTTGACAAAGAATTCTTCGCTTAAGTCCTACAAACACAGGGTATGCGACTTAGTGGAAAGTTTCCTTGATTTCAATGTTACCTCCATTCCTAGGGAGCAGAACAAGCAAGTAGATAGGTTGGTAGCAGTTGGTTCCCAGTTTGATATCCCTAAGGAGATAGGCCGAGACCGTAGTACATGCCATTTGAAGGTAATAATTCAGCCCTCTGTACCTAACAACATCACTAACTGGCAGGTGTTTGAAAGTGACCATTAAATAGAACTCTTCTTGCAAGAAGAGCTAATTTCACTGCTAAAAACTAGGCGAAGCTATAGTAGTAGTATGGTAGCCAAATTATTCAACTGAAGAACAATAAACTTCCCAAAGGCTTGGTCACTCTCAAGAGTATCTTCAATGAATATGAATAGTTGAAAAGTGATAAGGAAAGCATCACAATGAAGGAGGAGAACTATGAGAAGGTTGAAATATTTAAGAATAAGCTGCTTGCACTTGGGAAAGTGTGCATGGACCATGAAAGGCAGACCTTCACCTTGTTGTGCCATGAGTTTGCTGATGTCTTCGCCTGGGAGTATAACACTTTGAAGGGTTTCGACCTAAGTTTGGCCCAACATACCATTGAGTTAGAGGAAGGTGCCAAGTTGATCAAGTAGAAGCAAAGGCCTGTCAACCCAAAGATTAAGCCTCTCATACAGAAGGAACTCACCAAGTTGATTGAGTCCAAGATAATATTTCCAATCAAACACTCTTCTTGGCTGGCCAATCTTGTTCTTGTCCAAAAAAAGAATGGGGAAATTAGATTATGTGTAGATTTTAGAGACCTCAATAGAGTCTCTTTGAAAGACCATTATCCTCTCCCAAGCATGGAGTAGATCCTTCAAATGGTGACAAGTAGTGAGCGTTTCTCCCTCCTGGATGGGTATTCAGGATATAATAAGATTTTGGTGCAAGACGATGACAAGTACAAGACATCCTTCACTACCAAATGGGGGATGTTTGCTTATAGAAAAATGCCATTTAAACTATCCACTACTAGTGCCACTTTTTAGTGAGCCATGGACATGGCCTTTCAAGGCCTGATAAATAACATTGTGCTGGTGTATCTTGACGATGTGATAGTTTTTCTAGGGAGGTGAGCTAACACATGAAACACCTCAGATAAATCTTTGAGAGGTGTAGAGAGTTCCATATCTCTCTCAACCCAAAGAAATGTGTGTTTGATGTCTATGAGGGTAAACTCCATGGCCACATTATTTCTAAAGAAGGCTTGACCATTGATCCAGAGAGAGTTCACTCCATCCTAGAGCTGTCCTTGCCTAAACATAAGAAGGGCCTGTAAAGCTTCTTCGGTAAAATAAATTTCATCCAAAGATTTATTCTAAATTTTGCAGAGCTAGTCAAACCATTGACCTCTATCCTGAGGAAAGATGAGAAGTTCACATGGACAATGCAAAGAAAAGATAGTTTTGAAGAGATCAAGCAGGCTATCACCTAGGCTCCTACCTTGATCAGTCCTGACTTCACCAAGGATTTCAACCTCTACACCTTCAAAAATGAAGAGGTAATCTCCACCATGCTTACCCAAGCAAATGGTGATAACCTTGAGCAACCACTTGCATTTTTTATCCAAGGCCTAGAGGGTTTTGATATCAGGTATACATATGTGGAGAAGCAAATCCTTGCAGTCATACAGAGCCTGAAGAAATTTAGACATATGTTGTCCAACAGTAGGACTCACCTCATGGTCTCACATCCCAACATCAAATATTTCTTGACCAACCGTGATCTGAATGAAAAGAGAGTGGGATGGATCACTAAAGTAATGGAGTATGACATGGATGTCAAGATCACCAAGTTGGTGAGAGGAAAAGGCCTGTGTGAACACCTTATTGTAGACCTTAAATAGCAAAAAGAGGATAGTTTGTTAATTCATGATGCAGCTACAGTAGAAAAACTAGCTATTAAGAAAGATTGGACATTAGACTTGAGGCATTTCCTTCTCATTAGTGAGTGCCTATAGGGCCTTGATAGGACCAAGAGGAGTTATTTTAGACTCCAATATCTCCCTTATGTCTTGATTGATGGAGTGTTGTTCAAAAAGGATCTCTCATAAGTGTTTTTAAGGTGCATAGACCCAAGTCAGGTCGATAGGGTGTTGTATGAGTTTCGTGATGGGCCAACTGGTGGTCACTTTAATCCTAGGGCTACACCTGCAAGAATAATGAGAGCTGGTTACTTCTAGCCTACTTTATTTAGAGACACCCATGCCTGGGTACGAAAGAGCCAAAAGTGTGTGCTCTTTGATGGGAAGCAACGACTAGCTGCCATGCCTTTACAGCCTATTCAAGTCACTTTATGAAGACCTGGTGGCAAGGTTTGGGGTTCCAGCTACCATCATCTCAGATAATGCTTTAACTTTTCTAGGAACTAAAATGAGTGAATGGGCATTGAGATACGGCATCTACCTCAGCACTTCTTCCAACTACTACCCACAAGGGAATGGGTTGTTTGAATCCACCAATAAAAATATGATCAGGATTATCAAAAGAACAATGGAGGATAATCAAAGAACTTGGCATGCCAAGTTGAAAATAGCCCTGTGGGCAGATAGGGTCACTCCAAAGAGAGCAATTGGTAATTCATCATACAAACTCATGTATGGAAGGGAAGCTAGGCTTCCTATTTCACTTGAGTTTCCAGCCTTAGACCTTGCTCACCAATTGTAGTTGAAAGAAGGAAACAACATGGAGGTTAGGCTATGCGAGCTGATGGAGCTTCAAGAGACAAGGGACTAGGTTATGGCTTTTATGACCAGCTCCCAAAAGTAGACGAAGAAACACTTAGACAAGAGATCTTCATCAAAATGTTTCTCTAAAGGAGACATCGTCTTGAAATGGGATGTAGACTAAGCTAAGCTTAGAAAGCACGTGAATTTTGACGCCCTATGGAGTGGTCCATATGTCATCACTCAATGCAAGCAACACAATGTGTTCCAACTCTATAGGTTGGATGGTGAAGAACTATATATCCTACTAAGTGGGATACATCTTAAGCATTATCACTGAGCCCTTCTCCCATCATGTATATATTTTCTTTGTCTTTCCCTATTTTCCCTAAATGATTTTGCACATGTTAGTAGTTCTCTTAATCTTGTGTGTGTTTCGTTTCCTTTTGGGGTAAGAAATTCGTGATTGATTCTTGGATATCTCAAGGTGGTTGCTAACTTTTCAAGCTGTGTTCTAACTCCATTCCTAATGGACTTTGAGGCTTTTGGTTTCTAAGCATAGTAGGCATGCTTCCCCTGGGAATTGCCAATTTGTTAACCATTTTGGCCCTACAGGCTAAAATTGGTCTCTTTCTTCCCCTGTTGTTCTGAGCCAATTCAAATTTGATTTTTTGTACAAGTATTTCAAAAAAAGGAGGAACCAGATCAATGGTTCGACATCGGGGTCCAATTCCATGATCTTTCTAAGAACTTTAAACTTGAACTTTGAACCATTTTTGGTTCGGTCGGTTTGGTTCAACAACTTGGTTTAAAGGGTTGGTTCAGTCAGCTTGGTTCAAAGAGTTAGTTCATTCAGCTTGGTTCAAAGAGTTGGTTTAATGACTTGGTTCAAAGATTTGGTTTAGTCAGCTTGGTTTAAAGAGTTAGTTCAGTCGGCTTGGTTCAAAGAGTTGGTTCAACGAGATGGTTCAAAGAATTGGTTCAGTCAATTGGTTCAAATGAATGGTTCAAAGCATTTGGTTCAAGCGGTCAATTGAATAATCAGAACACAGTATTAAACCATTAAACTATTGAACCATTGAACCATTGTTGGTTTAATCAAACAGTTCAATCAGTCGGTTCAATCAGAAGGTTTAAAGGAGTCTCCCAAACCCGAAGGACAAGTGCCCTTGCAGAGGGCAGGGAACATTTGTGAAAGGATCAAAGAGAAGGCTGAAAGGGTAAGGTTTTATTCAGAAAAGCAAAGGATGAATTTCTTCAGACAAAATGTCTGAAGGAATTCCTTCAGACATTTTGTTCGAAGAAATTTCCAAGTCAAGGAACAAAAGGATATCTTTTTGAAAGATTTTTCACGGCAAAATTTCACAAGAGAAATCCTTCAGACATTTTGTCTGAAGGAATATTGAAAGGCTAGATAGAAAGTGGCAAAGGCAAAGGAAATATTTCCTTTGGACATTTTATCTGAAGGATTTGCAGAACAAGGCCGCTCGAAGGACCCCGAAGGGCAAGTACCCTTGCGAGGGAGTCTCGATGACCACAAAATGGACCATTCTCAAGGCCCGAAGCGACACCTTCCCTTCAGGGGGTTCCAAAGATAGAAATCTAAAGGAATTCAAAGGGGTGACATCCCTGAAGATGTCAAATTAGATACCAAGAACTAGCCATTGAGGTTAAGACGTCAAATGATGTCCCTGAAGACGTTAAATTTAGGGAAATAGACTAGCCATTGGCTTTCAAATGGCGATGGGCATGCAGATGTCAACTTTGTAGAAATGAAATAACTATTGGTTTTTTAATGAAAGGCATGAACCTAAAGGAATTGAAAGGATTAAGGCCAAAAGGAAGAGACCACTGAGAAGGGAGCCCAAAGAGCCAAAGAATTAGCAGAAGATAGCCCCCGAGGGCCGAAGGAGCCAGAAAAGACAAACTAGGAAGAGACAAAAGAGCCAAGTGCAAAAATGGACAAAATAGTCCAAGTGGTAAAGGAAGGTGTCAACTCAAGGAGTTAATCTAGTGTTTGACATAGTATCTACCAAGTGGTCATCAAAGAGCACAAACAGTGAATGATGTGACCCATTTTTCTTCACTTTGCATTGATGAGTAGACAAAAAATGTGGATGCCTTGAAGGAGTGGTCTTGTTTGTAGATAAATGGCATAGCCTATGTTTTCATACATGATGTTTAATGTATTTAGATGCCTAAATTCAAAATTAGAGCTGACACAGCTTTCTCTTTCAGCAGCTTCCTCTTCCTAATGCTCTCAGCACACGTGGTCCACTTGTCAAAGGGTGCCAAAGTCTTTTCCAAAAGGGGTGCCTTTCACCTCTTCTTTCTCTATATATATTGTAACTTCTCATTTGAGAAAGATATCTCTCATATTGTAAGGTGAATCCCTGCCAATTTTCACCTGGAATCAATAAAATATGCATTTTTTACCTCTATTCTGGTTGGATATATCTCTGAGTGTCTTTGAGTGTTAGCCTTGTGTTCAGTCATTTCTTTTCTAATGCTTTCATAGGCTTGATACCAACACACCTGGTATAGACAAAGTGCCATTCCTGCAGGTGACAAGAAGAGCTATATATGGAGCATAGAAGCAGAAGAAGTCTACCAAACAGTGTGCTTTTCCTACATCACCTATGGTAGGTTCTTTTCTATGTGTTTCCATTAAAGCCTCCATGTTAAGTTCCCTGCAATCTAGTCTTTTTACTAGTTAAAGTGTATGTATGTGTTCTTATGGTTCAAAGTGTGAGTATGAGTAGATCAAACTTATTTGGTGCATCACCGGCTTAGGTTAGGTTCTATTTTTTAGTAATCCATCTCCCTTTTCAACCCCCCCATTATATATATATATATATATATATTAGCCACATTACTGGAATAACTCATATGCATCAAAGGGAGCTAGCCCTTATCTAGAGAATCTCCCCTCAGTTTTGCTAGACCCACAGGCAAGAGAGGAGTTTCCATTGTGATGCATGGAAGATAGGAGCTCAGCCTCCTAACAAGGGTGCAATCCACTACGTCAACACCTCCTTAGAAGCGTTTAAGACCAATTTAGGCTCATTTAAAGGACTTACTCAAAAAAATCTTGAAGAAGACATCTCAAAACTTGATTGCTTCTTCCTTGCCCTCTCAATTTTGTGATTGACCCCAACTCATGAAAATTGATGAGTAAAGTACTTCACAAAACCTGACCTGCACTGGAACTGACCATAGACCCTTTCAGGTTTGTCAAGTGTTCTTGCTTATTACTTATAAAGCTTACAATTAATGTTGTTCTGAGAACTTGGTTTACTCTGTGACTGCTAGAAAAGACCAATGCTTGATGAGACAACACCTGCACCTGCACAAAATAAACTTTTCCTTGATTTTTAAAGGGTTGAGACCTAGTTTCAAGGCAAAAGGTCATGAAGAACAAGGTTTCAAGGGAAAAAATAGGGGGGTGCCCATTTTGGCATGAAAGATTCACAAAATGGTCAATAGGGATGCCCTAGGTGATAAGATGAAGATAATTTTTTTGTTAAATAAAATAGTTTTTCAAATAATGATAAACCACAAAAAAAAAGTGCATATAAAGATGCCCCTAGTTCTATGTGATGAATGTGTGTTGCCCCTTCAAGGGTTTAGATGAAGAATAAACTATGCAATTACAAATGTCAGAGCAAACATGCAAGTGATAAACCAAACAAAACATGAAATCTCTAATCTAACAAATAGAAATCACCTCAGAAGAGTAATATAGAGAAGTGTACATAACGTCACTTACCAAAGATGAAGGAAGCCTCTCTTGATGTGTATATTGTGATCAAGCATACAATGCGATGTGGAATCTCAATGAAGCTCACACAAGAATCTGATAGCATACCCCTTGTATGGATGATTGGCTTAGATGAGTGATGACTTGATGAGAAGCTTTGTTGATTGCTTGGGTAAAACTTCATTATGATATGTAAAATTGGTTTAGTAAATGGGCATAGTTTCATTATGCCATTTAGGATTTTTTAGAATGGAGGGTTGACTATCATTTTATAGGATTTTAGAAGGCTAAATGGATGGTGCATCTTGATTCAATATTAATGGTAAAAAATGAATTAAAGTGGATGGTTGGAGATAACATGGCCTCTCATTGATGAGGGATGGGCATGTCATAATTTATGCCCTTTGTCTTGGATTTTGGGGAGATTTTATGACATGGATGGATGATGCCACTAATTTTATATATAAATGTGATGTTATGAATATTGATCTATTTAATTTATTAAAATATTAAATTTGCATGGATTATATTATCAACTAATTAACATGATTAATTAGTGTGATTAAATTGGATTTTATTATTGGTGGGATGGGGTAAGGTCATGATATGGATGTGATTAATTGTCTATGGAGGATATGGTGTGAATAGTAGATCAATTAGGGATGTTAGTCGATGATGGGATTAGGGATGAAATTAGAATTTATAACAATGTTTGTGTGGATTAGTGAATAGGGTGATGATAGCTTAAAATTGCCACTAAGGTGTCCAATTTTAGGTGCTACATTTTGCCTCTCTTTGTGAAGGCATAATGACTAAAAGAAGTAATGGCATTAAAAATAGTTTAGAAGAAGAAAATTAAGTATATAAGAATGCCCATATAATGGATTTTTTATGATATAAAAAAAAATAAGCACATGAATACTCCTAGTGGCAAGTGATGAAGGTTGAATGCATGAAAGGAAGGGTGATGAGTTAGTTAGGGTTGATGCCCCCTCGAGTGGGCATGTGGGGATGTAAAACATGGATGGGATCTCAAAATGAGAGGGTGGATTAGAAAAAAAAATCATGATGCATTCATGGGTAATGTGAATGGAGGATAATGATGAATTATGGATGAATGAGAGTGTGATGATGGATATAAGTGGTTATATGGATGTGATGTGATTAACTCACTTGAGATAAGGCTTACATGCTTTGATTGTTGATTATTTTCCCCGAGCAACAATACATATGAGGGAGCAGATTGTGAATGATGTATCTTATAAATCTATAATCTTGATTTGCCCCAAATAATGATATATGCAAGAGGGTAGATTTGGGAATAATATATCTTGATGAAGCTACAAACTTGATTTGGATTGATTTTTGATGATTAAGGTAGCTGATTATTTAGGTGAGTAAGAATAACTCAAGTCATTAACTGATTACATGGATTGATAATGTGATGATGATGTTGATGTATATGATGAAGTTGATAGGTTGATGTAAATGTATACATTTATGGTAGTGTAATAGTTTTTTGAGGAATGAATAATCTAAAAAAATGGGCACATGAGGATGCCCCACGTGATATCATAAGGATTTAAGGATGATGTGATTATATTGAATTGGATTAGATTGGGTCAGACTGGATAGGATTGGATGGAATAGAGGATATGGCAAACTAATGCCTACACATTTAAGCAACAAGGATGATTGTTAGAAATGGATGATTAGTCAATGGGTAGTTAGTTAGAAGAAATGATATTATGGATGTCAATAATGAGAGATGATGATAAGGACGTGCCATTAGTCTTACATGTAGTTCTAATTATTTGAAAAACCTTATTTTTTGATATGGCACATGACATGATGCACTTTGATATGGAAAAACCATGATGTCATTATTGTCATGTGTTTCTAGATTGACATAGACACAAAATAAAAAAATAAATGACAAGAATAGATAAACAAGAAAATAAACATAATCAGACTAAAAAACAAAAGCAATATAAATCATATTTTCATTAATCAAGTCAAAATACACACATAAAGACTCGATTATATTAATAATTGGATCATTCCCCAGGCAATGATATATGCAAGGAATTGGATTGGGAATGATGTATCTCGATGAAGACTGGAGTGACAGTGTAAAAGTGATAAGGGATTTGAGCTTGAGTATGGACAAGATAAATGTTTTTAGAATTTTTTAACTTTATATCTCTCTCTTTTTTTATTTTTATTTTTAGATTTTTTAATTTTCTAATTTTTAGGATTTTTTAGATTTTTTAATTTTTAGGTATTTTTTTTATTGTTTTTGGATTTTTAGATTATGTATATACAAGGGCTAATAGGGCTAATAACAAATGGAAAACTAGTTCTGATGGTTAGAAAGGTACCAGTAGTGGATATAAGTGATTTGATATGATTCTTAGGAATGACAAGGACTGATGAGGGAGTTACTAGGGATGATTGGGGATGATTGGGTATGGATAAGCGAGGATCAATGAATATTAGGGTTGGATTCATGAGGATTATGGATGATAAGAGATGGATACAGATGACAGTGGGCAGATGGAGGACCTCCAAGGATTATGTCACTTAAGAATGAAGTGTCATGTCATCAAAGTGTTGTTTTTAAGGATATGTCAAGATGTTACCATGATAGGTCTCAAGATGGATTTTAGTTTCTTATCAAGATCAAATGGCAAGAAACATGAGTAGGATGGTAGGGTGGATGTGAGGATGGTCGAAGATAACAATGGATGGAACAAGATGTCTGGATGGATGAAATGGATTTCAACCTTGAGTGTACAATACTTGTAGATAATTTATTTATGCCCAATACCAAAAAAATGGTTTTCATCATGGTAATTTCCCAAGGTGCCATAGAAATGTTTTTCACCATTAGATGAATTTATTTTTCTCTCTTTTGATTTTTATTTTATTTTTTATTGTTATAGCACAAGATCTTTTACATGAAAATTGTATTATTCACACTTTATTCAACCAATATCCTTATCGAACCATGACCTTGGTGTGTACTCTACTAATTATATTGTGATCTTATTTGATTTCTAAGTTTTCACCCTTCAAACATCTCAGTAAGGTGTCATCGAAGTAGCCCCTACAATAGGTGGTGTTTCCAAGGAGGATGAGGCAAGATGTGTGGTAAATGAGGCCCATCTTAGTGTATTGTGTGAAAGATTCAAATAAATGATGTTGTTGTGGAGGCAGATGGAAATTTGGTGAGGCTAAGGGGGATTGGGACCAATAATTTCACCTATCATTTCTGATTATAGATGTGAGATTTTACATGTTCCATAATCAAATATATTTAAAAATTCACTTGGGAGGACCATAAGAAGTTTATGGTCTTTAGGCCTGAGAGTTTTGATAATTTTGATGTTTTTAGGAGTCTCCTCAATTTTAATGTTAATGTCGATAGCATCTTCATATGTAGACATGTATGGATTTTGATTTAAATTTTGATTGTCTGATAGTGCCTCAATGAGGTTTTCACTAAGGGACATTGGTTTTTTATTTTTCTAATTATTTTGATTGTTATGATTTTAATTTTGATTGAGGAAATATTCATATTCCCTAAATTATGTTGATGGATAAAAGTTGAATTCAAATCCATGCTTGTGTTCTCTTGGTTGGATGTCATCTTGGGGTCCCATTATTTCTAAAATTACTTGGCCATTATGAAATAAGTCAAATGGTTTGTGATTTTATCATTCCCAATTGACATATATGGGCAATTGAATGTCAAGATTAATGAAAATATGGGTAGCAAAATCATCATAGAGACTATGATGGGAACCAATTTTGATGTTGGTGGAAGTTTCCTCAAGAACTGTGGGAGTGCCACTTAAATCTTTGGATTGATCTAAAAGAGGTTTGTACCCAAAGTTGTGATGTCCTCAATTTTTTCACACATGGATCTATTCCAAGATTCTTTTTTCATCAAGGCCAAGTCTTTTGAATTTATAGCTCATTATGTTGTATATTTGATTGGAAATTCGATAATCTTTACTATGGAAACATGAGGCTATGTTGTCATCATGTAGCGAGGAGTTGTTTGGACTATCAATCTTCTCATCTATGAGAAGGTTGGATTCATCAAATTATGTAAGTCAAAATTGATAATATGCTAGTGTTATTTTGTTAATGTTGATAGGAGATGTTATAATGTTAGCTATATGGATGACTTTTTGGATTTTGTCATTGTCTACAAGTACCTTTTTTACTTGGTGCTTGGGGATGGAGGTTTTGATACATTATGGGATATGGTGTGATGGATGAATAGGCCAGTGTGGTATGATGGTTAATGATGGGATCTTCAAGGATGGATTCTTCAATAATGGACTCATCAAATAGGGGTTCATTAAAAATGGGTGGACCAATGATGGTATGGAATTGGTTAATGATGGGTGATTCTACAAAAGTGGGTTAATAAAAGATGATTAGTCAAAGACAGAGTGGTTGTCTTGACCTTGAATTAGAAGTGGAGGAGTTTGATTTTTATTGATAACGGGATCTTGGCATATCCACAACTACTCAATATTAGTCACATATGAACTTCTTTCTTTGATAAATGATTGTTCTTAGACAAGCGATGATAGGACATAGTTGGATTATTGAATTTGTTGTGGCTCTTAGGTTAGATTAGTGTTAGATGTTTGATTGTTTGATTTTTATGGCTTAGGGGTTGGATTGATGTTGTATAATATGTTGTCTACATGCTAACTAAGCTATCATATTTGGTCAAGTATGGTTTTCCCTTTACAGTTGATATAGGGGATATTATGATTGGGATGGTAGCTAGCGGATGGGAGGTTTGTTTGAGATTGGCTAACGTGATCTCTAGAGGTACATCGATTTTCATGTGGAAAGGTTTGATTTTTCTTGTTTATGATAGAACTTAGGCTTATGGGATTGTAGTCTACAAGAAGTTGGGTACCTATTTATATGAGCCATAAAATGACATTGTCCTTATTTTAAAATATGTATTTTTCAATTTGGTATCTATATAGATTAGTTTTGGGTGTCAAAGGTCTAGATGGGATTTGATTCGATTACGTTAATTTTGGACTTGATTGGACTTTTTTTAACTTATAGGTTGGATCGGGTTTAACTAGGCCAAATAGATTAGTTGATTTATGGTTGATTAGGTGTTTGTTTTTTATTAACCAAATAAATTGATTATTTTATGTTGATTAAATAAAATGATTGGTTAGGTTTGGATCAAAAGTTTGATTTGGATTATGTTCAAATTTTGGATTTGACTTCGTTGATTGGTTTGATATTTGATTAGGTTAGTCTTTGGTTTATCACAAATCTATCAATCAAAGCACCAAGTATACAACCTAGCTAGTCATGTATTATTACATCCAACTTGTGACCCATCGATAATACCTCGAGAGGTACGTGTTGGGTGGTCTTTAAGAATGTTGTGTTCCAGGCACCATGAATCATTTGCATTAACTAGGCTCATAAATAGGATAAATAATTTTATCTAGGTGTGCCCTCTATATACCTTTTAGTATGATGAGGTATAATTCTATGATACAAAGGTGATGTCTAGGGCCTACATATTTGTGGGATAAAACCACCTCACTTCATAATACCAATAAAATAGATGACTACTTAGCCAATAATGACAGATGCCTAAGAATTTATATAGCCCACTAAATCACAGGATTTACCTCATAATGGGTGATAAACTCCTAGTATATTGTCCCTAATAAGATAAAATATGTGCATGATATTTCTAATTCCCAAGGTCACCTTGCAACGTAAAGGAAGAACATACGTAGCATTCTCCATGCATAACACGATTGATCTAGGTTATTTATAATTCACAAGTTCACCTTGTAGTGAAAGAAGAGACCATATGGGATACATAGATCATACACGTACACACAAATAAGATGAATAAGAAACACAAAGAAGATTGATTAACTCATTATATTAGGATATGTTCTATCTTATTATGTGATCTTGGACAAATGAACCTGTAACAATATATTATTTTTAATTTGATGGAGACCTTAAAAAATTATATTCAATGACACAAGAGGTTTAGGGACATGAAATACATCAAATATCAACCTTAAAGCCAAAAATTAAAGAATAAGAATGTTTAGGATGTAAAAATAGGTCTTAGATATCCAAATGACATTTTGCAGTAGATAAACATTGCCAAAAACACACAAGCACAGTTGATGACATAGGCATCATGACATATACATAAAACACTAATATTTTTCATGGATGCATGTGTATTTTTTATATATTCATTTTGGCATGAATGGGAAGCAAAACAGACACCCAAGTCAAATGTTATGGCCTTCAGAAGATAAGTATTTAGTGCAAAAATTTAAATCTACAAATGTCATTTTACAGTACACAAACGCTGAAAGAAACATAAATGCCATCGATGATGAAAAAATTATGATTTATACATACAATAATAAAAAATACAAATATAATGATGTAGATGTTACCAAAATTGATGCAGACACTACCATAATTACATAGATGCTATAAATAATGTAGACATCAAGATGTCTGCATGAAACATTGTAAAAAGATAAAACATAATGACATGTATGGTATTAAAATTGGACATATATGCTATCAAAATTAAATAGACACTATGAACAATACAAACATTATGACATTTGCATAAAACAACAAAAAAATAAAAATATAATGATGAATACACTGTTCCTAAGAATGGAGACACTATTTCTCAGAATGAAGGTGATGTGAAACTACAAACATAATTCTTGGTCTAAACTTAATTAAATTGACCTTAAATTGACTCTAATTTAACCTTAAATCAAGAATAGCCAAGTTAATATGCCCTAATAAAAAAATTGAAGAAAAGTATTGTGGGTAAGTGGTACCATCAGGCATGCTAAATAAATGCAAGTACAAATGTTAGAGAAAATAGGCAAGTTATAAATCAAACAAAACATTAAATATTTAATCTAATAAATGTAAATCACCTCAGTTCAGAAAAAGAGAGAAGTGTGCATACCTTAACTTACCAAAGATGAAGGAAGCCTCTCTTGATGTGTAGATTATGCTCAAGGATGCAATGGGGTGTGGAAGCTCAATGAAGCTCATGCAAGAACTTCGATAGCATGTCCCCTTGTCGATTATATGATTAGCTTGGATGAGTGATGATTTGATGATAAACTTTGTTGATTTCTTGGGCATAACTTTGTTATCTTGTGGGATCTTGGTTTCTTAAATGGGCATGGTTTCATTATGTTGTTTACACTATTTAAGAATGGAGAGGCAAGTGTCAATTTATAGGTTTTTTAGAGGATGAATGGATGGTGGATCTTGATTCAAGATCTATGGTTAATAATGAGTCAAATTTGATGGTTCAACAGGGTATGGCCTCTCACTGATGATAGATGAACATGTCATAATTTTTCCCATTTGTCTTGGATTTTGAGGAGATTTGATGACATGGTTGAATGATGTCACTAATTTGAGATAAATAGGTGATGTGATGAATATTGATTTATTTAATTTATAAAAATATGAAATGTGCATGGATTATATTACCAATTAATTAATGTAATTAATTAGTGTGATTGATTTGGATTTTAATATTGGTGGGATGGGGTAAGGTGATGATAGGGATATAATTAATTGGCTAGGGGTGATGGTGTGAGTAGTCGATCAACTAGGGATGTTAGTCAATGATAGCATTATAGATGAATTTGAGATTTATAATGATGTTAGTGTAGATTGGTGAATAGGGTGATGATAGGTTAAAATTGACACTAAAGTGTTTGATTTTAGGTGTCAGGGTGCATACCCTCCCCTTTACACACAGATAAGGATACACATAAGAAGGCATGCACAAGGAAGAAATAAGGAAGAAAACAAGGAGAGACCTAGAATATTATAGTTAGAGTGTGAAATAAGCTATTGGATTATGTGAGCATGAAGTTTCTCCCAAAAACATTATCAGAAGTGATAGTGAATAGAGTCCGTGTGGAGATTGTAACACTCGATGAAAGCTAAGCTCACCTTTTGGGTGAGATTGTACACACATAATTCTAATTTTTTTAGATTTTATTATTGTGTGAATTTTTTGTACCATTTCCCTATTACTCATGTATTGTGTTTGTTGAGTTGTCTCTAAAATAACACCACCATAACCAAGGTGTGATTTATTCATATAATCATAGCATGAAGAGTTCATGATGAAATGTTTATCGAGTGTCGAATTGGGTCAAAAAATTTGGTTCTATTGTTAAGACCATTCCTTACTGGTGGTAACCTTCAAATTGTGTTTAGGTGAAAAATATGGTCATTTTTAGGGTAACCTTATTCCTACTATGAATGAGAGTTTCCTTTATTTGCACCATGGGGCCCAGGACCAAGTGTGTATTAGACAACTATGTTTGGTTGTGTAGATTGAATGCATAGAGGCATATTTAGAAAAATAATCAATACACATTGAATGGAGTAGAAGTTTAACTTACAAGAAATGCAACTTTTTTTTGATAAGAAACAATAGGGAAAATGGTACAATGTGTTATAATACATGTGTGATAGAATAGATACACAGAGCATGTTATATGTGTTACTACTATGCATTTCATTGACCCTTGGCTAGATGCATATATTACATATTTATAAAAAAAATAATACATGATCAGTTACAATTGTTGTTATTTACAAAGAAGATGATTACAAGTCATTTCATCTTCCTTGTTGGATGATGGTTGAGCTTCCAAGTTGGTGGTAACTAATGACATAATTGATAGATACCTAGATAGAAATTACCCCATAAAGATCCAAGAAGTTAGAGTAGTCTAACACATGGATGTGTTTTATTGAGAATAAGTGTCAAACACAGGAGTCTATGAATAATTACTAGTGTGGTTGACATGATTGCAAGCTAAGGAATACACAGTTTGTGATCTAGGGAGATCCAGGTACTAAAGTCTCTGAACAAGCATGGGACTTATGTGGAGGAATGTGAGTAATCTTCATGAAAATGAGCGCAAAGGATTGCATAAGATGTATGAGCTATAGATATAAGAACAAGTGAGAAGTATATTCTTTTATGCATGAGTTGTACATGGATCATTCATCCTTTCTTAAAGAGCAATGATCTCCATTACATTGGTGTGTATCTAAGGGAACTGCACTTAAATTGTTGAAAATTTTACCACTTAGCTTGGCCAGTGTATTATCCAACCTTGACCACTCAGATAATTCTATGCATGCCATGGTGAGAGTGTTTATTTATCACTTCGATGATCTAGTCCTATAGTACGTAGGTGTTCAAGATCTAAATCAGAAGGATGTTATGTAATTATTATCTCAATCAATGGTAGAGTGTAACACTTGAAAATTTCAACATTAAATACCAAGTACATGTCCAAGTACAGAGGTAGATTAAAAACAAAGGCATTTTCACCAGTTATGTGTAGAATGATGCAGGGTTAATTTTAAGAGGCCCTACTAGAGAACCTATTGGAATTATTTGGTGAATCAATGGAAATTTGATTCACAACTATGGTAACTCCTATATGGGTGATGGAAAATCCATCAATATTTGGGAAGATTGAAATCAAACATATTCCTAAATATTCATTTTTTAATACAACCATTGAGATGCACCAAAAGATAAACATCAAATGGAACCACCGAAAGCTACACCAAATGGTTTTATCAAATAACTATATCAAATGGTGCATGCAAAATGGTGGGTGTTGAATGGTCTATATCAAATGGTAGGTGTTGAATGGTGGGAACTAAATGGTCTATGTTGATTGGTGGTACCGAATGGTAGGTGCCAAATGGTGGCACCGAATGGTAGGTGTCGAATGGTGGTATGTCAAATGGTAGATACATAATGGTTCCTATCGAATGGTAGTACCAAATGGTATATGTTAGACAGTGGTGTTGAATGGTTGGCCCAAAAAGAGGTGTTAAATGGTGGGGCCAAATCATGGTGTTAAATGGTGGTATTAAATGGCAAGGTCTAATGTTTCTCTTGAGAGTGTCATTTGCTACTGCTAGGTGACATGTGCAACGAGTATGCTATCCAGTTGCTCAGTTGCCATGACTTATAAATACCCACCCTTTACCCTAAATTTAATAATTTTAATAGTAGTTTTTTCATCCCCCTTTTTGCCTCACCTATAGCAATTCCCCTACTCACACAGTTAGCCAACCAGCCTTGGAAATAAAATACATTTTCAAGAACTTGTTATGCCCATACATTTTGAAGCTGGTACAACATCCTAATGCCTACAATGATTGGATTTTTAAATGCAGCTTTATTGGCCAACTCTACATGCCTCAATATGAAATAGACCATAGGATACTAAAATCACTAATGTCTTCCTATGACCCTAGCAAGAAGAGGTTCATTATGATTGTTGACTCCATAATGATATACTTTGGGACCTCACCAGAAGAGATTCATAATGTGATAGGGCTTCTATTCCATAATGCTAACTTTATGACTCCAAAAGAAATGTTAATAGATAATGATGAGAAATCTTTGGAGTCAATTTTTAGCCTACAGATTGATCAAACTAGTATGCATATTTGTTTTTATTATTAAAAATTTAACTTTTGATATGTAAATTTCTTTTTAATATTGAAAATTCAACTTTTCATTCTTGATTTTTCACTTTCATTTTAGATAGTCACAAGAGGGGCCTCCACATGGATGATGTTTATGACCCTTTTCTTAAAGCAATGGTTCAATTTTTACTCGTGAGAATAATATTATAGGGAAGACTAGCAAATATTTCCTATTGGTCAATTGTTCATGTTCTTCATACTCTTTATAGTTTGAGATATGACTGGTGCACTTTTATTTCTTTTAGAATTAGGTTAGAGTTAAATTATGCTTGTACTAATCCCAATTCCATAGTTTCTTGTTCAAATTTTATTCTAGACTTATACTATGAGGCCTTAGATGACCTCCAAAAAAATATGGTTTTAATTGTGGTGCACCCAAAAATGAGCACAAACACTTGTTTGTTGATGAATAGGAGGTTAATTTACCATTCAAATGAATAATCTGAATTAAGAATTAATATTTGTTTACTTATTGATGAATTGTTACAAAATTAAGGATTAATATATATTTGAACTTTGTTTGTTACAAGTAAGATTGTGTGCCTTTATGAGATGAAAACAATCTACCTCAAAAGGATAGTGTGTAGTTGAAGGATCTAGAGACTCTGAGTTTGCAGAATCATCCTTGCATTCATTTCATATTTTTAAATGTCCAAGAGTTTCTTCCTCATCATCTCTGCATGCATGTGTTAGGAATAGAACTAGAAATTGATGTAGAACAATTTCATAAAATCGTAATAATAATAGATATAAACAAAGATGCAGAAATAATAGAAATAAACATGTAAAATAAAAAGACCAGATTTAACATGGTTCACCCAATGTGGGCTACATCCACCAAGATATACTTGCTCAAATTTTATTACAAGCCACAAGAGTACAAACCACTCTCAGATCAGTCTTCTCATAATTACAATGCACAAATATTGTTTGGAGCTACGCTCAACAAACCCTCCTGAATTCACACACTATGTTCTTCCTTCTCAAACCCTTTTTCTCATTATGTATTACTTACGAAATATCTATCTATACATAATACAACAACAAAGTGGTATTACAAAATAATGGGTACCAAAACCATGGACCAAGTCAACCCAAAAAATGGTTTCCCATTAAAAGGGATCCAAAAAAAATTCAGGGGCTACTGCCCCCAAACCCCCATTTGTCAGGGGCTCCAAACCCTTACTTTTTGGGGGCTACCACCCCCAAACCTTGATGAGAATACATATAGAGTGTACAATACATTTAAAATGTACAGTATTTGAAAATACATTGTAATTTAGAAATATGCTCCATAACACAACATGTTTAGTATTTAAAACTTTCAAATGACATTTTAACTTTAAGTGCAGTATCTTATTTATTCATTTGATTTTTTAAGTTGACTCGGTATTGACTAAGGTTGGCATGGAAAAAAATAATTGCAATAAACCCCAACATTTTATGTGCCTTCTCAACCCTCTATGCAAGGTATTTTACATTTTGTGTTTTGGTTTTTTAGTTGAAGATTCCTTGATTAGAGATTTTATGACTATAAATTTGCCTATTATAGCAGCTCAAACTACCCCTGTCACTCAGAGTATGGCCCGTAGATTCAAGAAAACATTATCTCCAACTATAAATACTAAACCTTTAATTTCAAAATAACATATATATTTATTTTTAAAATTTATCATTTTTCTAATATAATTTACTTTTACAGGGCACTCTCAATCTGCGAGGAAAAGTATGCCACCACCACCACCCCCAAACATAGTTCACATAAGGGGGAAGACTATTCCATCTCCACAAGTGCCAACACCTAGAAAAAGAATACTATAATTATTAGGTTTTAAATTCCCCACTTTCTCTATCAGACGTATATCAAGGTGCAAGGATTAACATGTTTACAATAAATTGATCTTGACAAGGAATATCTCATGATTGAAATTGGAGAAGTCGGTTTTGTTGTTTTCAATCCACATGATTTTATTCAGGGTGTAGATGTTCATGTAACTACTTAGCAGGAACCTTTTAACTCTTCACCCCCACCCCACCAGCTAGTGTTGACTTGTTTAACGATGCCATTACATCTTTTCCATTAAACAATTTATTATTAGAAAGTATTATATCAAGTCTTAAAAGGGGAGTTAAAGATGAGTTAAAAAATATATTAGTTTGGAAGTTTTGGGTAAAGGCATTGATTAAAAAAATTAATTCCCATTATCATAACCACTCCCATCAAGATTTTTTTTTCATTAGTGCAACATGAACCCACAAAGATTGATGCTTTGTTTGGTCAAGCTCAATCTGGGTCCATTACTATTTATAATAGTTAAAATGATAATTTGTTGATTATTATACTAAATAGGTTAGAGAATTTGAATACAAAAGCATAGACATATTTTAATAAATAGTCAAAAGACATCAACCTTGTTATTGCAAATTCCAATAAGGAAAAATATTTGGTAATGTATCTTCATTTTTATCAAATTTCATGTCATAATTATTTTAGTTCGAACCAAATTAAATTTTGTTTGTAATTGCAAGAAAAATATAAGAATCTGAAAAAGGAAGTCAACATCCTTAATGCACATTTGAAAAATTCACAAAAAAATTATATTATGTCATTTAGTTCAAGGAGAAGCTTGTTATGTTGAATAAACAGAATGACACACTCTAAAAATTCGTTGAGCAAGGATGGGATCCCAATGCTTTATTGAAGCAGAAGATAGATGTCAATCCAAGTCTACTTTCTACATGAGATGTTATGAAAGAAGAAAAGGAAAATCTTGCTTGCATTAATTATGGGATTGAGGATCTTGAAAGGGCAGGTATACTGAAGGATGGCACAAAGGAAGTGGAGGCAAGGATTAGTAAGTATTATGGTAGAAATGTGGATGTTGTGGTTGAGAAAGTGGCTGAACATTGAGGGGTCTTTATAAAAGACCAAAAAATTGATAATTTTTGATGTTGTAAACTCTCTTATATTTGAAAATAATGTTATATTTTTAAAAATATACTTTAAATGACAATTTTAAGTTTGGATTTAGAATGATCAGTTGGTTAGGTTTTAATTAGTCTTATTTTGCTAAGAGTTGTGGTTCATTTATCATCTTACATGCATATTATGTGTTGATATAGTTCAATGAACATGATGATGTGGGTTGAATTATTTTTTGTAGTGGATTTGGAGTTAGGCTTGAGCATGAATTTGAAATTGAATTTTATGATGTTGTAAAGACATTGTTATTAACTATGAATTTATTTAGTTGATGTAGTTCAAACAAAATGATGATGTGGACTGCAATTATTTTTTTATTTGGATTTGGACTAAGCATGGATTTGAATTTGATGTGCTTTCATCTTGTTCAATTATTATCATTGTTTTATATTAAGTTTTTTTCTTTTGAATTTGGTCATGTTGTTCAATAGGCTTCTCGTGTTCTATGACCCTATTTTTTGACTTGAAATTTCATATTTTTAAGCTCAAAGTTAAGAATAAGGTTAAATCTTGTAATATGGTGCTAAAATATCAAATTTAAGTTATTTCAAAAATTATAAAGATATGTATTTAACAATAAAATCTTAGAAAAATATTAGACTCATATGAAATGACTAAGAACTAATTAAATAAAAGGAAAAGTTGCATGATGAATGGATCAAATATTTCAAATGGTAATACTAATAATAATTGTAATGAATTCAGTATTTGAAACATTTTACAATATCAAAAATGATATGAAGTTGGAAATCAAAATATGATAATTGAAAAAAAATATACAACTAATACTCAAGTAGCTGAAATAATCCTACACAAACTTGCTCATTGCTAGTAACATTTGCATCTGCCGTGTTAGTGCCATATTTAGTGTTATTATTTACATCCTCTTTATTTTTCATTGTATTACTAACACCTCTTATTTAATTTAGATAACTCCATGTTGCCAAAGCTCTTTCATAAGGAAACAGTCCATAACATAACATGAAACATACAATCTCAAACAGGTTTATAATTTTTTATCCAAACTATTTCAAAGTATTGACTTAATGAATGATATTGCACTAAAAGATATTTCATCTTCCATTGAGCCTAGAATCATTATTTGACAAAGCTCAAAAATATTCACTTAGACTTTCCTACAGGGTACTACTAAGATAAACTTTTTTACATATCTGTGTAATTGCCCCATTTTTTGTTGGTTCACTTAGAAGATGATATTGTTCAAACATTGTAATTCCAAAATGAATTGACTAAGATGTCAATAAATCCATTCCCAAATTACCTTTTATTTCAACTCCATTGACCTCTATAGATTTACCAAAATTATTAACAAGAGAGCCCATGTAGTTTTGAAATAAATTTCTAATCAACTTTTGACTATTATTACTATTCCAAAATATGAGATTCATAACTACCATTGCCTCCAACAAATCATCCATTTAAAAATGATTTTTGATCTCCACAAATAATTTTTTGAAATTATACTTAGTTTCATCTAGGTTTCAGATATAACAGTATCACACAGAATATGTGTTACAGGTAGTTCTTCAGATTCAACTCCCACAAGATTAGATTTTCTATAGAAAGTGTGCATTGGTATCTCCTTGCCATTAACGATGACACAAAGATGATCATTGATATTCAATTTCAAATAGATTTTAGAATTTCTTAAATCTATCAAACATTGCCAACTACTAAAAATAGGGCATTGAAACTTTTCATTCAAAATGTGTAGTATATATAGAGATTGGCATACTCATTTTCTTAGCCGTATGAAGTCAACAATATAAATGGATCTCTCCTGAGCATGTTTCATTAAAAAATTCATTTTGTTCAGCATTGGGAAAATTACACATAATTTTAAATGATACAACAAATATTTTGACTTGTCAACTTTTCTATGATATTTATACATAAAACCTACTAATGATGGATACTCCTCAAAAATTTGGCATTCAAGTTCATACATATAAATCCATCTTGTATCAACATATTTCAGTAGTTTCTTACCATCAATCACTCATATTGAAAAAATTTAGAACTCTAAAAATCTCTTTAGACTACTTGACATATAAGCATGTAATTCACGAATGAGCTCCTCCACTTTTACAACATTAACAAATTTAATAACTATTTTATATTCAAGATTCATCCTATGATCCATGCAATGAATTGGAATCATATATGGGGAAAATGTTGTTTACATTCAAACACATACACCATTTCTATGCCCTTTCATAACTGATGCACCATCAGCCCCAAAACCCACCAGCCTTGTAGTTATTGCATAATCATCCATTCCAGCTTTATCTTTCAAATTAGATACAACCAATTTGTGAAGATTTTTAGTATTGCAATTTTCTAACATTTTATGAATTATTAGTAGATGAGGTTGCCTTGAATCTCAAAATTATAAACATGCATGTAATCCTAGGATGTGTTGTCAATTGCTATGACCTCATCAATAGACAATGAGATGAATAGTGAATTTTACATTTTTTGTTTCAAATCCTCCTTCTCAACCATTGTTAGACATTTGACCATTTATGAAGCACTATTATCTGACCACTGTGATTTTAGAATATTTAAAAATCAATTATGTTGAAATAAAATCTTATACTAAAAAATCAAAAATAAGTTTGCCTTTTTTTTAAATATGGTATACAGTAGAGAACTGTATATATTTGGCCTTTAGATAGGACTGCATAATTTTTCCAAAATTTGCTTTGATTGTTCCCCCTTTCTCAACAAGATGTTTTTTGGTGTTTATTATCATTTTCATACTCATATGTATATATTACATGCATGCATTCATTCTTCTACAATTTTTCACTTGTGTGTTCTTGTTATATATTCATCTAGGTGCTTCGTTGTCACATATATTTTTCCACAATATTTATCAATTGTGTCCAACTTCAGTTGCATTATGTGTTCCTTTCCTAATTTCCAGCTACATATTGTACATTTACAATATGTTGGAGTATCATCAACATTTTTAGGATATACAATTTTAATGAAGGGAAATTTTGTTGCTCAATCCACCTTAAAGGACCTTCCCATTATCAATCTACTTCCCTTCCTTTGCAAATATTTATGAGTGGATTTTTTAGCTAAAGTTTGTATTTGATGAAAACCAACAATCTCTTTTACCACTTGAGTGTCATGATCATTATCATCAAAAACTATAGGAGCGTCTTTGGGTGGTGGCATGTCATCATCAAAATAATCTTTAGGGGGTGACATGTTATTATGGTTAACTCTTTATTATGAGATATCAATGGGGATTTTTGCATGTAGAATTATTTTAATATTTTTGAACAATTAAATTTAAATTCAAGACAAAATAAAAAATTAATAAGTACCTATATTTTGAGTGCATTATAGTTGTGTCAGATTTTTAATTAGATCTTTAAAATAAGATAATATGCTCAATTTTCTTGATAATTGGCCTGTCTTGTTACCATTTCCATCAGATGCCATGATGATCAAGGATGCAACACTTTGATTCTATCATCTGGTTATAGAGTGGATGATACAGTTCAATTTTGTCATTTGGTTGCAACATCATTCTACTTTTTAGTTATATCATCCAGCTACAAAGTGGATTCCACCATTTAATACTACCATTCAACACTATCATTCAGTATTGTCATTTAGCACTGTCATTTTGCACTACCATTCGACATGGTCATTTAGTGTCATTATTTGGTATCACCCTTCAGTTATTCTATTCATAGACTAAATGTCATTGTTAGGGTGTTACCATTTAGTGCTATAGATTGGATGTCATCATTCAGTGTTATAGATTGGATACTCCTATTTGGTTCTACCATTTAGCTGTGGTCCTTTAGTTGCACTCATGGTGCAGGTTCTACTGATTTATTTTATCTTATTGTCTGTTGGGTGCTTGTGCTTTGTTTGATAGTGAGGGGTAGTTATTTAAAGTATATATATATATATATATATATATATATATATATATGTCTCTGCGTGTGTGTGGGTGGGAAGGGGGGGGGGGGGGGGGTGGTGGGGCGAGGGGGGGAGGGGAGCACGGGGGGTGGCGTGCGGAGTGCGGTGCAATTGAAGGGTAAACTAAAAAATTATTGTAAGTGGTTGGTGATCTGATCCCAAAATAATTTACATTCCTAAATGTGTGTGTGTGTGTGTGTGTGTGTGTGTGTGTGTGTGTGTGTGTGTGTGTGTGTGTGTGTGTGTGTGTGTGTGTGTGTGTGTGTGTGTGTGTGTGTGTATGTATATATATGTGTGTGTGTGTGTGTGTGTGTGTGTATATATATACATATACATATATATGTATATATGTGTGTATATATATATGTATACACACACATATACATATGTGTGTGTACATATATATACACACACACATATATATGTATATGTATATGTATATATATGTGTGTATATATATATATATATATATAAAATTTAGGAATGTAAATTATTTTGGGATCAGATCACCAACGACTTACAATAATTTTTTAGTTTACCCTTCAATTGCGCCGCACCCCACACCCCACCCCCGTGCTCCCCTCGCCCCCCCTATGTGTGTGTGTGTGTGTGTGTGTGTGTGTGTGTGTGTGTGTGTGTGTGTGTGTGTGTGTGTGTGTGTGTGCACACACACACACACACATATATATGTTGCGATTGAAGGGTAAACTAAAAAAATATTGTAAGTGGTTGGTGATCTGATCCCAAAATAATTTACATTCTTAAATTTTAGGTGATCCAAACCCATGTGTTGACCCTAAAAATTTTCTAAAAACAAAATTCAAAAATTAGAATATTCATGAATTAATAAAAATTCACTGCTAAAATTTACCCTAGAATGGTGTAAGGACCATAGCACAAAGGATTCATCTTCTTGTGTGGACCTTTGAATCATTCCTTCTAAAGATGCAAGTAGACTTTATCACCAACTCAAAATGCATAAGGTGTCTGGTGTACGTCATGGTGCTCTTTATAACTTACTTGTGTGCAAAATAGAATCTACTGAACTTATTGATGAATAGATTGCATGTGGCACAAAAACTTCTCATCTTTGTATGCTTCATGTTCCTATGTACATGCCTTAATATTCATTGTTACATGGTAGGAAATGTGTAAAGGTGTCAAAGGTTGAAACCAAAGACATGTCTAGAATGGACTATGCCCCACAGAATTATGAAGCTTTCTATTGTAAGCATGTTGAATGTACAAAATATTTTCATCTCATATGCAATCATGGGCATGATTGTATATTCATAGAAGATGAACAAGCTTACAATTGATAACTTCTATTTTTCCATCTTTTTGTGGTTGAAAGGTTGTTGATTGGTCTAGTTGTGCTCCCATCAAGAACCATAATGTTTGATAAAAGTGAATCACAAAATGAAGATCTTGATCAAATACGATGGATGTTGGGAACCTAAAGTGAACACAAATATGGTTGTATAAGGCCTACATAGTTCTAGTTATGTTAATGCCTTTCTTATAAGTGACCATGCTAGCCATCTTTGAAAACCTATCCATTATAAAAAACATAGCATCAAGTAGGCATTTGACTGTAGGTAACTCAATCATGAAATCCATGCTAATAGACTCCCATGGCTTGGATGGAACTAGTAATGATGTATAAAGTCCCAATTTCATGTTCACAAGCTTGGCGATGTAACAAGGAATGTAAGGCTTCATATGGAACTCCATGTTTATGCACATGTGTAGCCATTGGAAGTGTAACTATAATAGAGTATTTTTCATGCCAAATTATTTTGAGGTCTTGGCATGGTGCACCTCTTAGATGAGGCATTAGTGAGGTGTGCCATTAGGAACACAAAGATGTTCGATCTAGTAGAGAAGTTGGTTTGACAAGTAGAACTCTAAAACATGTTTACCTTGTTTGAGGTTAGTGTAGGTGTCTATGAAATCTTAATCAACTGAGTAAATAGATACCTAGTATGTAAAGCTATGGTTGCACTGTCCAACACTATGATGAGTGTATGAGCTAGAGATCAACTAAGGTAATTGGTTGTCAGGATCCTACTCCGCCAATAAGAGTATATATGATTCCCTTGTATTAGCAACTAAACACGGAATTATACCAGAATGAATAAGTAACTAGAATTCACAAATGACACAGAATATGAGAGACAATACACTATCTTGTATTAATACTCATTCAAAAAGAAAATACAATAAAAAAGATACCACTTCTTCTTACACCTCTCCAAGGCTTCCCACACCTCAAGGGCTCCCAATAATTCTCAATCAAGAGTTCACTCTCCTACCAAAAATGGTCCCAACACACAACTCACACACAGAATTGGTGTTCACCTCTCCAACCAGTCAGTAATAACCCTGCTAGTACACAAGTATTCAAAGTACTTCAAGTAGATCTCCCATGAACCTACAACAACCTGCAACTCAATAGACCTTACTTACACATGTAGATCTTCTCTAATCTTGCACAACTTGCAAATCAATGATCTTACAATTGGAAGGATTTATTCCTTGCCTTAATTACAATACATGCCAATGGGTCTATAAATAGATCCCAGACTTAAACAATAACTTAGACTTCTAATTTACAATAATTAGACTCGCAACTCAAGACCAAAAAATAGCCTTTAACATGCAAACACTCAGTTCAACGAACTAACTGTTCGTGCAACGAACAGTTCTAAAACTGCACAGGCGACTGACGTCAGTCCATGTCTGCCTGGAGGTGACCGACGTCGGCCAACCTCCTACCAATGTCAGTTGCCCTTCTGCACTGTAAATGACTGACATCGGTCCAACTACCCACGCCGGTATCCCTGAACTCAGTAACTCCTCCATGTCTACAAACAGTTGAAGCTTTTAGCTCCACAACCTAACAATCTCCCACTTGGAGATAAATAGCTGCAACTATACCTATACCTGTACACCGTCTAGTTTGTTTCCTTGGCTCTGTATCCCTCTTCAAAATCACTCTTGAAGACCAACCACCCCAAATCCTATGGTGCACCTCCTATCATCCAAATCACCTACCACATCTTCATCTACAAACCCATGTAGAAAATAACTTGACCCTGCATAGCATGTGCACCTGCTACTGGTCCCTCTAAGAGTCCACTGAACTACCCTCCAGTGCTTCTTTCTCGGATTGGCTCCAAACTTTCTGACAACTCCCACTGCTTGGAAAAACTCAGGTTTAGTACACATGTACTCAACCTCATTATGTGAATCAAGACACTGTTCATAGAACTGTCCAACCATCGACGTGCTAATCGGTCTCACACAATCATCCTGAAACAAAGTCAACCTGTGACCTTCCATGTCTCTAGAACACACTCATGCCAAAGAATCTTGCTGCTCCCAGATTCCTCATGACATACTTCTGAACTAGCTTTAGCTTTAGTTCAATAACTCCCTGTAAGTGTAACCCTGCAACAAGCACACAATACAGTAATAGGATAATGTAGCTAATAATATCCAACCTAGTAAAGAGAAACACAATGGTCAAACCTCCATTGTCTTGCAGCTTACTCAAGACCATATACCCTAGCCTTCTATCTCACGTGTCCATTTCCGCTCTTCTTCATCTTGAACATCCATTTGTCTCTCAGTGCTTTCTTCTAGCTGGCAACTCCACCCAAAACTCCCGTTTGGTTCTTCTCCAAGGAATCACATTCCTCATCCATGCCAAGCTCCCACTGTTTCCTGGATCTACCTACTCTACTTCTTTACTAACTTCCTGGTTCTTGACCGTCAGTGAGCAACAAGTAGTGTAAAGAAGGGAAATGACGAATTTGAGGCTTACTTACCCTTTAAGTCCTCCATATGGGCGCTTGAGACTCTTTAATAGCTTGTTGTCCACCCAAAATCCATCTCAGTGACTGATGCTAGTCACATCTCAGTCTACACCCAACCGATGTCAGTTTCATGTGACTGCCTCATCACTGACATCATTTCCCCCTGACTGACAACAGTGTTTATCAGTCCCTGAGTCACCGACATCAGGCTGCACATAGCTGACGTCGGTCCCTGTCTGGATCCCGACGTCGATTTTCTAATCGACGTCGGTCTCTGTGTTTTACTTGTGAGTGATGACTTTTTTCTGTGAGCTCCTTTTGGATCAAACCCTTATCCATATCAACCTTGCTCTGCTCAGAATTCTTCAGCCCCTTACGCTGATCTCTGTCTGTCACCTTCTCCTTGAAAACTAAGGCTTTCTTGTTCTTGTCACTAACATCAGATTTCTCAAGAAATGTTACCTTCTTCTTATACATACAAAAATCTCGATTCATGCTTTTCAAATCTGAAAGCATACCCTTTGACTCAAGAACATGCATCTCCTTCTTATTCATGTGAACAAGCCTACTAAGCCACATCTTCGAATCTATCGCTGAAGTAGATAACCCAGAAAGAGAATCAGTAATATAAGTAGATAGATAAAGCGTACCTACTTTCTTACCTCTTGCTACAACAAGTGCACCCTTGGTAACCTTCCAAGAGTTTGCTATGAGAGTTACTGTGCAACCCTCATCACCCAACTTTTTAATAAAAATCAAATTTTGCTCTAGAAATGGGACATGCATGACCTCCTTCAACACCCATGTGTTGCCCGTTTGCAATTTCAGCTTCACTTTCCCTTTGCCAACCATTTGACAAGGCTTACCATCCCCTAAACAAATTTCTCCAAAGTCTCTTTGGACATATTCATGAAAAAAATTCCTATTTGGGGATGCATGGAAAGATGCACCAGAATCTAAAACCCAAGATTCTAATTTATCTAAGGAACATACCAGAGCATCCTGTGCAACATAATCTGCAACATCTGCTTCTTCATGTCCTTCATGCTGATCTTCACCCAACCAACAATCTCTCTTTAAGTGCCCTTGCTTTCCACATTTCCAGCAGGTTATTCTATCATACCTGGACTTGGATCTCCTGCCTATCTTTGACCTTGATCTCCCATGCTCCATCTTCTCTCTTTGCCTTCCCCTGATTTCAACACTCAAAGCATTCCCTGATGATTAACCTGTGCTTTTCCTGCGTATCTCTTCATTCAAGATTACACTCACAATATCATCCACTTTTAAGATTTTAGAAGCAGACACAGTATTACTAACTGCCATTACCAAACTCTCCCAACTTTTAGGTAATGAGCATAAGATTAAGAGAGCCTTAATTTCATCATCAAAAACAATATTAACTGAATTTAACCGGTTTACCAAACCATGGAAATCACTAAGATGACTATGAACAGATCCACCTTCCAACATTTTCAAATTAAATAATTGCTTCATAAGAAATACCTTATTCGAAGCTGAGGGTTTTTCATATAAATTTGCCCAAGATTCCATCAACTCTATCATTGTCTTAGCTTGAGATAAGTTGGAAATCACAGACGATGCAAGGCTCAACCTTATAGATCCCAGAGCCTTCCGATCAAGAACCTCCCATTCTTCATCCTTCATATCTAGGGGCTTGCAATCAACCCCACCCAAAAGTAAGTACAAATCTTTTTGATACAGATAATCTTCAATTTGAATCCTCCATAATTGATAGTTCTTGCCATTAAACTTCTCCATTCATAGCTTGCTTTCTTCTACCATTGCTATACTCCCACTCAAACAGAAACCCCTGTGAGTAACCTGTAATCAACACACACTAACCAGATCTGATACAACCTATTAGTAACCCAACCAAAAGCTCTGATACCACTTGTCAAGATCCTACTCCACCAATAAGAGTATATATGATTACCTTGTATTAGCAACTAAACACGGAATTATACCAAAATGAATAAGTAACTAGAATTCACAAATGACACAGAATATGAGAGACAATACACTATCTTGTATTAATACTCATTCAAAAAGAAAATACAATAAAGAAGATGCCACTTCTTCTTACACCTCTCCAAGGCTTCCCACACCTCAAGGGCTCCCAGTAACTCTCAATCAAGACTTCATTCTCCTACCAAAAACCGTCCCAACACACAACTCACACACAAAATTGGTGTTCACCTCTCCAACCAGTCAGTAATAACCCTGCTAGTATACAAGTACTCAAAGTACTTCAAGCAGATCTCCCATGAACTTGCAACAACTTGCAACTCAACAGACCTTACTTATACATGTAGATCTTCTCTGATTTTGCACAACTTGCAAATCAATGATCTTACAATTAGAAGGATTTCTTCCTTGCCTTAATTACAATACATGCCAATGGGTCTATAAATAGATCCCAGACTTTAACAATAACTTAGACTTCTAATTTACAATAATTAGACTCACAACTCAAGACCAAAAAATAGCCTTTAACATGCAAACACTCGGTTCAACAAACTAACTGTTCGTGCAACGAACAGTTCTGAAACCACACAGGCAACCAACGTCGGTCCTTGTCTGCCTGGAGGTGACCGACGTCGGCCGACCTCCTGCCGATGCTGGTTTCCCTTCTGCACTGTAAATGACTGATGTCGATCCCACTGCCGATGCCGATATCCCTGAACTCAGCAACTCCTCCATGTCTGTAAATAGTTGAAGCTTTTAGCTCCACAACCTAACATTGGTTGCCTCATTTTCCTTCTCTTTCTTGTGTTTTATCATGAGATGAAACTATAATAGGTAAGTCATCCATTTTATGTGACATGTGCTCTCTCGTTTATGCTGCATCTGTAGGAACTAAAGTGGATTATGTTTATAATGAACAACTATTTCTTTCCCTAAAATATAGTGATGACATTACTTGATTGATTGAATTATATCATATAGTTATTTCTTATATGTGGCGTACCTTCTCACTATGTCATTAAATGTTTATGATTGGTATGCGACCAAATATCCATGGTGTATGAGTATTGCATTCAGTGTATAGTTAGATGCATCAACATGAAGATCAAATGAATGTGAAATGTTGGGCATTATGTGAATAGGCATTGATAGAGACATTACTAGAGTACCTCAAAAGTGCATTATTGTGCATGAGTCCAATCAAACTTGTATTTTGCATGAGTGATCTTGTTGGGCAACCAAGATATGTGCAAGAAACCAAGGATGAACCTGTAATAAAAATTAGTGAGCCCAAGAAAACTCCTTAATTATGTGAGATTGGAAGGAGTAAGAAAATATTGGATCACTTTCATATTTTCTAGATCTACATGGATTTTAATGTAGTCAATGATGTAGCTCAGGTACTGAATTTATGCATTGTTGACTGTACACTTTGCTAACTTGGCCTGCAACTTATGTTAACACAAAGTGTCTAGGATGCATGCAACATGTTACATGTGCTCTTCCCAAGTCTTGTTGAAGATGAGAATGTCATCCAACTATATGATGACAAAGGAGTTGAGAAAGGGCCTAAATAGATAATCCATCAAGTTCATGAAAGGGGTTGGCACATTGGTTACGACAAAAGTCATGACCAACCATTTGTACAATCCTTCCCATTTCTTAAAGGTTATATTCTAGACATCTTCAATATGGAATAGTACTTGATGGTAACCTAACTTCAAGTTAGTCTTAGTGACGTATTATACACCTTAGAGTTAGTCTGAGAGGTCATCAATGCATGACATTGGGTACCAATTCTTCATTATTATTATTTTGTGTGCAATAGTATATGTAGATATGTTAGGAACCCTCCCTATTAGGTGTGAGGACTATCAGAGTCCTACAAGGATAAAAGTTAGGCTTGATCTTGCCTTGATCAAGGAGCTCTTATATTTTACATCAAAATTCATCATTCTCCTAAAGTGATCTATGATACAATGGGATATTCAGAAGAGGGGATCCAAGAACCAAATTGATGTGATGCTTTATTACGTAGTGTGTTATAAGGCCTTCAGTCTTTGTGAAGACTTCACTATGCTACTCCAATAACTTGTTGAGTTATTGTTGCTTTAATATTGTGGGAGTGGTGTGTATTTATAGAACTTGATTTGTTTTCTATGCAAGTGTGTCAAGATGAACCATGAACAACATGAAATTTTGTACATATGAGACAAGTCTATGACATTTATTTGGTAGAGACCAAGGTGATTTTGGTCATGGGCACTAACTCAAATAGGTTGTATAAGTGATCTTGTGCATGAATAGTCCAACATTGTGGCTTGGTTTATTATGTAACTTCATGGTCATACAAATATGTCTCTTTAATACAAATTTATGGGTGAAGGGTCAACCTCTTCATGTCATCATTGACAGTGGTAGCTAGAAGAACATCATTGCACAATCCACAACACAATGCCTTGGTCAAATACTTAGTCTAGTCTTACTATGATAGTTTCATTTTAACCCTTCATAGTGTTCACAATAGTAATTTTAGTTATCACCATGGTCGTTCTACTTTATGTTGTGAAAAGTTTTTACCATAGTAAATTCAATTTTTAAAATAGTCATATCAATTTTTACCGTGAATAATCTTTACCATAGTCAAATCAGTTTTTACCATGGTCATTTTAGTACTGACCATTATTATAAAGAATAAAATGAAAAAAAGAGGAAAACAAAGAGTTTAAAATAAAATAAAATAAGGTGTATCCCCATGTATTATTAGTTCTAAGTAAATTATTGTGTTTAGCTTAGCACAAAATTTAAAGTGTTAAGCACTTGGGTTTTGTTTTATTAGATTGAATTGCAGGTTGGGGCATTTTTTCTTTTTTGGCAAGGCATAGATATTTTTGATAGAGGAGGATGGGTAAAATTATAGTTTTTAGCACAATCTAATGAAAATTCTCTTTCATGCATTAAAAAATTTAAAGATCTTATATTTTTAATGGGATTATAAGAAAGGAATGATGGAAAGAATTTCCTCCCACATTTTTAGATGGCTCAACACTAAATGGTTTGAGACATTATATGACAATGTTATAAAATTCATGGGAGTTGCTTCATGATGGTTTTTTTGAACAATTTGGTGTATATTAGAAATATTCAAATCTCATGATAGACCACACAAATTTGACCCAAGGAAAAAATAAAAGATCTAAGATTACCATGCATGTGTTTTGGAGCTGAAGAGGTTGGACACTCAAATACGGAAAGAAGGATTGGCAGAGGGCCTAATGATTAGTGTGTGAAACTTGTTGTGCAAAACATTTCATCCAAGGATGAAGTTATAAATTAGATAATAGGTGAAGTATGACTAGCCAACAAACCTTGAGCAAAAAAAAGGCATTGCTAGAAGATAAAGAAGAAATCATGGAGGAGAAACTTGAAGAAATTGATACCAAGGTTGAAATTACACCATTGAATTTGGCCCAATCACCACAACCATAAATAGTGATCACTTATTCTTCTCCTATTACATCAATTAAGTATGATGAGTTACTTGATAAAATGGGTCAATTGGATATAAACATTCTTCAAGGGAAGGATTTGGGTTCCTAATGTTCCCAAAGAATAGATAGTAGTCCAAGAATAAATTTGTCTAAACTTGTATGCTATGAGTGTAGAGAGAAAGGAAACCATAAGTCAAATTATATAAATAGCACATCTACCTCTGGGATAAAAAACAATTATAATGGTAAAGCATGTATTAATATACTTGAATTTGTTGATAAAACTTAAAATGATCAGGTAGATGTGCTAGTAACAAAAATAACTAAGGAAAGAGATACTCAAGATAACATAGAGTATAAAAAAAAGAGGCGAAACATAAAATAAGAAATTTGGGTGTGTGAGATTTTCTAATCTCGTAGGGGAAAACACCATACCACATTCTTGAAGGCTTTTCTAAGCATACTTATAATATCACATATGGCTAGATTCTTGCTCTATTTTTAGAAAAGAGGTTGCAAAGTGAACTCAGTGTTAGACGGAAGAAGGAGGTTGAAGTCACATTTTTAGAGATAAGTGTGCATCCATACACTCCACAAGATAAGGTATTCGATAATTGTATTTATATTCCTAATGTTTAGTTAATGGTGGAACTGTAGATAATGTTATGATTGAATATGCAAGGATCATGACGGGTTTGAAGCTTGATCATCCTTCCACATTAATGTTAATATATTTAGATAAAGAAATAACAAAACCACATTATGTTATTTCAAATGTATCAATTTTTATAATGGGTGTTGTATATGTAGTTGAATTTCAAGTAATAAAGGATGGCACTATTGCATACCCAATGTTGCTCGGAAGTCCATGGTTGAGAAGAGTTCATGAAAGGAATTATTGGAATGAGGGGTTCATGACACTTGGTTGTGGAAATGGGAAGGTGAAAACAAATTTGGTTCCTCATGGTCATATTTGGGGACCTATGGAATCAAATGATGAGAATGATGACTAGACATCCCCTAATTATTAGAGTATTGGCGATATGGAAATTGATGATATGAAGGGTATGTTAGTCATGGACATCCTCCAAATGTCACCAGTTGATACACCCAAGTAATTCACGAAAGAAGAATTAGAAGGGAAACCTTAGTAATTAAAAATCAAAGATGGCATGGAGGAGAAAGAAAGAGAAGACTATTTTCAACTATTTTAAAGGTATATGCATCTCTTCACCTTTGATAATAAGTAACTTTGCCAAGTCAATTAGGTATAACATTCTATTGAATTAGTTGATAATGCAAAACTAGTGATACTGAAGAAAATGCATTGTAGAAGGATTCCTAATTTTCCTAAATTATTAAAATAAGAGATATTCAAGCTCCTTGATGTAGGATTTATATTCCTAGTAAATATCTCAAAATGGGTCTCTCCCATTCTGGTAGCAAATAAAAAGAATGGGAAGCTGCAAATTTATGTTGTCTATAGAAAGCTCAACAAGGTGATGAAGAAGGACCACTATCCTCTTCCTTTCTCAGACCAGATCTCAGATGAGGTGATTGGTAATGAGTGTTATACCTTTGTTGATGGCTATACTAGGTATAATTAAGTTCACATAGCTAAGCAGGATTAGCTAGAGACAAGGATCACCACTCATTAGGGAACTTTTGCTTACTAAGCCACACTTTTTGGATTATGTAATGCACCTGCAACCTTTAAATGCTTAATGAATAGGGTGTTTAAACCTTATATTTCAAGTTTAATCATGGTATTTTTTGAAGGTTTTTATATTTATGGAAGCAAGGTTGATCAATTGTACTAGTTATAGAAGGTTAGATAAGTCATAAGCCTCAATAATTCTCATAAAGCATGTGTTTTGATGCTCTAAAGGTGTCCTTTTAGGACATGTTGTATCTAGATATGGTATTGGTATTGGTCTAAAAAAGGTTTCAAATATTAAGTAATTATCATTTCCTATGAATATAAGTAAGCTAAGATCATTCTTAGGACATGTTGGATATTATAGAAGGTTCATTAGGAACTTCTCTAAAATTATGCAGCCACTAAATCAATTTTTAAAGAAATATGTTCCCTATAAACCATGGGAGAAGACACTTAAAGCTTTTGAGCAGCTTCAGCAAGCCTTGGTAACTTCATCAGTTTTGAAAAATTTAGATAGGAATAAGATATTCATTATGTATATTGATGCTTCAAATGCAATACTAGGGATCACACTATCCCAAAGGGATGAAAATGGGATTAATCATCCAATCTACATTGGAAGTAGGCAAATGAGTAATGTTACGTTAAACTATATCATAATTGAGATAAAGGTTTTATCTATTATTTTTATTGTGAATAAATTTAGGAGCTATTTTATAGAGAATTTTTTTTAGTTATGACAGATCATCAAGATTTTAAATGCATTGAAAACAATCCTAACCCATTCAAGAAGATATCAAGATGTATATTTTTGATATAGGAATATGAATTTGACATTGATGATAGTATAATAAAGAAGCACGTTAATGTAGATGGACTTTCCCTAGCCTATGATGATATGGGTTTGTCTTATGACGATGATGAATTTCCAAATACAACATTACCAACCATTGATGTAATTCTAATTGAGTATATAGATATTGTTGGAAATATTGTCATTGATGTCAAAAGTATAGCATTGGTGATAAAGGCCCCATAGCATTTATTATCTAAAGGTGTTTTTCATGTTCATATTTTGGCTAAAATGTGTTGATATTTATTTAATATTAATGAATATATTTTTGGTTGCATAAAAGTCAAAAGAGGGCCCATGGAGAAGTCAAAGAGTCACGGGGTAAAGACAAAAGAGAAATGGGATGCATTTTCCCATGAAGAGTCATTTTGAAAAATTCCTAGAGTCACCAAGTGAAGATAAAAGAGGAAGGGCACAATTTATCATGAAGGGACACTTTGAGGAATTTGAAAGGTCACTAAGATAAATACAAAAGGGGAAAATATGCATTTGATCATGAAGGGTCACCATGTGACTTTTCAAATGTAAGGAGTCGAAGGGTCATGCTATTTTGGTGCCATTTTCCATGAGGAGTGAAGGGTCACAAAGAGTGAATGTCAAAGGTCATTTGAAAAGCTATAAATAAAGGCTTGAGAAGAAATTTGTAATATGCAAGAGAGTGAATGGTTTATAATTATTTTATTTAAGAAAAGAGGAAAGAATAAAAATATATATTGTAGAGTTCTATCATTTGTTGAGAAAGCAACATTGAGAGATATTTGTGTTATATAAATAAGAGGGGTTGGTGATCCTATGGGTTAGTGCTCACAAATCATTGAAAGCGGTTGGTGCTCCTATGGGTTTGTGCTCACAAATAGTTATTGTGTTGGTGCTTGGAAAAGGGGTTGGTGATCTTGCAAGTTGGTGCTTTCAAACTTTATAATTTGATTTGGTGTTCATTCATATACTTGAGATTGTTCTCCATGGTTTTTTCCACTTTGGGTTTCTACGTAAGAATATGCTCTCTCTCTCTCTCTCTCTCTCTCTCTCTCTCTCTCTCTCTCTCTCTCTCTCTCTCTCTCTCTCTCTCTCTCTCTCTCTCTCTCTCTCTCTCTCTCTCATGTGGTGCATATTATTATAGTTTTAATGCATATATTGAATGTATGGTTAAGTAGACTTTGACTTAGTAAAATATTTATGAGATATATGATATACTGATTCTCTCCCCTCTCAGTATATCTCATGCTTAACAATTGGTATCAGAGCAAGTTCCTTTGGAAAAAAATTTACAACTTGAAGGTAGATCAGGGGAAGCATGATGGCTGGATCACATGAAGGTTTTTATACAAATAAGGCACCTTTGTTTGATGGGACAAATTATGTTTTTTGGAGCATAAGGATGAGAAATTATTTGAAGTCTCTTGGATTTGATATTCAGCAAGCAATTATGGAGAAATACGAAGAGCCATAGACACTTGTGACTACTCCAGTAGAGAAGAAGGCGAGTAAAAATAATGCTAAAGCTTTAAATGCTATTTTATGTGAATTAGAACTTTTTAAATTTATGTAATGCAAATTTGCTCATGAGACTTGGTTAAATCTCAAAAATATTTACAAAGGTGATGGAAAGGATCAGCAAGCTAAGCTCCATACTTTCATAAGATAGTTTAAGAGTTTGAAAATGGAAAAGGAAGAAAATATAGTGATTTGTCTCTGGCGGGTTGGTAAAATAGTTAATCATATTCAAGGCCTTAGAGAAAATATAGAAGAATCAGTGGTGGTACAAAAGGTTTTGAGATCTCTACCAATGAGATATGATGCAAAGGTTTCAACAATCAAGGAGATGAAGGATCTAGCCAAACTAAAGATGGATGAACTACATAGTATTCGTATAGTATATGAGATGTGGACTAAACAAGAGAAACCCTCAAAGAGGGAAGTTGCTTTCAAGACATCAAAGAAAGACAAGGCTAAGATTCAAGAAACAAGTGATAGCTCTAGTGATGATGAAGATGACAACAAAGATCTATTCATCTGTAAGGTGAAAAAGGGCACAGGTAAATATTAAAGAAAATTGTCTTTTAAATGTTTTAATTGTGGAAATATTGGACATTTTGTAGCTAAGTGCCCAGATAAGAGTAATTGTCACAATGAAGAAGGAAGATCTACATACCAAAAGAATTTCAAAGGCAAATTCAAGAAGGGATTCAACAAGAAGTGTTTATACTCTAAATATCCTAGCTTAGCTGAAGACAGTGGAGTCAGTGATTCAAATGAAGAAGAGATTATATTCATGACCATACATGAAGATGCCTCTGCAAGAAAAAATACAGATGATCAAGAAGAAGAACAAGATGAAGTTGAAGTGAATCTAGAACGAGAACTCATTTGTGCCTTAGAAGAATTACAAGCTCTTGAGAAGAATAATCACAGATTGAAATGCCAAATTGAGAAAAATGAAAAAGAGTCAAAAGAAATGATTGAAGAAAAACAAGCACGCATTGAAAAGGCCAAAAAGATTGAAGAATATCTAACAACTCAGTTACAAAAAGTAAGTGAAGAATGTGAAAGGTATATTGTTAAAATTACCTCTTTAAAAGTAGATCTTGAGAAAATAAATAAAGCAGTCGATGATAGAGCAGCCAATGATTCAAAATTTAAGAATAGCACTAATATATTGAATAAGATATTAGAAAGTCAAAAATCAATGTCAGATAAGACAGTTATCTAATTTGAAAAAGAGAAAGCGGAGGCCACTAATTTCACAAACAAGGTTAACATAGAAAAGGAAAGAGCTATGTTGAAGCTCTTATAAAGGAGGAAATAAAATAGTAAGAAGTTAAGAATACAGAGGACATCTCAAACAAAGAAGGCTAGAAGGAACAGAGCTACAAAAGGCAATCAAGTCTTAGATACACAAACAAGTTCTATTTTTATGGTTACTATTTTTATTGTAATAGATATGGTCATAAGAAAATAGAATGTCAGAAAAGGGCTAATAATTTCATAAACAAGGAGAAGGAAACTCATGTAGAGTCAAGCAGAAGCCACAACTCATTTGCTCCTCTATCAGGCTTTAATGAAGAAGCCATAATATGTTACAAGTGAAATAACTTCAAACACATAGATCGATATTATAGAAGCATATTTAAGTCAGTCAAGAAGGACCATAGTTTCAAGGCTCCATTCATCAAGAAGAAACTTTAGACAAATTCATGGCAAAAGAAACAACTTGAAAAGTTTATGTTGGTCCAAACAGCTTTACATGCAAAGAAAAGCCTTGGTTCATTGACATCAGATGTTCAAGGCACATAAAAGGAGATAAGAGTAAATTCATAACCCTAAAGAAGATCAATGGTGGCATAGTGAAATTTGGAGACAATACTACTACTAGAATTGCTAAAAAGGTACACTAAGTTTGGATAATGGTAGAACTAAGACTGAAAATGTTTTTTATATAGAAGGTCTTAAGCATAATATTTTGAGTGTAAGTTATATGTGTGATCAGGGACACACACTAAAGTTTTATGCAGAAGGTTATGAAATTAGGATAAAATATTAAGATGTGTTGATTGTAGATGCTCAAAGAATATGTAATAATTTGTATCTGTTATCAAATATCAAAGGTCAAAAATGTTGATTGAGTCAAATTGAGGAAAGTTGGCTATGGCACAAGAGAATGGGACACATAAATTTCAATAATCTTGTCAACATCAGCAAGAATCAAGCAGTTAGAGATCTTCCAAAGATTACAAAGCCCTCCAACACACTTTGTGAACCATGTCAACATGGGAAACAAGTCAGAAGATGGTTCAAAACAAAAGAATACTCGACCAATCAAATGTTAGAGCTTGTTCACATTGATTTATGTGGACCTATGAGAACTCAAAGTACTCAAGGTGAAAAATATTTCATGTTGCTTATTGATGATTTTACACGTATGACTTGGGTGATGTTTTTGAAGAAAAAATCAGAAACTTTCAACCACTTCAAAGCATTCAAGGCTTTTGTTGAAAATAAAACTAATTTAAATATTAAGTGCCTGAGATCATATCAAGGAAGAGAATTCATGTCAGACGAGTTTATTGAGTATTGTGAAGACCATTGGATAAAGAGACAATATTCAATAGCCAAAAGTCCACAGTAAAATAGAGTAGTTGAGCAAAAAAATAGAACCATTAAAGAGATGGCAAAGACAATGCTAAATGAATCCAAGATACTAGATAAATATTGGAGAGAGGTAGTAGGTATAGTAATGTACATCCAGAATAGAGCATTAATAAGATTCAATAGTGACAAGACTCCTTATGAGTTACAATTGATTATTTTAGAGTTTTTGATAATAGATTTTTCATATAGAGAACTAATGAAAAATTGTGTAAGTTTGAATCTAGAACAGATGAAGGTATATTTCTTGGATATTCTAGAAAAATTAAAGCTTATAAATTTTATAACAAAAGAACCAAGAAGATTATTGAAAGTGCAAGTGTCAAGATAGATGAAGATGTAGCACAAAGAGCCAGTGATCTAGTGGACATTCTTGAAATTATTGAAGAATCAGATTTAAGAATCAGATGAGCATAAGAAGGAGAAAAAGGACACCAAGACCCCATCAAAATATTTTCATAGAAATCATAACAAGAGTGACATCATCAGGAACATAAATAAAAGAGTTCACACTAGAAGGATGATGGTAAGTGAATCTAGTAAGTAAATTTTTCTTTGTTATCCAAAATTCAACCTAGAAATTTTTTAGAAGCTAGACATGATGAGCATTGGGTTAAAGCAATGGATAAAAAATTATATCAGATATAAAAGACTGATACTTGGAAATTAGTGCTTAGACCAAAAGATAAAAATGTGATAGGAACAAAATAGGTTTACAAAAATAAGTTGAATGAAGATGGTGAAGTTACCATAAATAAAGCATGGTTAGTATGTAAAGGATATGCTCAAATTAAGGGTATATATTTTGAAGAGACTTTTGCATCAGTGGCAAGGCTAGAGGCTATTTTAATGTTTCTTGCATACGTAGTGTTTAAAATTTTCAAAGTGTTTTAGATGGATGTCAAATCTACCTTCCTAAATGGAAATCTAGAAGAGGAGGTCTACATTGAGCAGCCTGAGCAATTTTTTCTCTCAAATGATAGTAGTTATGTACGTAGATGTTAGGTTGAGGAGCTAAAAGCTTCACTAATGCAGACATTGGAGGAGGTTGCTGAGTGTCACAGTCACCGGCATCGGTCAGGCCAACCGATGTCAGTCAGGTGTAGACAAGAAGTTGCTGACATCTATCAGAGATCGGCCAACGTCGGTCATCTCCAGGCAGACAGGGACCGATGTCAGTCACCTGTGCGGTTCCAAAACTGTTAGTTCATGAATAGTTAGTTAACGAACCAGTTGTTTGCATGTTGAAAGGCTAATTTTAGTCTTGAGCTGTGGATCTAATTATTGTAATTGGATGTCTAATTATTGTTTGCATGAGATCTATATAATAGACTCATGGGTTGTATTGTAATTTGTGCTAGAGAGTAAGAGAGAAAAATTAGCTACTTCAGAGTGAAGAGAGCAAGGTGTGTTCCTCCTAGTGCCACAATGCCAAGTGAGGGTGCTAGTTTGGAGAATCAAAAGGATTCTTCATGTATGATCTCGGTCAGCAGGTGTGCAAGGCCAGGTTTGGAGATCTACATGGTAAGTAAGATCATTGATCTGCAGGTGTTTGTGTGTGTTTGATCTAGGTTTGTAGGTGTTGCAAAACCAAGTTGATTTGTAAGTGGTAGCAAGATCAGGGAGATCACAACACAACAGGTAGCAAGATCAGGTGGGATCTACTTGGAGTACGGTGTGTACTCGGTCAGAGAGCAAAGAGGAAGGCAAAGTAGATCCTTCCAAAGTAAGATCATTGAGTTACAGGTTGTTGCAAATTCATGGGAGATCTAATTGGAGTACGTTGTGTACTTGGAGTGCGTTGTGTACTCGGTTGAGTATGTGTGTATACTCAGTGTACAAGTGATACTGACTGGTTGGAGGTGAACACTAACTCTGTGTTTGAGTTGTGTGTTGGGACCGTAATTGAGAGAGTGAGCTTTTGAAGAGATTTATTGTTTATGCCCTAGAGGTGTGGGAGCCCTAGAGGTGTGTAAGGAAGAAGACAGTGGCATCTTCTTTGTTGTATTTCCTTCTAGAAGAGTATTAATACAATTGGGTATTGTCTCTCATATTCTGTGTTGTTTCTGAATTCTAGTTACTTGTGATTCTGGTTAAATTCTGCATGTTTAGTTGCTTGTACATGGTAATCAATTGTGTGCTTTCTAGATCCTGACAGTTGGTATCAGAGTGTTTATTGTTTTAGATTCCTGACAGTAGATTGAAGAAAGCACTGTATGGATTAAAACAAGATCCTAGAGCTTGGTATGCAAGACTTGATAAGTACCTATAAGATCAAAGTTTCAAGAGAGGTTTTATTGAAAATAATCTATACATCAAAATAGAAGGTGAGCATCAGTTGAATGTTATGGTAGATGTTGATGACATAATATTTGGAAGAAATATTAAATTGATGATAACAAATTTTTTTGATAATATGCAAAAGGAATTTGAGATGTCTATGATTGGAGAATTGTCATTTTTTTTAGGGCTCCAGATATTTCAGTCAAATAAAATAATTTTCATATCTCAAAGTAAACATGTGAAGAAAATGTTCAAAAAAATTAGTTTTGAGGATTATGCACCAATTGGCACACCAATGGGTATAGGGAACAATGTGAGTAAGGATGAAGATTCACATGTTGCAAGTCAATCTTTGCATAGATCTATGATTGGTAGTCGTTTATACTTGACAATAACAATACCAGACATCATGCATGTAGTAGGCATGGTTGTGAGATATCAGGTAGCCTCGAAGTAGAGTCATGTTCAGTTGGTGAAGAGAATATCCAGATATGTCAAGGGGACATTGAATTATTGATTTTGGTATCCCACAAGTAGAGAATTCACTTTGGTTGCTTATACATATTCAAATTGAGTAGGTTGTTTGGATGATAGAAAGAGTACAAGTGGAGGAGCTTTCTTCTTCGATGATAACTTAGTATCATGGCTAAGCAAAAAACACAATTTGGTATCACTTTCTACAGCTAAAGCAGAATGTATTGCAGTGGTATTGTGTTGCACTCAAGTGCTTTGGATGAAGTAAACTTTAGAAGATATCAAGGTAAAACATGATAAACGTATTTCTATTTTTTGTGACAACACAGGTGTTATTAATATTTATAAAAATCTAGTGATGCATTAAAGAACAAAACATATTCTTATCAGATATCACTTTTTGAGAGAGTAGGTTGAAGATTAGCAGGTTAAGATGGAATATATCAGTACTACAAAACATATTGTAGAGATTTTCACAAAGAGACTACCAAAAGACACATTTGGGTATCTACAAGAAAAGTTGGGAGTAATTTCTTTTACTTCCTATCGTTGAGTATCAACATCAATTGAGGGGAAGCTAAGTGTTAGCTCTAGGATGGGATCTTTGCCATTGATGTCAAAGGGGGAGAAGAATAGGGAACAAGTATAGGATGTTATAGTAAGGGGGAGTTACTGTATATTTTTTAGATAACAGTATGTGTAGGTTGGCAAGTGCAATATAGGTTTTAGGATGTGGCAATTTTAGTTTGAGGTTGCCATCAATGACAAGGTGGGAGATTGTTGGAAATATTGTCATTGATGTCAAAGGTCTATCATTAGTGATAAAGGCCCCATAACATTTATTGTCTAAATGTGTTTTTAATGTTCATATTTTAGCTAAAATGTGTTGATATTTATTTAATATTAATGAATATATTTTTAGTTACATAAGAGTCAAAAGAGGGCCCATGGAGAAGTCAAAGAGTCATGGGGTAAAGACAAAAGAGAAATGGGATGCATTTTCCCATGAAGATTCATTTTGAGGAATTACAAGAGTCACCAAGTGAAGACAAAAGAGAAAGGGCACAATTTCTCATGAAGGGACACTTTGAGGAATTTGAACGGTCACTAAGATAAAGACAAAAGGAGAAAGGACGCATTTGCTCATGAAAAGTCACCATGTGACTTTTCAAATGTAAGGAGCTGAAGGGTCATGTTATTTTGGTGGCATTCTTCATGAAGAGTGAAGGGTCACAAAGGGTAAATGCCAACAATCATTTGGAAAGCTATAAATAAAGGCTTGAGATGCCATTTGTAATATACAAGAGATTGCATGGTTTGTAATTGTTTATTTAAGAAAAGAGGAGAGAATAGAAAAATATATTGTAGATTTCTATCATTTGTAGAGAAATCAACATTGAGATATAGTTGTGTTTTATACACAAGAGGGGTTGGTGCTCCTATGGGTTGGTGCTCACAAATAGTTGTTGTGTTGGTGCTCAACAAAGGGTTTGGTGCTCCTGAAAGTTAGTGATTACAAAATTTGTTATTTGAGTTGTTGCTCATTCATATACTTGAGATTGTTCTTCATGGTTTTTTCCACTTTGGGTTTCCACATAAAAATTTGGTGTCTCTCTCTCTTGTGTGGTGCATGTTATTTCAATTTTATTGCATATCTTGAATGTATGGTTAAGTAGAGTTTGATTAAGTAAAAGATTTATAAGATATATGATATATTGATTCACCCCCCCCCCTCTCAGTATATCCTGTGATTAACAGATATATGGTATTATTTGAATGCTTTCAAGTTTATTAATGGTGCTACTATAAATATTAAGAAGAAGATTACCCAAGCAAGTTATCTATATTCCATTGCATGTGGAATATTGTATTGGATAGGAGTTGATTTAAAATATAGGAGATCGGTTAGTTAATAAATAGGAATGGAACTAATTAAATAAGATCATGATGGTGCATGTGGGGATCACTTTTCAAGCCATCTAATAAAATAGACAATTATTGTAAGATGTGATATATGTCAATCACAAGGGAATCTCAAGACTTATTCAGTACCATTGGTCCTATTTTTCCATTTAGTCCATTTGAAAAGTGGGGAATAGATAGAGTGGGTCTACTTCCACCTACACCATGAAGAAATAAGAATATTATGGTTGCCATTATCTACTTGACTAAGTGGCTTGAGGGCAGACCTCTAAAAAAAATTATATGTATGAAGTGTCAATATTCTTGTACGAATGCATTGTTACAAGATTTGGTTGTCCACTATAAAATGTAATAAATTAAGGTGGTTACTTCATCAATTAAGTGGTGAAATCATTAGTAAATAAGCTTTATATCAACAATAGGAAGTCAGAAACCTATAATTCAAGTATGAATGTATAGGTGGAGAGAACAAATCATGTACTATGCCAAATTCTTGACAAATATTCAGCTTTATGAATACACACATAGGAGAAGCAAATGCATGCAACATTTTGGGCATATAGGTCCACATCTAAATCAACAATATTTTATTCTCCTTTTAATCTTGAATATGGTATTGATCCTATCCTTCCATTGAGTTTGATGTTCTGAATTTAAGAGTTTCTATTAATCAGAGGATGGATGAAGGTGAGTCTACGAGTGATAGGTTAGTGAATCTTCATCTTCTAGAATAAATGTAAAAAAATGTGAAAAATAGCAATGGACACCAATGTCAAGAAAAAGATGAATCAAAATAAGTAATTTTATTGTAAAATCAAGAGGACCCCATTTCAGGGGGATGAGTTGGTAATGGCATATGATTCTTGGCATCACAAGAAAAATCATAATAACCTCCTTCTTATATGTGTGGGACCATACAAGATGGTATAAATGCATGATAATTTAACATATAAAATTGAGAAATTGGATAATACTCTAGTCAATAAATGAATCAACCATGATAAGTTGAAGATATTTCAAGACTTGGCATTATAATTATTTATGACAACCTACATCGAGGGCGAAGTAGAAGCTAAGGAGTGGGAAGATGTCAACACCAAAATTTTCCCTCCAAAATTTAATTCTCATTAGTTGAAATATTTTAAATAATTTGACATAAAATGTAATTAGTAGTAGCATTTATTAAAATTTATAAGTGTCTGCCAAGGAATAACAACACACACCATAAAATGTCATGAAGTAAAAAGTAAATATTCCATGGTAATAGTCAAACTAGTTTATGGAATATTGTATAATGATTATCCATGGTAAAAATTAAATATTTGTCATAAATGGTCATGATAATGTCAAAATATCCTTGTCATGGTAAATAGGTCACTAGGGTCAAGGTGATCCCAAATAAAAAATATTTTATTTGTAATGATTCTAAAAGAGCGATTTCATAAATATTTTCAAAATATTTTATCTATTATTTTTAAACAACTACAAAATATTATCTAAGTCTATGAAATATTTGATCTATTATTAAGAAAAGTATAATAAATATTATGGAAAGCCTATTATTAGGTGATTAGGTAGGCATTCTATTTGGTAGTTTATGTTGGTTGTGTCAAAATTAATCTTACCTAATATTGGTTAGATGGGATTCTTCTCTTATCTTTAGGATGAGGTGGAAGGCCTTGAGATTATATAAAAGGATGCATACCCTTCCCCTCACACACACAAAGGGAGACATAGAAGAAGTCACACACAATGAGGTAACATAAAAGACACATAAGGAAGACAACAAGAAGGAGAATCCTAGAGTCTTAGAGTTAGAGTGTGAAGGAATATATTGGGTTGTGTGAACATGAAGTTTCTCCTAGAAAAGTTATTGGAAGGGCTAGTGAGTGGATTCCATGTCGAGGAAATAACACTTGGTAAAATCCAGGTTCAGATGAGATTATATACACATAATTTAGATGATATAGTTATTTTCTACATTTTATTATTATGCAATTTTTTTGCACCATTTTTCCTATTACCTATGTATTATGTTTATCAAGTTGTCTTTAGAATCACACCACCATATCATAGCACAAGGAGTTCTTAATGAAATATCTTTTGAGTTTTATATTAGGTCAACATAACTTATAACCTCTACAAGTTTTAAGGTTAATAAACACATGATATGTTAGCCATTATCCTTGATATTTATATGTTAAAGCTCTTTAAAAAGAAAGAGATGTTCCCTGAGCACCACCATAATCCTTCCCTTTCAATCGATCAATGGACACTCCACTGTGATGGGGAAAAATATCATTCACTAATAGGGTCAAGAATAATCTTGACTTATTTTGGAGGGAGGATCATGTCTTTTGGGTTTAAGCTAGATTTTGAATGCACCAATAATCGTGTATAACACTAAACCTTATTTTCAAAAATGCTCATTTCTAAGAGACTAGGAATTCAAAACCTCAAGATTTTGGATGACTCATAGCTAGTGACCAGTCATGTCTCTAAAATATATGAAACAAATGTTGAACACCTTCAGTTTTATAAGAGAAGTGCATAAAATCACTAAGGAACTCAACTTTTTTCTATCAAGGTTGTGCCTAGGGAGGATAACCAACTAATTGATTCAATGGTTGCTTGTTCTTCTCAATTATTCCCTCATCAAAAGATTCCATAAGCTAAATTTATGGTTTTGACACTTCAAAATATAAGATAGTATGTGGTCAAATAACGGAGTGAAAAAATGATATATGTTGCATGTCTCAAGTTTTTTTTGCTCTACTAGGGTTTCCTCCATGCGTGCCATACAGTCGGCCCTTGATTTTCTATCATTCTAGCTTATTACATAATGCATCCCTTATTAGGTTGCCTATAAGACTTGAATTTAATGCCTTTTAGGGTTTCTTGCCTTTGGGTGAGGCTAGCCTATTTAATGACTTCCCATTCTCTTTCAGTTGTTTTAGCTATAGAGAAGAATGATGGAGCATCGAGCAATGGCCCCCTATAAGCACCTAAGGAAGTTTTTATTGAAGGTCTACAATGAGGAAACTCTTCGAAACCTGATGTTATTTTTCCCATTCCAAAATTTAACTCTGCTTATCAATGGCTAGAATAGTTCTATTTGATATGATATTTTGTGGGTCAAATTCCCTCTAAAAGTATGCTTAGGTCCAAAGTTCAATCTTACTGGGCAAATCATGGCATAAAGCTTGAAAGCATCCATACAATGACTAGGGGTTTTTTTCTATTCTATTTTGTCGACCCTTCCCATGAAAAAGGTATCCTCCATAAGTCAACCACATAGTATGTTAAGAATTCACTCATAGTTCTCTCCCCCTAGACACAAGAGTTTATTGTCTCAAATCACACTACTCTCAAGGTCATAGTTTGGGTAGAATTTATAGGTCTTATACTCCCTTGTTAGCATTTAATTAACCAGATAGCTTTCTCTATAGGTCAGGTTATTTACCATGAGCAAAATAGGTTCTACTCTGCTATACCATAGAAGCGGGTTTGTGTAGAAGTAGACCTCTCCTGGGACATCAAGGAAATTATGGAAATTTAAGCTGGGGATGTGAGACACTCCAAGTAAGTCATGTATATCAACTTACCCAACACCTATTTTCATTTCCAAGATATCAACCATAAAATTTGGGACTATCCCCTTCAGTTAGCCTGCAATAATGCACCCAACCATTTATCCTCTCCTCCTAAGCCCTCTCCAAAAGCTAGAAAAAATTTAGTTGAGAATGGTTGGACTATGATAGGAAAGAAGAATAGTCATACTAAAGTTACGAGCTCAAGCATAAGAAATTCTAAAGGAGGAAACCTATAAATAAGTAATGGCCCACAGGACCAAGCTCTTATTGAGAAAGAGCCTTCTCAAGCTGAAGCCCTAAAATTGATAGAATAACCCAGGGTCTTCAACACCCCTCTTGCTACCAATGTTTTATCCTAGTGTCTTAGGGATCCTTTTCCCAGTCCTTCTAGTTTTTCAGACGCGGCCAATTGCTCTTCCACTTCCTGTTCGATAGGATGCACCCAAACGCTCTTGTAGCACTCCTAGGAGGAACGAAGAGTTAGAGGAAGGAGATTATTAAGTTTATCATGATATAAGGAAACTATTTGATGGTATTTTAAATGCCAACAATGGGTATTTTTTATAGAACCATTATGATGCCTTAGAATGCCTAGACTCTGAGGATATGTCTCTTGACACCCATCATTTATGAATTGATTTTCATTAAATGTTTGAGGTCTTACAGACCAAAAATGCATGTTTGTTGTGCATGATTTAAGAAGGAATTTTCCTAAGATAGATGTTCTTTATCTACAAGAAGTGAAGGTGGCAAATTTTTTATTGATGATGGTCAACAAATCTATGTGGCATGATAATATTATCTTGCATAGTAATCATTAAGCATAACATGAAGGTGTGATCACGTTTATTTCTCTACGATGGAGGCTACACTTAGTACAATCTATCATAGACCTGAACTATTGGTTAGTTTGGACCTTTTTAAGCATTGAAATCCATTCATTTGGATTTATTAATATTTATGCCTCAAATTATGCCATTGAGCATACCCATTTATGGTAATGGATTGCAGATGATCTCCCCATGCTCATTGGTTCATATGTGGTGACTTTAATTTGGTGGTATCTCTTAAAGACAAAGTGGTCCACCTACCAATGCATTAGATAGTTGGTGAAAGGGAGGTGTGGTATTATATGTGCACTAAATGGTGATTTTATGACCCTAATTTAATCTATCAACCTGCAAATGAAGTATGGTACACCTGGAACAATCTCAAGTAGGACCCCACTTGGATTCTAAAGTGCCTATATAGGGCAATGATGTCTACCTAACCATATTTTTCCTTTGATAATGCTTTTTCTCCCTTGATAAAGGTACTGTCAGATTTTGGGCTTTCTGATCACTCCCCCATTTGATATCGAGTGACATGGCAATTCATGAAACACAAGGTCCACAAAACATAATTCTTTCTTAACACCTCCCTACTAAAGCATGGGCCCATTATGGTGCATATTCATAGAGTTTGGAATCAGGAACCCCATCCATTCCAATATTTTGGTTGGATTCTTTGTTGGGATGATGCCATCAGAAGGACCTCTCACTTTCTAATAATCTATGGCCTCTAAATTGCTAAAATTTGAAGACACTCTTACTCTGCTACTTCTTAAGAGATTAGCCATGCAACTTTAGCACTGGAAAATCATCCCTTCAATGATATTTTATAGGTCAGAGTCTCTTTTTATGGCATCATATCCATATTATATATAATTATAACACCCTGGGAGCTCAAATCAAAGCTAGACTCCACTGGCTCAAGATAGGGGACAAAACATCCAAAGAATTATTTCAAACGCTCCAAGCCAAAAACATGAAGCAACAAATTCAAGCTATCTTTGATGCTAGAAGGAGATTATTAGAGACATTATATATTATTCAATATTTTATCCTCCATTATCAACAAGTGTTCAGAGCTCAAATATCCTATTTAGATAATGATACTGCCCTTCAACAACACCTCGTAGTGGTGCCTTGGAAACTCACTCACGCTCAGTGGGTGGCTTGCGATAGGCTCCTCACTATGGATGATTTGCATGAGAAAATGACTCATATGGAAAATGACAAAGCTCCAGGCGTTGATGGTTTCCACTTTGAATTCTATAAAACCCTATGGGATCTTGTGGGTGTTAACTTACACCATGTTTATCAAGAGGCCTTGTGCACACATTTTGTAGGGAAGAATATAAATAAAGGAAACATTAAATTCATACTTAAGCAAGGGGATCTTGAATTGATCTATAATTTGTAGTTGATCACCCTTCTGAATGTTTCTTACAAAATCATTGCCATAGATATAGTTCTCTAATTGCGTAATCTATTACTACATATCATTCACCTTAAGCAAACAAGATTCATCAAAAGTAGATATATATTAAATAATATCATTGTAATTTGGGAAGGAATGGGCTTGGATAGAAGGTCTAAGCAATAAGATATGTTCAAAAAAATTGACTTTGAAAAATATTATGACCCTATTGAGTGGCCTTTCATCCTGGCCATGCTTAAAGCCCTAGGCTTTGGGCCTAATTTGAATCAAACTAACTAGATGCATTTTTTAGAGACCTCAACCATCCTCTCTATTAATGGAGTCAATTATGATCAATTTGGTTTTTTTATCTATTCTCTAAGGATATCCTTTGACACTTTCCCTGTATGTGCTTGCAGCTAAGGGTTTTGGATATCTTATTAGCAATGCCCAAACTAGGGGCCTTTTTAAAGGAATATATCTCCTTCTAGATAAAGAAAACCCTCAAGAATATATGCAACTACTAAAAGGTCAGTTTAATGATGATTTTTTCCTTACTATCATTAAAGATGAGGATAATGTTGACAACACCTTGTAGTGTCTCAACACCTTCTACCTTACTAATGCAGGGCATCTTGGAAGAGCTCAAGAAAATGTTTTGGAGTCCTGTTGGTGCATGAAAATTTTAATTGGAGATCATTAGGAGTTTCCCACCTTTTATATAATTTAAATTTTCAGAACATGTAATGAGAGCATGATAGTGTGTTTAGGTGATCTAGGTGGATCTAAGTGAGTATGAAGTAATGTAATTGTTAGATAAAGTTTTAAATTACCTTTTTATGGTCTCAAAAGGGTCTTATAATGGTTATGAATGTATTTGTCAAGAAAGGTGTGAGGTAGCAGCTAGTGTGATGATCACCCTACGTGGGTCCCAAAGCAAATGGATGTTTCTTGATCCAATAAACTATTATTAAGATTTTTTTAGAGTATTTTACATAGTATTAAGGTGATGTAGTGAGTGTGGTACATATAAATAAGGAAAAATGAGTGGAAATAGGGCAAATAGGACTGTAGTTGAAAGAAGGTCTACCAAATTGTAAGAGGATTGTGTAAATATTTATGAATTTTGAAATAAAGCTTCATTGAACATATTGGTAATAGATTTTTTGTGTCCATTGGTTATTTTGATGATCTTAACATGAATAGACTTTGCTCTAAAAATTTAGAACAAGAATATTCAATGTTGAGCCTGCTTAACTTGCTTGTTTGTCTAATTTTGTGTTTATGCACATTGAGTAAGCATTAGTTTATGAGAAAGATATCTTTTAGAAGAATGTGTGTGATGGAATTGGTGTCCAAGTAGGGAAAACATAAATTCCCTATTGAATCAATAATTTTACATATTAAAAATTCATATTAAGACCAAGTGCTTGAAGGACAAGACAAACAGGAAACCCTATTTATTGTGTAGAGGGACTTTGCATGCAGAATGTATTAGTCCTTTGATTTGTAAATGCTATTGAGAATGGTATATAATGAAACTTATAAGGTTATTTAATGTGTGTCCAAGTATTGAAATAATAAATTCCCTATTGAATCAATAATTTTACATATTAAAAATCCATATTAAGACAAAGTGTTTGAAGGATAAGACAAACAAGAAACCCTATGTACTGTGTAGAGGGACTTTGCATGTAGATTGTATTAGTCCTATGATTTGTAAATGCTATTGAGAATGGTATATAATGAAAATTATAAGGTTATTGAATGTGTGTTGAGGATATGAAATGTAGGGAATATTAAACAAGCTTTTGGTGTTCAAATTTATGCATGAATAGACCCTTTGTAAGGGTTTTGGAGAAAAGACCCATGTTTGTCATTCAATGGTTTTATACTTACTAGGATGGTCCAATTTATCAAATACATACGTGGATGATTGTATCTCATGCATTTAAAATAAATTAAGTTTTTTTTTGGTTTAACAAATCATATATAGAAGGAATCCTTTTGAATGCAGGCTATACATAGAAGTTTGTGTTCCTGTAGCAGAGTTGATAAGCTGTGACTGAATGATAGTGTTGAGAAAAATAAAAACTTTTCAATGTAATTTGATTTGCATATGTATGGAGGTGAGTTCTTAAATATGTTTTGATGTTCTTGTAATTCCTTGATTTACATAGTGTAATTTTCAACCAGACATAGTACAAACAATCATGCATTCCTTCTTGTACATAGTCATTTATGTTTTGAATTGGAAATTGAGGACAGATGAATGATAAGGAGCCAATAAGGGTTGGAACAAGTATACAACAAAAATATAGACCTGTTATACTATATTTGGTCCTTTAAAACCTTTTGAAACCTTCATACTGAAATTTACACTACTCTCAAGTGGTCATAGTGGCCTAGAAGCCCTAATCTAGGGTTTGTTGTATATAATCAATTTTAACCATCAAAATTCTATGAAATTTGGTGTGTATCTAGGGAATGGTTTTTTCCAAGTGATTGAATTTATTTTAGGATGTGCCATGAATTTTATGTATAGATATAGTAGACTGAGTGAATTGATAGTGTTTAGGAACCTATGAGACCTAATACTAGACAATAATGAGCATTATTTGCAAATAAAAGTGGGATAAATGCAAATTTGGGTTCTATAACTTGGTGAATAGAATGAAAATGGAAAAATGTATTTAAAAAGGTTGTTGGTTTTGAATTTGAATAAGGTACAGGTCCATACAAGTATTGAATACAAGGAAATAGGGCTACAGGGATTGGAAAAAGATAGGGTAAGAGTTGAAAGAGACAAGGAGATGCTAAGAAAAAAATGGGTGAAGGACTAAAATTATTTTAATGAGGTATAAGAACATTTTAAGGGATTTTGGAAACCTTAGATAATAAGGAACTAAGTTTGGTCCATTTGGATAAAAGATATTGAGCATTAATCAAAGGGGTAGGCCAGTATTGTATTAAAAACCTTGATGCTTTATAGAAAGGTATAAGTGAATTGAAAGGTGTAAATAGATGTGGTAATTACCTCTAAGGTGACTAGAATAACAATCTATTATGAGCTAAGCCATATGACTTGTGTTGCATTTTGGAAAGGACTAGGGATTGAGTGAATGAATGTAGTAAAGGAGAATATTGAATGAAATGTAAGATATGAGTGCTAAAGATGGTTTGAAATGAAATTGTATGAAGGAAATTGAATGATTCATGTATATTGAAAACTTATTAAATAGGTAGTTGTGTTCTTGATCCATTTGGACAAATAGTTTTAGTGTTTGCTAAGATAGATGGACAAGTTTGTAAATAAGAATAGATATATGCAAGAGAAATATATAAGCAGAGTTTGGTAAGGAATGGATTATCTCTACATCATTTGGTATCAAAGCGAGGAGATGCTTAGGGAAATATGTGAGTATAGGTACATGTTTATGATTTGGTTTGACTACTATGCATGTGAATGAAATTACAGGAAAGGAGTTGATTAAGGAGTCTTTGGCAAGATAAAGTTGAGACAAAAATTCAAGGAGGTATGATATGTTTTGTTATTGATTTATTGCATGAATTCATTACTGATGATGAGTGACAGGTGAAAGAAATAAAATGGGTGAAATAAATAAGTGTCAGCCCTAAATAAAAAGAGCTATTAACAAGCTCCAAGGAAGAGACAAGCTCGTAAAGAGAGCTTGAGAGATAGTCCTAGTGTGAAGGACAAGAATTGGAATGCCCAAGTGAGTTATGATATAGGAGGTTCCAAGAGTGAACCAAAAGAAGGAAGTGGTCTGAGTGAGGCCAAAAAAATAGAGAAGTAGAGAGAAAGGTGAGAGACAGGGTTCAGATGTATAGCCACAAGAGAGAGATGTTAGCAAGAGTAAAAGAAGAGATAAACATGGAAAAATAAATGAGGGAAATAAGGAAAGATATGATGAATTTGGAGATTAAGTTGATGGAATTGTTAAAATATTGTGAAGAATGGGTTAAGAAACAAGAAGTATAAGGCCCATGACAAAGATGGGTGATGAAGAAAAAAGTAAAGTGGCCCATAGAGTTGCTGATGAAAAGGAAAAGACATGAATGAAGAAGGAAAAGATGAATAGACCATCCCATGGAGGTTTGGGGACAATCAAGTTGCCAAGAGAGAAACATGAGGATGAAGAAGTAGAAAAAAGAGTTATCACAGTGGAGAGGGTGAAGGAGGAAGAACAAACAATGGCCAAGAAAACACTTGAAAAATACGGCAAAGGAAAGAAGAGGGTGTCCATTCAAGAGGAACTTAAGGGGACATTGTGGTCTCTTTGTTTTATATCTAACATTGTCTTTGAGTATCTATATGCAGGTATGAAGATGGTGAGTAACCAAGTCAAGAGTCAAGTGTGCAATTTGACAAGAGTTGGGGCAATATTAGTACCCATCCAACAAAAATAGTATGAAGATGTGGAGAGATAGTTTGTAGCTATTCTAAAAGGAGAAGATGATGCTAAGGGAGTCATTCAGTCACTCCATCAAGAACTAGAAGATGAAGATGAATTTATTGATGCCTTGAAAATCATAGAAGAAAGAGATCACATGAGAGAATTTATCAATAAAAGATAGAATATTGGTTGTAGTTACAAGCAGAAGCATGAATAATAATAGGAGAGAGAGCAAAGGAGCAATTGGAAGAAGAAGCACAAGCATAGGAGCATACACATTTCTACAAGAATATGAATGAAGGAGAACATTGGAGATAAGTTATTTTCTCCCCTTGGGAGTAGGATGTAGGGGCATCTTGGAAGATCTCAAGAAAATGTTTTGGAGTCATGTTGGTGATGAAAATTTGAATTAGAGACCATTAGGAGTTTCTCGCCTTTTTTCTAATTTAAATTTTTAAAATATGTAATGAGAGTATGAGAGTCTATTTAGGTGCTCTAGGTGGGTCTAAGTGATTATGAAGTAATGTAATTGTTAGCTAAATTTATAAATGACCTTTTTATGGTATCAAAAGGGTCCTATAATGGTTATGAATGTATTTGTCAAGAAAGGTGTGAGGTGGCAACTAGTGTGATGATCACCCTACATGGGTCTTAGAGAAAATAGATGTTTCTTGATCCAATAAATGGTTATTAAGCTTGTCTTAGAGTCTTTTACATAGTATAAAGGTGATATAGTGAGTTTGGTATGAGGAAATAAGGAAAAATGAGTGGAAACAGGGTAGGCATGACTGTAGTTGAAAGAAGGTCTGCCAAATTGTAAGAGGATTGTGTAAATATTTATGAATTTTGAACTAAAGCTTCATTGAAGATATTGGTAATGGATTTTTTTGTTTCTAGTGGTTATTTTGATGATCTTGACATGAAGATACTTTACTCTCAGAATTGAGAACAAGAATATGCAATGTTGAGCCTGCTTACCCTACTTGTTTGTCTAATTTTGTGTTTATGCACATTGAGTAAGCATTAGTTTATGAGAAAGATATCTTTTACAAGAATGTGTGTGATGAACTTGGTGTCCAATTAGTGAAATCATAAATTACCTATTGAATCAAGAAATCTACATATTAAAATTCATATTAAGACCAAGTGCTTGAAGGACAAGACAAACAGGAAACCTTGTTTACTATGTAGAGGGAATTTGCATGCAGACTGTATTATTCCTTTGATTTGTAAATGTTATTGAGAATGGTATATAATGAAACTTATAATGTTATTTAATGTGTGTTAAGGATATGAAATGCAGGGAATAGTAAACAAGCTTCTAGTGTTCAAATTTGTGTATGAGCAGACCCTCTGTAAGGTTTTCAGAGAAAAGAACCATGTTTGTCATTCAATGGTTTTATACTGACTGATTGATAAAATACATATGTGTATGATTATATCTCATGCATTAAAAATAAATTAAGTTTTGTTTTTGGTTTAACAAATCATATATAGCAAGAATCCTTTTGAGTGCAGGCTATGTATAGAAGTTTTTCTTCCTATAGCAGAGCTGATAAGTTGTGACTGAATCATAGTATTGAGAAAAATAGAAACTTTGCAATGTATTTGGATTTTCAAATGTATGGAGGTGAGTTATTAAATAGGTTTTTATGTTCTTATAATTCATTGATTTACATAGTGTAATTTTCAACCAAACAAAGTACAAATAGTCATGTATTGCTTCTTGTACACAGTAATTTATGTTTTAAATTGGAAATTGAGGACAAAGGAATGATAAAAAGCCAATAAGGGTTGGAATAATTATACAAGGAAAATATAGACATCTTAGACTATATTTAGTCCTTTAAAACCTTTTGAAACCCTCACAATGAAATTTACACTGCTCTCAGGTGGTCATAGTGGCATAGAAGCCCTAATCTAGGGTTTGTTGTATATAATCAATTTTAACCAATAAAATTCTATGAAATTTGGTGTGTATATAGGGAATTTTATTTTACAAGTGATTGAATTGATTTTATGATGTGCCATAAAGTTTACGTATAGATATAGCATACTGAGTGAACTGATAGTGCTTAAGAACCTAAGAGACCTAATACCAGACAACAATGAGCATTGTTCGCAAATAAATGTGGGATAAATGCAAAGTTGGGTTCTGTAACTTGGTGAATATAAGTAAAATGGAAAAGGGTATTTGAAAATATTATTGGTTTTTAATTTAAATAAGGTATAGCACCTTACAAGTATTGAATACAAGGAAACAAGGCTACAGGGATTGGAAAAAGATAAGGTAAGAGTTGAAAGAGACAAGGAGATGCTAAGAATAGAATTGGTGGACTAAAATGTTTTTAATGAGGTATAATAATGTTATAAGGGAGTTTGGAAACCTTAGACAATAATGAACTAAGTTTGGTCCATTTAGATAAAAGAGATTGGGTGTTGATCAAAGGGGCGAGGCAGTATTGTATTGAAAACTTTGATGCATTATAAAAAGGTATAAGTGAATTGCAAGGTGTAAATAGATGTGGGAATCACTTCTAAGGTGACTAGAAGAACAATCTATTGTGAGATAATCCACATGACTTGTGTTGCATTTTTGAAAGGACTAGGGATTGAGTGAATGAATGTAGGAAAGGAGAATATTGAATAAAATGCAAAATATGAGTATTATGAATGTATGAAGGAAATTGAATGATTCATGTGTCTTGAAAACTTATTAAATAGATATTTGTGTTCTTGATCCATTTGCATAAATAGATTTAGTGATTGCTAAGATAGATTGACAAGTTTTCAAACAAAAATAGATATACGCAAGAGAAAGATATAGGCAAAGTTTGGCAAGGAATGGATTATCTCTACATCACTTGCCTCTGGCTCAAGCATCCAATGGAAAAAACTCATTGCTACAGGCAATCATACCTCCCCCTGCCGATGTGGGCTGCCAAATATAAATGGGCCTGGATCCAACATGATGAAATCTTTAAGTTTATTGGCATCCCTTTTGATTTGAATGCCTCTCCAGCCCTATCATGGCATTATGTTATTGACAGAGTAGCAAAGAAGATGTAATATTGGGTGACTAAGCCCTTATTATTAGCAGGTAAATTCCAATTCTACTCAAAAGTGCTTGCAACTACCCATGTTTACTACTCTTCATGCTGGGTGCCAAAAAAAAAATTTTACCAAAAACTTGAAAAACTTCTTATGGATTTTCTTTGGGCCAATTCTTCTCATGGCCATGGATTCTATAGGGTTTTTTGGGAATACTATTGCCTCACACAGGATGTTGGAGGTATGGGGTTCATTGACATGGCTTGTCAAGGAATTATCGTGCGTGCCAAATGGATTGTGTGGGTCACTGACAACAAAGAAGCTTAGAAGTTGTTATTTTGAGACTACATCTCTTTGAGCTTTCATAAAGGTAAGAAAGCTTGGAAAGGGCTCAGTTTCTCCAATCTGCTCATCATCAAATCCCCTGTTAAAATTTTAGGGTCCTTTGTGGCAAAAAGTATCTAGAAAGCATAGAAAAAGATGAAACCATGGTTTCTATGGAATGGATCAAGGTTATGAAATGGGTTGTCTATTAACTCATACTCACTATGGTGGTCACTTGTTATCAATTTCAATAAAGTCCCTCTGGCTAAGGATCCTTGGATCAATGCTCTCAAGTTGTTTCATAGATGTCTTCATACTGTCCAAGATATTTTTTGTAAGTAGTCTTATTCTTAGCTATCATGGGAAGAGGTGAAAACAAATTCCACTTAGCTAATGCTAATAGATAATCTTACCAAGATATACTTAATGTTTTTCTATCTTCAATGCTTCACAAAATTTCTATTCCCTCTGCTCATCCTTGGTGGAAGGACTAGAAGTGGTATGTTGAAACTCCATTTTGCAATTACACCCCATAGTTTGGCTATGGGTGGCTTACTCCCCACATGCCTATGGTGAACAAGCTTAACTCCTACTAAGGTTTGCATTCCTCTGTTCATATCTGGTTCTTCCTTTTTCCCATTGTTTGGGAGGATTGTTTGGAGCTTAAGCTAGCTCATTTTTCTTGGTGTATCTTATATCAGGTTCTACGTATAGGTAGAAGGCTTGTGCACTTATGAATTTCCCTTCCCACATGCCCTTTATATGGCCATCTAAAAATGCTCCCTCATCTTTTTTGGCACTGATCCAAAGCTCAAAAGGTCTAGACATGGATTCATGACCTCTTTAAACCCTTCCAGCCTAATTCTTTTCAATATATCTTATGCTTCTTGGAGATAAACCCATTTTGCCTTTTAAATATACCCAAGTCTAGCATACTTTCATAGTGGAGATTTGATTTTGGTTATGGAAATAAATAAATAATGTAGTATTTAAAAACGCTTCTTTAGAATGTAATTTTTATACTATGAGCAAGTCCTCTATTATTTTTGATGTTATGCATTGCAAATTCAAATACAATTAAATAAAGTTGCCATTGTGCTTAGCCATCTCCAATACCTTCTCAGTCATTGGGGAGATGTTTCTTGTGCTATGGTATGTATTCCTCCATCTCTACCCAGGGATAACATACTTGATGATAGAATTTACTTCCTTCCTTGAGGTAAAAATTGACACATCTGATCTTTACGTGGCACTCATTGTGGTATCCCATATAAGCACATGACCCTTCCTAGACAGCAAGGAGGGTGGTAACGCTCACCTCATTCCCTTGTTGGGTAGAATGGTTGGGATGTTCCTCCTCCTCCTCTACATCCAAATGCTTAAGGGAACCACTTAGAGGTCAGTCAAACATGCTGGACAAGTTCCCCAGGCTCTCTTTGGCCATTTTTCCTCCTCAGCCACAAGAAGATGATAAGGGCACTGCTCAAGCTTTTGGTAGGAGCCAATTCTAGATGGTAATGATTTGCTAATCTTAGACTGGGGTCCTGATGATATGGATCCTCTACCTTCCATCCTTGTTCTAATAGCTTAATTTTTTATTTTATGATGTTTTAATGGCTTATTCCTAGGCGGGGCCTAGTGGTTTTTTTGTGTTGTTGTTTCATGTTCCCAGGCTTGGCCTAGTCTAACATTGGGGTGTGCTTCCATATTGACTATTTTTTATGAATTATATATATATATATATATATTATATATTTTGTTAATATATAGATATATTTCATCAAAATAAATAAATTTATGGTTTCAATAAGACCCAAACCACTCCTTTGAAAGATGTCAAGTACCTAAATCCTCACTCATTTAGAAGAAGGAAATGACTCTCTCATCTTAGATTTCATAGAAAATGATGAAATAATTTTAGAATTGATACGGGTTTATGGCCATCTTCCTACATCACATCATAAAAATGGTTTTATGTTCACCTTTTATGCTTCATCTACCCTAGGAAATGAATACAATGACTCATATTGAAAAACCAAAGATTATGATTCCTCTTAGGAGGATCATGATGTCTTTAAAGTAGATGATGAAGCTTCTGATCTTCCCCTTACCCCATAAGAATTTGAAGAGGGGAATGCCTCTCTTAGAAGAGGATACCATTGACATCAATATTGTGACTAAAGAGTAACCTAAAATACTTAAGCTTAGATTTTCCCTTTGTCCTTGAGAGATAGAGGATCACAAGAAATTACTCATTGAAATTTCTAAGAACTTCACCTTCTCCCACTCACAAGATGACTGGAATTAAACCCAAAGTATTAGTTTTCAATCTAGTCACTGAGCTTGATGCCAAATTTGCTAAAAAAAATCTCAGGGATATGAAAACAAAGGTTGTGTAGTGGTAAAATAAGATGTTATTAATCTTTTTAAGGTCTGATTCATCAAACCTATGGATTACATTAAGTGGCTATCCAATATCATCCTTGCCCTAAAAAGACTGGTAAAATCAGGATATGTATCAAATTCAAAGACATTGACAAAATATGTCCAAATTAAAACTTTACACTACCACCCATTGATGTTATTTTAGATGCAACAACTAGATACAAGTTATTGTACCTCATGGATGGTTTTATGGGGTATAATCAAATCTACATTTTATAAGAAGATTAGAGCAAGGCCTCATTTACAATGCCTTGGGGGACCTTAGATTACATTGTCATGCCTTTTGGCCTTAATAATTATGAGGTACTTATCAAAGGGACATGACCCACATCTTTCTTGACATCATCTATACAATATTGGGGTTTATATTGACAATATTCTAGGAGAGGCTAAGAAGAGAGTACACCATCTTGAGTTCATGTGTATTATTCTAACTTGCTTAATCGAATGTGGTGTCATCCTCAACCCAAATAAGTGTGATCTTGGAGTTAATAGTGAGGATCTATTAGGTAATATCATTTCAAAACATGAGATTATCATTGATGTTACAAAGATATGTGTCATTTTATAAATGACCCCTACTTATGAATAAGGAATAAGATCATTCTTGGGGAATTTAGGTGTGATACAAAGGTTCATCCCTAACTTACGTACATTATCCATACCAATAAAAAAATCCAAAAATGAGAGTGGTATAAATGATGTAATTTGGGGTAATTTATCCCTGTGAACCAAATTATGACAATATAATGTGATTTGGAGCTCTATTTTTCCATTTGAGTTGCTAATTGAATTGGTTACTCTTTTGGTTTGATGAAGAAGGTAATTTGTGGAAATAAATCCTTATGAACATAGTTACAGCCACATAATGTGATTTAGGACTCAATTAGCCCTAATTAAGTCTTTGATGGAGCTGACTAGTCATTTTGTTTAATGAGGGATCTAGTTTGGGGTACAATCTCCATGAACCTAATTGTAACCACATAATGTGATTTCAGGCTCAATTACTCATAATTGAGATCTTAATTTAACCAATTACTTTATTTTTAATGAGGGACACCATTTGGGGCAATTGAGCATCACAAACCTAGTCGTGACTTGATAATGTGATTTAGGGCTCCATTTACCCTAATCGAGTCCCTAACTAAACCAATTACTCATTTGGTTCCATGAGGGACATAATTTTAGGAAATTAAGAGCCGTGAAACTAATTGTGACCATATAATGTGATTTGGGACTCAATTTTCCTTAGTGGAATTCTTAATTAAACTCATTGCTCATTTGGCTCAATGAGAGACGTGATTTAGAAATCTAACATCATGAACCTAATTTTGATTTAAGAATTTGATTTAGTCTAATTGAATCCATAATTGAACCAATCGATCATTTGGTTTAATAAGGGATGTATTTTAAAGGCAATTGAGTCCAATGAACCTAACTACGACCACATAATGTGATTTGGGGCTCAATTTGAACCAATTAAGTCCATAATTGAACCATCTACTCATTTGGTTCAATTAAGGTCACAATTTGGGGAAAAAGATCCTTGTGAACCTATTTGTGGCCACATAATGTGATTTGGGATTCAATTAGCCCCAATTGAGTCCCCAATTGAAACAATTACTCAAATGGTTCAATGGGGGGTGCATTTTAGGCTAATCAAGCCCAATGAACCTAATTGCAACTAAATAATGTGATTTGGGGATCCATTCTCCCCAATAGAGTAACTAATTGAACCAATTACTCATTCGGCTCTATGATGGATGTAATTTGGGCCAATCAAGCCTTGTGAACCTAATTATGACCATGTAATGTCATTTTGGGATCTATTTTCCCTAATTGAGTTCTTGATTCAACCAATTACTCATTTGGTTTAATGAGGGACATAATATTAGGAAATTGAGTCCTTGAAGCTAATTGTGATAATATATGTGATATGGGGCTCCATTTTCCCCAGTTAAGTCTCTGATTGATCACTCATTTGATTCAATGATGGGTGTAATTATGGGCAATTGAGCCTCGTGAACCTAATTATGACCATATAATGTGATTTGGAGCTCAATTAACCCCAATTGCGTATTTTATAGAAATAATTACTCATTTGGTTAAATGAAGAATGAATTTTAGGGAAATCAAATCCCATGAATCTAATTAGAACTAGATAATGTGACTTGACACTTTATTTTCCCAAACTGAGTCCCTGATTGAACTAATTACTTGATTGGTTCAATGAAAGGATAGTGTAATTTGGGGCTCCATTTTTCCTAATTGATTCCATAATTAAATCAATTATTCATTTGGTTCAATGAGGAATATAATTTGGTGTAATCGAGTGCCGTGAACTTAATTACGACTATATAATGTGATTTGAGGCTCATTTGGCCTAAATAGAGTCTTTAATCAAGCCAATTACTATTTTAGTTCAAAGAGGGATGCAATTTGGGGAAATCAAGCCTCGTGAACCTAATTACAACTTAATAATATTATTTGGGGCTCCTTATCTCCTAATTGAGTATGTAGTTGAAATAATTTATCATTTGGTTCAATGACGGATGTAATTTGGGGTAGCCCCATAAACCTAATTATGAACACGATATGATTTGGGGATCAATTTCTCCCAACTGAGTGCCTAATTGAATGATCTACTCATTTGGTTAAATGAGTGATATAATTTGTGGAATTTAACCCTATGATCTTTATTCTAATCACATAATGTGATTTGGGGATCAATTATCATCAATTGAACCCATGATGACTAAATTACTCAATTGGTTCAATGAGGGATGTAATTTGGGGCTCAATTTTTCCCAATTGAGTCCTTGATTGAACCAATTACTCATTGGGTTAAATAAAGGATGTAATTTGAGTAAATCAACCTTACGAGCCTAATTGAAACTAGATAATAAGACTTAAGGCTCAATTTGCACTATCGAGTCACTAATTAAACCAATTATTCATTTCGTTCAAGAGTGGATGTGCATCGTGAGCCTAATCGTAACCACATAATGTGAATTAGGGCTTAGTTTTCCTTAATTGAGTCCTTGATTTCACTAATTAATCATTTAGTTTGATGAGGGGCATAATTTAGGGAAATCAAGCCTTGTGAACCTAATTGTAACTAGATATTATGATTTGGGCCTCCATTTTCTCTAATTGAGTCCATGATTGAACCAATTACTTATTTGGTTTAACGAGGGATTTAATTTGGGGTAATCAATCCCCATGAACCTAATATGACCACACAATGTATTTTGGGGCTCAATTATGCTCAATCGAGTTCGTTATTAAAGTAATTACTCATTTAGTTTAATCAGGGACATAATTTGGGGCAATTTAGCCTTGTGAACATGATTACAACTAAATATTGTGATTTGAGGCTTCATTTTCCCAAATGGAGGCCATGATTAAACCAATCATTCATTTAATTCAATGAGGGACACAATATGAGGTAATTGAGCCCCATGAACCTAATTGTGACTAATTAATTTGATTTGGGACTCTATTTACCCTGATTAAACCCATAATTGAGTTAATTATTCATTTAGTTTAATGAGGGATGCAATTTGGACCAATTAAGTATTGTGACTAGATAATATTATTTAGGGCTCAATTCACCTAGTTGAGTACCTAATTGAATCAATTGCTCATCTCATGCAATGATGGATGTAATTTGGCAAAATTAAGCCCTGTGAATCTAATCAACAATATGTCAATTTTAAATAAAATTTTATATCAATCTCAATGTACTATCTTAGATTTATCACATATTACATTGATTATTGACTCTCTTATCTTATGTGCAAATTTCATACTCTTGGTGATAAATAGCCTCAATCTAGCTACACCACTATGTTAGTCTCAAAAAAATATTTCTGATAAAAAAACAAGCTCCAAAATCCACTATATACTTAAGAGAATAATATTTTTTGTATAAACATCTTAAAACACAACACAAACCCTAATGTCACTACTCATTAGTGACATTAGTAGTGTCACCACATGCCCTAACAACCAAAAGTAAGTGTGACACTAGGCGATATACCTAACATTGCATGTAAATATCCAATAAACCGTAATGCAAATAAATAAAAGAATAGTGATCATGGGGTATAAAATAAATATTCTTATTATTTGTTTCAATCCAATCATTCTCAATCAATTTATGGGACACAAGTTGTCACATTGAATGTATGAGTTTTGGAATTTATGGGATGGTGAAGTCAATCTGAGTATGTGATTTGGGGGTTTTGTGGGGTAAGGAATGTGAGTGTGCGTTACGAGTATTTTATGGGCTAGGGTTTGTGAATGTGAGGGTTTGATTTGGAGATTTTGTGGGGTAAGGCTCGTGAGTGTTTGATTGGATTTATAATTTATGTGTGGTGTATGGCTTGTATGTAGGGTATAATCTATAAAAATGTTTGGGAAAGTAAAACCAAAAGCATGGAATCAAAATGTGAAAAGAGGAGGAAGAGTTTTGAGTTTGCAATGTCTTCTTAGGTGGGGTAGGAGATACAATGATCTCAGGGAATGTTTGAGAAGGCATAGTAGTAGTGGTGAATCTAAGGAATTCACTTATGAAAACCCTCATAGTAAAATAATGGGAGATGGGAGCTCAAATAGGAAGAAGAACCCTAAGGATGGACAAAAGAAATAGAATAAATGATTTAAAATATACATTTTTTCAAAAAAAATAAAAATTACAATCTCTCAATGCATAGTAAAATTTAGAAAAATGTAAAAAATTAAAAAACATCTTAAAAAAATTTAAAAAATAATATTAAAAAAAAATTAAAAAATAAAATAAATTTGAAAAAAAAAAATAATATAAAAAAATTAAAAAAAAATCAAAATTAAAAATAATTTAAAAAAACTCGAAAAATTAATTTAAATTAACATAATTTCAAAAAATATATATATATATAATTATAATTATCATATATAATCATTCAATGAAAACAATCCAATAACCACAATGATATATCAATGGATATGATCATATATGTCAATAAATAAAACTCACATCTTTATGCTTGATTTACAATTCAACCCATTTGATCAAAATTTATATTAATCTAATGATTATTCGTAATGGAAATTTCACTACTTTCCTGCAAGATTGTTAATTGTTGATCCTATGCATCTTTAATCCAACAAAGTAAAATTTGAATCCACGCCTAAAATAACATAGTTCCTTAAAATTTAGCTTATATGCCCAGATTTTATCACCGCTTTTTATTTTTTCCAAAAACCCTCTTTTAAAATTTTAAAAAAAAAAAAAAAAAAAAAACATTTTTATCAAGTTATGTTCCATTCTTCGTCGTATGATTAAAATGCCCCTTGATCATGGAATCTATAACCCAACACACATTAAGTCCATCCTAAAATATTATTTTATTTAATATAAACCATTGAAACGAGATCATCCAAAATCCATGCCTAAAATGTACAAATAACTTTAGAGTCCTTTTTTCTTCTAGAAATTCCTCCTAATCGTTGATCATTCCAACTTAAAATCTAACAATCTCAATCAGATCATGTACAAATATTACGTAATAGGCTCAAGCTTATTTTTATTTCTAAATCTTGGCTTTATAAAATGACCTTAATCACATGTTAATAAGTGCCTAAGGTTCCAAATGTTTGATTTCTCATGCCACTTTTATATTAAAAATAGGTGAAATTAAGGTAAATTAGAACAAATTAAAAAAATTTAAGGTAAATTATGAAAACTCATAAAATTGAGAAAATTTAGAGGAAAGTTAAGATAATAAAGGGACAATTAAAAAATTAGGGGAAATTAGGGAAAGTTTAATAAATTAGTGAAAATGAAAAAAATTAAAAAATTAAGTTAAATTAGAGTGAGTTTAAAATATTAAAGAAATTAAGAGTAATTTTTTTAAAAAATAAAAAGGGGGTAAAAACTTTATTAATAACAGAAAGAACCAGAGTACAAGGCTCCAACGAGCCCACAACCAGCAAACAACAAAAACAACAAACACCACGCGCCGAAGCGCCTTAACTCCTCAGAGCCTCTCCTCCACTAAAATTCTCTCCAGATTTACCTGAACCTCTGATGGTAGAAGCGTGACCTCCTCTACCAGCGTCTCTCCAATCCCTTCCGACGCCCATCTAGCCAGGCAGTCAGCCGCCCGGTTCCACTCTCTCGAAACATGGGCAAAAATCACGGTCTCCATGAGCATACTAATCTGCAAAATCTGTTGAACAATCAAGGACAACTGCCAGCTTACCTCAGTAATTTGTTGTTCCCGGATCATATCAATCATAACCAGCGAGTCCACCTCACATATCACTTTACGCCATCCAAGCTCATAAGCTCTCCGTAAAGCAAATAAAATAGCCATGCCCTCCATTTTGTTAACCGTCTGTACGCCCTTGTGAGCTGAAAACATAAAAATAACCGAACTCGAGACATCTCTCGCAATCCCACCTATACCAGCCTGCCCTGGGTTACCTCTTGAAGACCCATCGGTATTGATCTTAAAAAAATCACCAGGAGGAGGCGTCTACTTGCCATCATGCCTCACCTTCTGCCTTCTAGCGCCACTCCTCCTCACACACGCTGCCCCTGGAGACAGATCTTGCATTCCTAATCTGTCCACCAACTCAGCTTCCCTCCTGTCCATCGACAATGCCACCTCACATTTGGTTTCAACTATTTCCTGAATCATCCTGATGACCCGATTCCAGACATGGTCCGCTTCCATCCTTTCCCCCTCAAAAATGCGCCTATTACGCTCCAACCACACCTGCCAAGTAGTAGGAAACTCGGTCCAGCAAACCAAACTTCCTGTAGGAAGCTTGCAGCAGGGGGCGCTTTTTCAATTCTATGCCAAAATTCTGCCAGTGTGGGGGCATGGATACAATTGACACCCCAAGCGCCCCACCAAGCATGCCAAATTCTGCTCGTAAATTGGCATCCAAAAAAGAGGTGGGGCGCACTCTCCTCCTGAGCACCACACAGCACACACCGTGAAGGGCCCTCAAAACCTCTCTTCCTGAGGTTGTCCCACGTCAAGCAGCGATTCCAAGCGAGCGTCTAAGCAAAACAATTGCACTTTGGCCACGAAAAGTTGTTCCACGTCCGTTTCCACCAAGTAACCTCCCTTACCTCCCCGAGCTTCTGCGCCACCAACTCCTGGTACCCCACCGACACAGAGTATTTCCCTTTGGGGTGAGGGAACCAGGCCAGCTCATCCTCACCAACAAGGGCGCAGCAGGTGCGCCCAGCCAAAATCTCCTTCATCTCCATGCTCTCCACCTCCGTTACCCTGAATGGCCACTCTTCCTATTTTTCCAGCTTGCTTCCAAAAGCTGATTTTGGTGACCAAAAGTTTTAAAATAATTTACCTTCTGCCATCCGGCCTCACAGCATCGTTGTGCCAGATTATGTAAATGTGGGTACTGCATCACAATGGGTGGGAACCCGTCCCAAGAATCGTACCAAAATTGCGCCTCCCTCCCGCTTGTGCAAATCCAGAACAAGCCTTTTTTAATTAAGTCTGCCCCCTTCTTCATCGTATCCCAAATCACTGATCCGCTTCCCACCAAGCCAAATCTAGGAATATCCTTATGGCTACTACCTGAAAAATACTTCTGCGCCACAATTTTAGCCCAGCTCCGGTCCTGCTCCATGCACAATCTCCAGTATAGCTTGGCTGCCAAAGCCGTGCCAGCGAACGTAGCTTGTCTTAATCCCAATCCACCGAATCTCTTCAAACTGCAAACTACCTCCCATCTGATAAGACTCCATTTTGTAGCTGATAAATTGCCAGCCCACAAGAACTACCACGCCGATGAGTCCAGCTCTCTCACAAAACTAGTTGGCGCCACCTGCAACATACATCTATACACTGGAAGTGCTTGGACCACATATTGGATCAGTTGCACCCTTCCCTCAAATGAAAGCCACCTATGAGTCCAATCGCTGACCTTGACTCTAAACTTGTTCAGAATCCCCTTTCAGGACTCCTTTGAGTGTCTACCCGTCGTAACCGGCATGCCCAAATACATCACCGGAAGGCTACCGATTTGGAATCGGAGGACATCCGCCACTCTTCTCTGAATAGCCTGAGGCATATTAAAGAAAAATATGGAGGATTTCTCCTCATTGATTACCTGGCTCGAGGCCGCTAAGTAAGTATACAGGCACCTGCGGATATTGTTCGCCTCTCTCAAGGAGGCAGCGCCCAATAAGGCCACATCATCGACGAACTGAAGGTGAGAGAGACCCGACAGGCCGCCCCCCCACTTCCATCCTTGAATCTCCCCATTTTTGGTATCATCTCTGATCCTACGCCCTAAGCCCTCAGCCAGGAGAAGAAACAAGTAAGGGGACAGTGGATCTCCCTGTCGCAATCCTCTAGCAGCCCCAAAAAGGTTGGAATGTTCCCCATTGACCAGAACGAAGAAAGAGGTGGAAGTAACACAGCTCATAACCCATTCCATCCAATCCTTCTCAAAGCCAAAGGCCTCCATCACCTTGTGCAGGAAAGTCCAACTAACCCTATCATATGCCTTGGACATATCAAGCTTCATGAACATTGCCTTCTCTTTGGATTTGGACATTGAATGAACTACTTCGGTAGCCATCACGATACTATCCAAGATCTGCCTTCCTTCCACAAAATCACTTTGCTCCTCTGAAATCAGCTCCTTCAAGCACTTCTTCAACCTTTTGGCAATCAATTTTGAAAGAATTTTGTATATAACATTACAAAGAGAAATGGGGCGAAATCGGCTGAAGCGATCAGCCCCTTACTCTTTTGGAATGAGGGCCAAAAAAGTAGCATTTAGCACCCTCAACATCTGCTTATTGCTCTGGGACTCCTGCATCACGGCTAGCAATTCACCCTTAATAATTTCCCAAAACTCCTGATAAAACTCTGTCGAAAACCCGTCCGGTCCTGGAGCCTTTCCTTTCTTCATCATAAAGACAACTTTCTTTAACTCTTCCTCCGAAATAGGTCTTCTCAAATTCTCCTTCATGTCTTGGGTCACAATGGAGGGAATGCAGCCCAAAATCAAGTCCTCTGCCTCCTCATCCCTCCTCCCTTCTTCCTGGAAGAAAGCACTGAAATACCGTTCAGCCTCATCACATATTTCTCTTGTAGATGAAATTATTTCCCCTCTTTCCGTAACCAACGAACTAATAACATTTCCATGGCACCTTGCTTTGACCGAGTTGAAGAAGAAAGTAGTGTTTCTATCTCCTTGTAGCCAATCGATCCTGGATTTCTGTTTCCAAAAAAATTCCTCCCTCAACTCCCACTCTTCCAAGGTTTTCACTGCCCTAGCTTCTTCATTCATTAAAACTCCTATAAGTCTCTCTTCCCTAATTACTCTGGTGATGTCATTTAGCTCTTCTTGCACCTTCTTCTCCTGGAAGATGTTGCCAAAACTGTACTTGTTCCATCTCTGAAGCTGGTATTTGACGAATTGAAGAAGTTTAGCAAACACATACATGGCTATCCCAACAGCTGGTCGGCCTTCCCTCCACCATTCCGTGATCTGGTCGTATAGTACCTGATCCCGCAGCCACATCATCTAGAATTTAAAAGGTGGCTTCTAATGCCGAAAAGCGGAAGAAATATTTAATTTGATCGGCCATTGGTCTGAATTCTGCTAATCCAGGATCTCAAAGCTAAGCGTCCACCTACCTCCAACCCAAAAACAAGACACCATAAATCTATCTATACGCTCAACAATGTTACTGTGCCCCAGCCTTCTATTATTCCATGTGAATCGGCCGTTACTTGGCTTGATGTCCACCAAATTTAATTCCGAGATCTTGTCCCTAAGGAGACAAGAAGACTGCTCCAATCTGGTATTCCCACCCATCTTCTCTGAGCTGTCCAGAATTGCATTGAAATCTCCCGCTACTATCCAAGGTAAATAAGGATACTCATTACGGATCAGCCTAATGTTATTCCAAACAAAAATCTTACCTTGCATATCGCTGGGGGCATAGACATTCGAGAGCAAAGCATACTCTCCTGAGTCCATACAAAGGGCAACCAACGATATAACCGACTTGAATGCCATCCATGCCACCAGTTTGACCTTTCTTGGATTCCACAGGCAAGCTAAGCCACCAGCAGTCCCCTGGGCCCCAATGCATTGGCATGATCCTTGTCCCCATATCCACGAGGCAATGTCCATCATGAAATCCACTGACACTTTGCTTTCTTGCAAAAAAATAATATCAGGATGTTGACTTCTGACTAATTCGCGAATAGCTTTTTGTCTAGGCCCGCTATTTAGGCCCCTCACATTCCATGATAACACAATCATTTCGGGGGAGGAGGAAAATGTGCTTCTAAGGTCCTTACCGACCCCGATTCAACTAAGTTCTCTCCTATCATTTTGAGTCTATCCAAATCTTTCCTTCTTCCTACCTTTACATTTTTGTCTGTAGCTCCTTTCTTGCTGTCCTTTTGTAGAATCCCCAAGCACGGTTGGGCTTTCCCTTGCTTTTCCCCCTTATCCTCCCCGGCTTGTGAGTCCTTCTCCCCAGTTTCTGTGCCTTGTCCCCTTGCCACCATGCCTGCTGCTAGATTCAGCGCTTCCCCCTGTCTATCCAAAAGCATTAGAGTAGGCAATTCTACTGTCTGCTTAGGAGAAAATGGCATGACACTAACAGTCCCTTCACCCTCCTCCATCCGTTCCTCTCCACTAGTTAGACCCGGCAAAACCTCTTGCTGTCCCAACTCCTCTAGCATCTCAAATCTGTTGTAGGAATCCTCACCTTGTCGCTCTAGATACACCCTCTTAAGTCCTTTGTTTTTACCCTTGGATTTCACTTGCATGAATCCTTTAGAGTCCTTTCTACCCCCACTTCCCATCTTCTTTCCTTTATCTTCAGGCATTGTCCTGTTCAAGGGAGGCACAGGAGGAGGTTGTTGTTCTGTCATTTTATTCTTCGGACACCTTCGAACCAAATGTCCATACTCATGACAAAGGCGGCATCGGAAAGGCAGGGTCTCATAATCCAGTTGCTGCAACCACGAGTATGTTCCTGCACACATTTCTACCTCGTCCGGTAGCGGTCTGCTCAGGTCAACTTCTACATAAATTCTTGCATATGTCATGATTTTCTTTCCCAGCGTTTGTGTAGATGCACCCACCAATTTTCCTATTATTGAAGCAATCATAAGCAGTACATCTTCACGGTAGCATTCAATCGACATTCGAGGTAAATGCACCCACACAGGTACCCTGCTTGGCAGCTCTTATGTGGGATTAAACCCAGCCTGCCATGGTTTCATGAAGAGACCAGCTTGATTAAAAAAATATGGTCCCCCCTCAAACACCCTGTTCTTGTCCTCCAAACAATTAAAAGTCACCATGAAAAAGCTGTTAGCCAGCAGCATCATCTCCATTTCTCCAGCCGGTTCCCATACTCTCCTTGCCCAATTCTCCAAGAAGGGGAGAGAGACTTTCATCCCCAGGAATTTGCAATACAGAGAGTGTTTGGAGTAATACTCCACATCCTCTGCAATCATGTCAAAAGGAATAACTAATTTTGGCCTTTCATTACAACGCTCCAAGCAGCCTTTTACCTTATTAATTCTGGAGCCAATATTTGATCCACTGCCTTGCACTCCTGAGAACTGAATGGATCAGCCATCCCCTTCAGTCTGGCATCCTGCCCTTGAGGTCCCTTGCCCACCACATCTTTGAAGCTCCTATCTCCCTTCAGGACGTTTTGATCCCCCTGTTCCATTATGGTGCCTACTGCCCCTTCGCTCCCCTTTTGGACAATGCAATTTCCTTCCCACCGTGTGTCCTTATCAGCTTCGGCCTTCCCAACCAACCTGCTTGCATTTCCCTCCCGTTCAACGTCCACGCACCACTGTCCAAGGCCCTATAGAGTTAGGGCACAGCTGCCCTAGCTTCTCTACGAACTACAGTGTTCGCTCTTCCTCGCCATTTTTCCAAAATTTAGAGTAAATTAGAATGAGTTCAAAAAATTAATTTGTTTTTGGGTAAATCAAAACAATTTATAAAAAATTATAAAATTATAGAAAATTAAGGTGAATTCAAAAAATTATGAGAAATCATGATGATTAGGTAAGTTGTTAAAGGAAATTAAATAAATCAAGGTAACTTGGTCTGGGAAGGAACAATTTATCCAATTCGTTGACAAAATGTGACTGTTCTATGACATTGGGAAAATCTTGATAGGACTGTTATGTTGGTGTTGATTATGTTATTTCACTATTTTAACCTTTGGATGGATCCTCAAAGAGGAGCTCGTAGATGGTGGTGAGTAATTTAGAGACCTTTTGGAAGAAGTGTCTCTCATAAGTGGCTTCACTATGGGCATGTCCTAGACAATCATTGTATACTTTTCTACCCTTTCTTAAAAATATTTTGGTTTGTACGAAAAGGAAAGTATTTCTTCCATTGAAAATAATTGTGTTTCAGAACCCTTGGATCCTTTCTTGAGAATAATTTGCATTTGGTGAGAGCTTACCATCTAAGGTGACTTTACACGCAACCCTTTTAGCTCAAACATATAGTCTTTTGAATGAAAATGCATGAATAATTCTTGGAAGTTCATCTAAATTATGCCCAAGGTCCTGATCCATTGGAATCCCAATACAATATCAACTCCATCCATGAGAATGGAAAACATAGGGCCATCCAACAAGCAATCTCCCATGATGAATTTAATACTATGATTTTTTTTGAACATCTAGTTATAATCCCATCTATAACCATGACTTGAAATCATGGCACTGGGTAAATAAAATAATTCAACTGTATAACTAATTAATGGTTGATGAAGTTTGAGTACTCCTCAAGTTAATTAATATTGTCACCTTATGTTCCTTTAGGATTACCAATTGCTTTGAGGGTTTGCAGGGAGATAACACCTAGCATTGTATGGCAACATATAGTTGGTTGGAAATCTCTAAACCTTAGTTCATCCATAACCTCAAATGTATTTTATTCATCCACATTTTATTCATCAATGCACTCAATGTAGAATATATTCTTTTATGTGCATTTATGTCCTTTGTGTATTTTATATCAATATTGAAACATAAATTGTTTGTTTGTTTCCCCTCAATTTGTTGTGGAGTCAATCTGGTAGGCTGAGGGAAAGAATGTGCTACAATAATGTGATCTTGATTAGTAGTGAAGGTATACCTCTTGTTGGATAATAATTGTTCCTCTACCCTGTGCACCATGAGAATAGAATCAAACAAATTAAGTGGATTAAACATGTTTATGTCATATTTCACATGGTTCTCAAGATCGCCTAGAAATAGATCATTTAGGTTTTCATCTATAATTATCTCCACACGCAAAGTTAGGGTCTGAAATTGATGAATAAAACCCCCTAACGTAGTCTATTTGACACAAATTTTCCAATAGACTAAAGTGGTTTTCTACCACACTACTACTATAGTGAATTTGTAAGTCTTATATGAAAATGGACCGCGTGACATTAAGAGCTTTCTTCTTATTTTGAGCACACAACCATCAATACGAAATGATTTTTTTAGGTTCCAAATATAAAGATGCCATTACCACACTCTATCCACATGAGATCTCATGTACATCAAAACATTTCTCCATTTGGCTAACCCAAGTGATCAGATCCTTCCCATCAAACTTATGCATTTCCACTTTTAGAATCAAGTTCCATAGTTGTAAAGTATTTGGACTTAGATTGAGTTATCTGGTAGATCCACCCTAATTGGGATGGGTAGTAGTGATTTGTGACTAATTTGGTAGATGATGATGAATTTTTTTATTGATTAAATGGATGAGAACATCCAATAATTGCTTGATATTCACCAAATTAGATTATATACCTTGTATGCTAGATTATACACATTGCATATCTAATTGTATGTCTTGCACACTTTACTCAAGCTAGCTCAATTTGTGACCTATCATATAAAACCCTAGAACAAATGATCTAGTAACTCCCCATTCTAACTCCATGTCTTCTTTGTTAGAAGTTTTACCTAGAATTATAGAACCCTTGCCCTAACCCTTAGTTTGTGGTCGTGCCATAATAAGGCTTGACAATGTTGATCCTGATTGTGACCTTTGACCAAACTTTGATTAAGCATTTTTTCAATTATGTTAGCCTCCAATAAGAAAATAAAAATAACAAACCCAAACTATATTTTTGTAATCTTTTTGAAAAATAAATAAATCAGAGAAATTCCTCAAAATGTAGCTTATAGAGCGAATTTATGAAAAAACCTTAAATCGGTAATAACTTGCTCAAAACTTATCATCAAACCGTGAATTATTACTGAAATGTCTTTGAATGATCCTCCAACTACTGTAAAAAATTATAAATAATTTTTCTATAAATTGCAAGATATAAATGATTCTCTAAAATTAGGGTTTGCTCACTTAATCGCCCAAATTGATGCTCTAAAAAGAATGAAATTACTTCATAAATAGAGTAGAATAACAATAATAGATCACAATATGATTGAAGTAGAGTAGACGAATGTTAAAATTGCACCAAATCCAGTGGATGAGGAGACTTATATTCATATTTACCCAAAGGAGCTCTTCGTTGTGTCCCACAAAAATGCCTTCTTGGGTTTTCTTATCCAACTTCTTCCTTTTCTTCTTTGGGACATGCATATATGCCTTGTAACCAAAAACTCAAAGATGAGATCCTTTTGGATTGTTCTCAGTCCATGCTTCTTGTGGTGTAATTCCATCAAGAACTTTGGTGGGTGACTTATTTAACAGGTATACGATTATGAGACACGCTTATGCCCAATATGAATGAGGTAATTATGTATCCTCAACCATACTTTGAAACATCTCTACAATGACATGGTTATTCCTTTCTATAATACCATTCTGCTATGGTGTATAAATAGCAATGTATTGATGATGTATTCCATGATCTGCAAGGTATGCAGTGAACTTCTTACTGGTGTATTCCCCCCATGATTTGAGTGGAAGGCCTTGATTTTACAACCAGATTCATTTTCAATAGAGGTCTTGAATTATTTGAAGGCTTGGAATGTCTGATATTTAGTATTCAACAAGGAAACCCACATATTGTGGGAATTATCATCATCAAAGAGTTTGAAACACTTATATCCTTTTTGGCTAGGAGTCATAGGTCCACACAGATCAGTGTGCACTAGACCCAGTGGATGAAGAGACCAATATTCACTTTTGCTCAAAGGATCTCTTCATTATTTTATAGTCAAGCAACTGGGATAGATATCAGAAGATTATTTGAGTGTGGCAAAACCTCTAACCATGTTGTGTTTGATTAATTCAAGCAAATACCCATAACTCAAATGACCATATATTATGTGCCATAGCTAAGATTTGTTTTTAGCCTTCACAATAAGTGCTTGATGGTTATTGTGCACAAGATCAAGATGAAACATCTTGCCTACGTTTTAAGCTTGTGCAATAGTTATAGAGCCTCAAGACTTATTCTTGATAAGGCAAAACTTATGACCATGTTTGTGATCAAATTCAAATTTAATATTTTGATCAAGAAATTGATTTATAGATAACAAGTTCTTAGTGAATCCTAGGACATACAAGACATTTATGATCTTGGTAGTGCAGATACCAAGTTGTAAAGAAACATGACCTTGAACTTGAATAGTGTATGATGATTCATCACCAAGAGAAACATTACCCCAAGATCTTGATTGGTGTAAATTGGAAAACCATTCTTTCTATCCTGTCATGTGCCTTGTGGTACCAAAATCAACATACTAGACAAAATTTAAAGAACAAGGTTTCTTATGTGTTTATGAAGTAAAGATGTGATCATCTTCTGAAGAATGATCATCCTTAATAACATTCTAATGTTGATTTTTATTCTTCCATTTCTTTTTGGAATTGGGTTTTAGCTTTGGTGACTGAGGTGGATTCTGTGAAGTGGGCTTATTGTTAGATGAGCCTTGTGTGAATCCATTATAAAAGGAATGTTTTAGGCCATGCCCTGTCTTTCCATAAATAATACAAACCTTATATGAATGTTTTTTGTGTCCCTATTGGTGTTTTTATTTTTTCTACTTAGGGTTCTATTTAGAAGCCTTCATGGGCTTCTTCCTTTTCTGAAATGAGGTAAGCGCATTCTCTCCATCACGTTCCTCTGCATTTTGCATGGCTTCTTCTTGTTGCAACATGTTAACCAATGAGACAAAGGTTGGTTTCTAACTCATGATATTCAACATGGTCACAAAAATTCTATAATGGGGGGCATAGCTCTTGAGACAATAGGAACTAAAGAGTCACCTTTCATTGGTTCACCCAATACTTCAAGCTAAACCTGTAAGGTTGCAAATCTACAAAGAAAAACCTCCATTTTTTCCTTGGATTTCAACTTCAGATAATGGAACTGGGTTTGTAAATTAAGAATATGATTTTGATTCTTTTCCTCATTTATTGTTTGAGTCTTATGCCAAGCATCCTGAGCTATAGTGGCACTATGAATACAAGGTTGTACCTCATCTGAGTCTCTAAAATGATTATGAGCTTAGCCTTTTGATTATCTTTGTCATATTTTCATTATTGATCAATGTTAGTAGTCTGTTAGGTCCATGTGCCATCAACAACTATCCATATGTCTTCAAATTCTAAGTTATTTTAAACTTTGTTTTTCATGTTGCATAGTTGTCACCTCAAAGAAGTTGAGGATCTAGCATAACAAAATGCAGTCCATTTTTAGCCATGTGTGAAAATTTGATCAAACTATATAAGGCTGATGGATCAGTGCCTTATAACTCCAAAAGTTTCCCCTTTCTATATATTGTCAAACTGATATACTGAACCTCTCTATATGTGCACCTTCTTATATACCCATCGATACTGCAAGAGCTCATCCTTTCTATATACTTGTCGATATGTGAAATAGAATCTAACACATGTGAGAGTTGAATGGTGTTGGGTGCCTAGATAGTATGTGAAAGAGATTCATCTTGTCACTAACACAATCTGCTTAGAAGGAATTCTGCATGCGTGGGCATAACTTCCTAATACACTTGGAAATTCTAATTGTCATGATTTATGTCTATTGACAATAATGAATGGGTAATAGAAATATTACTCCTTGACAATTTAAAAATATGATGCCCATATGTCATTGTTACAACTATGTTAGGATAGAAATGTAGTAGTACAAGGTGTGATGGCATTACCCATAAACATGAACCAGAGGCGTCATTAAAATTGAACGTTTTGAATGAGATTTTTACAATCTCATTATTTTTACTAATGTACTGATTTGATTTTTGTTAGAAATATATAATTTTTATAAAAAATCAATTTATAATGTACAATATACAGAAAATAAATATGTTAGGCAAAAATAAAAATATCTGCCTTAATAAAATTTCCATTACTAGTTATGGGATTTGACCATTGCACCTTAGTTTTACAAAAAAGTAACTTAGACACTTGGGATATTGACAGTTTCAAGGAAATAAATCAACTAATTTTGATTTAAAATAAAAAAAGTGACTTATGGAATTTGAAACACACCTATCAAATTTATACCACCTTGAATTTGCTTGGTTGGTAGGAAAATTTTAGGTAAAATGCCTCTTTTTACTCCATATAACAAGCCTTGAAAGAATGCCTACTTGGAAGCTCTCTAGTAATTAGATAACATTATGCACAATAGTACATCAACCTTTCAAATGAAAGAGCTAATAATGAAGAATCAAATTCAAGCATTAAATCTATAGATTCATGTCTGTACGACTAAAGAGAGAAGAAAATTGATATGCAAGTTAGAATGCTACTCCAAATGACTCCTTCGCCTTTGAGGATCCTATTTTGTTGTAAAAAAACTTGCACATGTGTACGATAAATTTTGGAATGAGGCAACATTGAATATATACAAGTTTTCAAAAATTAAATTCTATAAATATTATCCATACGGCTCGTAACTAAAAAAACTGACTAGATGTTGCTATTTGACAAGTGTAGCTTATAAGCCTCCAAAATGTGGTATGACCTACTGCAAATTGTGAACATAAGAATCCAATAAGGAAAGATTAGTATTGTGTTAGTACATGAAATCAAATCCAAAAACACACTAATGAATTAACACCTTAAGCCTAGATCTTAAGGGGAGCTTAGTGAAGAAAAACCATTGATAAAGCACAACTAAAATGCAAGAAAACAAACTTTCTTACCTTCCTTGAATGCTCCAAGGGATCTCTTTGCTGGTTCACTTGAATTGTACTCAATAATTTTGTGGCAATGGATCTTGGCTATTTCCTTCTCTCCTTGGCATCATTGGCTTTGTGGCTTTGGCTTGTGAAGCTTGACTCAATATTTTGGCATAATAACACCATATCAAAATAGCTTTGGAATCATTTGTGCATGATAACTTTGGCTTATGAGAGCTTAAAATTATGAGTGTGAGGCCTTCTATTTATAGATTTTCTAAATGGGCTAGGATCAACCATGACTATCCATCTCAAGATGAATATGTGTGGCCATGAATTAATCTAATTTTGTAAATAAAATACATAAATATCCTCATCATGATTTGGGAATAAGGGGCATTAATAAGGCATGAGAGGGCTTAATCAGATATTTGTTGCATATTTGGCCTATGGATACCACCTCAAAAAATGATGTCACATGATGATGCAAATATTAGAAACCAATTTTCGATAAAGAAATATTTAATAAGTTCCATGGAATTCTTAAGCTCATAATTTGGTTCAATTTGCAAAAGTAAGATTAAACAATTTTAGTGCAATTCTTTGGAAATTGGTGCACAAAATAATCAAACTAGTCTAAATGTTATATTAAGGGGCCAAAATTTAACTGGAGTGGAATTAGAAGATAGTGTTAGTTATATATGGACCAATATCCCATTTAGGACATTGTCAACACAAAATAACACATGCACATGTTGTGTGCTTCTATATTAGGAGAATTTAGTGGTTTAGAGGGTCAAATTACATTTTTAGAATTTTGGCTCAAAATGACTCAGGAAGAAATAACAATAACATAAAATGTATTGCCCTGTTTAGGGATGTTTTAGCCTAAATCAGTGCTTGTATATGACAAGTTCAAACCATTGAGCGCATTTTAGTAATTTTAGCCCAAATTGTGATGTTTGGAAGAAATTGGTCTAAGGTCATTGGTGGCCACTTTTAGGTGTTTATAGTTTGCCCCTATTTGGGAAGGCATTACAAGCTATAAGCATAGTAACATCTTCTCAAAGAATGAAAAGGTCTTACATGCCTATGAGTTCAATGGTAATGGATGAACTATATGTGCCCCCTCGAGGGAACGATTGGAAAAGGGGTTGGCAAATGGTCCTTCGAAAGAAAGAACCAAGTGAACCAAATAAATGAAAAGTGATGGGGTTGAAACATAATGATTTGCCCAAAAGCAATCAAAATCATTAGGAATTCAAGTGAGATGGTGTATAATGGTTTGTCCAAAGGTGGTTATAAGCATTATGCCCCGATAATGGCAAATATGGTATGATAGCACAATGATTTTCCCAAAAGTGGTTATAATCATTGAGAATACAAGTGGGACGGTGTACAATGGTTTGACCAAAGGTATTTATAAGCATTACCTTGATTATAGAAAACAAGATTGATGTCTAATGATTGAAAACATGATGATGACAACTTGATACAGAGGATAAAGATGAATTGGGATAAGCTGCTAGTAGGAAGATGCTTGTCCGAACTAACAAAGGTTGAAATTATTTTGTTGTTATTTACTCTATTTGGGATATGATTTGGAGTAGATCAAGATTGTTACTAGTGCTGGTACTGAGGATATATCGATGCTACATTGTTATGTAGACTTCTCAAAGTTGATTTTTGCTATAACATGTGATGGTAAGCATCATGATAGAACACCATCAAGACTTGGTTGAAATATGCATAATGACTAACTCCCAATCCAATACTCAATGGAAAATAATACATCAATGATAAAAACTTTGATGATGATGTTATCGTATGAATATGGATTGATTCAAGAATAATGCGTAAGGAATCACCTAATGAACGCACATAGACTGAATCAAGGCAATAATACTAAACATAGTAATCACAACTTAACACACAAACAAGATGGGGGAAAAAAAAGGAAAGGGGTGGCCAAGCTGTCTCCATATACACTAGGCAAGTGGGCACTGCCTACATAGTAATATGGATGATATATCCAATAAAAACTTTAGGCCGAATGTAGTTCTCTTAGGAAATGGGATAGAATAAAATGATGATAAAGAAAACATGATTGATGTGATAGATGAATATAAGAATGATATTTCAAAACAACAAGTGTGTGGGATAACAAGAAAAAAAATGGGGAAACTAAATGATAAGTGATTTCTTGTGACTTAGTGAGGGTTCCCAAAATCCTTAAGGCAAATAAGTGGTCAATCTTTTTGTTTTTTCTAAATAGTTAAATGTTTTTAGAATTTTGGAGTATCTTAACTCGATCGAGAATGAGGATATACTAAATGGTCCGAGATCGTAAAATGGTAAGAGCATTCAAACTTAAAGATTACTCATAAAATGGTGAGAGCATGGCTTAAGTTGTTGAGCTGATCTCAACAAGCATCGAGCATTAACATTATAATTCAAAAATGGCCTTAAGTTAGTAGTTATACCTTATAGCGGAGGAATCTGACTAGTGTATCAACTAATTCAAACAAAATAGGCACAGTTGGCATAATAAGACGATACAACATAGGAATGGCAAGTTAGTATGTCAAGGCACAATAAATAATTGTTGCCCCTAGTTTGCCCATAGGCGAATATAAATAGGAAATAACAATATATATATATATATATATATATCTATATATATGATATTAATTTGCCCATAGGTGGTTATAATTAGTAGTAAGACCAGTGAGACACTAATTTGCCTAAAGGTGGTTATAATCAAGCCCACATAAACAATGCATGATATACAGTGAAACAAAAAATGAAGGATACAACTGCGAAAACTTCTATCATACTACTCCAAAATATGACTTTTATCTAGAATTCTTGAAACAACTACTAAAACTAATTTGAATCTTTATGTTGAAACTAGAACTAATGGATGAACCAAGGTCAAATGGGCTAGGTAGGGAGTGTCATATCATGTTGGTCGATAGAAAAAGTATGGTAGAATGGAACGATAGAACAACAAATTGATAGAATGGTAGAATGGTATATTACAAAGAAGGAAGTCAATAATATGGTACAAATTGAAATGGTCCTCATAGACAATGTACCAAGTCACTCAAATGAATTAACGCTTGAGGTGTATAATGTTCATCAGCTCATCAAGTTTATCTACATTTGGTGTGGTGAGCCTGTATGCTTCAGTGCCATAGTCTGCAACAATGATGAAAGGACCTACCTAGTTGGGTTTGAACTTGCCTTTATGCTTCTTTTCAGCCATGGTATTCTTTTGATTCTCTTTGAGGATAAGATCACCAAGTTTAAATTATCTATGTTTCATGCATCGATTGTACTGGCCACATAATTAGTTTTGATATACTTGCAAGTGGTTCACTATGGCCAAACATTTCTCATCAAGTAACTCTAGCTCTTGCAGGCGAGTTACTTGATAGTCTTCATCATCTAGGATATGCTTCAGAGAGATGTGTAAAGAAGGCAACTCAACCTCAATGGAAAAAATAGCCTCAATGCCATAAACAAGTGAGTATGGAGTGGCACCTATGGGAGTGTGGTGATTGGTATGATATCCTCAGAGGGCTCAAAATATAAAAAGGTGTTAATCGTAGTTGACATCATTGACAATATTTTTAAGGATGTTGATAATAGTTTTGTTTGATGTTTTGATCTAGTCGTTACCTTGAGGGTAATATGTTGTAGAAAAATGTTGGGTGATCTTGTACTTGACACATAACTTTTTGACATCCTTATTTTTGAATGATCTTCCATTATCAAATATAATTTCGAAAGGGATACCATAGTGGCAAATGAGATGGTTGAATATGAATTTGTAAATTTGCTTTCCAGTCACATAAGTGAAGAATATTGATTCAACCCACTTAGTGAAATATTTAGTGGCGATAAGGATATGTTTATGGTCATCTTATGAGGTGGGGTTTATCTTCCCAATGAGATTGAGGCCCCATGTAGCAAATAGACATGGTGTCAACATTGGTTTCAGAGTCTTGGATGGGGCATAAATCAAATTAGCATGCCATTGATATTTATCACATCTTTTTACATATGCAGCTACATCTGCATCCATCATTTGCCAATAGTACCTAGTTATAAGAGCTTTTTAGATAGAACTGCCCCACTAGTGTGGGCTCTACATACCCCTTTGTGAACTTCCTGTAATGCTAATTTGGATTCTACCGAAGGTAAATAATGAAGTAGAGTTCCATCAAAATTTTGGTGGTATAGGGTTGGTCCGAGTAAGGTATAATGGTGGGCATAGTGGATGAAGGCTTTGGACTATTTGTGGGATAAGTTTGGTGGCATAATTTTGTCATGGATGTAAGTGTATAAGTTTGAATACAAAGTAGAGTTGGGACCAATAATATCATAGATCATTGTGACAGTTGAATGTACATGAGCTGACACTAGCATATTTTCAATGAGAAACTGATATTATTTGGCTATATCTATTTATCAAATGAGTGATCTAATGGTAACCATGGAATCTATCATTTTATTACTGGCCCTTGGTATATGTTCAAATTGGTTATCAATAATCTTTTGCTTGAGAGTGTAGACCATGGCCTTGTAGGGAATCAACTTGTCATCTTCAGTCTAAAAATGGTCTATAACCTGATTGATGAGTAATTGTGAATCACCATAAACCTTTAGATGTGTTATATTACATTGTACTACCTATCAAAGCCATGTAATGAGTGCTTCATATTCGGCCTTACTTTTGGTATAAGGAAAGTTGATTTTGAATGACTTAGGAATTAGATCTCCTTATGGTGTGATAAATAAAAGGCCTACCCTCGATCCATGTGCTATGAATGAAACATCAAAATATAGCTTCTAGTACTGCTCCTCAAGAGGTGTTTCAATGATGGTCATAATAGATTTGTAAGGAAATTGGAATGTCAATGGCTCTGTATCTGTAAGGGGTGCTTCAACAAGCTGATCTATAAGAACTTGCCCCTTTATGGCTTTTGGGTTCACATATTCTATCTCAAACTCACTAAGAAGCACGATTTGTTTGGCCATGTAGCCTTGTAAATCTATTTTTGATAATAGATGCTTGAGTGGATCTACTTTTGAAATGACCATGGTCTTATTGTTCAACATGTAATGTCATAGTTTCTGAGCTATGAAGACCATAACTAAACAATCTTTTTCAATGGGCATATAATTGTGTTCATACATGACCAATGTACGACTTAGATAATACACGACATGTTCCTTTACATTTTCATTATGTTGAGTTAGAAGTGCCCCTAGGGCATTATCTGTCGCTGATAGATATAAAAGGAATGGTTTTCCTAGTGTCAGAGGCAATAAAATTGGTGGATTTGCAAGATAGTCTTTTAGCTATTGAAAAACTTTTTGACAATCATTATCCCAAATAAATTTGACATATTTATTCAAAATATGTGTAAAAGGATGACACTTATCGGCCAATTGAGAAAGCATTTAATAAACTGGATCTTGACATGTAAATTATAGAGTTACTTCAAATTGGTCAGTGGTGACATCTCTATTATGGATCGTACTTTGGTTGGATTAACTTCAATGCCTTGGAAAGACACAATGAAGCCAAGTAATGTACCTAAAGTAACTCCAAAAACACATTTCTTAGGGTTGATCTTGACTTTGTATTCACACAATCATTCAAGTATCCTCCTCAATGTTGCCAGATGATTGGCCCTGGTCTTTCATTTTCCTAGTATGTCATCAATGTAATATTTAACAATGTCATGCATCATATATCATGAAATATGACTGTCATGGCTCATTTATAGGTGGCCCATGTGTTCTTGAGACCAAATGGCATAACCTCATAACTGAATATTCCCCATAGAGTGGTGAATGTTATTTTGTGTTGGTCTTCTAGTGCTAATCTAATCTGATTGTAGCTTGAGAATCTGTCCATTAGTGAAAGCATCTCATAACCCATTGTGGAGTCAACTATCATGTCAATGTTTAGCAATGAAAATTTGTCCTTTGGGCAAGCTTTATTAATGTACCTAAAATTAGTACATATTTTGATTCCTTCCAGATTTTTACTTATTGGTACTGCATTGAAAATCCATTCAGAATAGGTGATTGACCTAATACATCTTGCTTCTAAGATATTTTATAACTCCTTGACTAATACAACAATGTGGGGATGTATTTTGCATAATTTTTGCTTCACTGGTTTGGCATCAGGATGTACCACAAGGTGATGAACAACCAAGGTGGGGTTCAAACTAGGCATGTCAGAATATATCTACAAATTCCCTCAATAGGGTTGTCAAGACTTCACACTCCTCCTTAGTGAGAGACATGCCTAATTTAATCCACTTTGGGTCATTTGGGGACCCTATTTTTACCTCTATCGTGTCTTCCACTAGAAGTGTCGAACCATCTTCAAGAATAGTGGGCAAATATTAGAACTATTTGGCTATGTCAGAGTCCTCTATTAGGACTTGTTCCTCATGTTCTCCTAGGCACGATGAATCAAAATCCCTTAATAGGAGGGATGGCCATGTAACAAATGTTGTTAGGAAATCTTGAATGACATGGTCAAAAGCTTGTTTTTCTTCAAGATTGAATTCAAACTCATGGGCAAGTTCGTCATTGTTGGTATCTTGAAATATGTGATCAAAACCCTGTTCTTCTTCAAAACTACACTTGAACCCATAGACAAGTTCATCATTGATAGTCTCCTAGTATATACTTGAAGAAGGTTAAACACCCCCATTTAGTGGTGCCTAAAATAGGTTTTCACTACTAGAACGACCTTTAACTTTACTCTTTCCCTGATTTGAAAGGGCCTCAAAAAGGTTTTCACTTTGGGACCTCAATGTTTTATTTATTTGATTTTGGCTAAGGGTGTTCACCCACTCTCCAAAATAGGCTTTAGGATCTAACTTGATTGAGAACCCCTTTTAATGGTCTCTTAACAAAACATTGTCCCTAAGGCCAAGAAAATTACAAAAGGCCTCATCGTTCTGAAACTCATAAATCAACACGTTGGATTCTTGTTGGCCCAAAGATATCAGTTGGGGATAATATAATGGTAGTGGATTATGATGAATGATTAGTCAAAGGGTAAAAATGGTGTTATTATCAAACAAATCGGTATGGTTTAGGTCATCAAAAGGGATATGATCGAAATCTACTTCACTATCGGCATCGTCATCACTAGTCATTGACGATGGAACTCAAATAAGATACATGGGGTCACCCGTAGGTGATTTAAATCCAAGTCTATAGGTTTCTTTGTAATTACTCATAGAAATTGGCTCAAGTGTTCCTTATTGATTTAGCCTGCGGCCTCCTCCTTCATAGTCCTAGTTTTCCACAATCCGATTAGGAATGGGATATTTGGAATTATTGTAATAACCAACCAACTTATCATTATATAACCATGATTCATCTCCTTTGAGAGGATCATTTTCTTTACCAAAGGCTAGCATAAAAGTGACAGGTGTTGGACTATGTATTTGACCTTTACCTTTTATTTGACATTGCATGAGTGGTTTGGATTTTGGTCTTCCAAACCATGGAAGTTTTGCAATGTGAAAGGTGTCATGGGTCAAGTATTCTCCTAGGCCATTATCCAAAATGGTGTAATGATTGGACATTTCAGGAGGTAGCATGTGGGAAAGGGAATCAAAGGTATTAGGGTCAATACAATTGGCCTCTGGTAAATCAATAAGTATTGCTTTCCTTTTGTCCTACTTGGAAACTAGAGTCATGCCAAAATGGTAATTATAGCTCTTGAACTCAACCTCTAAATGTTGACAATGCTCGTATGGATGTAAATCTCATGGAATAGTCACCTCCATTCTTGAATGGGGGAACTTGATACAATAGTACAATGTTGATGGGATTTCACAGATCTCATGTATCTAAGTATTCCCAAAATCATGTTATATGATAAATCAAGATATAACACATGGCAAAGTGTATCATGGCTCAAGGGCCCAATGATAAATGGCAAGCTAATGGTGCCTTGTGATTCTCATTCTTCATTATCGTAGGCTTTAACTATGATTATTTTGGCTTGAAGATCTATTGTTGTGTACTTGAGAAGCTTGATGAGCTTTAGAGACATAATATTTAGCCCTGATCCATTGTCTATGAGGACATGTTTCACTTTGTGCTTCATTATGTAGACCTTGATGTACAATGCATTATTATGAAGTGGGCCAAGGGATGACATATCACTTTGATCGAAGGTTATTTTTTGGCCTAGAGCGAGGTGTCCAACCAAATCCTGAAATTTGTCAGAAGATATGTCATTTGGGACTTTAGACTGGCCAAGGAACTCAGTTAAGATGTTTTTATGGATAGTAGATGTGTGCAGAAAATCTAAAATGGAGATTTCTGTTAGTGTCTTTTGTAATTGTTCCACAATGTCAAACATCTTTTTTGGGACAACAAGAGATGCCTTTTTATAAGGTAGAATGGTTGGTTAGATGATGGGCAAAATGGCAAATGGTTATGGGCCTAGTATGGTAATCTTCGACCACAGAGTTGTGATTGCATAATCGAGATTAGGCACAAGACCAATGTTGATAACAAATGATGGTGGAGGGGGACCAGATAGGATAAGTCTTGGTTATCAGTGTACTTATGAGTGGTCATGGCCTAACAACAAGTTATTATTATAAGGTCCAAACATGAGAATTCCTACTTATTGGTTCACCTATGTGCAATCCCAGGTCAAGGAAGGATTACCAACATAAGTTGGTTGATTGGGAATGATTTTCAATGATCTTATCTGATTGGTTGTTGGTCTTAGATTAATGGAAACGGTATTAACGTGACCTCCTGCAATATGGCCTACAATTGAGTTTTAGTCATGTGTATCTACATGGTAAGTCTATTGGTTATTTGCACCATTTTGACCTTGGTTTTATCTATTGTTTTAATGTTGTTGGTTTGTTATTGGTTTTACTATTGGTTTTGTTGATTTTGTTGTTAGTTTAGCCTTGGTTGTTGATGTCATTATTATTGTTATTGTAATAGCTATTGTTGTTGTTGGTTATTATGATGAGGAAATGGATTCTAATAAATGCCATGGCTCTGATTGGATGTGGAAGCTCCACAATCCAATGATATATCTCCATTTTCAATCATATTCTCGATCACATGTTTGATTTGCACATATCACTGTAAATTTTGGCCATTGACCTAATGATATTCATATAATTCATTTGGCCTATACCAATCTAGAATGTCAACACCCTCAAGAATTAGCCCTTTTAGACTAGGCCATTTGATCAAATTAGTTGCGGAAAGTTTGTGAAACACAGTCTCAATAGGCTCTCTAAGGTTTCTAAAAACATGTTGAATTGGAATGTTTCTTCTTAAAGGAGGGTTTTACAAAGGCATTTATTGCATTGCCTGGGTTGGCCTATTCTATTACATTTCTTAAAGAGGTTATTTGTTAGGAGGTATGTGCTATGGCATAGGCTATCCAAATGGTGTTAGTAGCAATTGAACATGTCAAGACTTTGTTACTCTGTTACCAATAACATTCTTGTTACAATTCAATTACTTGGGTCTGTTAGAATTATTGGCCTAGGTTTGCTACGATGCTTGTACTTGGACTGGATTTTGATTCTAGCTATTATTCTAATTTTGGTTTGGGTTTTGATTTGATGAGGATAATTTAATGATCCCTTTGTTAATGAGGGATCTTTCAATCAAAAAACCTTTTTCAATGATCTCTTTGAATGTGTGCATAGATTGCAACTCCAAATTGTAAGATATATCATTGTGTTGATTTTTTATAAACACAACGACTAGTTTTTTATCTAGCAGACTATGGGTGAATCAACTTACAAGGGTTCTCCATCGCTAGAAATAACTTGAGAAGTTTTCACCAACTTTTTATTTGGCCTATGTTAAGTTTACTAATGAAATATCATGCTCAAGATTGTAAGAGAAGTATTGTATGAACTTGTCCAAAAGATCATTAAAATTAGATAATAAATTTTTGGGTAACTTTAGGAACCGATCTAATGCCTACCTTGCTAGGCTTCATGGAAACAACAACAAAAGATAGATGTCACTATATGCGACTAGTTAGCATCTAACAAATAATTTTGTCAAATGGGCCTTGGAGTCACCTTTCCCTTTGTATTTATCAACATTTGGTGGCTCATACCCTAGAGGAAATGGTATTTGTAAGTATTCCATATTAAAAGGGTAAGAACACACATAATATAACTTGAATTTTTTATTCTATTTTCCTGCTTGAATGAGGGTAATTTCATCCTTCATTTGTTATAGCTCCTATGTGAGGATGCTAGTGGGATCATTGGCCTGTTGAGGTGGAGGTTGTGCGGTCACAAGTGGATTAGTTTGACCAAGTTATTATGGACACATTTAATGGGAAATGTTAGATTGGCTAGGAAATGGACCAAGAACATGCATTTATGGATCAGGGTGTAATTATTGGAATTATACTTGTGGTTGTGTGATATTTTGGGTGGATTTGGGTATGTAGGTCTGATGTTGGGAATACTATGGTTAGGATGGAGGTATATAGTTGTATTGTGATTACCGAGGTTGAATAGGGACCTATTGTCGATTAGTCATACCTTGTTGATTGAGAGGAACTTGTGACCCAAGACCGTATCTTTGAACTCGTGGCACACTTTGGATGAAAGGTAATTGTTGCCTAAAAGGTACTTGAGTAACATTAGAACCTCTTTGTTGCATGAATCACTATTCATAAGTGGATGCATGTTGGAGATTCAGTATCTGTCATTGACTACCACTTGTACATTGTTGGTTAAACATCATTTGGTTTTGGATCAGAATGTTAGTCTACGACTGAATAGGTATGTTCACTGCTACTTAGCAAGGTGGAACATTAGTTTCCCCCTGTTGAGGTGGTAATATGTTTTGCCTTAGATGCGTGGATATGTTTGATGGTACCTATTATTGTAGAATGTTACTCATCACCTGTTAGGGTGGAGTAATATTCATCATATTATGTTATGGCATGGCACTAGTTATTAGTTGACTACTTAATCCATGTTGTTGGGTGCTTGATAAAGTAGTTGGTTTATGATTAGAGGTAGTTGGCTAAGGTTAGGACATAGAAAATCCTACTCCATGAGTTTAATAACCACTGATGGTGTTTAAAGACACATTTTATTGTTGATTGTTATTTGTGTGTGAACACCGCTTTGGTTGAAATTAGACACTACTTTCATGTTGTCCACTATGTTCTGCTCATTATTCATAGAAACAGAAGACACTTTCTTGATGGTTGGCACATTGAACATGTTTTTTCCCAAAGTATTTTTCATAATTAGGTTAAAACCCTAATTCTCTAGACCTGTCAATTTGAGTAAGACCCCTGCTGAAGGGAGTGAGTGGATAAGAGGTGCATTTGACAAGGCCATATGATTAAAGTTATGTGCTAGGTTTTGATGTCAGGTACACTATTTATATTTGAATGAAATTGTCTTCCATGAGGCCTCTTTGTGTGACCAGCATACATGGATCTTGATATGGCATCAACATAATGGCATTATGATTACTAGAAGAGGCATGTTCATTATAAGACACATTGCAACGCCTTATTAATAGATTTGGTAATTGTCATGGGGAAAGTCTGTCAAAAAACTAGCCCCTATCTCTGTGGCTCTGTTAAGATCATATGTTGGTGGAATTATAAAGTAATAAGGTTAGTTTTGAACATTTTTTGCATCCGAAGGTATGCTAGCTAAATATTGGGATGTCTACTTTTGGTCTTGCTCTATGTATAGAGGCATGCTAACTAAATAATCAGCCAAAGGATCTTGACTTTGTTCCCCTATTTGAGTGTTGAAAGGTGGATATTTATCCATCTCCCAAACAACATCATCTCCATGAGAGTCTTAAACAGTCCTCTTGTGTGACAACATTCACATATCATGGATTATACATGGCTCCACTACGTGTATAGTGAGACATGGTCAAATCAAATGGCAAATATTTCATGACAAGATGGGTTAGAGTTCTACACACTCTAAAAAGCTATGTCTAAAAAGATAAAAGGTTCAACTAGGTCTAACTTGGTCAAAGGTGGAGTTGTATCTCCAAAATGTCTATTTAAGATTTGGTAAAAATAGTATAACATCAAATGTTTAACGCTAAATGTCTCACACAAATTAGGTCAAGTGGATGAACTATAAACAAGATGCTAAAGTCTAGGTCCAAAGATGTTCCAAATAGGTGTAAACTAGGAAAGGGAAATGTTGCTAGGTCTTTTGTCCAAATGTGGAGTCAAAAGCTAGACTCAAATAGGCTATGCTAGGACATTTGGCCAAACTTCACGTCAAAATCTAGACCTAAAACAAAGGATGATGGTTTTTAATCTAACAAATTTGGAATGTTTTGGCAAAAATAAAGCACTTCATTCTAGACATAAACATGATCAAACTGGTATAAAACACTTGAATAAAAGGCATTTGAAGATGGATTGATTTTCATAAATGAAGGCACAAATAATATAGTTTTCAAATTTTATGTCAAAAATTAACCTAAGTTACGCAACCCAAAAGAGAAATATCTATGTATTAGTTCCTACATGTCAAGACTTAAACAAAAATCAATCAATGTTTGGATTCAAACTTGGAAAAGTTAATTGAAGACTCAACTTAAGAAAACTTAGGCTATAATGATCAACAAGCTAGGTAAATTTAAATGATGTAACAATGTAAAATAAATATCTAATAAGGCACATGTGATTTGTTTAAATAATGATGATAGGTATACAAGACAAGACAAGTATTTTAAAATAATTTGGGTAGCATAACAACATTATTGATCCCAAAAGTTGTAAATAATGTTTTGTTTCAAAGACTTATAAGGCATGAAACTTGAATTGATTTGGGCAACATAACATTACCTGTTTCAATCAAGTGACACACATAATTTTTTTGACACAAAAATTTTCTAAGTTAATTCAAGGTGTTAAATGGACAACATAATGCCTCCTCAAAAAATGGAGTAATGTGGACAAACAAACTCATTCAAGACATGTTTTAAATAACAAAGTTTTAGATCCAACACATAAAGTAATAAAAGAATAAATGACAAAATACAACTAAGTATATCATCCTAAATCCTATCAATGTGTGGCAAAGTGAGGTTGACTAAAACTTATAATTTTTGATCATCTATATTGATCCCATGTGTACCGACTTTCACATTAGCACAAAAGAAAAGCAACATGTCAATTGGATCCACATCAAATGGTTTGTTGTGAAAAGGTCTTGTTCTTTTCAGAACCACTACATCTATCGCTTGCTCAGTGTAGTGTGATGTTTAAAATGATCATATGTTTTGGGCTTAGCTTGCCACTAACAGAGATGGTTGAACCAGTCCAACCATCATCTCAATGAGGTGATCATAATTTTTATACCCACCATGGAGAAGGCTTGAAGACGATGACAAGAGATGAAACCTCGAGTCAAAGCTTCCCTATAGAATCCGTGGGAAGTAATGAAGTCCCCCTCATAAGCCAAAATGCAAGAAATAAAATCTACATAAAAAAGCTTTATAATTTGTTTGCAGATCACCCAAACTATGAGGGTTTTGGGGGAGAGCCTAAACAACTTCCTTTTTGTGCCTTTGGACTAAGGCACAATTTGCAATAAAAATGGTGCTTTTGATCCCACAAGTTCCCTATAGGGGATAGGGGGAGAGCATACATGCACAAATTACTTTTTGGTCAAACAATTTTAACCAAGCAATGATAGATGACTTATATAAAACAAATATTTGAAGTGAGTTTGGTTTTAAAGCACTAAATTGAAGTGTTTGGTGGTGTTATTTACCCCTTGGCCTTAAGTTGTAAATTTTTTTGAAAAATAATCACAAAACATTCAACATAAACATGTAATTTTTCCTTTTAAAGTATCAAAGGAAAGTTCCTAGTTCTTTTTAAGCACCAAAAGGAAATGTTCAAGACTTAAGATTCCTTTTAAGCACTAAAAATGAAACATTTCTAAGACTTAACCAATCCTATATTCTTTTTAAGCACCAATATCCAAATGTGCAAGATTTGACATATTCATTTTATGACCCAAATTAAAATGTTTGATTTGACTAAGTTCCTTTTAAAACCCAAAATGAAGTGTTTGAGTAGTCAAAAAAAGCAAATTGGTCTTCAACTCAATCCTTCAACTTGTAAATGTTAGGTAATAAGCCCCTGATTTGAAGCACTTTTTTTATTGAGCAAATGATGTTTGAATTTTAGCTCTTGAGTTTGGATTTAATTTCACACAATGACCGCCAACGATCACAGATAATCATTGACAGTTTCAAGGCAACTGTCACTGATCGGTTAACAGATAACCATCAATGATTGAGCAAAATTGCCACTGGTTAATAAAGACCATCAATGATAACCTGTGAACCCAAAGGTAAAAATGTTATGCTTGAATATGTTTGTTAGGATAAAATCTCTAGAAGTTAAGCTTTTAGATCAAATCTATTTTCAAACCAGAGACATACAAAACCTAAATTGTTAGAAACAAACTTGAATAATAGCTCAACATACAAAAATTTAAATAGATTTTCCCTTGCAACCCTACCGGTCATGGTTGGAACTAACCATCGATGGTCACTGTGTAACTCGTGTGTGCATGAAAAACATTAGATACACAGGAAAATGAGCTAAAAATATTTTGAAGGACTTTTTAATGACTACAATGGAGATTTAAAATTGCCAAAGTGTCTTATTTGTTGAAATGGACTCAATAGGTCCCACTAGACGTATCATTTGTGAACATAGAAATCCAATAAGGAAAGATTACTATCGTGTTAGTACATGAAATCAAATCCATAAACACACTGATGAACTAACACCTTAAGCTTAGATCTTAGGGGGAGCTTAGTGAAGAAAAAACATTGATAAAGCACAACTAAAATGCAAGAAAACAAACTTTCTTACCTTCCTTGAATGCTCCAAGAGATCTCTTCGTTGGCTTGCTCGGATTGTGCTCAAAAAGTCTGTGGCAATGGAGCTTGGTTATCTCCTTCTCTCCTTGACATCATTGGCTTTGTGGCTTTAGCTTGTGAAGCTTGACTCAATATTTTAACATAATAACACTATATCAAAATAGATTTGGAATCATTTGTGCATGATAACTTTGGCTTATGAGAGCTTAAAATTATGAGTGTGAGGCCTTTTATTTATATATTTTCCAAATGGGCTAGGATCAACCATGACCGTCCATCTCAAGATGAATATGTGTGGCCATGAATTAATCCAATTATGTAAATAAAATCCATAAATATCTTCATAATGATTTGGGAATAAGGGGCATTAATGAGGCATGGAAGGGCTTAATCATATATTTGTTGCATTTATGGCCTATGGATGCCACCTTAAAAAATGATGTCACACGATGATGCAAATATAAGAAACCAACTTTCAATAAATAAATATTCAATAAATTCCTATGGAATTCTTATTTAAGCTCGTAATTTGGTTTAATTTGCGTAAGTAAGATTAAACAATTTTAGTGTAGTTCTTTGGAAATTGGTGCACAAATTAATCAAATTGGTCTTAATATCATATTATTGGGTTGAAATTTTACTAGAGTGAAATTAGAAGATGATGTTAGTTTCATACAGACCAATATCCCATTTAGGATGTTGTCAGCACAAAATAACACATGCACGTGTTGTGTGCTTCTGAATTAGGGGAATTTAGTGGTTTAGAGCATCAAATTAAGTTTTTGGCATTTTGGCTTGAAATGATTCAGGAAGAACTAACAATCACATAAAATGCATTGCCTTGTTTAGGAATACTTTAGTCTAAATCGGCATTTGTATATGATAATTTTGAATCATTTATTGTGTTTTAGTGATTTTAACCCCAATTATGATGTTTGGTAGAAATTGGTCTAAAGCTTGGTCAGAGGTCATTGCTGGCCACTTTTATGTGTCTACACAAATTAGTACAAACATTGTTTAGAATGTGCATAGAGGAATGAAAAATGTCTGCAAGAAAATTTAGGATCTAAAGAATCTTGTATGATCAGATATATACAAAAACTGTATGGTTGTAGTTCATAGAGAGAAACAAGACTGAATTAATTTCAAGGTCCAAAAGGCTATATGACTAGGTCCTAAATGGAGAAAATTATTTACAAAAGGTGCAATACAAAGCCAATAATGACTTTCTACAAAAAACACCTGCCAATAATGTGTGTACGACTTACAATGGAAGAAAACCATACGACAAGATGAGGAAACTTGGTTTCTAAGCAACCAAAAGACACCACAAGCTCTGCAAGTGCAATCTAACTTGCACAAAATAAATTTCAACAAAGTTTGTCTCTGTAAACAATCCACTCTAATACCAAATTTGAGCATAAATCAAAGATGAGTTATTCAGCTAACAAATAATGAATTACAAGGACATATATAATCCTAAATATGCTCATAATAACCTTACTAAATAGGATGAGCAAATAAAGTAATAACAATTTAAAATCTCCTAAATACAAACTATGACTAACAATAACTAACAACTAACACAAAATAATATATGGTTTATTTTATATGATAACAACTATGCTTACACAATAAACTAATTACGATTAATTAATTTATTCTAACAATATATGATTAAAGACAAGCCAATTCAAGGGGTAAACTGCCATAACCTTACAATAAGGATAAAATTCGTAATATGATAATCGCATAATAACCATTAGCTCCTATGTATAGCCTGATTATACTATGGACATACCCTAGGCAACCCTTACCACCAATATTAATATAAATAAATGACCATATGACTTAATCAAAGGTTATCTAGTAAGAAGTCGACTATATATCTTAAGACATGCTATATGCTAAGAGCGTAACATTAATAACTAGGGAAATTTAAAAAAAATAAGGAAATTTAGAATAAATTTTGGTAATTTGGGGAAAATTTGATAAATTTAGGCAAAAATAGAATCTAGAGAACTTTTAAAAATTAGGGCAATTTAGGGAAAATTCATAAAATTATGGCAAAATCGACGAAATTGAAAAGTGACAAATTTAAGAAAAATAAGAGAAATTTGAAAAATAAGGAAAAATCGAGACAAATTTGAAAATTAAGGCAATTTAGGGAAATTTTGAAAAATTAAGGCAATTTAAAGGAAATTAAAACAATTAGTGGAAATTAGTTCAAATTAAGGCAAATTAAAAAAAAAGAAGCAAATTAAGGTAAACAAAGGAATTAAAAAAAAGATAATTAAGAATAATTTTAAAAAATCAAGAAAATTAAAGCAAATTTGAAATATTAGGGAAGATAAAGGCAAATGAGAGAAAATTAGGATAATATAGGGGAAAGTTAGATAAATTTGAAAATTTTAGAGCTACTTTGAAAACACATGTCAATTTAGGGCAAGTTAGACTACATTAGGGAAAATTTGACAAAGTTTTAAAAATTAGAGTTAAGTAGGGTAATATGAAAAATCAAGGCAATTTATGAAAAATAATGAAAATTTCAAAAAAGTTGGAAAATTAGTGAAAATTCAACAGATTAGAGTACATTCCAAAAAAAATATATATATAGGGCAAATAAGACAAATTAGGGAAATTTAGGGGAGATTTCAAAATTTAAGGCTAAAATTTGAAAACATAGTAAAATTTACTGAAAATTAGGGGGAATTCAAAATTTTTAAGGTTAATTAAAAAAAAGGGTAATTTAAGATGAATTAGGATGAATTAAGTTAAATTAGTGAAAATTTTGTTTTGTGATTTTGTGATTTTTTATTTATTTATTATTTAAATGTAGTATATTTTAGAATTATATGTCTTATTTATTTAAAATGATATGCTAATTAAATTTATACTTTTTATACAAAGTTAATTCTTAGAGGAGGCTTATTGAGTATTAGGACAGTTTTGACCTTCCAAATCAAGTAAGTTAGTAACAATGAGTTGTACAAACCTGAATTTAGTAGGGGAAAAGGGTGACCAATCCCACATGTCCTATGGGCTTCAAAGGAGCATACACCCAGTTTGTAAGTATATTAATTTTAATTATTTTCCATAAATAAATGTTCAAGTTTATTTATTTTTTATTACAATATAATTAATTAATATATTTGTATTTTTTAACAAGAGGAGGATTATGACAAGGTTCTCTAAACTTGGCGCAAGGACCACATTTATACTTGTAGATATCCTTCTCTGCAAAAATAAATGACAACGAATGGATTCTGACCAAAACATGTACATTATTTAAATTGATGGTAAAATATATTTGCAGATTATTTATAAAATAAGTCTAATATTGGTTTGTGTCTTATAAACTTATTTTATGACATTTTTTACAGTTGGTTCGTTGAGTTTTATGCAAGATAAACACCAAATCATCCCAAATTCAAAGTGGAAGAACATTTCCAACTATGAATGAAATTATCATGACTATTGGGGTTCTCCTCCTTCATGCAATACTTTTAGGTCCCAACTAACTTTAGGCAATGCTTATCAGCCCCCAAAAAATTCAAGTACTAGGGGTGTGGACATTGATGATGGTTGAGGAGGTGTGAGTGAGAGTGATTGTTGAGGAGATGCTATTCAAGGCTAGATAATGTAGATGAGCATGATGACTCTAATGTTGTTTAGGATCAATCATGATTTTATGACTTATGACTATTTTTTATTATATTATTATGACTTTCACTTTATTATTGTGTCATTACATGTTTAATTTATGTTTTCATTCAAATTTACTTAAAAAGTCACAATTAGACTATTTTATTTTAATGTATACTTTTAGAATTAATGTTAACATTATAATTATTTAACTATATATATAATTATTATAATTATATAATTAATAATAATAAATAATTTTAATTAACTAAAAAATATTATTTTTAATATAATTTCAAAAAAATATTTAGTCTTAAGTTACATTTTAATTCGACCTAGTATCTCACTTAAATTCGGAGTCAGTGTTGCAATTAAAATCACCTTTAAATTAGACCTATTGTCACTTTTAACATCAACTTAAAGTCATTCTAGTGTCGTACTTAAATTCACCTTTGTAATGAAATTAAAGTCATCTTTAAGTCACCTCCAAAGTCACCTTACTCTCATCTCCAAAATCACCTCAACATAACATGCTAAAATCAACCACAAAGTCACCTAAATGTCACCCACTATCACCTAGGTGAAATTAGCAAGTGACATTGGGGAAAACTTTAATATAACTTTACCTTGACATTGAATTTATGTAATTTAAAGTCAAGATTAGAGACATAAATTTAAAAGTGAATGTGGTAATGAAATTTGACTTTCGAAACTCGTCTCCAAAAATGCATGTTGGACTTTAAAAGTGACTGTAGGAATGAAATTTAGCCTTTAAATTTTTCTTATTTTACGACTTAAAGGCTAATTTAAGGTGACTTAAAGGCTACTTTAAAATGACTTAAAAAAAGGTAATTTCAATTCTAAATTAAATCAGTGAAAATATTTTAGTGTAGGCACTTATTGTTTAAAGATTTTTTTTTTTTTAACATTTGAGATACAATTTTAAAATTTTTGTAGAGATTTCCTTTGTTTTTATAAGTTACTAATTTTGAAACTCTAATGATAGAAAAAAGCTAGAGAAGTAGTTATTTTAAAGTTCTAGATGGTAATTTATCTTGAGTTTTGATTTAATTTTCTGTTGATGAAGTTTGTGATGTTGAATAACTTATAATGTGCATGATTAAATTGGAGTTACACTAATTTTAAAGTGCCTTGTAAGTTATAGATATCAATGAATATAATTCTATTGGTTGATAATCATTTGAACTTATATTATATGATCATTAATCGATAAAATTGTTTGGCTTTATAAAAGTTGGCAAGTCATTTGAGCACATTTTGTTTTGCTCATCAATTTCTTAAAATTTAAGTTTGCATTGTCTTCTATGAACTTAAACATATGCTATTTTGATTTAGAATTGGAATCTTTTCATGATACTTATTCAAGTCTTTAACTAATATTATTAGTTAGTTCTTGAAAAAAGATTATTTTGAAAGTAAAATCTGGGTAAGAGGATCAATTATTTTCATTAGGAAGAAGGTTAAATTATTAATGTATAAAAGAATGCCTTTTTATTGTTCATTTGTTACCATTTATTATTATAAATAAATATGATAGAATATAATTTTAACAATAAAATTAATTTTAGTTATTGATCTAATTTATGTGTTTTAGAAAGGCTAAGTTAACTCATATGATGGTCTTCTCTTTAAGAAGACCTAAAATAAGAAGGTTTTGAATAAATCCCTTAGCTGTGTCTATTTCAAAACACCAAACAACATCAATTTCAACATCATTTGTAACATGTAACATGAAACAATCGAGGAACATCAACATTGAAAGAAACATTTTTTTTTTTCAAATAAGTTATGTATTTAACCAAAAGAATTCCAAAAAAAAATAATAGAATCAAAAGTTATCTTATCACTTTGCCTAATTGGGATTTTAGAGCCAATAAACTTAAGTAACATAACATATAAATATATGCGACATGAAGAATACCCTAGGGTTTGAATGATATGTAAACACAAAAAATTAAGGTTTGAAGATAAGACACAAGGACATGGCTAGAGTTTTCAAACAAATGGAACAAGTCCTAAAATAATGAAATCTACCATAATAAAATCCAAATCTAACCCTAATGGGTGTAAAAGAGCACGACTTTACTAATTTAATATTGGAAAGTGGGTTTACATTAAAATGCAATATATCTATCTATACAAAATGCAAAGTTAGGCCAAATTAGATTTTATTTAATAAAACAACAAATCCGACCTAATTGCATATAAAAAACATATTCTAGAATCAACAATAAGTGACAAGAGGGGGTTTAAGAAGAATACTTATTTTTTCATGAGTCAAGGAGAAGTCATAAAAAACAAACCAAAAAAAAAGGTACAAAAGGTTAGGTGAACAAAATCTATAAAACTTGAGATGAACAAAGACATTTTTTTGGAGTGCACCCTTCCAACATTGTAAGGACATTTCTCAACATTATGTAGTGGTTTTGGAAAATTGTGAATTTCTGAAGTCTAATTTCACTATCTTGTTTGTTTGATCCAAGGCTCTAAAAACCTAGCTCATTTTTTTCAAAATTTATGCATATCTCTCTACATTTGATCTCCTTATCCACAACCCTAACAACTCATCACATAACATTAAAAAATGAGGGAGTGAATGGGAGGATTTTGCTATGGCTTGATTATTATCAGGACATTGGGCTGAAGAAAGTTTAGAAAATAACACTCAATACACTTCAACAAGTAATTTGTAGATGCAAGCTCTAATCTTATATAAAGTTTTGTGTTAAAATGAACATGTAGCAAAAAGAAAATGAATGCTTCAAATCCTAAATCACATATGCTATAAATGCTTGAATTTTTCTCTAACACTTTTACAATATATTTATACAATATAGAATTTTGCCTTTATTTAATCATTGTTTATCATTTTGTGGCTCATTCATGCCATATATGCACCAATACCCTTGTGTATTTATATACTTTTAAAACTCAAATTAAGATGAAGTTGCCATGCGATCCGATAAAAAAAGGGCTGAAAATCTGATAAACGTATGACAAAAAGCAAGTGAAACCCAAAACAAGTGTCATAAGGGCCCAAAACAATACACAGTTTAGCCCTGATGTCTCATAATTGTACAATGTATGTGGTTCATGCAATAGGTCCAAAACCAATTGAAAACATGCATGGATGTGAGAGAAAGAAGAGGGAGAAGAGAAAAAATAGGTAACAAGACATAGTAGGGTCAAAACACTAGGATAAATGCACCAATAAGAGCTTAATATAAATGGATAATCGATGAACACATGAGCACCCTAGAAAAATGTAATTCTCTGACAAAAATTACCCTCAGATCAAAATTAGGTGTTTACATACAAGACATGATTGACATCTCACCCATCTTCCATGCAACGAATTTGTATGCTTTCCATGAAAGATAATAAACAATAAATTTCACAATATTTTTCTCCAATATTTTACAAACACACATTTTTCCGAAGACACACTTTACCAAACATCGATGACTCTATCTAAGGCTTCACTATCACAAACAAATTACAAGTAGAAATTAATTCATGAATCACATTGAGAAGGGACTCTTAAAAAAACACAAACACTATATGCCCTAAGAATAACACCTAGAACATGAAGCAAAAACATAAACATGATACGTGTTAACAATTACATGCACGACATGAAGTAATTCACATCATAAAAACCCATTTAATTTATGAAAACCCTAATACAACAAACACATTTGTTGTCATATAAAATATCGAAAATGATTTGGGTACCTAAAATCTTCAAATGTTGAGTGTAAAAATATTTGAAGGCAGAGTCGAGTGCAAACATGCCTCGACGAACATGATAGAGAAATAAGACACAAACATTAAACAAAAAAATGCACAAATAAAAATCACCATAAACATATTTCTTGTAAATACCCCTATTGAACTATTAAATTTTTGGCGCCCATATTAATGATATACAATTCAAATTTCTTAGAATTTTTATACACATACCAAATCGTCTCTAAATTTTATTTAAATAATTATTACACATGACAACATTTCAAATCATAACACTAAAAAACCATTTTTAAAAATATGCTCATATAAAGTGGCAAAGAGAGGGTTCTACAATTTGCATGATTGTTAGGCTCGCTCATGTGAAATGCATTTTCAACACCTTTTCATTGATCCATGTTTCCAACGTGGTGGTAGAAATACACAAAGAGTGATGAAACTATTAAACTAAAATAGAAACAAGGTATTGAAACACAACCATTTCTAAACTCATGTTGAGGCCGACTGGTGGCAGGGATGGTGGAGTTAGAGCACAAGGGAATAAGTTTTAGAAGTGTGATTTGCATGAAAAACACTCATCAACTTTATTTAACTGGAAAAAAAAGGCTCATAGCATATCCCACAAATATATGATAGACACTTTCAATCCTCAGCATTAAATTCTTCTGACCGAATTTTTCCCGAAAAGCGACTTTGAAATGTACTAGGTACAACCAAAATTCATTGGCAGAGGAAACTCAGTGGAAACTTTGAAATGAATGCTAACATTAAAAAAAAAATGCGATTACTACCACGCGCGGAATCTCTGTCAACGAGATATTTCAATATCGAGCATAAAAAATGGCACCACACTACATAAATATAAGCGCCCATCAAAATCAATCAATCGACGTATACGTTGTCCTTTAATTTTGCATATACTTTTACTTTTCTTTGTTTAACGAGGAAGCATCCTAGCTTCCTCAACAAGTCAGATTTTTCCTATTTAATTTGTGATATAATGAAGCATCGTATCTACGAGAGGCGTCAAATTATACTTGCAGGTTCGTATAGTGCAATTTGAGAGCGGCCATGGAATCAACGGGGGAGTCCAGTGGTAGCAGTAGTTATCGTTCCAACTTTGTGAAAGGATGTTTCGAAGAAATCGTGCTCAAATGGTCTATCCACGACATCATGGACGAAAATTATTTCCGTGACAAGGTCAGAATATATAAAATTGTATACAAATGCTTTTGAGAATGGGTTAGTTGAAGGTGAAGGTGACAATTTATTGCCATTTTTTAGATGGTTGGGGTTTGAGAAAACGGTAGATTTTTTTTTGCAGGGGTTGGGTGACTGCTTTTTCAGTGTATTTAAAAGTGAGGTGAAAACATTTTAAGTCAGTGTCTTGGGAGGAAAATTCTATTTCTAAAGATTAAATGACCTGAATAATTATTGAAAGCTAAGTCTCAGCTTTTAGCTAGGAATGTCATTACTGCATGTTCTGTGTGTTTTTTTAAAATTCTTGTGAAAACTTGAAAGGGTTGTTGTCTAAATGGTGTGGATGATGGTAAAGTGTATTGAGCACTAAGTTTAAGAAGGTAAATTTTCAGTTGTTGCTAAAAGTTTCAGAAGGTTTGGGATATTTATCCTTAAATTGAAAACAAATTCTTGTGAATTTCAAGAATTTGTTTTACTATGTTTATTATCTGTTCCCTTGATACCAATAGATGCTAAAAGTTTCAAAAGGTTTGGAATATTTATCCTTAAATTAAAACAGATTTTAGTGTGTTTTCTTTTTTACCGTGTTTATTATCTGTTCACTTCATAGTTACCATGTTCGGTTCAACCAAACAAATTGCATGGACCGGATTTGTGCGGTCAAGTTCGACCGAATAACTTTTTTTTTGATTAAAAAAAATAAAATTAAAAAACCCAAAATGTAAATCTAGTCCGAACCCAACAGTATATAAATAAAATAAACATTTAAGTATAAGTATAAATTTACATTTATAATGGACATCTAGTTTCTAAGTTATAAATTTACATTTATAATGGACATCTAGTTTCTAAGTTATATTTTATTTATATACTTTCAGGATGTTTGAGAGGGGTTTTGGACCGCTAGGAGCTATAATGCAAATTCTAGGTTTTGGAGGATCCTATCATATTTCAGAGTTAGTCAAATTCCAGGGTTTCAGGGTTTCAAACTTAGCCATATTTCAGGGTTGTTTGAGAGGGGTTTTGGACCGCTAGGAGCTATAATGCAAATTCTAGGTTTTGGAGGATCCTATCATATTTCAGAGTTAGTCAAATTCCAGGGTTTCAAGGTTTCAAACTTAGCCATATTTCAGGGTTTCAAGATTTCAAGGAGACATCATAGGAGGTATTAAGGCTGCATGAAGGGGATGTATGCGTGATAGAATAGTATGAAAATATCTCTTGCAAAGTGCCACAAGCCGATCCCACCCTATTCCCAGTGCACCCCTTAAGGCATGCACTCTGTGAGATTCAATGCACCGATGAGCCCTTGTGAGAGAAAGTGTCAGTAAATGATAAAGTTGAAAAATAATGGGAGTGGCATTCATGATTTTGTGGGCAATCGAGATGATTTATTCTAGATTTGAATGTACATTTTGTCTTTGAAGTAATGAATGAATGAATGAATGAATGATGGTGCTAGTGCTAGTGCTAGTGCTAGTTTTGATTTTGAAGCTGGGTTTGATGTTGCAAATGTTTGAAACTTAAGTTCTATATCAATTTTGAGCTTAGGCTCTAAACTATGAATATTTTGCTATCTTTTAATGTAATTCAAGTTTGAAATTCTTATGCATTTTTCATTTTTGCAAGTGTTAAATTAATGTTCATTCCTTAGTAGATTGAAATATTTTGCATATATATATATATATATATATATATATATATAATTCCGAACTTCCGAACTTACCGAACCGAACTTTTTTCAAAATTCCGAACTTTCGAACTTTTTCCCCCTTCCGAACAAACCAAATTTTTCGAACATGATAACTATGGTTCACTTCATACCAACAGAAGCTCAATGTTTCAGAAGGTTTGAGATATTTATCCTTCAATGGAAAACAAATTCTTGTGTATTTATTTGACTGTGTTTATTCTTCCTTTGTTCATTGCATTACAATTTTTCCACAATTATCCTCCAAATTTTTCATGCTTGTAATGCTTTGTAGGGTGTTAACTTTGTTTTAGCTAGGAATGTCATTATTGCATGTTCTGTGTGTGTGTGTGTTTTTAAATTTTTTGTTAAATCTCAAAAGGTGGTTGTTTAATTGGTGGGGATGATGGTAAAAGTGTGTTGGGCACTAAATCAAAGAAGGAAGGTTATTTGTTTGTATGATACTAAAAGATACTGAAAGTTTCAAAAGGTTTCCAATGTTTATTCTTCAGTGAAAATAAGTTCTTTCTGATTTTTTTTTACTGCGGTCATTAGTCCTTTGTTCATTGCATTATAAATTTTTCACCACCATCCCTTTGAATTTTACATAATTTAATGCATTGAAAGGTTGTAATATTTTTAAAAAAAGAGGTGAACTATTTGGCAGATAATACATAATTTAATGCATTGAAGGGTTGTAATATTTTTAAAAAAAGAGGTGAACTATTTGGCAGATAATAACCCTAATCATTTTATCTGCATTTGGGTATGTTTTGTTATTTCATTCCCAATTATCTGATTGTTTACAGATTGTTTTACTAATTAGTTTATATGATTATATTACTATAAGTTCCCCCATTCGATTTTAAGTTGGAGGAAGCTTCTGATTAAACATATTGTTGATACCCAATATACATATTCATGGAATTGTTTCTTGTTGCTCATATTACTAGAAATTATACAAAATCACTCTTTCATCTATGGTAAGTAGTGAATAAAAAGAAAACCTGGACATTCAGTTTCACAAGATTAGCATGTTATTATCTAACCATTCTTCTTTGTGCAATCACTGGACAAACCCTAACTGTGTTTGTTGGTTAGGTGCATAAGGAAAAACATATAAAGGACAGATAATTTAAAAGAATAGTCAGGTAATAATTGCCCAGATTGGTTAAATGTTATTTAGAGAGTAGATCTATAAACAATAATAAAATATGTCTATGCGGTTAAATGTATTGCCCATACCCAATATACATCTTCATGGAAATGTTTCTTGTTGCTCATTGTTGACCATTTTGGTCCTGCAGGCCAAAAATCGGTCTCCCTTTTCTTTCTTTACTGTTCCAGTCTTTAATGTCTTCACCTTTCTGCAATTGTGCTTTTCCCCTTTTTGAACAGGCCTATTTTTGTAAAGAACCAAATGACAAGAGTCTTGTAGACGTCTCGGGTTGATCCAAAAGTTTTTTTTGCTTTGGGCAGTCAATTGCACAAGCCTTTTCGATGAGGGAATGGGCCAACTTCAAAGAGATATAAGTCTTTTACAAAGCTCTAAAGACAAAGTGCCCTTGCGGAAGGTAGGCAGATGACAAACTAGACCGTTGCAGCAGGTTGTGGAAGACATTTTGGACCGAAGATACCCTTGCGGAGGGCAAAAGCACATTTCAAAATGACAAAGTAGGGGCCGAAAGTGAAGTTTTCCTTCGAAAAAGTGAGAAAGGCAAAGGAAAGTTCGAAGGAAATCCACGGCAAAATGGCAAAGGTCAAAAGTCCTTCGGACATTTTGTCCGAAGGAAGAGACAAGGAAATTCAAAGGATCAATTCCTTCGGACAAAATGCCCGAAGGAATTCCTTCGGACACTTTGAAGGAATTTGTCGGAAGTTTTTTCCCGAAAGAAAGGGCCGGACTTTTGAAGGGAACAATTCCGTTGGACAAAATGTCCGAAGGAATTCCTTCAGACTTTTGTTCGAAGGAATTGAGGAGCCAAGGTAGTCGAAGGATCTCGAAGGGCAAGTGCCCTTGCGGGGGACTCTTGGTTGCCAAGAAGGGGATCTTTACAAAGCCCCAAAGGGACACCTTCCCTTCGGGAGGGTTCAAATACAAAGTGTCGAGGGAATACAGAGGCCCGAACAAAAAAAAAGAGGAGATATCCTTTGGAGAAAAGTCTGAAGGAATACTTCGGAAGGTAAAGCCGAAAAAAATGAAACAGAAAAGAAAGCTGAAGGAATTACTGAAGGGGTGATGGGCCCGAAGACGTCAAATTCAGCGTAGCGAACTAGTCGTTGGAGTTCAAACCTCCGGTGAAGGGCGCTTGAACGTCAAATTTACAATGATGAAATAGCCGTTTGGCTTTCAAATAATGACGGGCCCGCAGACGTCAATTTTGACGGGATGTGTCGGTCATTGCGAAAAAACAAAGGACGAATGCTTGTTGACGCTGTGGATTGCACCCTTCAGGGAAGGCTGGGATTCTCCCTTCCACACGACACAATGGAGACTTCTCTCTTGCCTGTGGGTTTGGCAAAATTGAGGGGAGAATCTCTAGATAAGGGCTAGCTCCCTTTGATGCATCTCTGAGGTCTTGGACTTTCTATTGCTAACAATGGGGGGGGTGAAAAGAGAGAAGGATACTGAAACAGAACCTAAACTAAAAGGTGATGCACCAAAAATGGTTGATCTACTTAGTTTGAACATACACTTTCCACCAAGAACAAGCTGATATACACTTCATTTGATATGAAAAATTCTTCTGCATCAGTGAGCTAGGGGTCCTCTTGAGATACAGGGAGGCAGAACTACCAGAGGTGTTCTAAGACACACTATGGCACCCTGTTTCACATGCGCCTATACTTTGCTGTGGACACTTCTGGTTGACCTGCAAAAGAACTCACAGTACACTAGATATGCTGGAATCATTCTGTCAAAGCACGAAGGAACATGACTTAACACAAGACAAAACCATAGACATGCAAAAGTGTAAGCTCAAATGGAGGTAAAAATGTTTTTTTTTTTGATTTAAGGTAATTTTCGGCAGAGCTCCGCCTTACAAGCTGAGAGATATCTTCTCAAATGAGAGTTTTACAATATATATAGAGAGAGGAAGCAATGGCGCCCCTTTGGAAAAGACCTTGGTGCCCTTTTTTACAAGTGGCCCATGTGCGTTTAGAACATTGAGAAGAGGAAACCGTTGAAAAAGAATGTTGTGTCGGCTGTCATTTTTGACTTTTAGCATTCAAACATTAATGTGAAAGCATGGGCCACACTGTTTGTCTGCAAACAAGACCGTTCTTTCAAGACATTCATGCGGTTTGTCTGTTCATCAATGCAAAATGAAAAAAATTGGTCGCGCCGTTCACTATTTGTGCTCCTTGATGACCACTTGGCAGAGACTATGTCAACCATTGGAATAACTCTTTGTGCCAACACCTTCTTTTGCCACTTGGATTGTTTTGTCTGATTCTGCACTTGGCTCTTTGGGCTCCTTTTTTTGGCAGGTTGCTGAGTTCATTCTTGACTTTTGTCTTTTTTTCAGCTGTCTTTCCCTGGTTTTGTCTTTATCTGGCTTTGTCTTTTCTTGGCTTTGTGAGCACTTGGGGCTATCTTTTCGGTGGGTCGCTGAGTTCACTTGCGGCCTGTCCTTAAGCATTTCAAAATCAACGACTATTTCACCGCCTTAAATTTGACGTTCGCCCGCCCATCACTGGGCGTTTGAACGTCCAACGACTAGTTCGCCACGCTAGATTTTGACGTCTGCGGGCCCGTCACCCTTTGGTCAATTCCTTCGGCTCCACTTTCCTTCGGCTTTCTTGGTTCTTGGCTTTCTTTTTCTTTCGGCTTTCTTTCCGAAGCATTCCCTCGGTGCTTTGCATTTGAACCCTCCCGAAGGGAAGGTTTCCCTACGGGACTTTGGAAAAGGCCCTCTTCTTGGCGGCCGAGAGTCCCCTGCAAGGGTACTTGCCCTTCAGGATCTTTCGTGCTGCCTTGGCTCCTCAATTCCTTCATGTTTTGCCACTTGCTTTCTTTCGGTCGGGTTTTCCTTTTGGGCAAATTCCTTTGGACAAAAAGTCCGAAGGATTTGCCTTGTGAATTTTGCCGCATAATTTTTTTCAAAAGATAATCTTTTTTGTTATTTGCCTTTGTGAATTACTTCGAACAAAATGTCTGAAGGAATTCTTTCGGGCATTTTGCCCAAAGAAATTTGATCTTTGTTCTCTTCCTTACGAATTTCCTTTGGACAGAAAGTCCGAAGGAATTCTTTGCCTTGGTCTTTTTTATTGAAGGAAACTTACCTTTTTCTGCCCTCCGCAAGGGCACCTTTGGGCCTGAAATTGCCTTTCGCAAGGGTACCTGTCCTTCGGGCTTCCAAAAACCCCTTTGAACCTTCCGATTGAACCAATCGCTTGAACCAATAAATTGAACCTGAATGATTGAACCAACTGATCGAATTGACTGATTGAACCAACAATGGTTCAATGGTTCAACACGTTAAGTTCAAAGTTCAAAGCTCTTGGAAGGATCATGTCGTTGAACCCCGACATTGAACCTCTTTTCCAACCTTAAGGAAAAGTGTCTTGAACATTTTCGGTCTTTTTCCTTGTGATTTTATTCAGACAAAATGTTCGAAGAAGCTTTGTAAAACCCTTGCATTCTTTGAAATGGTTCATCTTTTGTCGAAAGACTTGTACAAACCAAATTTGAACTGGCTCAAACAACAAGGGGAAGGAGACTGATTTTGGCCTGTAGAACCAAAATGGTCAACAAATTGGCGATTCTTAGGGGAAGCATTCCTGCTATGCTTAGGAACCAGTAGCTTCAAAGTCCATTGGGCATGGAGTCAAGATGCAGCGTGAAAGAGTTAGGAACAACCTTTTAAAGACCTATGAACCAATCAAAGTTTTTACCCCAAACACAAAAGAAAACACACACAACGAAGGCTAAAAAACACTATCTGTGCAAACAACACTTAGGAAAAACAGGGAAAGAAAAATTGAAAACAAACTACTATGTACAACTAACCAAGTATATCTGCCTCCCTCCTGGATCAAAGGGAAAACTTTTTAAGTCTCCTTCATGGCAAGAAAACTTATGATGCCAGACAAGTGGCTGAATGGAATGGAGACTTGGTGACTTGCTCTTCTTGCCTGCCACCTTGATTGGCTTGTATCCGAGTGGATCGGGGTCAAACATATCTCTAACATCTGTGTATTGACTTTGCTCTTTGGAGACTGCCTCGTGTTGGTCCTTCATGCTGGTGTGTTTCATCAAGAAATCAATCGCTGTTAGCTTATCACCATAAGGATCATCTAGCTCATAACCCCCTTGATATGCATCATGGACTGACTTGTCCCCTTCTGTTTCATTGAAGGCCCTGTCAGACTCATCATCTGCTTGATCATGGCTTTCTTGAAGAAGGGTGATTGTTGTGATGTCTGGAGTAAGATCACAGATTGATTACTCATCTAACAGAACATCACCTTCTTGTGCAAGGCTCTCTTCTTCAAAGCTTTCCTCAAGATGGACAAGCCTCTCTTTTTCCTGCTCAAAGACCGGAGTCTCTAGTTGTTCCTAGACATGCTCCTGATCCTCTTCCAAGTCGGGTTCCATGGCGTGATCATCCTCCTTATCAAAGCAACAAGAAAGTTCATCAAGCAAGGGAGGAGAGGACTCACCATGCTTACTTTCCTCTTCATATTGCTGAAACATCCGCATGTATGCATGACCTGCGTCTTCTCCATTGTTGATGATGTCTTCAAAGGGAGTATCCATGATGATTTCATTTTCATTGTCGCTCATGACAGCCTCTTGGGCAGCTGCAAATTGGATTCTATAAGGATCAACACAAGGCTGGTAAGGATCATAGCCAGGCTGGCCAAGGACTTGCTCAAACTGAGGAGGAAGAGGCAAAGCTCGAAATGTTTCAACAGCCTGCAAAGGGCAAAACTCATAACCGTATGCATCCTTGTTGCTTGAGATGATTCCATGAACAACCTGAGCCTGATCAAAACTATATGAAGGAACACAAGACCCATGGTTCTGAGCAATGGAATTATACATACCAAAATATGATTTGCTGATGGCACTAGGACTGCTTAACCAGCTGATTCAACTCGGAGTTGCCATTGGAGTTGATGAAAAAGCCTCCAAAGGCTGGTTGGTTAAAGAACACACCAAGAATTCTTCAACCTCTTAGACAAAATGTCCCACCGAGCGTGCCAAAAATTGTTGACGCCGTGGATTGTATCCTTGAGGGAAGGCTGGGCTTCTCCCTTCCACGCGACACAATGGAGACTCCTCTCTTGCTTGTGGGTCTGGCAAAACTGAGGGAAGAATCTCTAGATAAGGGCTAGCTCTCTTTAATGCATATCTGAGGTCCTGGACTTTCTACTGCTAACAATGGGGGGGTGAAAAGAGAAAAAGATACTGAAACAAAACTCAAACTAAACGGTGATGCACCAAAAATGGTTGATCTAGTTAGCTTGAACATACACTTTCCACCAAGAACAAGCTGATATACACTTCAATTGATACGAGAAATTTTTCTGCATCAGTGAGCTAGGGGTCCTCTTAAGATACAGGGAGGAAGAACTACTAGAGGTGTTTTAAGACACACTATGGCACCCTGTTTGACATGCGTCTATACTCTGTTGTGGACACTTCTGGCTGACCTGCAAAAGAACTCACAGTACACTAGACATGCTGGAATCATTTTGTCAAAGCACGAAGGAACATGACTTAACACAAGACAAAACCATAGACATGCAAAAGTGTAAGCTCAAATGGAGGTAAAAATGTTTTTTTTTTAATTCAAAGTAATTTTTGGTAGAGCTCTGCCTTACAAGCTGAGAGATATCTTCTCAAATGAGAGTTTTACAATATATATAGAGAGAGGAAGCAACGGCGCCCCCTTTGAAAAAGACCTTGGTGCCCTTTTTTACAAGTGGCCCATGTGCGTTTAGAACATTGGGAAGAGGAAACCTTTGAAAAAGAATGTTGTGTCAGCTGTCATTTTTGATTTTTAGCATTCAAACATTAATGTGAAAGCATGGGCCGCACCGTTTGTCTACAAACAAGATTGCTCCTTCAAGACATTCACGCGGTTTGTTTGCTCATCAATGCAAAATGAAGAAAAACAAGTGCCGTTCACTATTTGTGCTCTTTGATGACCACTTGGCAGAGACTGTGTCAACTATTGGAATAACTCCTTGTGTCGACACCTTCTTTTGCCACGTGGATTGTTTTGTTTGTTTTTGCACTTGGCTCTTTGAGCTCCTTTCTTGGCGGGTCGCTGAGTTCATTCTTGATTTTTGTCTTTTTTTAGCTTTGTCTTTTCTTGGCTTTGTGAGCACTCAGGGCTATCTTCTCGGCGGGTTGCTGAATTCACTTGCGGCCTGTCCTTAAGCATTTCAAAATCAACGGCTATTTCATTGCCTTAAATTTGACGTTCGCCCATCCGTCACTGAGCGTTTGAACCTCCAACGACTAGTTCGCCACGCTAGATTTTGACGTCTGCGGACCCGTCACCCCTTGGTCAATTCCTTCGGCTTTCTTGGTTCTCGGCTTTCTTTTTCTTTCGGCTTTTTTTCCGAAGTATTCCCTCCGCGCTTTGCATTTGAACCCTCCCGAAGGGAAGGTGTCCCTTTGGGACTTTGGAAAAGGCCCTCTTCTTGGCGGCCAAGATCCCTCGCAATGGCACTTGCCCTTCGAGATCCTTCGGGCTGCCTTGGCTCATCAATTCCTTCATGTTTTGCCGCTTGGTTTCTTTTGGTTGGGTTTTCCTTTCGGGCAAATTCCTTTGGACAAAAAGTCTGAAGGATTTGCCTTGTGAATTTTGCCGCATAAATTTTTTCGAAAGATAATCTTTTTTGTTCTTTGCCTTTGTGAATTACTTCGGACAAAATGTCCGAAGGAATTTCTTCGGGCATTTTGCTTGAAAAAATTCAATCTTTATTCTCTTCCTTACGAATTTCCTTCGGACAGAAAGTCCGAAGGAATTCTTTGCCTTGGTCTTTCTGTTGGACTAATCGCCAGCGTCCCCCTTAGGGATTCGTGACATGGACTAACAGCCTCCCGTGGGTACTTATCTGGGGTTTGTATCGGGCGTTAACAGGTCGACCTTTTGGCGCAACGGCAAGCATTCCTACAATTGGTATCAGAGCGGTGGTCACGGGTTCGAATCCCCTCAGGTGACGCTGAGGGGGGGATTGTTGGACTAATCGCCAGCGTCCCCCTCAGGGATTCGTGACATGGACTAACAGCCTCCCGTGGGTACTTATCTGGGGTTTGTATCGGGCGTTAACAGGTCGACCTTTTGGCGCAACGGCAAGCATTCCTACACTTTCTTATTGAAGGAAACTTACCTTTTTCTGCCTTGTTCACTTTGCCTATTTTCTGCCCTCTGCAAGGGCACCTTTGGGCCCGAAACTGCCTTTCGCAAGGGTACCTGTCCTTCGGGCTTCGAAAAACCCCTTTGAACCTTCCGATTGAACCAATAGATTGAACCTGAATGATTGAACCGAACGATTGAACCAACAATGGTTCAACGGTTCAATGGTTCAACACGTTAAGTTCACAGTTCAAAGCTCTTGGAAGGATCATGTCCTTGAACCCCGACGTTGAACCTCTTTTCCAACCTTAAGGAAAAGTGTCTTGAACATTTTCGGTCTCTTTCCTTGTGAATTTCTTCGGACAAAATGTCCGAAGAAGCTTTGTAAAACCCTTGCATTCTTTGAATTGGTTCATCTTTTGCCGAAAGACTTGTGCAAACCAAATTTGAACTGGCTCAGAACAGCAAGGGGAAGGAGACTGATTTTGGCCTATAGAACCAAAATGGTCAACAATGCCTTCACGACAAGTGGCCCGAGAAAGCTTGAATGGCGCATGCCCGATGGAATTCAAAGGGGCATAAGCCTGCGTGTGGAAACTCAGCGATCCGTTGCCGAGAAAGGAGCCCGAAGAGCCAAAGGATTGACAGAAGACAGCCCCAAGGGCCAAAAAGGCTAGGAAAAGACAAAAGTCGAGAGTGAACTTAGCAACCCGCTGACAATGGAGCCCGAGGAGTCAAGCATAGATATGGACAAAACAACCCAGGGGGCAAAGGGAGGCGTTGGCAGAAGAGTTTATTACAACGGTTGAAACAGTCTCTGCCAAGTGGTCATCAAAGAGCGCAAATAGTGAAAGTGCGGTCTGTTTTTCTTCATTTTGCATTGATGAGCAAACAACAGCGTGAATATTTTAAAGAAGTGGTGTTGTTTGTAGACAAAGGGGCATGGCCCATGCTTTCATAATAATGTTTGAATGCCAAAGTCAAGACTGGCAATTGAGACATGTTCTTTCAGCGACTTCCTCTTCCCAATGTTTTTTAACGCAGCATGGGCCACTTGTAAAAAAGGGATGCCATTGCTTCCTTTTGCTCTATATATATTGTAAACTTATTTGAGAAGGGATCTCTTATTTTTGTAAGGCAAAGCCCTGCCAAATTTTCACCTTGAATCAATAGAATACGTTTTTTATCTCTATTTGGCTGGATATATCTCTGAGTATGCGTGAATATTAACCTTGTTTTTAGTCATTTTTATAATGCTTTCACAAGTTTGATACCAACATACCTGGTATAGACAAAGCACCATTCCTGCAGGTAACAAGAAGTGTTGTATCTGGAGTGCAGAGGCAGAAGAGGGTTACTAGACAGTGTGTTTTTTTACAGTGCCCGTGGTAAGTTCATTTTCTGTGTGTCTTCATTAAGCCTCCCTGTTGAGCTCCCTATAGTCTGGTCTTTCCAGCAGATAAAGTGTATGTATGTCCTCTTCTGATATAAAGTGTGAATAAATGAGTGGATCGAACTTGTTTGGTGCATCACCGTATTAATCTAGGTTCTGTTTTCAGTAGTCTTTTTCTCTTTTCAACCCCCCTTAACTATATATTTTAGCAATGGTATTGGAATAACTCATTAATGCATCAAAGGGAGCTAGCTCTTATCTAGAGATTCTCCCCTCAGTTTTGCCAGACCCACAGGCAAGAGAGGAGTCTCCATTGTGCTGCATGGAAGATAGAAGCTCAGCCTTCTGTCAAGGGTGCAATCCACAGCGTCAACACTCATATTGCTAGAAATTATACAAAATCACTCTTTCATCTATGGTAAGTAGTGAAGAGAAGAAATCTTGGACATTCAAGTTCACAGTATTAGCATGCTATTATCCAACTATTCTTCTTTGGGCTATCACTGGACAAGCCCTAATTGTGTTTGTTGGTTGGGTGCATAAGGAAAAACAAATAAAGGACAGATAATTTAAAAGAACAGTCAGGTAATAATTTCCCGGATTGGTTAAATGTTATTTAAAGAGTATATCTATAAACAATTATAAAAAAATATGTCTATGCGGTTAAATGAAGCTTTGTGAAAAGCTCTATCAATATGGAGCAGGCTTTGGGGAGCAAGTTTCCTGGTTGATGTGTCAGCATCCTCCATCTCGCCTTTATTAACATTGACTGAAGTTTTTGTGTCATGAGTTGTAGACCTTTTCTATCTTGTTATCTGTGTGATGTTAATAATATAAAGGATATTCACTATAAAAAGCTATCATTATGATGGGATTTCGTTCAACATCAATACTCCCTTCCTCTTTTCTTCTTTCAAGCATTTTGAACTATGAAACTTGAAACTGAAAATCATCGAACTATGAAACTTGAAACTGAAAATCAGAATGCTTCGGTTCATAGAGTCCATGAGAAACTGTGTGCACATATTCAGCTATGTTAATTCTAAGGGTTATTTTTGTGTTAAGCCTTTACTATCCTACACTTCCATAGTGTGAGAACACAACAATTAAAGCAACACTTTCTAGGGGCTCAACAGATCTCTGTTTTTCCTTCCGTCACTTCACCTGCCTTCTTTCATATTATGTCACATAAATCAAGCATTAAATGCCATAGAGCCTGAAACATAACAATTAGACCTAATAGTATCATAGAACAGCAACGTATAGAAACATATAGAAGCACAGGTCTTCCTCCTTGATGGTGAGTCAAATATGACTCACAAAATGTTTCAAAAAAAAAAATCAGATACAGTTGTTTCCAGAAACTTCCAAGTATCATAACACCTTTCTTCTTTCTATTCACATGAGAACATACGACAGTGTAAGGCGTAATCCAATAACTTGACCATCCACCAACTTACAAGCAAAAAGGAAACTATTATGTATATGTTATTATTGCTATTGCTCATCTGTTCCACTTATGTCCATTTGCCCATTTATTTCATAAGAAATGACAAACCTGAAAAAGGGGAAATAGTGTGAAGTCCTCAGTTCAAGAGGAAAAATTAGATTAAGGAAACTTAACCTGGCAAGGGAGGCAAGGCAATACACTTTTCTCCCTTCAGACCTCTGCAACTCAGAAATACTTCAAATACAGCTTGTCAGAAGCAAGCAGTGCCACCAAATAGTGTTTCCCCACCCAATGGCCTATCCAAATAGATATCTGTAACCACCACCAACTGATCTTTTTCTTGGCTATCATTAGGTAGCTAAAACCTCCAAAATTGTTCCTCTTGTGTGTTAAAACAAGGAGAAACGATATATAGTTCATCTCCTCAATACTTCCCTCTTAACAAACAAAACTCTGAAAACAAATTCAAGTGGAGAAAAGATAGAGAAATGCGAGAATGAAATACTATAGCCAAGTCTCACCAAACAATGAGGGAAAAAAGAAATGCAACAATCCCTCGAATGCAAATTGCCAATCTAAAACAAAGCGAAGATCAGAAGGGAATGGAAATTAGCATGGTTTAGATCAAGTTATTACACTTTCACCACTCACAATCAACAAAAGTTGTCTCGAAAAGCATTGACAAATGACGGCTGCCCATCCTAGTGGATGATGGGGTCAAAATTCATCAACAAAATCTCTGAATTTATCCTTCAGGCTTTTGGTTGCAAAAAATGTGATGGAGAGTGCTTGTTTCACGATTTTGGGGCCCACAACCTGTCTGTAGTGAGAAATGGATAGTGCAAATGGAATTTTCCGTTTCTTTGCCTTTCGGCAACCTTCCTTCCTCACAACTGCAATCACAATGGCCACACTATGGGGCCAGTTGTGGGCTGTTCCCTGAGGCTGTCACCCTGTTGCAGCGAGAATGTTTCTCGGCCATTAAAAAACATTTGTTCAATCTTTCCATGCCCAGCCTCATAACAAAATTCTGTGCAAAAATAGGCATTCTTGTGTGTAAAAATGTCCCCTCAGCGGCATCATCCATCATGCCAAATAGTTGTCCAACAGAGAGTGAAGGGTTAGATCCTTGAAGACTGGGTTCGCAACAACTCCAGTTGTCAGCAAGTTTATAAAAGCAAAAGAATGTCAACCATCTTTTTATCAGTACTGCACATGCAACTAGTTTCCAGAAGGGAATACCTAAGACTGATTATTTTTTCTTTAATTCCAAAAATGGGTGCAATGCCCGGAATTTTTAATACCATTCAGAAAAAGTGATTTTTTAAAATGATATATGTATGTGTATGGATAATCATTTCTAATTTGTTTCTTGTGTGCAACCTCATTGAATCCCCATTTTCCATTATATTGCTGCTGACATCACGTTTCCCATTTTGCTGGTAACATAGCTCCAAGCTGTTGTGCTATTCTGCGTCTCTCAGAAACCCACATAATTTGAAGCTCCAAAAACTGTTAGTTATGCATAGTTCTCTGGTGAAGGTACTTCTATTTTGTACACCCTGCAGGACTACTCTAGTATAACCGGGCTAAACACACAAAAACAGGGGTTTACAATTCCTGAACCTTTGTTTCTTCTGAAGTATGTATCATTTTTCTATGCCATTAAATTTATGTTGTTGTGCATTCTTTTGTTTATTATTGTATTGGTTCTGCAATACCATATCTATGCCTTACAAGAGAGTGACTTCAGTCACAAGGTCAACATTGACAGCTCTATGCCTTGAAAGAACTTAATTAGTAAATCCTGCATGATAAAAAAATGTAGGAAATAATTGTCATTTTTTCCAATACAAAAACTATAAGTGACTGTTTAACTTCCCCAAGCATCAAAAAAGATACTGCTGGTGGGGACATCGCTGTAGGACAATTCTAAAATTGCTATAACTCATTCTTCAAGTAGAGTTAATAACTGAAACATGGCATGAACAAATTGTAGTTAATAATATTCCTAGCCAATCTGGGATCATGGAAAAAGGACTTCTAAGTTGGGAGAAAATTGCACTCGAACCTAGGTGTCACAATTTACCAGGCACATCTGTTACACTAAAGAAAAGCTACCAGGAATACACACCGAAGAGGTTTTAAGCTGGAAAATTTGATGTTTACTTCAACGCTTCCTAATCCTTCTGTAAAATCTAAAATCTCACTGAAATGAGATTCCATGCTGGAGTTATGCGTAGTTGTTATGACGAGTGTCTGAACTGCTCACAACAAGAGAAGTGAAGAAAAAACAAGTTAAGTCAAATGGGATTACTCTCATCGACCAACATTCAAGGCGAATCCAAAGGCTACTCAGAAAAATACCTATTAACCCCTTCATGTAATGCATGGGGAAACTCCTATGCATTAGCCTGTAACTTATTTCATAAGGAGAAGCATGCTTGTAAAGCCCGAGAACTATGAAATGAAAGCAACTAACTACTTGATTAGCATCCACAAGTGCATAGGGAACATGACATGATTTCAAAAGTGCCTTTTAGTGTAACAAATTCATCATTCAATTGCGAAGTCATTGCTCAAAGGGATAACGAAGACCAAGGCATAATTTTCTGACAATCACCTGGAACAATTCATTCTCATAAGGATAATGGATGTAAAATTGTCTCATCAAAGAATTCTATTTTAGTTAGAAGCGTATTAATTAAATGTTACAATCATAATAGCAAAACATGCGATTTAAATACGATTAATTGTGATTAATCACTGTACTTGGCCCAAAATGTTTTTTTCAATCCAAAATTTTGGCATTTTTTCAGCAAATCAATCCACAAAGCTTCGTATGATGGGGCAATTTGAAATGTTGTTTACAGTTAAAAAAAATTAAATACATCCAAAACTTAAATTAACATTAACCTAACCCTAACCCTTCTATGTGGTAGGTGTTATATTTGACGTTCATTTGAACATATTTAATATTTTTAGCCATGAAATGTGGTGAAAATATTTTTCATTAGAACTTCCTAATGATCTACCCTTGAATTAGTACCTCACGGGCCAAACACAGATAGGGGAAATATTTGTCTTCTTTAGCCCTCAAATTGCACATGGAACGCAAACCACATTAGAGGGTACAAGATGGAAAAATACTGTTTATGAGTAGGCAAAAAAACAAATATCTAACTGGTGGTACCACTCTAGCTTGTCATTTAATGTGTTCATATTTTCACACTGAGAAAGTATGGTGGATGCAATTGTAGTTGCGGATTTTGGGTTCACTGCTGCATCATACGAGGCTTTGCAGACTGATTTGTTGAAGGATGTTGTATAGGATGTGAGTGATGTTCTTGCAAAACATTGCAAGGAATGACAAAAATCAGGGTTCACTATCAGATGGAGCCATACACTTATGAACTTTCTTGTGTCATGTGACATGGGCATAGTTTTTCTTAAGTGTCAATGCATTTGAGATGATAAAATCGGGTGAGACATACTTTCATCTATTTGATGAGGTTGTGATTAAAGTGGAGCCACAAAATGTGGTCTAATTCATTGTAGACAATGTTGTTGCTTGTGTGGCCGTTGGGAGGTTTTTTATAGATGAATATGGAACTATGTTTTGGATTCCATGTGTGGCACATTCTCTGGATTTGATCTTGGATGACATAGGCAAAATTCTATGGGTGAAAGAAGTTTTGCAAAAGACCCACACAATCACCAAGCTCATATACAATAACACAAGGGTGCTCCATATAATGCGTACATTCATAGATGGCAAGGAACTTCTTTGCCCAAGAGTGACAAAGTTTACAACCCACTTCCTTGTGTTGCAAATTCTTTGGCAATAACAAATTAATTTAATACAAATGTTTGTTTCAACTAAGTGGGTGGAATATTTTTTTGTGAAACATATGGAGGGCAAAATGGTGGCTAACTCTGTTTTCTTAGTGTCTTTTTGGGAAGAGGCAAAAATAACTGTGTTATTCTGTGAGCCTCTAATTCGAGTTTTGAGACTCGTTGATGGGGTTAAATCCCCCATGGATTATATGAGACAATTTATAGGGCCAAAGATGCTATTAAGAGCATATTGGAGAATAATAGGGCCAAACACATACTATTATAGGAGGTAGTTGATAAAATATGGGGTCGACAAATGCATTCTCCTCTCCATGTAGCTTAATATTTATTAAATCTAACATTGTTCTTTAACGGCTCATTTCGAGATGATGCAGAGGTCATGCGCATGCAGAGAATGTTTTTTAGGAATCTTGAGACAGTTATGTGAAGAGTTTTTAGTGTACAAGCAGGCAAGGGGTTTCTTCTCTAATAAGTCAGCGATCAAAAGAAAGAAGACATTCAAACTAAATAGACAATTTTTTTATATACGTACAGTGAAAGTGTTAAATTTTGACTAATTTGTGCATTTTATAATGTTGACAAAATCTATTTTTGCATCACAATGATAGGATTTTTGTGTCAAAAAAATCAAACACCTTTGATGGATGACAATGTGCATTTTGAGGCAGCCATGTAGTTCACCCACTTGAAATCATAGATCGAGTTTCTTCGAGCATATGCATTCCAAAAAATGCAATCGATTCACTCAAGATTGGATGATTTGTTGTTTGTCCATCACAACTTTCTTCTGAGGATGAAGGAAGCTTAAGATTAATTTTTTTTGCATTTTTAACTCTCAATTCATATGGAAAGTTGATTTATATTCTTGTAAAGTATTATTCATCAAAGTCATTAATATATGCATTTTATTTGGTAGTGTTAGGTACCATCGGAGAAGATCAGGAGATTGACAAGATTGATCTAAAATCTGAATGATTCAAAAATAATGAGTCTATTTACGATGAAACTGACTTTGACTTGTTGGAGAAGGTTGGGTAATACACTTAGGTTGTCTCTTAATTTGGAGAGACTCTAATCTTGGAGCTTCAATATCTAGATGTGTTGATCCCTAGTCTACCTTGTTGCCATTGGTTTCCTCCCATTTTTTGTTATTTTGTAAACAACAATAATATGCATTTTGAATTGCAAATGTAATGTAAATCGAATAATCTAGAATTTAATGAAAGAAAATAGTTCTCTGATTTTCATGGCGCACAATCTCATTTATCTTCCTTTCATAATCTGTATCTATTCTTTATGCAATGAAAATGCCTTTAAATTTATAAAAAATGGTTTTATTTTTTTTCCTCCTTTTTTTGTTAGTTTTATGTTTTTTTTATTTTTTTTGATTAATCGTGATTTTTTGAAAAACATTTACACTTTTGAAAAAATAATTTTTTCTCCAAATTATTTTTGCTACTATGGTTACAATCATAAGGTTTTAGCTTTATAGCACATGAAAGGTATTGATAGATGGGAACTTCTACAACCATAGTGTTTCCAATTTAGTCTACAAGAGATTCGAAGCATAAAAATACATCAATCCTTCTAGAATATGTATCGAAGTATCCTATGGATCAGAGCAACATAAATATGGTCTACAACTCATAACATAAACATGTAAAGAAATTGTTTCTCACCAAACATAAACATCTGAACATAGTCGCACAACAAACTACATCATCTGTTCATGAATGACAACAGGGTCTAACATGAGTACAATAGGTGATATCGAAATAGCTTAATACATTTCTAAGAGTATGACATCTCTAGCAAGAGTGAATAAATCAGAGTATAAACTAGAGTTCAATCATATGCAATTAAAGCAATGTCTTACTCCACATGTTACGACATAGATCCCAACCTTCTCCAAGAGTGCATGATAAAACTTACCACAAGAATCAATCTCAAGTCCAAAACATTATACAATTTTCCATTTAGGGTCTCATAGTTAACATGAACGGAATGCTATCATTGTTTAATCTTAAAATCTATATTGAAAAATCTAGGGTTAAAGGGGTAGAGATAGCCTAAGGCACAAAGGTGTTAAAACTATCTCTAAAGCAGGGCAATTAATTTGCAAACTCAAATAAACATATACTAAATTTATTATATAAGATTGCTAAAAATATAAAATTCATTTATGTTAGATATTGCAATAATGAGAACAAGATATTTAGTTGGCTCTGATGTTAATACATATTTGGATTTGGAACATGAAAGAATAAGACTGGAAGCGGATTCTGGATTAGTCGTCAGATTTTGGATTAAGCTCTTTTGTGACCTCAGACACTTGCGATGACTTCGGATGGTTGTGTCGACGTTTTTGTCTAACTTGGATGCAGGTGTCTTGTATGGAATACTTGTTGGATCTGGATGTGAGCACCAGAAATATTTTAGGTTGTGTTACCTTCGCTTTGGTGTGCTCAGATCTGGATCATGGGTGGTTGTTCTTTGTCAAATAACAAAATCCTAGTTCTTCATCTTCATAGTGGTTGTGTAAAAATGGGTTAGTGGACACACCGTGTCACGCTGTCCCAAAGACCCTTCTATCAATGAACGTTGTCTACATAGATAATACTCGAAAGAGGGTTTCAGACTTATGTAATTCTTCTTTACATGTTGGCTTGTGTGTATAAGAATGCAATGTGTGATAAACAAGTACATAGAGTGACATAGCTTGTATCTTGACAAATATGGGTCATGAAATGTTCCTTCAATACTTTAGACTAATAGATATGTTGTCCCTATGACTGATATGGAAATAGAAGAAAAAATGAAAGCTTTGATCACTTGAGTGATTGATTGAATGCATTTTGTAAGTTGCCTTGTGAGAGGTAAGAAGTTGCCAAATAAAAAATGAATGATGATTGGTTATGTATTTTTACCAATTATTTTGGAGATTATCTTACATTAAAGCACTTAGGCTGATCGTAGGTGTACGTTTCATTTGTAAATTAGATGACTTTAGGGCATTGGACACTTGCATTGGGGTAGAACATTTGTGTCGATGTAGGCCTCTGACTAGGACACAAGTGTTCGAATAGTTGGAAAATAGGGACATGTTTAGAACTTTTAGATATAAAAGATAAGTAGGTTTATAACGTTTTGAGCATGATAGAAGATCTGAGTCATCAGAATAACATTGGTTGGACTAAGAGATAAGCTCTTTAGTACAAAAAGAGTGTATGTGAGCTTTTCGACAACGAGAAGGTTTAGAAGTTGAAGGTACATTTATGATATGTATTTGCTAAGTGTATCGATATAGGCGTCTGATTGGACCACAAGTGTTCGGGTAGTTAGAAAACAGGGACAGGGCCAAAACTTACAGATATAGAAGATATGTAGGTTTATAACATTCTGAGCATGATAGAAGGTCTAAGTCATCAGAATAACATTGGTTGGACTAAGAGATGCAATTTAGTACAAAGAGAGTGTATGCGAGCCTTTTGACAACGAGATGGTTTAAAAATTGAAGGTACATTCATGATATGTATTCGTCAAGTGTATAACACTGAGGTGTTGTATAATTTAGAAATAGTGTCTACATTTGTCCTCTTTTTTAATCTAGTAATGAAATTGCTAATTTAAAGGAAAAAAATGCGTACTTGGGTGTGTATAACACACTTTGTCTTTTTGCGAGTCCAACTTAAGTGCTTTGTTGGTGACTGATCTGCGACTAATAGCATGTTATAGTAGTATATAATTGTGCATATAATCTGAAATCGAAAGCATTGAAATTAAAAAAGTGCAAGGTTTATGAGTACACTTGTGTATCGATGCAACTGCCTTGTTTTTTGGCAATTTGATTTGAAAAGATGAAAGATGCATCATTATGAACCATTAGAGTTGATAATAAGACAAAATATAAATATGGAAAGTGCATAAATATAGAAAGATTGAAGGATAAAATTTGCCTCCAACCTTAGATGTAAAGGTGAGTTGTCAACTCATACTATAAATCCGGTGAGGTTAGATGATGTAATCAAGTCCAACCTATAAATTTGGCAAGATTGAGTGATTTAATTACTTCAATCATACCAAAAACGAACCAACTGCTGTAGTAGATTGGTTCAATATAGTCTGTAAAAGTCCAACCTAGTAAGTTAAAGCTAGTAGAAGTGTTTTAAATTTGAAAGTTGATTTGATCTTGCAATTTTAGGTGCTCTTTTGCATAGCATAAGCACCTTATGTATATTTCATGTTGAAATATGGGTATAACAATAGTATCAATGTGTAAAATTCTACTATAAATGTGTATCTGAATCATATAACTGTGAATTTTAGTCAATTTGCAAATTGTGTGTGAACATATTTTCAGAACGTGCTTCCACTATAATCTGAAATTGAAAACTGGTGGAAGTGTGGAGAACATGTTTTCAAAACATGTCCCCAATGTCTATCTGAGTCTGGTGAATTGTGTAAAATGTGGAAGCCATGGCTCTATGGCATGGCCCCACTAATATGCCCCCCGTTTGAGGTGAGGGGAAGTAGAAATTGGTAGTCACCTTACTTCAAAAGAATAAAATAAGTGTATAATCGTGTATGAACCATGTAGATATAGAAAGAACATGTCTAGGTAGATATTATTGAAGCACGAAGAATGTGATCACATCAAGTCCTAAGATGCATGATGTGAATCATTGCAACGTATAGATAGTAACAATATAAACTCAACGAACAAACACACACAGGAGCACTCAAAAGCAAATTAAAAGACAATGGTCTAAAGAGACCTCAAACAAGGGGCATGTTCAAATGCCGCACAATCAAAGAGACATAACTTAGTCACATGTCCACAAGGCAAGCAATGACATTCAAATGTCAACATACAACAAACCATAGTGCCATAAATCGTTTGGAAAAAAATCAATTTTTCCAAAGTGCAAGTGATTTTAAAAAAATCACGATTAATCGGGAAAAAATGGAAGAACATAAAACCATAAAAAAATGTGGAAAAAAGAGATTTATTTTTAAAAATATTTAAAGGCATTTCCTTTGCATAGAGATACATATCAAACATTTCGATTGCATAGAGAATAAAAACAAATTAGGAGAGGAAGATAAATGAGATTGTACGGCATCAAAATCAACCATCTGTTTTCTTTCATTAAATTTCATATTATTAAAATTTAATTACATTTGCATTTTAAAATGCATATTATTGTTTACAAAAGAACAAAAAAGGGGAGGGAGCCAATGGCAATGAGGTAGACTAAGGGATCTATAGGTCTAGATGTTGAAGCTCCAGAGTTAGAGGCTCTCTTGATTTAGGAGATGACCTCGATGTCGTATGCAACCTACTCCAACAAGTTAAAGTCAATTTCATCATAAATAGGCTCATCATTATTTTTGAGCCATTCAAATTTTGGATTGATTTTATGAAGGTCAATTCATTGATCTTTTTGAACGGTACCTAACATTATCAAATATAATACATGTGCTAATGATTTTGACGAATAATATTTTACAAGAATATAAATCAACTTTTCATATGAATTGAAAATTAGAAATGCAACATTTTTTAACTTTGAGCTTTTTGCATCTTTAGATGAAGATTGTTGTGGACAAAAACCAAATCATTCATTTGTTTTTGGGTGAGTCGATTACATTTTTTGGAATGTATGTGTTCGAACACATGCCAACCATGTTCGCAAATGGGTGAATTGCATGATTAGCTCAAAATGCACATTACCATTCATCAAAGGTGTTTGGTTTCTTTTTCAAATAAATCCCATTATTGTGCAAGAACATATTTTGTCAACATTGTAACATGTACAATTTAGTCAAAATTTGACACTTTTATCATACGTATTTAGAAAAATTATCTACTTGGTTTGAAAGTTTTCTTATGATTGTTGTCTTACTAGAGAAAAAAGCATGTCCTTGCTTATACATTGAAAACTCTTTCATAGTTGCTGCAAAAGATCTCTAGAAAACATTCTCTCCATGCATTTAAATAGGCTCTTTGTGATTTCTGCATTATCTTGAAATGAGCCACTAAAAAACAATGTTGGATTCAAGAAATATCCAACTATATAGAGGGGAGAAATCAACTATCACCCATAATTGCAAGTGGTTGGCTCTATTATTCTCCATTCTACTCGTAATAGCGTTTTTAGCCTTATCAATTGCCTCATATAGATAACCCATGGGGGATTTATTCCTAACGACAAGTCTCAAAACTCGAACTAGACACTCAGAGAATAACACAATTTTCTCTACCTCTTTTCAAAATGATAGTGAGAAAACATAGTCAGCCATCACTTTTCCCTTCATTTGTTTCACAGAGGAAGATTCCACTCACTTTGTTGAAACGAACATTCGTATTACACTTATTTATTATTAGTAAAGAGTTTGCAACGCAAGTGGGTTGTAAACTTTGTCAACCATGGCCGAAGAAGTTTCTTTCGATATATGAATGTGTGAATTATATTAAACACCTTTGTGTGATTGTATATGAACTTAGCGATTGTGCGGCCTTTTGTAACCTCCTTCACCCATGGAATTTTGCTTGTCATCAAGGTCAAATCCAAACAATGTGCTAGACATAGAGTCCACCTCAATTACAATCTCATCAAATAGATGAAAGACGTCTCGCAAAATTTTATCATCTCAAATGCATTGACATTTTAAAGAAAAGTTATGCTAATGTCACATGATACAAAGAAGATGATGAGTGTGCGGCTCTATTAGTCCATCCATCTAACACAATAATGCATCTTGATTTTTTTCATTCCTTGTGATGTTTTGCAAGAACATTGCTCACATTTTTTACATCTTTCAACAAATCAGTCTACAAAGCCTCAGATGATGGGGTTTAAAAATCTGCAACTGCAATTGCATCCACCGTACTTTGCTAGTAAATAGATCTAGCCAAATTAAACAAGCTAGAGTAGTACCAAATGTTGGAGATTGCCTTTTTTGTCCATTTGTGAACAATATTTTTTCAACCTATATTCTATAGCGTGGTTTGTGCTCATGTATAGTGCAAGGGTTAAATAAAGGCATGGATGTTTTTTCTGTCTGTGTTTGGCCCATGAGGTATTAATCCAATGGTAGAATATTAAGGAGTTATAATGAAAATTATTTCCACTATATTTCATGGTTAAAAATATTAAATATGTTCAAATGAACGTCAAATATATCACCTACCATAGAGGAGGGTTAGGGTTAGGTTTAGGTTTTTTAAAGTTTTGGGCATATTTAAGTTTTTAAAAAACATAAACAACATTTCAAATCGCCAAATCATGAGGCTTTGCGGATTGATTTTTTGAAAAAGCTCCAAAATTTTGGGTTGAAAAAAGCATTTTGGGCCAAGTATAGTGATTGATAGCGTTTAAATTGCACGTTATGCTATTATGTAACAAACTATGACATATGCAAATTTCACAATAGGCAAACATAGGCAGGGGGTCACAATCAATGGAGCATATTCAAATGCTCGAACAAGTAATATAATGCATGACAATAAAAAACAAGAAACACACTCAAGAAAGTGCAAAAAAGAAAGCATGGACAATAAGTAACCAACATAAACATATTATACTAGTCCCTAGATATATGTGTTAGAAAAAAATGTTAAGTACATAGCATATCAAGTACACTGTAAAATATGTAAGTATGGATAAAGGCATGTGTAAGTACATAAGCTCAAACATGATAATGTAAAATGATCATAGAATAATAGATCCAACTTTGATGTGTCGTGATCAAAGAAGCGGATGCCCCCAATGTCCAAATGACATGAGTAAAGGGAAGGCCTGACATCCGAAAGTACATAGATCATGTATCTGTGCATGCCTAAATCACACTCAAAAGATGTGTGAAATACATGTGTATATAGAAATAAATGATATGTTATCCACTAACATGGAACTAACAACATAGATGCGAAGTAACTAATAGAACACGTAAATGCTGATTTTTTTTTTTGGATTTTTGAACTTTTTTGATTTTTTTGGTATTTTTGGAATATGTGAGACCTTTATGTCCCCAAGTGAGAGGTGTTGAGTGTAGGATCGCCACTATCAATTGTGCAGTGTATCCTCTTCTTTAGGGCCAAACAATGGTTTGTGTGATGCCCCTGCATTCTATGATATTGGCAATAATATTGTATTCTGTTGAGATGTTGTAAAGGTGGTAACATGATCAATTTGTATTGAAGTACTACCCTTAGAATCTCACTTTGACTTTTATTGCCCTTTTGCATATTGTGTAAATCACTTATCATAAATGTATTTTCTTTGAATGTTTGTTGTTGAAATGATCTTTTGTTCATAGAAGATGCAAAGGCCTTACTAACACATTTTGAGTTTTGTATATGAAAAAGCATATTTTGTAGTGATGCATGCTTTAAGTCCAAATACTAGTTTGGTTTTTGTTATGTTTCTATTGACTTGTTTATAGTGATAACTTGATTTTTTAGGGTTTCACAAGCACAAACCATAGGTGCTTCTGATTGAATATGCATATATATACTATCTAGGGATTTATGAAGGATTTGTGTTACTTTCTCTGGGCATTATAGAATGGGCCACTTTATCCCTTGAATAAGTGATAACATGGACCTAGTTAGAGGGATGGTAGCTATCACCCTCCTTAGGTTTAGAAAAGAGAAGAGACCCCACTTTGATCATTTGAAATGTTCTAATTATTGAAATGAGGACAAGATAGGAGAGACACAAACTCTAGGGAGCAATCCATTTTTGTTGATGTATTCTTTAGATTTTGAAAACAAACAATTTTTTGAAACAAATTTTATCCAATTATAAATCAGAAGAATCAACAAGTTTCTAGAACACCATAGAAAATTTTGCATTTGTATAGATCAGGGTCACCAAATGTTTAACCCTAAAATCTAGATTGGGGAATTTAGGGTTAAAGGGGTAGAGATAGCTTAGGGGACGAAGGTGATAAAACTCTCTCTAAAGCAGGTCAAATAATTTGCAAATTTAGATAAACATATACTGAATTTATTATGCTGAGATATGTTAAAAATAGAAAGTGTAACTATGCTAGATATTGCAAAGATATGAGAACAAGATACTTAGCTGGTTTTGAGGCTAATACAGATCTGGATCTGAAACAAAAAAGAATAAGACTGGAAATGGATTTTGGATTAGTCGTCAAATTTTGGATTAAACACTTTTGTGACTTTGGATAGTTGTGTCGATGCTTCTGTCTAACTTGGACGTAAGTGTCTTATATGGAATATCTGTTGGATTTGGATGTGACCATCTAGAATATTTTGGGTTTGCTCTGGTGTGCTTAGATTTTGATCATGGGCTGTCGCTCCTTATCAAATAACAAAACCTTAGTTCTTCATCTTCATAGAGGCTGTGGGAAAAATGAGTTAGTGGGCATACAGTGTCGAGTTGTTTGAAAGACCCCTCTGTTAATGAGTACTGCTACATAGTTAATACTTCGAAGAGGGCCTCAGACTTATGTAGCTCTCCCTTATGTGTTGGCTTGTGTGTGCATAATGATGCAATGCATGATAAACAAGTACATAGAGTGACATAGTTTGTAACTTGGCAAATATGGCTTATTAAATGCTCTTTCAGTACTTCAGACTTGTATATATGTTGTCCGCAGGACTGATATGGAAATATGATAAAATAGGGAAGCTTTGCTCACTTGAGTGCTTGATTGAATACCTTTTGTAAGTTAACTTGTGAGAGGTAAGAAGTTGCTAGGTGAAGAATGAATGAGGATTGATCCTGTATTTATACCAATCCTTTTGGAGAATTTCTTGTATTAAAGCACTTAGGCCAACCATAGGAATACATTTCATTTGTAAATTTAATGACTTTAAGGCACTAGACACTTGCGTTGAGGTAGGATACTTGTGTTGACGTAGGCATCTGACTGGGACGCAAGTGTCTGGGCAGTTGGAAAATAGGCACATGACCAAAACTTGCAGAGATAAAAGATAAGCAGGTTTATAACATTCTGAGCATAATAAAAGGTCTGAGTCATTGGAATAACATTGTTCAGAGTAAGAGATAAGCAATTTGGCACATAAAGATAGTGTATGCGAGCCTTTTGGTAGCGAGAAGGTTTAGAAGCTGAAAGTGCATCCATGATATGTATTTGTCAAGTGTACATGATTGAGGTGCTAAATAATTTAAAAATAGTGCCTATAGTCATATTCTAAGGATTAAAATGAATTCAAGCATGAATCCCTGCCAACTTTAAAGCTATGCTAGCTCCTTATAACTGCTATCATGATCCATTAGTATGCCAAGGGAAGTTGCACTAATCTGGGCATTAATGTAGCACAAAAACAAAGGATATAGAGCAAGAATTTGTCTAGACAAAAGAAGCTGTAAATGCTATCAAATAAAAGGCTAATCAAGCTTCAAAATGCATCTCACATAAAAAATGAAATTCCACTATCATGTTTTCTTCTCTTTCCATATCGATAACTAGAATGTAAATGAAACTAATTGAGAGAGGTAGGACCTAGAATAGGCGAGTTGTGAACTCCTCCAAGCCTATGCCAACCCATCAAGGACTGCTTGCTCTCCACCAAGCCACCTCCAAGTGGTTATAGCGTTCATAGGGGTGATCAAGAGGAACAAGATATAAATATGATCATGGTTGGACTGCTGTCATAAATGCAGTAATGTTATTGTACAATTTCTGATTTGCTTCTTCTATACACATCCCATCTAAAGCTTCCCTCCGCCATCCATCTCATTATCAAGCTTAAACCCCATTGGACGAAATAGATAACAAGGGCATATGACTGAGGGCATTTTGGCAGCAGTTCTATTAAAGAGAATGCTACATGTCATCTTGATCTAATAGTTATGGGAAGCAATCCACATCCATGGATGCAACTCTCTCCTATGCTTACATTCATTAACCTTCCAATTCTCATAGTTTTGATTGTTTGTATCTGCAACTAGGCATTTATGTATAGGTTTATATTTAATAATCATTCTTTCCCCCGAATGTGGGTGAAATTCTATTCCAAGTCTCCTATTAAAATTTACTTTATCATCCATGCCGTGACTTAAAGGCAGATGGATAGTAGGCACTACCAAGATAACAACATGGCCGTAGTAGTTATTCTAACAAAATTTAAGAAAGGAGAGAGGAAGTCGATCAATTTCTATCTACACATGACATCAATCAATAAATAGACTATTAGGACTGCTGTTCAAAGGCTTTTGAACTGTGAGAACATGTATAAAAAATCAGCAAAATTCTTCACACTCGCACAAAAGATAGCGAAGGATTTTCTTGTGCCGTGTTGGTATCCATGTGGATGTCCACAACCAAGTTAAGGTTTGGAAGCAGCAACCACTTACTTTCCAAAACTCCCTAGAGCTTTGCCAACGAAATGAGAGCTAAACTTGTCTATAAACTATAGAACAGGAAAGTATGCACCACTCTTCAAGACGTAGACCATAAAATCAACAATAGAAGAACTCTTTCTCTTCCTAAGTGCAGTTACAACTACACCCATTGATCTCATTCAAAGTTATGCAAGACAACAAGGAGAAGAAAATCAGTCTAACATCAAGCAAGGGAGGTGATCATCCATTCACCAGAAATCAGAAATTTATTTGTTAAAAAAAAAAGGAATGTAAAACAAAAAGGATAAATGGTTTCTTATAATGATAACAGTGAGAAAAATCAATCAATCAACTAGATTTTTATCCCATTTCAACATCAACTATTAATTATTTGTTAATAATAGGGTATAAACAAACTAAATTTTAAAGATTTACAGTGATTCCCTAAGCACCAAACCTTGCAGGCAACTTCTTAACCATTAAATGAGAAGTTAGTGATTGAAGATAATGTGCAGTAGGAAGGGGAAGAGACACCCATTTTCCACCCCATTTCCAGCGAAGAGGGGAACACCCATTTCTGGATGGGAGTTTAAAAGAGTGATGGGAGATGACTACCAAGACTCCCTTGGAGCATATCAAGATCTTCCTTCTTTTCTACAGCCAAAGAAATCAATTCAGTACCTTACTTAAGCATGTCATGCAAGCCCATCCCATTTCTAAGATCCCCTTTCCTACATTCCCACTCCATGGGATATATATTAAATCTAATTACAGCAATGCATATGTTCGTTTTACACACGAAAGGAGGATATATATTTCCTATTTATCCCATTTCAATTTGTTGTAAATTAAATCTAACCTTGAAGTTAAAATGTCTCCGATGTTTCCCAACTGTCCTCTTGGCTCCAAGTATGGTGAATGGCTTGGGCTTCCTTCGAAGCTTTCAATGAGTCCCACCAAGTTTTTACAATGGTGGAAATTAGCCGCCTTCCTTCATAAATTTCCTTTGCATAAGATGAATGGATGAATGGTGGGATGCAAGCAATGTTTATTTTTCATCTCTCTTAAACGCGGCGACCCGTTCTTTCAAAGACAAGAATATGTGCAATATAGTGGACGTGTGAATTTTCCAAGTTGCTCTTCATTTGTTGCTCGTCATTAGATTTTCACTACTTATAGATTTGTTGTCCTATGAGTGATTCGGTAGATTTATTTGAAGGCCTCGATAATGTTGGATATAAACTATGGTCCTTGGTTTGAAACAATAGCTCTAGGTGCTTTGAAGCATTGAAGAATCTTGACATACAAAATTCAACAACTTTCCCCTCATGAGAAAATGGTAAAGCTTGCATTTTAGCCTAAATTTTTAACAGAGCCACTACACACAGAGATGTACTCCTATCCTTGAGAGATTGAATCAATAGGACCAATCAAATCTAATCCCCATTTCTCAAGAGGTCCTAAGTCCCCTTGAGGATGGAGGGGCATCTCATTGGACAACATGGGTTTTCCCATTCTCTGACATCGATCACACTAATATACATATTTATTCATATCTCAATGAAGTGAAGGTCAATAGCGAACAAATATTTCTTCTTATCACTGTTTTTGCTTGCTCCCTTCTTGCTTTGAGGTTGTGAGCCTGTGTGTAGAGTTGTATTCATAGATTGTAATGCCAATACTGGGAGTTAGTGCCCCTTGTTTCTTTTGCCATTGTCTTACCCTTCTCCTTGGCAATCAATGGTCAATGGTCTACATCTTGGCCATGCTAGTGTTTGTTGGATTCTAACTTGAAGGCTCTATGTCAATATTGTTTTCCCTATACAAGTGAATTTGTGTAATGTCCCCAAATTGGGACAAATATAAAAATCTGATTTTTCTGATCAAACCCTAGCCAAACAAGATATATATTTGTTTTATCCAGCAAACCCTAGTTATTCAAAATCCTCACAATATTGGAATAAATGTTACCAAACCCTAGCAACAATTTAAAAAAATTACCAATGAATTTAGGGCATAAAATCGTTCAACCAACTCAACCCTATTGGCGTCACATGCAAGAAAATTACAGCAAATTAAATATTGATTTTTAATGTTTTTTCCAATCTTAAAATGTTGGAAAATATCTTCAAAAATAGTGATAAATACAGAATAAATTATAGAAAAATTCAAAATATTATTTAGGCTTGAAATAGCCTATCAAATCCTCAATTAGGCCTCCCAATCAAGTCACCCAACTGCAATTAAATAATTAATTGCATATGATAATACACCAAACGCTAGGAAAGGGTTTTCAAGCTTTCAAATGTAGAGCAGCCCTAGCGATAGGGGTCTTCAACACACAAACCTATTCGTTGCCCTATAAATGGCCTCAAACCCTTGCCAAATGGCTTCAAACCAAGTCGCCACACTCCTTGACCTAGTTGCCACACTTGTAAGTAATTCGCCACACCCTAGGAAGGGTCAAAGCTGTATTTTCTAGATTTGATGAACAATTGACACACTCGAATTAATGCTGCCCTTAGTGAGGACTAGAGGGTTTTATCCCTAATGCCTCTTTGGCCTTGAAGGTTTTCATCTCCAAGTCTAAGGTTAAGCTTTTCGTGCTTAAGACCTCAAAATTCAAATATCATCAATGCATAATCTTTTCACATGATCGCTCACTCGCCTTTATCCTCTCCCCCAAAGGGTGCGTCCCAATTTGAGGGAAGATATTTTTCAAATTATAAAAAGAACACTCCTTATAATCCACTAAGTGGCTTGGGCGCCCATGACCCTTAAAAAACCACAACTTAAGTGAATTTTATAACAATAAAGTACTTTTACAAATGTTTTTAAGAAACTCAAAGTGTTTCCCTCCTTTCTTTTTCCGTTAGCCCTTGGGAAACAAATCAAGGCTAAGGGTCTTCAATGGCTCTACGATCAAAAGGGGGACATGACAATTTAGCATTCTTGTGAATGGAATTTTTGCAATATTTTGTTGGTGGGTTAGTGTCTGTGACCTCTCAAGTTGTTTGCAATTTGCTAGGAATTTTATCAAACGGTTGTCATGGAACCTTCGTGCAAAAACTCTGAGCATGCTTTTCGTTTAAAGTAAAATATTTTGCCACCCATTTTAGGTTGTTTGCAATTTGATAGGAATTTATCAAACATTCATCTTGCAACCTCCGTGCAAAAGCTCTCTTACTGTGCTTTTTGTTTTATATAAATTCTTTTGGCACTTATCTTCCTCAATTAATTTATGTGTATTCGTTTCACTGCTTTGTCAAGCAACTTTTTATCCATTTTTGAATTCTTCGTGACCTTTAGTGTTCTCTCCCATTGTTGTTATGAGTTTTCTTTGTGTTGGATAACCTCCTTTGAGTGTCTAGACCATGTATTCACTATGTTGCATCACGTATGGGCCTCAACAACTTTATTTTAATGGGGCAAGACCTTGGCCTTCCCTCCCACTTCCTTACCCTCCTCGACAACTCCTCCACCCCAAACGGCTTAGGTGAGCCATCTAACTTACTGTTGATGTTGCAGATTGCACCCTTGACAGGATGTCGGGCTCCTGCCTTCCACCCGTCAAAATGGAAACTCCTCTCTTGCTTGTGGGCCTGGCAAAACTGGGGGGAGAGTCTCTAGATAAGGGCTAGCTCCCTTCAATGCATCTGAGTTATTCCAGTAAGTCTCTAATACATATATATATATATATATATATATATATATATATATATATATATATATAATGGGGGGGTTGAAAAGGGAGAAGGATTACTGAAAAAAGAACCTAACCTAATAGGGTGATGCACCAAACAAATTGATCTACTCAGCTTGACATACACTTTTCATCAAGGGACAAGCTGACCTACACTTCACTTGAGACGAAGGATTCCTCTGCGTCAGTGAGCTAGGGGTCTGTGGAGATACAGAGAGGAAGAAACTACTAGAGGCGTTCCAAGACGCACTTTTGGCAGCGTATTCACACCCCTGTATTCCGCTAGGGACACTTCTGGCTTACCTGCAAAAGGACTCACAATGCACTAGACACGCTGAAATCATCTTGTGAAAGCATAAAAGAAAATGACTTAACACATGACAAAAGCATAGACATGTAGGAAAGTGCAAGGCACAAATGGAGGTAAAAATTGCTATGTATTGATTTGAGGTAAAAATCCGGCAGAGGCTCTGCCTTACAAGCCGAGAGATAGATCCTTCTCAAATGAGAAGTTACAATATATATAGAGAAGAGGGAAACACAAGCGCCTCTTTTGGAAAGACTTTTGGCGCCCTTTGACAAGTGGCCCATGTGCGTTGAATGCCTTGGGAAGAGGAAGTCGCTGTAGCTGATATCATCCTTCTATAAACGGCTTGCTAGAACCATGCTGCGTAGTCGTCAATCTTGACCTTTAGCCTTCAAACATTAATGTGAAAGCACAGAGTGCGTCGTTTGTCTGCAAACAAGACTGCCTCTTGAAGATATTCACGCAGTTTGTTTGCTCGTTAATGTGAAATGGAGAAAAATGGGTCGCGCCGTTCACTGTTCATGCCCCTTGATGACCACTTGGCAGGCACTGTCCCAACCGTTGGAGTAACTTGCCTTCCTTTTGCCACTTGGACTGTTTTGTCCGTTTCTGCACTTGGCTCTTTGGGCTCCCTTTCTGGCGGGTCGTTGAGTTCATTCTTGACTTTTGTCCTTTCCCAGCTTTGTTTCTTCCTAGTTTTGTCTTTTCTGGCTCCTTCGGGCCTCGGGGGCTATCTTCTTAGCGGGTCGCTGAGTTCACTCACGCTCTGCCCTTAAGCTTTTCAAAATCAATGGCTATTTCACTGCCTTAAATTTGATGTCTGTGCACCCGTCATTGGGCGTTTGAAACTCCAACGGCTAGTTCGCCGTGCTCAATTTTGACGTCTTCGGGCCCGTCACCCCTTGGAATTTCTTCGGCCTTTCCCTGTTTGATCCTTCCCAAAGGGGAAATGTCCCTTCGGCTTTGGAGAAGTGTCCTTCATTTTGGCCGAGAGTCCCCCGCAAGGGCACCTACCCTTCGGGGTCCATCGGGCTCCTTGGTCCTGAAATCCTTCGGACATTTTGTCCGAAGGATTTCTTCCTTTGTTTTTTGCTTATTTCCCCGGGTCTTTTCTCTCGGTCAATTTTCCTGCGGCTTTCCTCTTGGCCATTTTTCCCGCGGACAAAATGTCCGCAAGAATTATCTTGATCATTTCTTTTGACCTTCAGAATTTCTTCGGGTTTTCCTCCCGCGGCCTTTTCTTGAATTTCTTCAGACTTTTTGTCCGAAGGAATTCCTTTGGACAAAAGTCCGAAAGAAATCATTTTATGCCTTTATGCCTTTTGCCTTTTTTTATTTTTTGCGGGATTTCTTCCAAAGGATTTCTTCGGACAAAATGTCTGAAGGAATTCCTTCAGACATTTTGTCAGAAGATTCTCATCCTTTGCCTTGTAAAAATTTTCAAAGAAAACTTAACTGTTCAGCTTTCTCCTTGATCCCTTTGCAAGTGTTCCCTGCCCTCCGCAAGGACACTTGGGTCTAGAAACTGTCCTCTGCAAGGGCACTGGAATGGTCCCTTTTGCGCTCGACTGCCTTCTGCAAGGGCATTTGTCTTTCGGGAGACTCTCTTGAACCTTCCCATTGAACCGTTCCTTTGAACCAAACGTTGAACCAACTCATTGAACCGACTGAGTGAACCAAGACAACGAACCAACCTGTTGAACTGAGTGCTTGAACCGACTGTTTGAACCAAACCAATGAACTTTGACGATGAACCAAAGCGTTGAACCTAGCCTTTGAACCGGTCACTTGAACTGACTGTTTGAACCAATTGAATGAACCAACTCGTTGAACCAATTATGGTTCAAAGTTCAAGTTCAAAATGTTCGAAGAGCTTTGTAAGGGCCTTGCATTCTTTGAACTGGTTCATCCTTCTGCTGGAAAACTTGTGCAACCTGAAATTCGAACTGGCTCAGAACAGCAGGGGAAGTAGGGGACCGATTTTGGCCTGCAAGGCCAAAAATGGTCAACACTTTGAAATCCCTGTTGGGCCTGTTGCAGGGCTCAACAGACTCAATGCCTCTATCAGGTCTTCCTTGAGCCTCAACTTCCTCCTATCCAAGTGCCCTTGGTTTTTCCATCTATGTTGGGATGGGTATATCACACAATCTATTTTGTCTTCCATACTTGTTATGAAAAACCTTATTGCTTTCCTTGTTTGCCCCCTCATTTCCAAAGGGGGCAACCATTTTCATGTGGTCCATCCTTAGTTTGGGAGGACCGTGATTTGTATGTTTTGGGGTTGTTTGAGGATGGATGACACTTTTTAATTTTTCAAAATTTTAATTAGTTTTTTATTAAATCCTTTGCCTTATATGGGCTTTTTGACATGAGATTTGTCCACCATATGTTGTATTTTTTTCTTCATGTTTTTCTTAGGCTTGCAAAAGCTTTCTTCTTCGTCACGATTTTTTTTGGCTTGCAGAGGAAATTTCAAGGAAATTGGGTATGGGGATTGGGAAATAATATATTATGGTACTGTTGTCAATCGGACTTGCATCCTTGTGAAGGTAGTTTCAGGGCTTCACAGTTTGCTGAAACATAGAAAAAATCCTAGGCTGTGGGTGACATAATCAATGGATTGAATCTCTAGATTCTAAGGGCTAGCTCCCTTTGGTGTATCAATTGGGATCTTTGCTCTACGCTACAAACTGCCGAGAAAAGAGAGAAACTTGAACGAAAATCTTATCTAATGATGGTGATACACCTGTATTTTTGAATTGATCCACTCAATTTGAGCTCCTAAGAACACTGATTTAGACAAGAAAATGGCTTCACTTTCAACTCAAATTGGTCAATATGCATAAGTATTTCACAAAAAGGTTATCTGGTGATCCAAACTTGAGGGAAATAAAAGAATAGCCTGATTTAAGGCACTAACCAACCACTTATACCCACTGTAAACTCAGTTAAGAGACATCAAACACAAAACATGCCCTGCATAAACTGATCAACATACTGCTAGGTAAGAATCAAGATCAAAGGTTAAAAACTTAGTCCTTGGCAGAATTTGATCTTGCCAAAGGAGGGATACAATTCAAGGCTGAAAAGCCAACTTATATAGAAAAATATACAACAGCCAAGAGGTTGGCGTTGAAAATAGAAGTCAACTCAAATTCAACTTGTACTGTCCAAAGACCTAAAAATAAATCCCTTTGTCTTATGCTTGCATGAAAACTCCTTTTGGCATTGAAAATAGACGGTAAGCTAATCTTCTCCATGCATGAATCAGTACGTCAAATCATCAAAGAGAACTCTACTTGATTCATTGGAAGTTGCACTGAAATGAAAGAAAATTCTTCTCTGCATGGAATGCTACGTCAAAACTAAAATTAGAACTCCACTTGAATTGCTGGGACGTTGAAAGCCTTCAACAAGCTAAACAAACGTGCATGCATGACTTGTCAATCAGTCAACTGTAGTGCAAGGCTAGTCAATTCCAGAACCGATATGTGCCTGAAATTCCATGTTGGCGTAGAAGGGATGAGGTGGACCCAAGTTTGACAAGTCAAACTCTTGCATGGAAAGTCATGCCACATTTCGGACTGAGAACTCCACTTGAAGCTGAGTTGGACCTTTGGATGCATGAGAGTGACTAGTAGATAACCATGAATACAACAAATAGTCAATTGAAACTTAGCCCAACCAACTCTAAATGACCCTCCACTTGCATGAAATTCCATGTTGACTCCGTCTCTTGTTCTTGTCCGTGTATTGCTTCGGGCCATTTGCTTATGGTTTTCATCTTTGGCTATTTGTTTGTCTGCGGCTTTTGTCTCTGTTTCTTGATCTCTTCGGACAAATTGTCCATGGCTCTCTTCTTTATTCATTTTCCTTTGGCAAGCTCTTTTGGCTTGTCTTTTCCTTTGCTTGGCCTTAGGAATTTTCTTGCTCATTTCCTCCAGAGTTGTTGAGTCGGGCATTTGTTCTTTGGCCTTTTTGCTCAGTCATTTTCCCTTTCTTCGAACCATTTGTCCGAAGGAATTCATTCCTAATTGCCCTTGCCTTTTTCTGTAGGGCACAAACCCTTTGACATTGTTGCTAGTGACCCCTCGGGTTTTATGAAATGGTCCTCTCGTCTTTGAAATTACCCTTTTTCGAAAGGCATGTACCCTTCGGCCTTTTGTAAAAGTCCTTTCTTGCGGGAATTGTCTTAGGGCACTTTGTCCATCGGACAATATGTCCGAAGGAATTAACCCTTCGAACTTTCTTTAAAATCACTTTTTCGAAGGGAAAGAACCCTTCGGGTCTTCGACAAAATGTCTTGGTCTTCCAAAATGTGCCCTTCGGATTTCTTCGAAATGTCCCGTCGGCTTTTTGTTTTGAACTTTCTCGAAGGGCAGATACCCTTCGGGATTTCTACAATGGTCCTTGGATTTTTTTTCGTCAAGTGACTTTTTATGAAGGGCAACCCCTCAGATTTTTTGGAATCAAATCTTCCAGAAGGGAAAGAGCCCTTTGGGATTCTCAAAAGTGTCATTCAGAACTTCAAAGTGTACCCTCGGCGAATGAAAAATTGCCCTTCGAGACTTTTGTTTGGTCCATCTGCGTTACTTGCTGAGACAAAAAACCCTTCGGCTTTATGGAAAATGGCCTTTTCTCCTTTCAAAGAACCTTCCTGAAGGGAACATACCCTTTGGAAGAAATGAAATGCATCACTTGCCCTTGAAAAGTCCTTCGGGATTTTTGACTTGGTCTCTTTCTTTTAGCTTTTTGTCTCTCAGACAAAATGTTCGAAGCTTTGCTTTACATGCTTTTCCTTCGAACAAAAAGTCCAAAGGAATTGTCTCGGGTTTTGCGAATGAACTCTCTGAAAGGAAAGTACCCTTCGGAGTTTTGAAAATGTCCCTCGGAATTTTGAAATTGCCTTCTTTCGAAGGGCACATACCCTTCGGCTTCCTTGATTGGTCCCTTGAAATGCCTCCTCCCGAAAGGAAAAGACCCTTTGGACTTGTGCAAATGCCACTTGGAAGAATGAAATAGACCCTTCAGCTTCTCGAAAGAACCCTTTAGACTTTTGTAAATGCACCCTCCCGAAAGGAAAGAATCCCTCGGCATTTTTGTAAATGGCCTTCATGTGAAGATGCCCTTTGGAATTCTGCAAAGTGTCCCCTTCAGCGTCTTTCAGTAGTTTCCTTCGGACAAAAAGTTCGAAGGAAATCTATCTTCGACTTCTCCTTTTAAAATGGACAATTCCTTTGGACAAAAGTCCGAAGGAATTCTTGTATAGGAACTATTGCAAATTGCCCTTCGGGCTTTTGGAAAAGACTTTCTCGAAAGAATGAATTCTTCAATCAGCTCGTAAGAAAAACCTGAAGTCTTCTTCTTGTAGAGCTTCGAATGGTAAGGGTTACAATTTGCCCTGTGGGGTCAAAATTGTCAATAGGTACGTAATTGGGATTTGGGAACATGGAGCAAGGGGATTTTCATATTATTTTAAATTGACAAGGAATAATTTGACGGACCTCGAGGGGTGGGTCCTTCGTGTGTTGCACACACCCATGATTAAATTTTCTTCTTCTTCTCCAATGGTCCTCTCACATCTTCCTCATTGCACCTCCATTGAACATTGTAATTTTTTTTCTTGCAATTTCTGAGCACTTTGCTCTTCGGCCTTCCGTAACAATTTTTATAATCTTATTTTCCCTCATCTATCTTCTGAACAACTCCCCACTTCTATGGTTCACAACTCTCTAGCCTTGAATGCTTAACACGTTGCAAGTGTGTCAAGTTTTTTTTACGCATTGCACACTTTCTCTCTTGCATCCTCAAATCATCCATGTATGTTAATTGGATCAATTTCCACTTAGCTTCCTCCATGTCACTTACACTTGTTTCGCTTTTCACACTCTTCCTTGTAATATCTCTTGTCTTGTCAACGTTAACTTTATACAACTTCAAATTTGACCCATTATCTGCATTCTCGATGACTTGATTGTTAAGGTCCCCTAGAACAACCACGTTGTTATTGCATATTTCATTAATGCGATATTGTTCTATCCATATAATCTTAAACTTTTCTAGCTTAAGCTTCAGTCAATCGTTGAACTTCATAGCTAATACTCCTAACTTCGAATTCATTTGTCATAATTGCTTTATCATGCCAAATTTTTCTTTGACATTGCATAATCTCAATGGCTCGTTACTTTTTCATCTGTATTCCATGATGTATTCGATTTTCTATATGGGCTACCAACTCAAAGCCATAAATTCTACTAGGACAACTACCTCCTTTCCATTCAAAATTGTAATATATTGTCTTGTCATGGCTTTGTATATAATCCTATAAGCTCATAAAACTATTGGGAGTCACTCTTCTTAGTCATTTATCTCATTGGCACAAAATTTTTGGATCATCTTGACCAAGATTTTTTTTTGTTCCCTGCACTTGTCCATTGGCTCTCTGGTAGTATGGACTCAACAATGTGTGCAAAATTTTGAACTCCTTTGTGAGGTATTGTGTTATTTTGTTGATAAAGTCTCCTTTGCAACCACTCGTCAAATGCAACGGTATTCCAAACCTTGTGACGGTCTGATCATAAAAATGCTTTGTTGTGCTCAATGGGGAGTTGTATTGTAATGCCCTCACCTTCCACATCTTTGGCAAATACTTTATTGTATTCAATGGATCAATGAAGTCTAGGTTCCATCTCTGGAATAACTTTTGTGGTTCCATCGGGTACAACAACTTGAAATCTCACTTCAATGCCTAAATCATCCTTTGATGTGCATTGCAACCAACAACCTAGTCTTGCATCTCAAAAAAATGTAGGTTACCATACCCACAAGGAACACTTTCCTTACTTTTTGCATTTGATCCCATTTTTTCCTTCAAAGTACTTGGTTAGGTCTCGGATTTTATAACAATCCATGTATAAATTGAAACGACTTTGTCTGTATCAAAATCTTCTTACGCTTTGCCTTGCATATGCCCTTTAGAAATTTACCCGTCAAGAGAGTTTTTGATGTTTTCATACCATGACGAGAGTATTGTAATGTGGACCAATTGTGCATCTCGGAGCTCATCTAGTACTTTTTTTATAAGATATCCCAATCTAATTCTCAACCTCTGATATTCCATCACCTGGTTCATTCCCAAATTTACAATTATCTTAAATATGAACTCTTGGAGTAGAACCAAACAACTACTCAATTGTCATTGGATCAATGGCTTGTGCAACAAGCACATCAACGTTTGGTGGTATACATAAAATGCAAATAATGTTGCTAAGAGGTAATGTCATAACTTCTAGACAACACATACCATCACAATTGCTTCTCTCTGTGTCATGCTATGGTTGATCTCAATATTTATTATTAATCTCAGAAAATATACTAGGTGGTCCAACTTATGTTCGTGTTCCAAGCCCAATGTGCATCCTATTGCATATTTTGAAACCTCAAGATTGAATGGAAACTTTTGGGTCCATTCTAGATACATTAATATCGATGACTCAACGAACGAAATCATATTGAACGACTGAAGACCCTATATATCTATATGATGACCCCTATCTCTATATCCACCCCCTTGCCCACATAGATTAATCTAATTTTGTTGGGTTGGGTGTTGGGTTCCGTTGTCACTAGGTAGTAGTACAACTATTGGTCGTTCTTACTCATGTTATGTATATAGTAGTAGTAGGCACTCCCCCGCCCCTACATATATTCTACTTGGGACTCCCTTGACTCGACTATATATAGATAGTGGGTAGCTATACTATATATAGTCGGGCCTCACACAAAGATATTTATAAAACTTTGACAATACTCTACATTTCCTAATAACTTTATCACTACCACATTCTGTGGAATTTCCATCATCTCGTATTCACATCATATTAGGCTTCATTGTCAATCCACTTAGACATTCAACGTGTCTTAACAACTCTCTAGATGGTACCATGAAAGAACATTTCTTACAAGCCAACGCAAGCTTGGTCTCCCAACTTAGTTATGTGCATTCCTCCAAGGCATTGAGATGCGTCACCTTTGGTCTATGAATCGAGAAGTCATCGAGGAAAACCTCAAATTTCCTTGTGCCAACCTCTTGAAAATGCCCATTATTATCCTATAAAATGTTTTAAGAGCATTACACAATCCAAACGACATCCAATTTTACATGTAAATACTCTTCTTGACTTTGAAGAATGTCTTCAAATTGTCCTCTATGATGCTTATTTGGTCATACTTGTTGAAGATGTTGAGGATTGTATATATCTTGTGTCCTACCACTTCCTTGAGGACGGATTCATTAAACAGGATTGGAAAAGGGTCCTTCAATTTTATCAATTTCACACTTTGGATATCTACACATCCAAATTTACACCTTCTCCTTTAGATTCTCAGAATTATCTCTAGAGATGATACCTAATCACTTATGTTCACCTTGAAAATTATCCCAACATTGAGCATCTTTGCAATCTCACGCAGGAATCTCAAAGCGTACTACAAAACCTTGATAATTTTTGGGATAAATTATTGGTTGGAAATCATCTACAAAACCTTACTATTGTGGCCCCTAGGGTTTCTAGGGCTTTGACAAGGATTTTTGGAGCATTATTTGCAAACTAGGATTTGCTGATTTCATTTTCAGAATTTTAGAATTTTGGGATTTAGGGGAAAACCACTTTTGTGTGAAATCATCCCATTTGGGGACATTACGGTCCCCCATTTTCCAATGCATTAGTCTAATGTCCGATTGTTTTATGTCCTCCGAGCACTCCTTTAGTTGTAGAGCTTCATCCTCCGTTGGGTTTATAAAATTGTAATTTGATAGCACTTTGCTCTCTGATAATAATGACATGATTTTTTGACTTATTACTTGGGTTATTATATTAATGTTATATTTATTACCATGTTTCTCTATCAACAAAATCTTCTTTGTCATGTCTAGTCCCATCTTGTCCTTGTTTGAGCACTCCTTTAGTTGTAGAACTCCGTCCTTTGTTGGGTTTATGAAACTGTCATTTGACAGTGCCTTGCCCACTGAGTATCATGACACAACTTGAATTACGACTTCGGTTATAATATTAGTGTTATATTTATTACCATGTTTCTCTATCAAAAAAATATTGTTTGTCATCTCTAGTCCCATCTTTTCCCTTGTCCATCCAAATCATCCAACCAACACATCATCTCCTAATTTTAACAAGGGTATGACACCAAAGTCAATGACGAGTTGAATTCCACCTTTTCGGACTCCTTGTTATATTAAGAATCCTAGGGGCTGAATTCAAAATTGATTTGACATTTCCCAGTTTGAGTGTTAGTGCCCACAATGTCAGTTTTCTCAATCTTATTTGTGCACTTTGTTGGGTGAATATTTTGTCAACCAGCTAACTAATGAGCAAAATAGTTCTGTTCACCACAACATAGGGAGATTGGTTGACCAGATGTGCAGGTTTACCACATCGAAAGGGGACTAATCTCTCCTCTCATCAAGGGGAGGTTCCCTATTAAATATGAGGGGCTATATACTATAAATATAAGCAGAAAGTAATACATGGGTAGGATTACACCATCCATCTCTCTTTTTTCAGAGATGATGCTAACAAACAGAGGAGAAATCTTGGTGGAATGACAGAAGACACTTCTCTTCATTCAAAAGTGCTGGTTCTGCAAACAATAGGAATCTATCAGGTAGACAAGTAGCCAAGAGGTAATCAGGGCGCAATAACCAACATGATGAAATAAAACACAAAGTTTCCACTTCAACGGCCCAAAAGAGTGAAATACGAAGGATAATGGGGGCACAAAGTCGTCCCAAGACCACTTTACACAAGAACAGGAAAGACACACACTGAAAACAATTGGGAACAGCACAAAGTCTTTCCTAAATTGATTTCATGACACTTTCCTAAATACTTTCACGAGTTCTGCTTGTTAAATTACATAAACAAGAATGCATCCAGAAGACAGACATAAGAACAATCTCTTAAAATGACACAAGCTATAACAGCACAAAGTCTGCAAGTAACTTGCTTTCTCATTCAGATAAAATAATATGAACTACAATCTGAGCTCAAAGTCTCAGTATTCGCCTTTCAATTTGGGCAGAGTTTTGCTTCTGTAATCGGAAAAATCTCTTTTGTATAAGGCAAGAGATTACAATATATAGCAGCCAAGAAAGACTTGGCGTTATTTCCTTTGAGACGGCCCATACCGTATTCAATGCCTTGAATGCGCTTCTAGTCCTGTCGAGAGACCATGCTTGGAATAGTGTATTGGCCTTAACTGTGGCGTGCCAATTCATCTTATATGTCTCCTCCTTAGCATGAGTTGTCTGGTCCTTGCCTTCCCCTCTGCGTAGCTGTCCACTTTGCCTTTACTTCATGGAAGAAAAATAGGGCGCACCCTTGACTTGGTGTGCTCAAATGACCACTTGATCAACTGTTTCACCTACTAGAAATAACTCCCTCGTAGATATTTATGATCCTTTTGTATGGTTTTCTCTTCCTTGTATCAATTTGAGCTCTCGGGCTCTCTTTTCAGCTGGTCGCTTGGCTTATTTTTTAAGTTTTGCGCCATATTCAAATTTCAACGGATAATTCATCACCTTAAATTTGACGTTTGCGGGGCCGTCAATGATGGTTGGCTGATTGAACCATGAATCTTGGAACCTTTGAAAGTTCATTGGTTCAATAGTTCAACGGTTCAGCACGTCTTGATTTGTTCCTTGCTTTTTGGTTGAATCGCTTCCTTGGCTCAATCGGATCCTTGGTTCAATCGCTTCTCTGCTCTTTGGTTGAATCGGGTCCTTGGACCTTTAAACCCTTTTGGTTCAAAGTTCAACGGTTCATTTTTTTTCTTCGAAGTCTTTCCTCTTCTAAGTCTTTTGATTTTATTGAACCCGTTGAACCATTGAACCATGAACTCTTTTGGTTCAAGGTTCAATGGTTCAACGGTTCAACCTTTACTCTTTGAACTTTGAAGTGTTTAAATCTTTTTGAACTGGTCTCTGGAATCCTTTGTTTTTGGCTAAGTCTTTGGAACTTATAAGAAACTTGAAACGCGGATGCAGAGACTTGTCGTGCTCCGCTGAGTTATAACGGGACACGTGGCGTTTTCTGCAAACAGACGAAGACACTTGGTAGCGTCCGCTTAACTTAGCAACTCACCTCGGACCCACCATAGTCCTTAATAACGAAACAAAAGGAAGAAACTCTTGATGTTGACACTTGGCGGCTTTCGCTGAGCTTTACCAAGGACACGTGGCAACTTCCGCAGTATCTATGAACAATTTATAATGGGTCCTCGGCAGATGACACTTGGCAGCGTCTGCAGGACTCTGAGAGAAGCTTATTGAAAGAAGCTTTGAACGTTTTTGCCGGGCTTTTGCTTCGGGCTTGCTTCCTGCGGGCTTTTGTTTCGGGTTTTCTTCCCGTGGGCTTTTGTTCTTCCTTTCGGGCAAATTCCTTTGGACAAAAGTCCGAAGGAATTTCTTCAAAAAATTTGTTCGAAGGATTTCTTGCCTTAGTCATTTTTGCCGCGGGAACTTTTTCGAAAGAATTCCATCTTCTTTACGCTTTTGCTCGCTGCCCTCCACAAGGGCACTTGGCCTTGGTTCACTGCCCTCCGCAAGGGCATCTGTTCTTTCGGCTTTGGGACAGTCCCTTGAACCGACCGATTGAACCAACTTTCGTTCAACAGTTCAATGGTTCAATCGGTTCAACCTCTTTATTTTGGCTAAGTGTTCTGAAGCCGTTGAACCTTGACAAAGCGCTTAACTCTTTTGAAGCCTTTGATGTTGAACCTTTGAACCCGTTGAACTTTTGAACCAAAATGGTTCAAGGTTCAACGGTTCAATCCTTCCTTGAAGCTTGCCGATGAACATTTTTTTGGTTGAACCAAGGCGTTGAACCAATCCTGAAATCGCCTAAGTGTTGGAAACTTGCCTTTTTGAGAGAAATTGCTTGTTAAAGCCATTGAACCTATTGAACTTGTTAATTCCTTAGCTGAAAAAGCTTGAATAATGAAGAATTTGAATGCTCAGGATAATTTTTGAAAAGGGAAGAGATAAATTTTGGCCTGCAGGACCAAAATAGCTCATATGTTGTCCCAAAAATGAGTGACACTTTTGGGGAACAACACACTTTAGTAACACCTTCACTCCTGATCTAGACTGCACAACTCTTTTCATCAATGTTTATCCTAGAATATCCATGCATATCAAGATAGGGTTAATTGTCTTCAACATCAATGTCCTTGTCTTTAGGACTTTGTTTCCATTTGTTGGTGCTTCTATCTCCATCCTATCAATTGGTGCTTCCAATCCATTACACAATGATGGTATGATATGTAACAACTCTCCAATCTTGATGCGTATTGATGTATTGTTTATTAGTGTGGAAAGGGTCAATGTGGGTGGATGGTTACTCTTTTTGCTTGGACTTGTTGTTTTTGCCTTACTTGTGAAACTTATGTCATGCTTGTTCTCTCACCTCTTCAAGTATCTCTTTTTCAATCATGGGTCAGGGTACTATTCCTCTTAGCTTGTGTTCTTGTCAACACAACATTATGGTTCCACCATATTCACATTGGTTTCATCCCTTTGCTTTAGGCGGTTCCTATTATCATTGTCTCTAGATCCACATCGTCTACACATCTGAGATGAATTATTGGGAAGTTTCAATATAAATGACCCCACTCATCACATGTTCGAAATTGAATTATTGCACGCCCATTCACATCTCCATGTGTTGCTCTTGTTGGTTTTGGTTCCTCCAATTCATTCCTTCTCTCGGGTTTCTATATCCACTGCTTGTATCTTGCTTTAGTGCCACTTACTTTATGACCAATGCTTGAGTTTTTTGTTCTTCATACTATACGGGCAATCTATCAATGTGTGTTACCCATGCACTACACATTTCGTCAACTTTGGAAACTTGCACTCTTGTGTCCCTTGGTGTAACATGTCATGCACCACACTTCTTCATGCCTTTTTTAGCATCAGCCTTGATTTCCTTGAACATCCTCATGATGTTGTTGACGCTGTGGATTGCACCCTTGACAGGGGGATGTGCTCTTGTCCACGCGACACAATGGAGACTCCTCTCTTGCTCGTGGGTTTGGCAAAACTGAGGGGAGAATCTCTAGATAAGAGCTAACTCCCTTTGATGCATCTCTGAGTTTTTCCAGTACTATTGCTAGTATATATAGTTAAGGGGGGTTGAAAAGAGAAAAGGATTATTGAAAACAGAACCTAGATTAATACGGTGATGCACCAAACAAGTTTGATCTACTCATTTACTCACACTTTATATCAGAAGATGACATACATACACTTTATCTGCTGGAAAGACCAGACTATAGGGAGCTCAACAGGGAGGCTTAATGAAGACACAAAAAATGAACTTACCACAGGTGCTGTAGGAAAACACACTGTCTAGTAACCCTCTTTTGCCTCTGTGCTCCAGATGCAACACTTCTTGTTATTTGTAGGAATGGTGCTTTGTTTATACCAGGTATGTTGGTATCAAACTTGTGAAAGCATTATGGAAAATGACTGAACACAAGGTTAATACTTAGGCATACTGAGAGATATATCCAGCCAAATAGAGGTAAAAACGTATTCTATTGATTCAAGGTGAAAAATTGGCAGGGCTTCGCCTTACAAAATGAGAGATATCTCCTTCTCAAATGAGAAGTTTACAATATATATAGAGCAAGATGAAGCAATGGCGTCCCTTTTTTACAAGTGGCCCATGCTGCGTTGAAAACATTGGGAAGAGGAAGTCGCTGAAAGAAAATGCTGCGTCAGTTGCCAGTCTTGACTTTGACGTTTAAAGTTATATCAAACATTATTGTGAAAGCATGCGCTGTGCCCCTTTGTCTGCTAACAAGACCAGCTGTTAAAGACATTCACACGGTTTTTTGCTCATTAATGTAAAATGAGGAAAAACATGCCGCGCCATTCACTGTTTGTGTTCTTTGATGACCACTTGGTGGAGACTGTTTCAGCTGTTGGAATAACTCCTTGTGCTAACACCTTTTGCCACCTAGATTGTTCCCGTCTTTCCTTGTTATTTTTGTCTCTTCTCGGCTTTGTGAGCACTCGGGGCTATCTTCTCGGCGGGTCACTGAGTTCACTTGCGGCATGTCCTTAAGCATTTCAAAATCAACGGCTATTTCACAGCCTTAAATTTGACGTTCGCTCGCCCGTCACTGGGTGTTTGAACCTCCAACGGCGAGTTTGCCATGCTAGATTTAGACGTCTGCAGGCTCGTCACCCCCTTTTGGCAATCTCTTCGGCTTTCTTTCTTTCGGCTTTTTCCCTGTCTTTTTTGTTCCTTCGGCTTTTTCCCTTTGTTCGGGCCTTTGTCTTTTAACCCTCCCGAAGGGGAGGTGTCCCTTCAGGGCTTGGAGAAAGGTCCCCTTTGGCAGCCGAGAGTCCCCTGCAAGGGTACCTGCCCTTCAGGGTCCTTTTGGTTCTCACATTCTTCGGACAAAATGTTCGAAGGAATTCCCTCGGACATTTTGTTCGAAAGAAATGCTTTCATGTTTTAACGCTTGCTTTCGGTCGGCTTTCTCTTAGGGCAAATTCCTGCAGACAAAACTCCGAAGGAATTCCTTCGGACTTTTTGTCCGAAGGATTTGCCTTGTTATTTTTGTTGCGGAATTCCTTCCGAAAGAATTTGCCTTGTTTGGTGACTTGCCTCGTGAATTTCTTCGGACAAAATGTCTGAAGAAATTCCTTTGGACTTTTGTCCGAAGAAATTCATTCTTTGTTTTTCTTCTATCTTTGCCTTGTCTTTTTTCCGAAGGGCAAGTCCCTTTTGGGCTACCTTAACCAGCTGTCCTCTACAAGGGTAAGTCAAGTCCAAAGTTACCCTTCAGACTTTTTGCAAAGGTCCACTTTGCTCATCACCTGCCCCCCGCAAGGGCTGCTTAACCTTCAAGCTTTGTAAGAGACTTGCACTTCTTTGAAAATGAGCAATTTCCTTTGCCGAAAAGGCTTATGCGATTGACTATCCAAAGAGAAAAGGTCTTATACCAAACCAAAACCTGCAGGGCCTTAGATCTTTCAATGTTTTATAAGAACATGACTTATTGCAAAGAAAAGGTGATTTTGCAGAAGATGGGTACATGACTAGACTGACGGTTCAGAATAGTAGGGAAAGGAGACTGACTTTTGGCCTACAAGACCAAAATGGTCAATAAATTGGCGATTCCTAGGGGAAGCATGCCTGCTATGCTTAAGAAACCAGTAGCCTCAAAGTCCATTGGGCACGGAGTCAGAACGCAGTTTGAAAAAAATTAGCAACAGTTTTGTAAAGACCTATGAACGAACAATGCTTTACCTCAAATACAAAGGAAAACACACACAACAAAGGCTAAAAAACATTACACCTATGCAAACAACACTTGGAAAAATAGGGAAAGAAAAACTGAAAGCAAACTACTATGTACAGCTAACCAGGGATATGTGCCTCCCTCCTGGATTAAAGGGAAAACTTCTTAAGTCTCCTTCATGGCAAGAAAACTTATGGTGCCAGACAAGTGGCTGAATAGAATGGAGATTTGGTGACTTGCTCTTCTTTCTTGCCACCTTGATTGGCTCGTATCCAAATGAATCGGAGGCAAACATGCTTCCAACATATATGTATTCTTGTTCTTGGAAGCTTGCCTCTTGCTGGTTCTTCATGCTGGTGTGTTTCATCAAGAAATCAATGGCTGCTGGCTCATCACCATAACCTTTTTGATATGCATAATGAATTGACTTGTCCCCTTTTGCCTCATTCAAAACCCTGTGAAACTCATATTCTGCTTGATCATGGCTTTCTTGAAGAAGGGTGACTGTTGTGATCCCTGAAATGAGATCACAGACTAATTGCTTATCCCACAAAACATCACCTTCTTGTGCAAGGCTCTCTTTTTCAAAGCTTTCCTCAAGATGGACAAGCCTCTCCTTTTCCTACTCAAAGCCCAGAGTCTCTAGTTGTTCAAAGACATCCTTCTGATCCTCCTCCAACTTAGGTTTTGTTGACGTTGCGGATTGCACCCTTGGCAGGGGGTTGGGCTCCTGCCTTCCACCCGTCAAAATGGAAACTCCTCTCTTCCCTGTGGGCCTGGCCAAACTGGGGGGAGAGTCTCTAGATAAGGGCTAGCTCCCTCTGATGTATTTTTTAGGTCCTGGATTTCCTACTGCTAACAAATAAATGGAAAAAAGGGGGGGTTGAAAAAGAAGAACGATGCTGAAAACAGAACCTAAATCTAAACTAAAAGGTGATACACCAAAAAAATTGATTTACGTAGCTCGAACTTACACCTTTGACCAAGGACAAGCTAACATACACTTCATCTGATATGAGGGACTCTTCTACATGAGTGAGCTAGGGGTCTGTGGAGATACAGGGAGGAAGAACTACCAGAGGTGTTCAAAGACACTATGGCAGCGTATTCACACACGCCTGTATTTCGCTAGGAACACTTCCGGCTTATTTGCAAAAGAAGAAACTTCACAAGGCACTAGACATGCTGAAATCATCCTGCAAAAGCATAAAAGAAAAATGACTTAACACAGAAAAAGGCATAGACACATACGAAAGTGCAAACTCAGAATGGAGGTAAAAATGTTGTTTTGATTCAAGGTAAAAATCCGGCAGAGTTCTGCCTTACAAACTCAGAGATTTTTGGGCAGAGCTTTGCCTTACAGGCTAAGAAATTTTTCCTCAAATGAGAAGTTACAATATATATAGAGAAGAGAGGAAGAAAATGCGCCTCTTTTGGAAAAGACTTTTGGTACCCTTTGACAAGTGGCCCATGTGCGTTCCTAACCTTGGGAAGAGGGAGCCGCTTGATAGATAATGCTGTGTTGGCTTCTGTTTTGATTTTAGGCATTTTTATATATTAAACGTCATATGTGAATTTATGGGCCACGCCGTTCGTCTGCAAACAAGACCGCTCCTTCAATGCATTCACGCGGTTTGTCTGCTCATCAATGCAAGATGAAGAAAAACGAGTCGCGCCGTTCACTGTTCGCGCCTCTTGATGACCGCTTAGCAGGAACTGTTCCAACTGCAGGAGTAAATCCTTCCCTTTTGTCACCTGGGTTGTTTTGCTCGCGTTTGCTCTGTCTCTTTCTGGTTTTGTCTTCTCTGTCTCCTTTGGCTCTCGGGGCTATCTTTTTGGCGGGTCACTGAGTTCACTCGCAGCCTATCCTTAAGCTTATTCTTTGGCTCTTTGGGCTTTAATTCCTTCGTGTCTTTGTATTGGGAGTGCTCCGTCTTTGACATCTGTCACAGTCCGCTGCTTTGAAACTCATAAGACACTTGAAACGCGGATGCAGACACTTGTCGCGCTCCGTTGAGTTATAACGGAACACGTGGCAGCATCCGCTTAACTTATAGAATCTTTAGGGGTCCTTTGAGAGTCTCGCGGAAGATGACACGTGGCGGCTTCTGCTTACTTTAGCAACTCGCCTGGGGCCCACCACAGTCCTTAATAACAAAACCAAAGGAAGAAACTGTGGATGTTGACACACGATGGCTTCTGCTGAGCCTCACCAGGGACACGTGGCGGCCCCCACTGCTTTTTAGAAACAAAGTATAATGGGCTCGGCAGATGACACTTGGTAGCTTCTGCTGGACTTTGAGAGAAGCTTATCGAAAGAAGCTTTGGGACTCATTTTTGGTTGGCGCTCAAGTATTTAAAAATCAAATGGCTATTTCCTTGCTACAAATTTGATGTCTGTGCACCCGTCACTGGGCGTTTGAAACTCCAATGGCTAGTTCGCCGTGCTTGATTTTGACGTCTTTGGGCCCGTCACCGTTTGAAAGCCAACGGCTAGTTTATTTCCCTGAATTTGACGGTTTCGGGGACGTCACCGTCCTTGGCAATTCCTTCGGCTTTTTTCTCTTCGGTCGGGCTTTTGTCTCCGCCAATTTTCCCGCGGACAAAATGTCTGCAAGAATTGTCTCGCTCGCTTCCTTTCCTTCAGAGCTTTTTCTCGGATTTTTTCCCCGCGGCTTTTCCCGAATTTCTTCAGACTTTTTGTCTGAAGGAATTCCTTCGGACAAAAGTCCGAAAGAAATCAATTTATGCTTTTTGCCTTAATCTTTTTTATTTCTGCGAGATTTTCTTCCGAAGAATTTCTTCGGACAAAATGTCCTAAGGAATTCCTTCGGACATTTTGCCTGAAGAAATTCTCTTGTTCACTTTGCCTTGTAAAATTTCCGAAGAAAACTTAACTGTTCGGCTTTCTCCTTGATCCCTTTGCAAGTGTTCCTTGCCCTCCGCAAGGGCACTTGGGTCCAGAACTGCCCTCCGCAAGGACATTGGAATGGTCCCTTTAATTACCTTTCGGAAGAAATGCAAAAGTGTTTTGTCGCTTAAGTGCCCTCCGCAGCGTGCTGGAATGGTTCGGTGTGTCCCTGACTGCCCTCCGAATGGGCACTTGTCCTTCGGCTTTTGGATGCTCCTTTGAACCGCCCAATTGAACCAAGCCGTTGAACCGACCGATTGAACCAAGAATGGTTCAACGGCTCAACGGTTCAAATGGTTCAATGCTGTGTTGTGCTTGTTCTTTTGACCGCTCGTACCAAGCGCTTAAATCGATTGCTTGAACCAACCGCTTGAACCAAAAATGGTTCAACGGTTCAATGCTGCACGCCATTTGTTCAATTGACCGCCTTGAACCATTCCTTTGAACTTTTTGTGATGAACCAAGGCGTTGAACCAAAACCATGAACCAAACACTTTGAACTTTGCCGATGAACCGAAACGTTGAACCTAGCCTTTGAACCGATCACTTGAACTGACTGTTTGAACCAACTCATTGAACCAATTGAAGTTCAAAGTTCAAGTTCAAAATGTTCGAAGAGCTTTGTAAGGGCCTTGCATTCTTAGAACTGGTTCATCCTTCTGCTGGAAAACTTGTGCAACCCGAAAATCGAACTGGGTTAGAACAGCAGGGGAAGAAGGGAACCGATTTTGGCCTTCAGGGCCAAAAATGGTCAACAAATTGGCGGCTCCCAGGGGAAGCATGCTTGCTATGCTTAGAGACAGTTGCCTTAAAATCCATTGGGCACGAAGTCAGAACGCAACTTGAAAAAGTTAGCAATAGCCTCGATAGATCCAAGAATCAATCATGAAGCCTTTTACTCCAAAAAAAAAGGGAAAACACACACAAGGCTAAAAACACTACTTGTGCAAACAACACTTAGGAAAAACAGGGCAAAAAACTGAAAGCAAACTACTATATACAACGAACCAGGTATTTTTGACTCCCTCCTGGTTCAAAAGGAAAACTTCTTAAGTCTCCTTCATGGCAAGGAGACTTATGGTGCCAGGCAAGTGGCTAAATGGAATTGAGAATTGGTGCTTTGCTCCTCTTACCTGTCACCTTGATTGTCTTGCATCCGAGTGGATCAGAATCAAACATGCTTCCAACATTTACTTTTTCTTCTTGTTCTTGGAAGCTTGTCGAACGCTGGCTCTTCATGCTGGTGTGTCTCAAGAAATTGATGGTTGTTGGCTCATCACCATAAGCCTCTTGGTATGCATTGCTCATTTGACATGCGTCATGAACTGACTCGTCTCCTTCTGCCTCGTTGAAGACCCTGTCAGACTCATCCTCTGCTCCCTCTTGGCCTTCTTGAAGAAGGGTGACTGTTGTGATGTCTGAAACGGAATCACAAACTAATTGCTCATCCCACAGAACATCACCTTCTTGTTCAAGGCTTTCTTCAGGTTTCTCCTTTTCTTGCTCAAAGACCAGAGTCTCTGGTTGTTCAAAGACATCCTCTTGGTCCTCCAACTCGGGCTCCATGGCATGATCATCCTCCTTGATGACTTCAAAGATATCATATTCAGATTCGCCAACCTCTTGAAAGGATAAGTTTGAAAGCTTGCAGCCCCTTTGCATACTCATTTGAGTCCCAATGCTGCCTTCTCCACCCTTGGCCAGCTCATAGCCTCCTTGAAGAATAGTGTAACCTGTCCCAATGACTTCAAACAAGTTGTTCAAAACATGATCAAGGAAGTGTCTATGCTCCTCCATGACGATTTGCAGAGTGAGAAAAGAGTCAGAAATCATCTCCTCATCAGAGATAGAGGCAGAAGCTTGTGGCTTGTCCTCTTGCTCATCAAAGGGAGAACCTATGGTGATCTCTTTCTCATCTGCACTCATGAAATCTCCCTGACCAGTCGTGAATTGAGCACACTCCTCTTCATCTTCGCTCATAATAGCCTCTTGGGAAGCTGCAGATTGGATCCTTTCTTCCTCACTTGCCTCTTGCAAAACAGGGTCCACCTTGAGAAGAGATGAAGCGGAAGGTTGATGGACAAACCCATGTGGAAGAGGAGGCAATTCTTGAGCTAGAATCGAATGATTCTCCTCCTTCCACTTGGCCAACACTTCATCTATATCAGATGTGGCTTGAAAGCTCTCTTGGAGGGGTGTAGATGGGGTATATTCAGACATGAAAAATGCTGTGTCTATCACACGTTGGCTGAGGAAACTTGCTCTAGACTTTAACTCTGCAATCCCCTTGTCTATATCTTCTTGGAAGAGCCTTTATTGGAGACCATGAAGATCATCATGAGCAGGAGCAACTTCGTCTTCTTCAAGGTTTTGAGCAAAACCTTTCTCTTGTTCCCGCTGTTCCATGATTCCATTGTTTGCTTCCAACTCATGACCTTGGGATTGGAACTTTTCCCTTGGGAAGAGACAACAACTTTATCTTCTTCAAGGTTTTGAGCTGGTACCTGGTGTTCCCTCCTCCAACTTGGAATCTTGGCATCATGTTGACAGATCTGAGGATTGGAAGAAGGGGTATTCTTTGGCGTAGGTTCCTCTATAAGGCCTGAAAGCTCTCTCTCTCTTTCACTAAGCAATCTCATCTTTGCCTCTAATTCCTCAATTTGCTTTGCTAGATTTTCCTGAGAGAGTCTTTCATGGAGCTCATAGGAATCATCATAGAAATGGGGAGTGCATGAAGGCTACCACGAAATACAAGAAGCTTCTTGAGGAAGGGTGGGAGGGACTTGAAAGGGACTAGCCTCATTTTGTACCTCACACTCTTGGACAATGTATTTCTCCCCCTTGTTCCATGACCCGACGACTTTACTCCAGCTCATGATATTAGGATTGGAAATCTCCTTTTGAGGGGATGGGGTTGCAATGTGAAGGGGTATTGAGGGTTTGAATTGCATTTCCCTTGCTGCCAACATAGACTGCTGCATTTGAAGATTTGCCAATTCAATTTGTTTATCAAGATTGGTCTTAAATGCAAGATTTACTATTTCAAAATTTTCCTCAATATGATTGAGGAAAAGGCCTTGACAGGGTTGATTTGGCTCATGAGCAGGGGTTGCGTATGTCTGATATGAAACTTGGGGCAGCGGGTATGCAGGCTAATAGACCTGGTAAGGCTGCCTCTCATGAATACTCAGTTTCTCTTCCAAAGATGCAATCAAGCCACTCACATCCAACATCTCATTTGTAAGCCTTTGCCAATTGGCTCTTTCAATGGGAGCCCATTCACTCTTAACCAGGTCTAGTGCATTTCTCACTTGATGGATGACATGATCAGGTATTTCTTGGCCGCATCCCTTTCTGGGGTCAAGCTCTACTACATACTTTTCATATCCTAGCAGTGCTTGTTTGAAGGTGGAAATAGGTTGATTGGCAAAGAGATTAGATTGAGTAGGAGAAATGACATATTGAGAAGGCTGGGCATAAGACTGATATAGCTCATGATAGCGCTGAGACTGGTCATATTGAACCTGAGAAGGGCAAAACTCATAACCGTATGCATCCTTGTTGCTTGAGGCGATTTCATGAGCAATATGAGTTTGATCAAAGCTATATGAAGGGACATAAGGCCCATAATTTGGTTCAATGGAATTATAGATACCAAAAAATTGATTTCTGATGGCACCCGGTCTGCTTAACCAGCGGATTCAACTCGGAGTTGCCATTGGTGTTGATGAAAAAGCCTCCAAAGGCTGGTTGGTAGAAGAACACACCAAAATTCTTCAAATCTTTGGACAAAACTTGTCCGAGTTTGTCCCGTCGGGCGTGCCAAAAACTGTTGACGCTGCGGATTGCACCCTTGGCAGGAGGCTGGGCTCCTGCCTTCCACCCGTCAAAATGGAAACTCCCCTCTTTCCTGTGGGCCTGGCAAAACTGGGGGGAGAGTCTCTAGATAAGGGCTAGCACCCTCTGATGTATCTTTTAGGTCCTGGATTTCCTATTGCTAACAAATAAATGGAAAAAAGGGGGGGTTGAAAAGGGAGAAGGATGCTGAAAACAAAACCTAAACCTAAACTAAAAGGTGATACACCAGAAAAGTTGATTTACTTGGCTTGAACTTACACCTTTCACCAAGAACAAGCTAACATACACTTCATCTGATATGAGGGACTCTTCTACATGAGTGAGCTAGGGGTCCGTGGATATACAGGGAGGAAGAACTACCAGAGGTGTTCAAAGACACACTATGGCAGCGTGTTCACACATCCCTGTATTACGCTAGGGACACTTCTGGCTTACCTACAAACGAAGAAACTTCACAAGGCACTAGACATGCTGAAATCATCTTGCGAAAGCATAAAAGAAAAATGACTTAACACAGAACAAAGGCATAGACACATACGAAAGTGCAAACTCAAAATGGAGGTAAAAATGCTGTCTTAATTCAAGGTAAAAATCCGACAGAATTCTACCTTACAAACCCAGAGATTTTTGGGCAGAGCTTTGCCTTACGGGCTAAGAGATTTTTCCTTAAATGAGAAGTTACAATATATAGAGAAGAGAGGAAGAAAATGCGCCTCTTTTGGAAAAGACTTTTGGTGCCCTTTGACAAGTGGCCCATGTGCGTTCCTAGCCTTGGGAAGAGGGAGCCGCTTGATAGATAATGATGTGTCGGCTTTTGTTTTGAATTTAGGCATTTTTATATATTAAACGTCATATGTGAATTTATGGGCCGCGCCATTCGTCTGCAAACAAGATCGCTCTTTCAATGCATTCACGCAGTTTGTCTTCTCATCAATGCAAAATGAAGAAAAACGAGTCGTGTCGTTCACTGTTCGCTCCTCTTGATGACCGCTTAGCAGGCACTGTTCCAACTACAGGAGTAAATCCTTCCCCTTTGTCACTTGCACTGTTTTGCCCGCTTCTGCTCTTTGTCTCTTTTTGGTTTTGTCTTCTCTGTCTCCTTCGGCTCTCGGGGCTATCTTCTTGGCGGGTCGCTGAGTTCACTCGCGACCTGTCCTTAAGCTTATTCTTTGGCTCTTTGGGCTTTAATTCCTTCGTGTCTTCGTATCAGGAGTGCTCCATCTTTGACATCTGTCATAGTCCGCTGCTTTGAAACTCATAAGACACTTGAAACGCGGATGCAGACACTTGTCGCACTCCGCTGAGTTATAACGGGACACGTGGCAGCATCTGCTTAACTTATAGAAGCTTTAGGGGTCATTTGAGAGTCCCGCGGAAGATGACATGTGGTGGCTTTTGCTTACTTTAGCAACTCGCCCGGGGCCCACCACAGTACTTACTCAATAATGAAACCAAAGGAAGAAACTGCGGATGTTGACACGCGGCGGCTTTCGCCGAGCTTCACCAGGGACATGTGGCGGCTCCTGCTGCTTTTTAGAAACAAAGTATAATGGGCTCGGCAGATGACACTTGGCAGCGTTCGCTGGACTTTGAGAGAAGCTTATCGAAAGAAGCTTTGGGACTCATTTTTGGTTGGCGCTCAAGTATTTAAAAATCAAACAGCTATTTCCTTGCTATAAATTTGACGTCTGTGCACCTGTCACTGGGCATTTGAAACTCCAACGGCTAGTTCACCGTGCTTGATTTTGATGTCTTTGGGCCCGTCACTGTTTGAAAGCCAACGGCTAGTTTATTTCCTTGAATTTGACGGCTTCGGGGATGTCACCGTCCTTGACAATTCCTTCGGCTTTTTTCTCTTCGGTCAGGGTTTTGTCTCGGCCAATTTTCTCGTGGACAAAATGTCTGTAAGAATTGTCTCGCTCGCTTCCTTTCTTGCGGAGCTTTTTCTCGGATTTTTTTCTTGCGGCTTTTCCCGAATTTCTTCAGACAAATGTCCGAAAGAAATCAATTTATGCTTTTTGCCTTAATCTTTTTTATTTCTGCGGGATTTTCTTTCGAAGAATTTCTTCGGACAAAATCTTTGAAGGCAATTAAAGGGACCATTCCAATGCCCTTGCAGAGGGCAGTTTCGGACCCAAGTGCCCTTGCGGAGGGCAGGGAACACTTGCAAAGGGATCAAGGAGAAAGCCGAACAGTTAAGTTTTCTTCAAAAATTTTACAAGGCAAAGTGAACAAGAAAATTTCTTCGGGCGGGCAGGGAACACTTGCAAAGGGATCAAGGAGAAAGCCTAACAGTTAAGTTTTCTTCGGAAATTTTACGAGGCAAAGTGAACAAGAGAATTTCTTCGGGCACCCGAAGAAATTCTCTTGTTCACTTTGCCTCGTAAAATTTCCGAAGAAAACTTAACTGTTAGGCTTTCTCCTGGATCCCTTTGCAAGTGTTCCTTGCCCTCCACAAGGGCACTTGGGTCCGGAATTGCCCTCCGCAAGGGCATTGGAATGGTCCCTTTACTTGCCTTTCGGAAGAAATGCAAAGGTCTTTTGTCGCTTAAGTGCCCTCCGCAGCGTGCTGGAATGGTTCGGTTTGTGCCTGACTGCCCTCCCAAAGGGCACTTGTCCTTCGGCTTTTGGACGCTCCTTTGAACCGCTCGATTGAACCAAGCCGTTGAACCGGCTGATTTAACCAAGAATGGTTCAACGGTTCAAATGGTTCAATGTTGCGTTTTGCTTGTTCTTTTGACCGCTAGTACCAAGCGCTTGAACCGATTGCTTGAACCAAAAATGGTTCAACGGTTCAATGCTGCGCGTCATTTGTTCAATTGACCGCCTTGAACCATTCCTTTGAAATTTTCGCGATGAACCAAGGCATTGAACCAAAGCGATAAACCAAACACTTTGAACTCTGTTGATGAACCAAAACGTTGAACCTAGCCTTTGAACCGATCACTTGAACTGACTGTTTGAACCAATTGAATGAACCAACTCGTTGAACCAATTGAAGTTCAAAGTTCAAGTTCAAAATGTTCGAAGAGCTTTGTAAAGGCCTTGCATTCTTAGATCTGGTTCATCCTTATGCTGGAAAATTTGTGCAAACCGAAAATCGAACTGGGTCAGAACAACAAGGGAAGAAGGGGACCAATTTTGGCCTGTAGGGCCAAAAATGGTCAACAGGTTCGATGGCATGGTCATCTTTGTTGATGACTTCAAAAATATCATCTTCAGATTCACCGACCTCTTGAAAGGATAAATCTGAAAGCTTGCAGCCCCTTTGCATACTTATTTGAGTCCCAATGCTGCCTTCTCCACCCTTAGCCAGCTCATAGCCTCCTTGAAGAAGAGTGTAATCTGCCCTAATGACTTCAAACAAATCATTCAAAATATGATCAAGAATCTGTCCATGCTCCTCCATGATGTCTTGCAAAGTGAAAGAAGAGTCAAAGATCATCTCTTCCTCATTAGAGATAGAGACAAAAGTTTGTGACTTGTCTTCTTGTTCATCAAAGGGGGTACCTATGGTGATCTCCTCCTCATCTGCACTCATGAAGAGTCCCTGATCAGTCATGAACTGAGCATACTCCCTTCACTTACTTCCTTTAAGATAGATTCCTCAACATGAGAAACATTCTTCATTTACCAGGCAAGGAGGTGGAACACAAGGATTGTCAAAATCAGGTTGGGAATGGAAAGCAGGGGATCCTTTTGAAAACTTATGAGAAAACGGGGCAGACCTAGGGCCAAAATCACTTGATTTTCATCTCTCCACTTGACCAACACTTCATCAATATCGAAATTAGCTTGAGGATTGGTAGAAAGGGTGTCTTTTGGCGTAGGCTCCTCTCTAAGGTCTGAAACCTCCATCTTTCTTTCACTAAGCAATCTCACATTTGCCTCTAATTCCTCAATCTGCTTAGCTAGATTTTCTTGAAAGAGCCTTTCTTGGAGCTCATAGGAATCATCATGGAAATGGGTAGTGCATGAAGGCTGCCATGGATTACAAGAAGCTTCTTGAGGAAGGGTGGAAGGGACTTGAAAATGACTAGCCTCATCTTGTATGTCACACTCTCGGACGATGTCTTTCTCCTCCTTGTTGTTCCATGACTCAACAACTTTACTCCAGCTCATGATATTAGGACTGGAAGTCTCCTTTTGGGATGATGGGGTTGCGATGTGAGAGGGTAGTGAGGGTTTGGCTTCTGCTTCCCTTGCTGCCAACATGGACTGCTGCATGTGAAGATTTGCCAACTCAATCTGCTTATCAAGATTGGCTTTAAACACAAGATTCACTGTTTCAGAACTCCCCTCAACATGATTGGGGAAAGGACTTTGACAGGGTTGACTTGGCTCATGAGTAGGGACTGCGTATGGCTGATATGAAACTTGGGGCAGCGAGTATGCAAGTTGATAGACTTGGTAAGGCTGCCTCTCGTGAATACTCAGTGTCTCTTTCAAAGATGCAATCAAACCACTCACATCCAGCATCTCTCTTGTAAGCCTTTGCCAATTGGCTCTTTCAATAGGAGTCCATTCACTCTTAACAAGATCTAATGCATTTCTCACTTGATGAATGAAATGATCAGGAATTTCTTGGCCACATCCCCTTCTAGTGTCAAGCTCCACTACATACTTTTTATATCCCAACAGTGTTTGTTTGAAAGTGGAAATGCGCTGATTGGCAAAAAGATTAGGTTGAGTAGAAGTAACACATTGAGAAGACTGGGCATAAGACTGATATAGCTCATGACAGGGCTGAGACTGGTCATATTGGACCCGATAGGAATCACCACAACACTGGTAAGGATCATAGCCAGGCTGGCCAAGGACTTGCTCAAACTGAGGAGGAAGAGGCAAAGCTCGAAATGTTTCACCAGCCTGCAAAGGGCAAAACTCATAACCATATGCATCCTTGTTGCTTGAGATGATTCCGTGAACAACCTGAGCTTGATCAAAACTATATGAACACAAGACGCATGGTTCTGAGCAATGGAATTATACATACCAAAATACGATTTGCTGATGGCACCAGGATTGCTTAACCAACTGATTCAACTTGGAATCGCCATTGGTGTTGATGGAGAAAAAAAAGCCTCCAAACGCTGGTTGGTTGAAGAACACATCAAAATTATTCGACTCTTTGGACAAAAAAAGGTCCCACAACCACCTGATTAGAAGTCAAATGCTGGATTAGTGGTTCATTCTTGCTGTAACAGGTATAACACCAATCTTGGAACTTTTCTGAGCATTAAAATAAGGCGGGCGTGCCAAAAACTGTTGACGCTGTGGATTGCACCCTTGACAGGGGGCTATGCTCTTGTCCTCCACGCGGCACAATGGAGACTCCTCTCTTGCTTGTGGGTCTGGCAAAACTGAGGGGAGAATCTCTAGATAAGGGCTAGCTCCCTTTGATGCATCTCTGAGTTATTCCAGTACTATTGCTAATATATATAGTTAAGGGGGGGTTGAAAAGAGAGAAGGATTACTGAAAACAGAATCTAGATTAATACGGTGATGCACCAAACAAGTTCGATCTACTCATTTACTCACACTTTATATCAGAAGAGGACATACATGCACTTTATCTGCTGGAAAGACCAGACTATAGGGAGCTCAACAGGGAGGCTTAATAAAGACAGAAAATGAACTTACCATAGAGCTGTAGGAAAACACACTGTCTGGTAACCCTCTTCTGCCTCGACGCTTCAGATACAACACTTCTTGTTACCTGTAGGAATGGTGCTTTGTCTATACTAGGTATGTGGTATTAAACTTGTGAAAGCATTATGGAAAATGACTGAACACAAGGTTAATACTTAGGCATACTTAGAGATATATCCAACCAAATAGAGGTAAAAACGTATTCTATTGATTCAAAGTGAAAAATTGGCAGGACTTCCTTACAAAATGAGAGATATCCCCTTCTCAAATGAGAAGTTTACAATATATATAGAGCAAGAGGAAGCAATGGCGTCCTTTTTTTACAAGTGGCCCATGTTGCGTTAAAACATTGGGAAGAGGAAGTCGCTGAAAGAACATGCTGCGTCAGTTGCCAGTCTTGACGTTGGCGTTTAAAGTTATATCAAACATTATTGTGAAAGCATGGGTCGCACCCCTTTGTCTGTTAACAAGACTAGTTCTTAAAGACATTCACGCGGTTGTCTGCTCATTAATGTAAAATGAGAAAAAACAGGCTGCGCGATTCACTATTTGCGCTCCTTGATGACCACTTGGCAGAGACTGTTTCAACCGTTGGAATAACTCCTTGTGCAGACACCTTTTGCCACCTAGACTGTTCCCGTCTTTCCTTGTTATTTTTGTTTCTTCCTGGCTTTGTGAGCACTCGGGGCTATCTTTTCGGCGGGTTGTTGAGTTCACTTGCGCCCTGTCCTTAAGCATTTCAAAATCAATGGCTATTTCACCTCCTTAAATTTGACTTTTGTGCAGTCGTCACTGGGCGTTTGAACCTCCAACGGCTAGTTCGCCATGCTAGATTTTGACGTCTGCGGGCCCGTCACCCCCTTTTGGCAATTTCTTCGGCTTTCTTTCCTTCGGCTTTTTTCCTTTGTCATTTTTGTTCCTTCAGCGTTTTCCCTTTGTCCGGGCCTTTGTCTTTTAACCCTCCTGAAGGGGAGGTGTCTCTTTGGGGCTTGGAGAAAGGTCCCTTTTGGCAGCCGAGAGTCCCCTGCAAGGGTACCTGCCCTTCAGGGTCCTTTTGGTTCTCACATTCTTCGGACAAAATGTCCGAAAGAAATGTTCCTTCATGTTTTAATGCTTGCTTTCGATCGACTTTCTCTTAGGGCAAATTCCTGCGGACAAAAGTCCGAAGGATTTGCCTTGTTATTTTTGCCGCAGAATTCCTTCCGAAAGAATTTGCCTTCTTTGGCGACTTGCCTCGTGAATTTCTTCGAACAAAATGTCCGAAGGAATTCTTTAGGACTTTTGTTCGAAGAAATTCAACCTTTGTTTTTCTTCTATCTTTGCCTTGTCTTTTTTCCGAAGGGCAAGTCCCTTTTGGGCTGCTTTAACCAGTTGTCCTCCGCAAGGGTAAATCAAGTCCAAAGTTACCCTTCGGACTTTTTGCAATGGTCCACTTTACTCATCACTTGCCCTCCGCAAGGGCTACTTAACCTTTGAGCTTTGTAAGAGACTTGCACTTCTTTGAAAATGAGTGATTTCCTTTGCCGAAAAGGCCTTTGCGATTGACTGCCCAAAGAGAAAAGGTCTTATACCAAACTGAAACCTGCAGGTCCTTAGATCTTTCAATGTTTTATAAGAACAGGACTTATTGCAAAGAAAAGGGGATTTTGCAGAAGATGGGTACATGACCAGACTGACGGTTTAGAATAGTAGGGAAAGGAGACTGACTTTTGGCCTATAGGACCAAAATGGTCAACGGATGTCCTTATAAAATTTATACTATGGGATTTGGACATGTCATCCCCTTCCTTTGAATCATCGCTATTTTCCCCTATTCTTGTGTTGACTTTGCATTTTCTCTAAGTTTATGGCTTGGTCATACACATCACTTAATAAGTTTGTCGGTGGGACTACTCTCAACTTCTTATTATTCTTTGTTCTCCTTCCTTCAACAAACCATCTCTTCTTCAAGCCACATGGGGGTGGATTCTATAATTTTGATATCTATTCTTTCAACTTCTAGTAATATGTCCTTATCGAGTCATTCTTCCCCTACTGTCCATTGTATATTTCAGCCACTATCAGAAAATTGAAGTCAATCTTGAAGTCCTTTCTATCTGATGCTAACATCCTTATCCTACTCTATGTTTCAATCATTCACAATCCCTCTCAAGGTTGTTGGAAAGGATCTATGCCAATATTATTATCATTCTGTTGGTTTGTTGTCCAAATTTTTACACGCACAGAGTCTTGTGTAACCCCACCTGTGAACTTTGGTAACTTATGTCTATCTCCTCTCAGTGGTGGACTTGACACCGTGCATTATTTCCTCAGTGGTGTTGGGGGTGTTGGTGGTCTCTGTGGTATCTCACTTCTCTCATTTAATTGGCCATCCCTGGACTCTCCCCTCTCTTTGGCATACCACTTGTGTCTCCTCTGGATAAACCTTATCTGTTGTTCTTGTGGTTGCCCCACTTCCACATTGTGAATTTCAAACCACAATCCTCTTGGACCCCAGTAGAATGGTGCAGTCTCTATGTATATGTCATTTGGTTGCATGTTGTTCTCCATAATGGGTTCCTCCTCTCTCATACTAAATGCTACACCTTCACTTTCACCTTCACCTTCATCCTAGAGTCACAATTCAACCACATTCTATGTCATGCCCCCCTTTTTGGACATAAAGCAAAAGAAGGCCCTTAGCCTTGTTTTCAGTGTTTCCTATAGGCTAAGGGAAAGGAGGTTCAAAAAGGAAACACTAATTTCCCTCTTCAAATGGTAAAAAGGTACTTTTTGGTTAAGTTGTTCTAATTGTGAGTTAAGGAGGGGCTTTTTTGAGTTCATGTGCTAATTTTAGCTCTTAAATGATTTTAAAAGGAAAGTACCCTTATGAACGATCTAATTTTCTCTCCAAGTGGAGTGCCCCACTTTGGGAAGGGTTCGTCTATGGAAAAGGGTATTTAAAGAGGAGAAATGTTCACTTGTGGGGATCATGTTATTTTGGAATTGATTTTGGAGACTAAGCATGAAAAGCTTAACTCAAGGCTTTGGAGACGAAAACCTTCAAGGTTCTAAAGGATTAGGGATGAAACCCTCTAATTCTCATAGTGGACAATTTCATTTCAGAGGTTGTAATTCATCATCATATTCAGAAAATAAAGGTTTGACCCTTTCTAGGGTGTGACAAATTAATTGCAAGAGTGGCGACTAGGTCAAGGAGAAAGGCCACTTGATTTGGGCCCATTTGACAAGGGTTTGAGGCCATTTTCAGGACAAGAAGGTTGCATATCCGTGTTAGGGCACTAATTTCCAGCTTTGGAGCATTGGAGCTGATTTATACCCCCTCTCTACCTAGGGTGAACCCCTTGGGGAATTCGGGGTCACTTTTTGGCATGTTTCAGTGTATGGAAATTCTGATTTCGCTTTGATGTGATAGGTGATCCCTCAAAGATCAATTTGAGCGATCAAGTGTGTTGTAATTCTCAATTTTGAATGAAGATATGAATTTTTGAAGTTTTCAGTTGTTTTGGTGAATAATAAATTCCAAAATTTTGAGTTTCATGGCTCGAGTGTATTTTATGATTTCTAAATTCAAGGGCTACTATAAAAATTGATTTTCTAAATTTTGGTAAGTAGAAGTATGTGACTCTGACTTCTCCCCACATTGCCTAGGGTTTTGAAGTCCCAAATTAGGTTGTTAGGGTTTGGAGGACTAATTTCTAAGTTGTTGGTTTATTTTCAAAATTTTGTTGGTTGTTGAATTGGCATAGTTAGATTTCACAAGGGTTTCCCAAGAAATCCAAATTGTTCTCTTTTTAGTCTGAAAGGGACATTTTAATGGTATCAAAACTTTTAATTCTTGCCAACTTGTGGGGTTAAATCAAAATTTTAATGCGGCATGATGGAAGAAGTTGGGAAATAGAAGCTTAATAGAGCAAAAAGGAAGCTAAAGCATCCATGTCAACCAATAGGTGACTTAATCAACATTTTGGAAGAAGTAGAAAATGGGTTATCCAAGGTAAATCAATCATAGTATGTGATAATAGAATGGGCAGTGCAACTCTCCATCATTTGTTTGGTCTAGCCCTAACTCTTGAGACAACGAGACAAAAAGGTAAGCCTTTTGGTAACCAATTGTATTAGTGGAATGACAAGAACGACAGCACCCAAAGTACTTTACAAAAACAAAACCATGAGGGAGATATTTCAACTGATTGTGAAGAGTTTTCAAGGTTTATAGAACAACAAATGACTTTTTTTTGCTAGGAGGGTGACAATTCTAGAAACTATGACAAAAATCAAGGCATGTGTTTTGATATTGGATTTGGAATGGGATGATCTTATTATTGAAATATTTCAACATTTCCATGCAGCTGTCAATGAGAATCATGCAGAAAATGTTGTAACTTCTATGCAAACAATTATGACTTTGAATTTAAATAAGAGTGATGACATTTCTCAAAGATTATCTTAGGGGTTAATGTGAGGTAAGAATAGAATTTTTTTCCATTTGTCCATGTGCTGATTGAAAATGTTGTTAGAAAATGTGAGGAGAAGTTGAGGCCTTATTTGGCAATAGAGCAAAAAGAAGAAATTGTGCCTCCCCTTGAACAACAGAAAATTAACACTTTGAGACCCTTTGAACAACAAAGGGGTAGCACTTTTGGGCAGCCTAGGGCTGCAATTTCAGAACAACAAAAATCTGTCACTTTGGGGCAGCAAAAGGGGCCCTATTAGCAGGGTTTGGGTCAGCAAAAAGAACTGCCAAGGATGGTTAAACATGAAGAAGAGAGGTCAACATCAAAAATTTCTGAAGTTCGTAAAGAACCCAAGATGGAGAAAAAAGAACACTCAGAACAGCCCTATGAAGCAGAAATATTTCAGAACAACTCTATAGAAAGGTATGTTTTAGAAGAGGATGCTGATTTTTGCATTTATTTTAATAATAGTTCATTTTTATTGCACGACTCCGTATTTTCATGAGGGAGTTTGGAAGAATCAATTATTAGTAATAGATAAGAGGGAAGTGTAAGCCCTAACAGGTTTGGATAATACAAAAAAGTCTCAAAAAATTAATGCAAAATTTGAAGAGAATACCTTGAGAAAACTGTTAATATAGCGGATTTACATATAGTTAAGGATGGAATAGAAACAATGAAATCAGAATATCTACATGTGCTTAAACACAAGGATGTGGCCATCAAATTTGCAGATGAGGCTTTAAATGCATCTAAGACAATGAAGGTTAAGGTTGATGAGCTCACCCTTGAGCTTGAATCAACTTAGAACTCTTTAGAAAATACTCAAAGGGCACTTCTAGTAGCAAAAAATAAGATTCATGTTGTAGAACAATTCAGGGAGCAAAAGACTGAAGCAAGGGCAAATGAAGTCGAGCGGGTAATTATAGCATGTAGGTATTCACCCCACTCCACGTTTGGTAAGTGATGAAAATTTTGGAAATTTGTGGACAACAAGGGAAGTGAATAAGGCTGCAAATTCCGAGCTGGGGCAGGCACTTTCAAGGAGGGAAACTCAATCCATTTTTTAGCATGGTGAATACCCTTGATTTTGCAAATTTTGTGATAGGGCAGCAACACATAAACATGAATATTCACTCCTTTTTAAATGAGTATGCTTTGGGGAAGGGAATTCCGAATTTTGAAGTAGAAGATTGTGTGGAGGCCACAAATACTCTCCATCTTGTGGGAAAGGAAGGACAACTCCAAAGGTAAGAAAATTCTACATTTGTTTTGCATCCACATGCCACTTTGGAGGTATGAGTGTAAAGGGTAGCTTGGAAGTGAACTATGAGCAAGATTGGTGCTTCATTGGGTTTCATGGCAGGGCTGCCTCCTTAATGATGGTGCTCACATGGGAGTTTGGAAGGTGAGCACTCGATGGGAATGCAATAAAGGTATGGTTTCAATTATGTTCAAAGTTGTATTATTAAAAACAATTGTAACCGATGCCATAGGCTTGAAGGAAGATCCATGAGGATCTTTGAAAGCTATAATGGGTGCCCCAACACCACAATAAATAAGGGCTACTCAAAAATTTTGTGGAGCACTGGTTGGAAATGAAGTTTCCAACAGGGAAGGGTGGAAGGTTCCACCAAGGAAGAAGGATGGCACCTCTCTAAAGACCATGTATGGTTGAGTTTGACAAGAAAAACCATGAGAGGCAGCAGCTGTACACATTTTTTCCATGCTACAAACCATGGTACCAACCTCTCTAGCATGAGCATGACAGTCATAAAGTTTATTTTGAAGGCATATGGCGAGGAGGAATCCCAAAGGGGCGAGTCCTTGTCAAAATTGTGCACAACTAAGGATCATAAGAACACTGTTATGCATAAATACAGTCCATTGAACACAAGGTACATAGCTGTAATTGTCATTTCATTTGCATATATGAAGGGTTCCTTGTTTGGTGGAAATGGGGAGTTGATTTTAGTCATGTTGGGAGTGGTCCCCACCCATGGAATAGGTGCAGTTTAAGGGCAAGTTTGGAGCATAATGGCAGCTATTCTATGCTTGGTGCTATTTGGCAAATCCTAGGTAGCCCCTTAATGCCTTCTTGGGCCAGCATGAACATCTTTCCAGCCGCTATGTAGGAACCCCAAGTTCCCTCTGATTCTGACAACTGACGGTTTATATGGTTTTTTTCTGAAGTTTTGAATTTTTTTGATGTTTTTGGGTTTTTTGCCAGTATTTGAAGAAAATGCGATTTTTGCATAAAAATGATAAATAAATTCTATAAAAATAATCCAACTCTGTAAATTGAATATTATACTGCAAACTCCAAGCTTTTTAATATAATATCTTCCTGAATCGATTACAAAGAAAACCAGATGCAAAAAAGGTAAAAAGCAATAATATTTTAAAAACCTGGTTATTCTGGTACAGCATTAAATGCCCAGCTGAAAATGGTACGGCCACATATGTTTGGCATCCTTTCTTGAACCTGGTGACCTCTGCTTGCTCCCTAAACAACTGCGCTCCCAAATGATGAAGAACAAGAGCAGAAAAGGGGCGCAATTCCCAATGACAGAAAGGGTACGGCCTGCTGTGAACAGTACGGCCAGGTACAGGTACGGCTGGGTTGAAACCAGCAATTAATGCTGCTGTACGGCCTGTTATCCAGACTCTCCCAATCTCCAAAAATAGGCGCCTAAATAACCCTTGTCTGTAGGATGAATACTCTGATGAAACCTATAATGATATCCTCTGAAGATCACTGATTTCTCCTGAATGAAGAAACCCCTGTTGCAATAAATCAGGGGTTATTTCACACCCTCTGAATTGCTTTCAATGGAGATGGCACGTTCTCCAAGGAATTTGACCCTGAAACCCTGAAGCTTCTTGCTCAAACCAAAATGATCAATTTTCAATTCTCCAAAATGACATAATGGCGCTCCTCCCAATGCAAAAGCATAAATAACCCAAGAGGTGCGATTTCCTCCAGAATAGGGCTTTTAATTAAAAATCGCACTTAAATATTTTAATATTTTCAACTTAGGCCAAATTTTATAATAGCATATAATATTAAATTTGGCCCCTTCCTGATGATGGGCGCCCCCTCAGCATTAGAAACACTTAAGTTATAATTTTTAATTATAACTTAGTATAATAGTCTCGTAATATTAATATTTAATTAATACAATTAAATATTAATATTTTCCTCGTTACTCGCCCGATGATCGAACCGTCTGAAGCGGTCATATACTAGAGTGATTCCGAATGCTGTCAACCCATATTGCCAAAAATAGCAAGGGTCCCACCCTGACCACCAAGAATTGCTAAAAATAGTAACTTCTGCCAAAAGTGTCCGATCGAGCCCAAACGAAAGCCAACTGATCAAACTCTGCCAATCTGAAGCATGTGCCAAGCTCCCAGGTGACCCTCTATCCAAACGATCAGCCTACGAGGGTCGTATGATAGGCTAATCCTGTGCTCCGAGAGATGTCACTGAGAAGGGGACATGACAGTCCGCCCCTCCTGAAATTGCTTGTCCTCAAGCAATCTCAATGCCGGATGCTGTAGAATATCCTCACTCTCCCATGTCGCATCCTCAACAGGCAAATCTCTCCATTTCACCAGATATTCCCTGATAGTCCTCCTACGCAACTGTCTCTCCCTATACTCCAGGATGGACTCAGGTACTAAAATCAATTTTCCCTCATCATCTAAGGGAGGTAGAATTGCAGACGGTACCACACGATGACCCAACGCCTTCTTGAGGCGTGATACATGAAAAACGTTGTGTACCCTGCTCTCTGTTGGAAGCTCAAGCTCGTAAGCCACCTCGCCAACTCTCCTCAGGATCCTGAAAGGTCCGTAATAGCGCGGCTTGAGCTTCTCTGACCCACTCTTCCTAAGAGTGGACTGACGGTAGGGCTGCAGCATGAGGTAAACCATGTCACCCACCTCGAAATGCCTCTCCGTCCTCTTCTGATCTGCATACTGTCTCTGCTGATTTTGTGCCTTAGCTATATTTTCCTTGAGAGCCCTCATAGTGTCCTGACTCTCCTGCAACCAACCTCCTGCACTCGGCACTCTACTGTCGCTCAGTAGCAAATCAAGGAAACTCGGCGCCTCATACCCGTACAATGCCATGAAGGGTGACATCTGAATGGTCATATGGAATGTCGAGTTATAGCAATACTCACACAAATGTATCCATTTGACCCACGCCTTCTGCTGCCGTGCTATGTAGTTTCGGAGGTGTCCTTCCACCCACTTGTTCACAATCTCCGTCTGCCCATCAGTCTGCGGGTGGTAGCTAGTGCTCGGAGTGAGCTCAGTCCCACAGAGTCTGAAAACCTCCTGCCAGAAGTTACTCAGGAACCGACTATCTCTGTCGCTCACGATACTCCGAGGCAACCCATGAAGTCTGAATACCTCGCGAAAGAAAACCTCTGCTACCTGCGTAGCTGTGTAAGTCGTGGTGATCGGAAAGAAGTGGGCATACTTCGTAAGCCGATCCACAACTACATAAATGCAATCACGCCCTTGGGCTTTAGGCAAGCCCGTGATAAAATCCATCGACAGGCATTCCCACTTCCTGTCAGGAATCAGAAGTGGCTGCAACAAACCTGCCGGGTACGTGTTCTCCTGCTTGTTCTGTTGACAAACAGGGCACTCACGCACATACTGAAGAACATTTGTCTTGAGTCCTTTCCAAGTGAATCTCTCTCGAATCTGCCTGTATGTTTTGAAATATCCAGGATGTCCTGCTGTAGGCGTGTCATGAAAGGCTCGCATAACAATGTTCTTCACCTCTGACCTTGGGATCAAATATATCCTGTGCTTGTAAATGATCAAATCATTCACAAGTGTATACCTGATATCAACTGCTGATCCCTCAACAATGCTGGAGGCCCAACTGTCCTTGGCATACTCTGCCACTATCATATGCCTCCAATCCTCTGAAATATGAACCATAGTGCTCAAGTACGGCTTACGTGAAAGTGCATCAGCCACTACGTTCTGTGTACCTTTGATATATGAGATATCAAAGTCATAAGCCTGCAACTTACTGACCCACTTCTGCTGCCTATCATTGAGATCTCGTTGCCCTAAGAAGTGTCTCAAGCTGTTATGATCAGTTTTAATGCAAAATTTGCTGCCGACAAGATACTGTCGAAATTTTGCTAAGGCATGCATGATTGCGAGCATCTCCTTATCATATATACTATACAATCTCTCGGGTCCTCTGAGCTTGCGACTCTCATACACAATCGGGTGCTTGTCCTGCATAAGCACCGCACCAATGCCCTCACCTGATGCATCGCATTGAAGCTCGAACGGCTTCGTAAAGTCGGGTAATGCTAGAACAGGGCATGTAGTCATCAACTCCTTGAACTTCATAAAACACTCCTATGCCTCTGAAGTCCAAACAAAGGCCCCCTTCTTCAATAAATCTGTCATCGGGGCTGCATGTCGTGAATACCCATTCACGAATCTACGGTAGAACCTGCATAAACCGAGAAACCCTCTCAACTGTGTCAGGTTTGCCGGTGTAGGCCAGTCAACAATGGCGCGGATCTTTTCAGGATCCATGCGCACTCCATCTGTACTAATGATGTGACTGAGATTTAGCAATTCGGTCATCCCTATGTCGTACTTGGATTCCTTGGCGTACAAGGACTCCCTCTCCAAGATACTCAACACTGTCTCCAAATGAGCTAAGTGCTCCTGCCAAGTCCTGCTATATATAAGGATGTCATCGAAAAAGACCAACACAAACCTCCTCAGCAATGAATGAAAAACCCGGTTCATCGTAGACTGAAAAGTGGCTGGTGCGTTAGTGAGTCCAAATGGCATCACTACGAACTCGAAGTGCCCACAATGGCATCGGAAGGCAGTCTTCTCTATGTCCTGCTCTCGGACCCTGATCTGATGATAACCCGACCGTAAATCAATCTTAGAGAAGTAACATGACCCATGGAGCTCATCAATAAGCTCGTCAATCCTCGATATAGGGTATCTATTCTTAATTGTCCTCTTATTCAGGACCCTGTAATCGATGCACATGCGTAAAGTCCCATCCTTCTTCTTCACCAAAACAACCGAAGAAGCAAATGGTGACTTGCTAGGCCGAATGTGTCCCATAGCAAGTAACTCCTTTGTTGTCTTTTCTATCTCATCCTTCAATCTTTTTGGATGCCTATAAGGAGTTATCATAACGGGTTTTGCACCCTCCTCGAGCTCAATGATGTGCTCTATGCCCCTGTCTAGAGGTCTACCTGGCGGAATGTCACTGAACACCTTGTCATGCTTGACTCTCAACTCCTGTATATCCGGATGATATTCTATCTTTTGCTGTCCCTCTTGTATAGGTGCTAAATGACACTCGGCAGCCCACTCTACCATGTCGTGACGCATAAGCCGCTCCATCCGGCGGAAAGAAATTGTTTTGATGTTGCTGTCCCGAATTGCCTTAAGTATGCGTGTCTTTCCGTCAACATCAAAACGGATCTCCATGTCCTTGAGACGAAGTGTGACGTCATCCAATGAATGTAACCACTTCATCCCCAAGACCAAATCAATGTCCCCCATATTAACAACATAGTAATCTGCCTTGAACTCATATTTGTTCAAGCATAAAGGGAGATCCTTAATCATGCGTTCACATTTCAAAGTGTACCCATCGGCCACTTTGACTCTTATGCCCTCGAACTCCTCAATGATGAGTCCACGTTTTTCAACAAATCTAGCATCTATGAAATTATGCGTGGCTCTTGTATCAAGTAGGGTAATGACCCTCTGTCCTGCCAACACACCACGAATCCGGAAAGAACCCTCCTGCTGGATACTAGATAAACGGGCCTCCTGTACCTGAAGCTCGGGCTCTGTCTCAACTCTATGCTTTGGAGCCTCTGGCTCTGAACTCTCGGAGCTCTCCTGCTGTTCGGAATCCTCTGATTCCGAGTCCTCATAGAATGCCCACATTATACGATTTGCCTTGCCCTTAGGTCTTAGAGGACAATCGTGATTAGCGTCATATGGTCCCTTGCAGTAGAAGCAAAGCTTCTTCCTGCGTAGGTCATTAAGGGCCTCATGATCCAAAGGTGGGGCTGCTGATTTACCTTTTGGATCATTCCTAGAGTTTGATTTTTCTTTGCTAAAATCAGACTTATCCTTATTCCTGTTAAAGCCCTTGTTATCCCTGAATGATGAAGAACCTTTGGAGCTGAATTTACTCGATGGTGCTGCTAACTCCTGTTTCGTGCCTTCTTCATCGCCTCCTGTAACAAAGGAGGATCAAAAGCTTTGATCCAACCTCGCAATGGTTCTGACAACCCCTCCATGAAGAGTACTACCAAGCGCCTCTCGGAGATGTTAGGGACCATAACGGATAACTTCTGGAAGTCACCTATGTAGGTCTCTACACTGCCACTCTGCCTCAACTGTGCCAAGTCTCGGAAGTAGGTTTCTGGATCCTTCTTGTCAAAGCGCTCAACCAACCTGTCCACAAACTCCTGGTATGTAGTGATCCTGTCATGCTGTAAAGTCACCATATCGTGGTGCCACCAGTCGTAGGCAACTCCCTCAAGATGCAAAGTAGCATATCTAATGGCGTCACTCTCAGCCATCGGGCGCAGTGTAAGGAATGTGTCAAGCTTGCTGATCCAAGCTTGGGCAGTCATCTTATCACTACCATCGAACGTCGCCAATGTGAGCCGGTTCGTAGCATGTTTTAGATCATTATTCTGCTGACAAGGTCTCCTATCCTGTCGAGATCTGTTATGCTCTCGCCTCTGCGTAATAAAACGGTCAAAAGTGATCATCTCTTTGACCGCAGGCGGTACCAATTCCCATTCTTCATGAGCTGCCATAAGGGTATTAGGGAATAACTCATCATGCTCCTCATCTGGTATAGCCTCGTCGGGCTCCTGTCTCATGAAAGTGGGCCTAGTAGGCCTATCTGCTGTCCGTGACGCTGCCCTAGTAGCTCTCCGTGACCCTGCATCACTCCTGTCATCGTCACGGTTAGGTGACGGTCTCCTCGAAGTACCCAACCTCTGCAGTGCCGCTGCCACCTGCTGCAATACCTCATCGGACCGCCGTTGCCCTGCACGAAGATCTCTGAGTGTATGCATGAACTCTGCACCCTCCTGATCTCTGTCATTATGCCCTGTCCTAGGTATATCTGTTCTGTCAGCCATATTTCCCGGCTGCCTGCTCAAACTCTGTTTCCTGTCAATCAGGGCTCGCCTGCGTGTGTAATACCTGGGTGACCCAATCTGATCTGGCTGCATAAGATAGCTAAACCCGTAGGATGGCAGGATTTAGCTCTGATACCACTGTAGGAACCCCAAGTTCCCTCTGATTCTGACAACTGACGGTTTATATGGTTTTTTTCTGAAGTTTTGAATTTTTTTGATGTTTTTGGGTTTTTTGCCAGTATTTGAAGAAAATGCGATTTTTGCATAAAAATGATAAATAAATTCTATAAAAATAATCTAACTCTGTAAATTGAATATTATACTGCAAACTCCAAGCTTCTTTTTAATATAATATCTTCCTGAATCGATTACAAAGAAAACCAGATGCAAAAAAGGTAAAAAGCAATAATATTTTAAAAACCTGGTTATTCTGGTACAGCATTAAATGCCCAGCTGAAAATGGTACGGCCACATATGTTTGGCATCCTTTCTTGAACCTGGTGACCTCTGCTTGCTCCCTAAACAACTGCGCTCCCAAATGATGAAGAACAAGAGCAGAAAAGGGGCGCAATTCCCAATGACAGAAAGGGTACGGCCTGCTGTGAACAGTACGGCCAGGTACAGGTACGGCTGGGTTGAAACCAGCAATTAATGCTGCTGTACGGCCTGTTATCCAGACTCTCCCAATCTCCAAAAATAGGCGCCTAAATAACCCTTGTCTGTAGGATGAATACTCTGATGAAACCTATAATGATATCCTCTGAAGATCACTGATTTCTCCTGAATGAAGAAACCCCTGTTGCAATAAATCAGGGGTTATTTCACACCCTCTGAATTGCTTCCAATGGAGATGGCACGTTCTCCAAGGAATTTGACCCTGAAACCCTGAAGCTTCTTGCTCAAACCAAAATGATCAATTTTCAATTCTCCAAAATGACATAATGGCGCTCCTCCCAATGCAAAAGCATAAATAACCCAAGAGGTGCGATTTCCTCCAGAATAGGGCTTTTAATTAAAAATCGCACTTAAATATTTTAATATTTTCAACTTAGGCCAAATTTTATAATAGCATATAATATTAAATTTGGCCCCTTCCTGATGATGGGCGCCCCCTCAGCATTAGAAACACTTAAGTTATAATTTTTAATTATAACTTAGTATAATAGTCTCGTAATATTAATATTTAATTAATACAATTAAATATTAATATTTTCCTCGTTACTCGCCCGATGATCGAACCGTTTGAAGCGGTCATATACTGGAGTGATTCCGAATGCTGTCAACCCATATTGCCAAAAATAGCAAGGGTCCCACCCTGACCACCAAGAATTGCTAAAAATAGTAACTTCTGCCAAAAGTGTCCGATCGAGCCCAAACGAAAGCCAACTGATCAAACTCTGCCAATCTGAAGCATGTGCCAAGCTCCCAGGTGACCCTCTATCCAAACGATCAGCCTACGAGGGTCGTATGATAGGCTAATCCTGTGCTCCGAGAGATGTCACTGAGAAGGGGACATGACAGTCCGCCCCTCCTGAAATTGCTTGTCCTCAAGCAATCTCAATGCCGGATGCTGTAGAATATCCTCACTCTCCCATGTCGCATCCTCAACAGGCAAATCTCTCCATTTCACCAGATATTCCCTGATAGTCCTCCTACGCAACTGTCTCTCCCTATACTCCAGGATGGACTCAGGTATTAAAATCAATTTTCCCTCATCATCTAAGGGAGGTAGAATTGCAGACGGTACCACACGATGACCCAACGCCTTCTTGAGGCGTGATACATGAAAAACGTTGTGTACCCTGCTCTCTGTTGGAAGCTCAAGCTCGTAAGCCACCTCGCCAACTCTCCTCAGGATCCTGAAAGGTCCGTAATAGCGCGGCTTGAGCTTCTCTGACCCACTCTTCCTAAGAGTGGACTGACGGTAGGGCTGCAGCATGAGGTAAACCATGTCACCCACCTCGAAATGCCTCTCCGTCCTCTTCTGATCTGCATACTGTCTCTGCTGATTTTGTGCCTTAGCTATATTTTCCTTGAGAGCCCTCATAGTGTCCTGACTCTCCTGCAACCAACCTCCTGCACTCGGCACTCTACTGTCGCTCAGTAGCAAATCAAGGAAACTCGGCGCCTCATACCCGTACAATGCCATGAAGGGTGACATCTGAATGGTCATATGGAATGTCGAGTTATAGCAATACTCACACAAATGTATCCATTTGACCCACGCCTTCTGCTGCCGTGCTATGTAGTTTCGGAGGTGTCCTTCCACCCACTTGTTCACAATCTCCGTCTGCCCATCAGTCTGCGGGTGGTAGCTAGTGCTCGGAGTGAGCTCAGTCCCACAGAGTCTGAAAACCTCCTGCCAGAAGTTACTCAGGAACCGACTATCTCTGTCGCTCACGATACTCCGAGGCAACCCATGAAGTCTGAATACCTCGCGAAAGAAAACCTCTGCTACCTGCGTAGCTGTGTAAGTCGTGGTGATCGGAAAGAAGTGGGCATACTTCGTAAGCCGATCCACAACTACATAAATGCAATCACGCCCTTGGGCTTTAGGCAAGCCCGTGATAAAATCCATCGACAGGCATTCCCACTTCCTGTCAGGAATCAGAAGTGGCTGCAACAAACCTGCCGGGTACGTGTTCTCCTGCTTGTTCTGTTGACAAACAGGGCACTCACGCACATACTGAAGAACATTTGTCTTGAGTCCTTTCCAAGTGAATCTCTCTCGAATCTGCCTGTATGTTTTGAAATATCCAGGATGTCCTGCTGTAGGCGTGTCATGAAAGGCTCGCATAACAATGTTCTTCACCTCTGACCTTGGGATCAAATATATCCTGTGCTTGTAAATGATCAAATCATTCACAAGTGTATACCTGATATCAACTGCTGATCCCTCAACAATGCTGGAGGCCCAACTGTCCTTGGCATACTCTGCCACTATCATATGCCTCCAATCCTCTGAAATATGAACCATAGTGCTCAAGTACGGCTTACGTGAAAGTGCATCAGCCACTACGTTCTGTGTACCTTTGATATATGAGATATCAAAGTCATAAGCCTGCAACTTACTGACCCACTTCTGCTGCCTATCATTGAGATCTCGTTGCCCTAAGAAGTGTCTCAAGCTGTTATGATCAGTTTTAATGCAAAATTTGCTGCCGACAAGATACTGTCGAAATTTTGCTAAGGCATGCATGATTGCGAGCATCTCCTTATCATATATACTATACAATCTCTCGGGTCCTCTGAGCTTGCGACTCTCATACACAATCGGGTGCTTGTCCTGCATAAGCACCGCACCAATGCCCTCACCTGATGCATCGCATTGAAGCTCGAACGGCTTCGTAAAGTCGGGTAATGCTAGAACAGGGCATGTAGTCATCAACTCCTTGAACTTCATAAAACACTCCTGTGCCTCTGAAGTCCAAACAAAGGCCCCCTTCTTCAATAAATCTGTCATCGGGGCTGCATGTCGTGAATACCCATTCACGAATCTACGGTAGAACCTGCATAAACCGAGAAACCCTCTCAACTGTGTCAGGTTTGCCGGTGTAGGCCAGTCAACAATGGCGCGGATCTTTTCAGGATCCATGCGCACTCCATCTGTACTAATGATGTGACTGAGATTTAGCAATTCGGTCATCCCTATGTCGTACTTGGATTCCTTGGCGTACAAGGACTCCCTCTCCAAGATACTCAACACTGTCTCCAAATGAGCTAAGTGCTCCTGCCAAGTCCTGCTATATATAAGGATGTCATCGAAAAAGACCAACACAAACCTCCTCAGCAATGAATGAAAAACCCGGTTCATCGTAGACTGAAAAGTGGCTGGTGCGTTAGTGAGTCCAAATGGCATCACTACGAACTCGAAGTGCCCACAATGGCATCGGAAGGCAGTCTTCTCTATGTCCTGCTCTCGGACCCTGATCTGATGATAACCTGACCGTAAATCAATCTTAGAGAAGTAACATGACCCATGGAGCTCATCAATAAGCTCGTCAATCCTCGGTATAGGGTATCTATTCTTAATTGTCCTCTTATTCAGGACCCTGTAATCGATGCACATGCGTAAAGTCCCATCCTTCTTCTTCACCAAAACAACCGAAGAAGCAAATGGTGACTTGCTAGGCCGAATGTGTCCCATAGCAAGTAACTCCTTTGTTGTCTTTTCTATCTCATCCTTCAATCTTTTTGGATGCCTATAAGGAGTTATCATAACGGGTTTTGCACCCTCCTCGAGCTCAATGATGTGCTCTATGCCCCTGTCTGGAGGTCTACCTGGCGGAATGTCACTGAACACCTTGTCATGCTTGACTCTCAACTCCTGTATATCCGGATGATATTCTATCTTTTGCTGTCCCTCTTGTATAGGTGCTAAATGACACTCGGCAGCCCACTCTACCATGTCGTGACGCATAAGCCGCTCCATCCGGCGGAAAGAAATTGTTTTGATGTTGCTGTCCCGAATTGCCTTAAGTATGCGTGTCTTTCCGTCAACATCAAAACGGATCTCCATGTCCTTGAGACGAAGTGTGACGTCATCCAATGAATGTAACCACTTCATCCCCAAGACCAAATCAATGTCCCCCATATTAACAACATAGTAATCTGCCTTGAACTCATATTTGTTCAAGCATAAAGGGAGATCCTTAATCATGCGTTCACATTTCAAAGTGTACCCATCGGCCACTTTGACTCTTATGCCCTCGAACTCCTCAATGATGAGTCCACGTTTCTCAACAAATCTAGCATCTATGAAATTATGCGTGGCTCTTGTATCAAGTAGGGTAATGACCCTCTGTCCTGCCAACACACCACGAATCCGGAAAGAACCCTCCTGCTGGATACTAGATAAACGGGCCTCCTGTACCTGAAGCTCGGGCTCTGTCTCAACTCTATGCTTTGGAGCCTCTGGCTCTGAACTCTCGGAGCTCTCCTGCTGTTCGGAATCCTCTGATTCCGAGTCCTCATAGAATGCCCACATTATACGATTTGCCTTGCCCTTAGGTCTTAGAGGACAATCGTGATTAGCGTCATATGGTCCCTTGCAGTAGAAGCAAAGCTTCTTCCTGCGTAGGTCATTAAGGGCCTCATGATCCAAAGGTGGGGCTGCTGATTTACCTTTTGGATCATTCCTAGAGTTTGATTTTTCTTTGCTAAAATCAGACTTATCCTTATTCCTGTTAAAGCCCTTGTTATCCCTGAATGATGAAGAACCTTTGGAGCTGAATTTACTCGATGGTGCTGCTAACTCCTGTTTCGTGCCTTCTTCATCGCCTCCTGTAACAAAGGAGGATCAAAAGCTTTGATCCAACCTCGCAATGGTTCTGACAACCCCTCCATGAAGAGTACTACCAAGCGCCTCTCGGAGATGTTAGGGACCATAACGGATAACTTCTGGAAGTCACCTATGTAGGTCTCTACACTGCCACTCTGCCTCAACTGTGCCAAGTCTCGGAAGTAGGTTTCTGGATCCTTCTTGTCAAAGCGCTCAACCAACCTGTCCACAAACTCCTGGTATGTAGTGATCCTGTCATGCTGTAAAGTCACCATATCGTGGTGCCACCAGTCGTAGGCAACTCCCTCAAGATGCAAAGTAGCATATCTAATGGCGTCACTCTCAGCCATCGGGCGCAGTGTAAGGAATGTGTCAAGCTTGCTGATCCAAGCTTGGGCAGTCATCTTATCACTACCATCGAACGTCGCCAATGTGAGCCGGTTCGTAGCATGTTTTAGATCATTATTCTGCTGACAAGGTCTCCTATCCTGTCGAGATCTGTTATGCTCTCGCCTCTGCGTAATAAAACGGTCAAAAGTGATCATCTCTTTGACCGCAGGCGGTACCAATTCCCATTCTTCATGAGCTGCCATAAGGGTATTAGGGAATAACTCATCATGCTCCTCATCTGGTATAGCCTCGTCGGGCTCCTGTCTCATGAAAGTGGGCCTAGTAGGCCTATCTGCTGTCCGTGACGCTGCCCTAGTAGCTCTCCGTGACCCTGCATCACTCCTGTCATCGTCACGGTTAGGTGACGGTCTCCTCGAAGTACCCAACCTCTGCAGTGCCGCTGCCACCTGCTGCAATACCTCATCGGACCGCCGTTGCCCTGCACGAAGATCTCTGAGTGTATGCATGAACTCTGCACCCTCCTGATCTCTGTCATTATGCCCTGTCCTAGGTATATCTGTTCTGTCAGCCATATTTCCCGGCTGCCTGCTCAAACTCTGTTTCCTGTCAATCAGGGCTCGCCTGCGTGTGTAATACCTGGGTGACCCAATCTGATCTGGCTGCATAAGATAGCTAAACCCGTAGGATGGCAGGATTTAGCTCTGATACCACTGTAGGAACCCCAAGTTCCCTCTGATTCTGACAACTGACGGTTTATATGGTTTTTTTCTGAAGTTTTGAATTTTTTTGATGTTTTTGGGTTTTTTGCCAGTATTTGAAGAAAATGCGATTTTTGCATAAAAATGATAAATAAATTCTATAAAAATAATCTAACTCTGTAAATTGAATATTATACTGCAAACTCCAAGCTTCTTTTTAATATAATATCTTCCTGAATCGATTACAAAGAAAACCAGATGCAAAAAAGGTAAAAAGCAATAATATTTTAAAAACCTGGTTATTCTGGTACAGCATTAAATGCCCAGCTGAAAATGGTACGGCCACATATGTTTGGCATCCTTTCTTGAACCTGGTGACCTCTGCTTGCTCCCTAAACAACTGCGCTCCCAAATGATGAAGAACAAGAGCAGAAAAGGGGCGCAATTCCCAATGACAGAAAGGGTACGGCCTGTTGTGAACAGTACGGCCAGGTACAGGGACGGTTGGGTTGAAACCAGCAATTAATGTTGCTGTACGCCCTGTTATCCAGACTCTCCCAATCTCCAAAAATAGGCGCCTAAATAACCCTTGTCTGTAGGATGAATACTCTGATGAAACCTATAATGATATCCTCTGAAGATCACTGATTTCTCCTGAATGAAGAAACCCCTGTTGCAATAAATCAGGTGTTATTTCACACCCTCTGAATTGCTTCCAATGGAGATGGCATGTTCTCCAAGGAATTTGAACTTGAAACCCTGAAGCTTCTTGCTCAGACCAAAATGATCAATTTTCAATTCTCCAAAATGACATAATGGCGCTCCTCCCAATGCAAAAGCATAAATAACCCAAGAGGTGCGATTTCCTCCATAATAGGGCTTTTAATTAAAAATCGCACTTAAATATTTTAATATTTTCAACTTAGGTCAAATTTTATAATAGCATATAATATTAAATTTGGCCCCTTCCTGATGATGGGCGCCCCCTCAACATTAAAAACACTTAAGTTATAATTTTTAATTATAACTTAGTATAATAGTCTCGTAATATTAATATTTAATTAATACAATTAAATATTAATATTTCCCTCGTTACTCGCCCGATGACCGAACCGTCTGAAGCGGTCATATACTGGAGTGATTCCGAATGCTGTCAACCCATATTGCCAAAAATAGCAGGGGTCCCACCCTGACCACCAAGAACTGCTAAAAATAGTAACTTCTGCCAAAAGTGTCCGATCGAGCCCAAACGAAAGCCAATTGATCAAACTCTACCAATTTGAAGCATGTGCCAAGCTCCTAGGTGACCCTTTATCCAAACGATCAGCCTACGAGGGTCGTATGATAGGCTAATCCTGTGCTCCGAGAGATGTCACTGAGAAGGGGACATGACACGCTATTTGGGAATAAAGAGTGGTTAAGGGTGCAAACAAGGAAGGAGATTTGAACCACACTCTTATATTGCATGGAAGGAGGAGATAAAAGGGAGGTGGAGAGCCTTGATTTTACTTAACATGTTTGTTTTTTGTGCAGGAATGGCAATGGGAATAGCCACACCCCAAATTACCGACAATCACCTTGTTGTAGCACATGTGATGACCAAATCGCCTTTTTGAGCTGCCAAGAGGCATCGTTGTTGATGGGGTTGAGAGCTACATTTGTGTTCACAAATTCCCAAGGTTGAAATGGGATCCAGGTATTTCAGAGGATGATGGTATGGTTGAACCAAACAAAGGAATTTGCAATTGCTTGAGGACAAACAATTTTGGGAAGGGATGATTCTCATGTCTCCTTTTTTGGACATAAAACAAAAGAGACCCTTAGCCTTGGTTTCAGTGTTTCCTATAGGCTAAGGGAAAGGAGGTTAAAAAAGGAAACACTAATTTTCCTCGTTAAATGGTAAAAAGGTACTTTTTGGTTAAGTTCTAATTGTGAGTTGAGAAGGGACCTTTTTGAGTTCATGTGCTAATTTTAATTCTTAAGTGATTTTAAAAGGAAAGTACCATTATGATCTAATTTTCCCTCCAAGTGGAGTGTCCCACTTTGGGAAGGGTTCAACTATGGAAAAAGGTATTTAAAGAGGAGAAAGGTTCACTTGTGGGGTTCATGCTATTTTGGATATTGATTTTGGAGACTAAGCATGAGAAGCTTAACTCAAGGTTTTGGAGACGAAAATCTTCAAGGTTCTAAAGGATTAGGGACGAAACCTTCTAATTCTCATAGTGGTTAGCTTCATTTTAGAGGCTGTAATTGATCATCATATTCAGAAAATAAAGGTTTGACCTTTTCTAGGGTGTGACGAATTAGTTGCAAAAGTGGCGAGTAGGTCGAGGAAGGCCATTTGGTTTGGACCCATTTGACAAGGGTTTGAGGCCATTTTCAGGACAACAAGGTTGCACATCCGTGTTAGGGCACTAATTTCCAGCTTTGAAGCATTTGGATCTGATTTATACCCCCTCTCTATCCAAGGCGAACCCCTTGGGGAATTCAGGGTCACTTTTTGGCATGTTTCGGTGTATGGAAATTTTGATTTCACTTTGATGTGATAGTTGATCCCTCAAAGATCAATTTGAGCTATCAAGTGTGTTGTAATTCTCAATTTTAAATGAAGCTATGAATTTTTGAAGTTTTTAGTTATTTTGGTGAATAATAAATTCTAGAATTATGAGTTTCATGGTTTGAGTGTATTTTCTGATTTCTAAATTCAAGGGCTACAATATAAATTGATTTTATGAATTTTGGTGAAGAAGTGTGTGAATTTGAGTTCTCAAATCGCCTAGGGTTTTGAAGTCCCAAATCAGGGCATTAGGGTTTGGAGGACTAATTTTTGAGGAGTTGGTCTATTTTTGTGATTTTGTTGGTTGTTGAATTTGCATATTTAAATTTCCCAAGGGTTTCCTAGGAAATCCAAATTGTTCTCTTTTTAGCCCGAAAGGGACATTTTATTCTAATTGACCAACTTCTCGATTGTTCTTTCATTGTTGGTGTGAACCTCTATCACACTGATCCTATGGAAGGTTCTCCCATCGTCTTTGCATCCACCTTTGAGTGTCCATCCTTGGAGCAACTTATCTAATCCATCATCAAGGCCTTTGTGAAATCTTCTCTTGTTTTGTGGACTTCACTTGGAACAAATAATTTCCCCATTGATTTTTTAATTTTTTTCATTGCCCTTTTTCTGTGCTTTTGTCTTCACAAGATCCCAGTCTTTCAGATTCAAAAACCAGCCAATAGTGCCATAAATGTAAAGGGGCAATCAGTACTTAGAAACACATATTAACAGTTGTCATTGTAGAACCTTCATTATATGGCACATGAGAAGAAAACACAAACTGAAGATATAGCTCCATTATATATTATATCATAACCACTCCAAGACATCTACCACTATGAGAGACAAACCTGCTATACTAATCTATCTTTACTTATCAATAGAGCCGATCCATAATCTATGAGTCATTTACCACAATATGTGCCTCCAATATAGAGCCTCTCATCTAATAATAGTGGGGGATGGCAAATTCTTAACCCAGAAGTTACGTATTTAACCATTCCAAATTACACATATAACCAACCCATTTAACTTTTGAGCCTTTTTTAAATCAATTGAATGATTTTTGTCGTAATGTTTTGTGGATATGTGGAAGATATGACAAAGAATGCAACTATATTTTCTTATATTTTTTAATAAAGATATGTATTTTTATCAATTATTTAATTGAGAGATTACAAAAAATGAAAGACTGATTTTCCACCGAGCAAAACATGGTCATATATTATTATAATTTTTATTTTTATTTATAGATTATACCCCACGATGTGTAGAATGCATGGGTACTTGAGATTTTCTAAAAACATATAACGAATCAAAAGTGATTATAATTTTTCAATGTGTATATTTATTGACAACTAGATGTATTGAAGGAAATAAATCAATATTAATTAATAATTAAAATTAAATTCCTCCCAAAATTACATATCTTAAATATAGACAATTGGCTTGGCAAAAAACTCGGCATTTTAAATAAAAATGTCAATTCCTATACTAAAATACACGGGTGAATTCCGGTGATGTCAATGAAAGTACATTTTGCCATGTGGTATAGAAAAAACAGGCAGATTTGGTGATCAGCACCTAAAATCAAGCTAAAATTGGAGGGAAAAGCCACTTTTTGAAAAAGGAACGGATATCTGTCTAAAATGCATATATGGTAAAATTGGAGCCTCTTTTATGAATATTTTCTGAATATTTTGAATTTTCCTTCTCGAACATAGATTCATCGAGGCTAGATATCCAAACCTATAAAATTAGGGAATATCCTTTTAGTTTTGCCAAACTGATATCCATTCTGCTCTCCATTCAAAACAACATGCTTTTGGTTTTCATGATGCCACTTTTTGGCTCCCCATCTTGTTGCACTCACTCGATTGGATATGCTGAAGGTAATTTTGTTGTGTAAACTGCATGGATTTCCACTTGTTATCCTTTGTATATGCAAACAATCCAATTCATTGTGATGCTGACCTTACTATTATCTTGATTACCCTTGCATGTCCATCCATCATTGTAATATCCCTAATCAGAATATTATTTGATAATTTGGATTCCTCGGAATTCCTTTTGAAATAATATTTTATAAATGTAAACTTGTAATTATAATAATATTTTAAATAATAAAAGTAATTGTATTAATAATAAAATATAAATCCTTAACGAATTTTGTCCTTGGGATATAATGATTACAAAGGTCTTCGTCCTTGCAATCAAATTACGCAATTAAGGGGTTTTGTCCTTAAAAGCGATGTAAAGCTTATTCTTGTACATGATTATAAAATTGAATACATGATTGAATGATTTTCCTTCCCCATCAATCATTGAATATAAATATCTTCATAGCTTTCCACCAAAAGATGCGTTTCCTCCAAAGGTGGTGACCATTTGTCTAATGAGTACAAGTTCCCACTTAATTAAATAATGTTGTATTTAATTAATGCATGTTGATATAAGCGCTTTTCCTATGAACAATTCCTTAATTTGATTGTGGTGCTCCACTTCCCATGCTATGATTCTATTTGTTGATTGTATATCAACAATCTGATTGCATAATGTTTGGCGCTTCTTGAAGGGCTACAATCTCAATATCTTTAATTGTTCGCTGCGACTTCTCTTTAAAACCTGCACTTTCTATGACAATCCTGCGAATTGTGGATTACTGTGGGTACTAAGAACTGCCATCAAGACTATGAGAAAACATGTCGCAGATTTTGGATAGTTGGCTTTCTCACAAGTGACACGTAGTGTGGTTTCATTGCTCGTCAATATCTTGGGCTCTAACATCCCTGAGAGCCCTGGGACTAACAAGTGACATGTGGAATTGTTTCATTTGTATAATGTCTCTCTTTTAGCTCACCTCAGCATCTCGTTGGATTAGCCTATCATCTGACCCTCGTAGGCTAATGTTGTTTAGGGGGTCCAGTTTGGGCGTTAATGAGCTCTTCGGGTGGCAGTTTGCACTGTTTAGCTCTCCAGACCCTTGGCATTTTCAGAGGGGATGTTATTCAGAGGTTTTTGGCTTTGTTTTGATGCACTTACTATTTATAGTAAGTCAATTGAGTGATAAGTACAACCTTACTATTTTTGGTAAGGCCTTTGGAGGGGTAGTGGTTTCAGTGGATGACCCCCTGACACTAATGGAATGAGAAAATGATGATTATTGAGAGATGTTATTTTAATTATTATTGAAGTAGGATTTTAATAATAATTAATTATTAAAAAGTGCACATCCATAATGATTTATTTTGACTTTATATTAATGGGGCCATTTAATGTTATATGTCAAATTATAAAAAAATCACTTTGGTTTGGGCGCCCATTTAAAGAGACTCAATAAAGTCAATCTAAAGCAAATTTTAAAATTAATTTTTAAAGTCAAGAAGCTTCTGAGGGGGTCGTGCCATTTCATGAGGGGTATATAAGCATTCAAAAGAAAAAAAAAAGCATTCTACATTTGTCTATTTTTGATGAAATCTCTGTTAGAGAGGAAAAACTAGGGTTTTTCTGTAATTCAGTCTTAGAGAACATGGTATCTCTTAGATTTTGATACCCATAGGTGTGAAATATCACCCAAAAACTGCAATCCATAGGTGGCTATCATTCAGTGGTCACATTGAGCATATTAGAGGAGTTTCAATGGAGTATATTCATTGATGATTTTATGCATATTGTTTGTGGATTGATAGAGGGTTCATACGAGCCCTAGCGCCATTGGAAAGATTACTTGCAGCCATCATTAGAGGATCGATTGCATTTCAAAGGAGATCCAGCTCCATACAAACCAGTCGTAGCATATAATAAGTGGAGACGCCACTTGTAGTGGGATCGCAGCTTATCAAAGCTATCTTGGAGTGTTCGTAGCTTTTGCAGATTGTATATGGTGAAAAGGTTGAGCTGCAACAGTGTTTTAGTATCTCAGACATTAATCTACAGATGAAGCAGTGTATACATATGAAGGCAATTGGATTTGATACCTTGTTTGTAGTTTGGCATTGTAACTTTATCATGGCACAAGGGCAAAATTTGGTATGTTGGCATTTCATTGTATAATCTGAAATTGAATGTAATCAACAAATAACTCTATTCAAATCTTTAATTTGAATATATATATCCTATTTACTTCTGCTGTTATAAGTGTTAATATCAGTCATTGGACCTTTGTTTGATTATTGGCATATGCGTGTGAAATGTATGTTCTATTGTTCTTTGAAATGTCTATATGAAACAAGCTGAAAAAAATTATCACAAACAAGCATTCAAACTCAGAAAATTCAGTGATAACAGCCAGCGTGTTAAGTGTTTGACAAAATGTCAATACACTAAATTCAAGAAATTCAGGGCAGATTTGGGGTGGGACACTATGGTGGTATCAGAGCGGTTTTGTGCCATCCTATGTTGGTAATTTAGTTTCATGAGCAAAAAGACTATTCATTATAACAGAGTTGCAAAAGTGTGGGAGCCATCGCAAGTACCAGAGGGTGAAATGGTGTCAGGGTATTTGGGTTTACACAGGGGTGATTCTAGTGATAGTGAGGGCATCACAGGGGCTTTAGCAGAGAGGGATAAGGCACTGGCAGGGTTTGAGAGTCTTAATTCCCTAGCTGAGAGGAAGTTTGATAATATGATGGACATGATGCCTCTGTTGTTAGGACATATGAGGCAGTTGACCCCACCTCAGCACACAGGTAATCCTGGCGAGTTTAGTGGTACAGTGGGTTTTAGTCAGCCTAGTGTGGCAGTTTAACAGTGTTCATCGTCTATGGGCTCAGTTCTTAGGCCAAACCAGCCCATCTTCACTCCCAGAGAGGCACCACTAGATCAACAGGTCCCACAAGGTCAGGTGTCGGAGCCACATGTTCTCACTGCAGGGGATATCACTCGACATTATGCAGAGTATATGACTCTACCTGAAGAGATTAGAGAGTTATTGACGCTTAATCAGTTTTTGGATTAGAAGAGGCCTAGAGGTGGGGGAACAGTCAGGGCAAAGCACAGAGCACAACAGTTACCACAGGTTACTCGTGACTTTCAACAGGGTGTGAGCAAGGTCATCTTGCCACACTTTGATGGCAATGATAAATGCATTGCTAGATCATGGGTTCAAAAATTGGACAATTCCCTGCCATTGAGGCCCATGCCAGAGGATGAGGCAATTAAGTTCGCTACTTTGCACTTACATGGACTTGCACACGAATGGTGGTACTATGGCATGGTTACTCTTTAGCTCCACCTCATCACTACCTACCATGAGTTCATTAATAGGTTGATTGAGCGGTTTGATCGGAAAGATCCGGAGTTATACTTTAGAGAGCTAGCTCAGTGCAAACAGGGGGGCAGTTTGGAGACGGACATCAACGTTTGTCAGTGATGGTGTCGAGCATATCAGAGAGGAGGTTGGTCATCTTATTCAGTGAGGGATTGCTTGAGCCTTTGAGAGGTTGGATCAAAGCATTTGATCCCTCTAACTTACAGGAAGCAATGAGAAAGGCACGTAGTATGGAACTTGCAGCCCCTAGGAGCAAGTATCCTCAGAGAGCTTGCCTAAGGGATCAGAAAAATCAGATCAGAAAATAAATCTGTAGTCAAACATGATCAAGAGGAGGAAAGATTTGTGTTTTTGGTGCAAGGGTCCCTACACTCAAGACCATAATTGTCCTCTGAGGCCTAAGGCCAAAGCTAAGCAAATGGAGTTGAGTTATGCAGATGAATACAATTCTGATAATTCTGATCAGCAATCTGATCAGCAATCTGATCAAGAGGGTTATGAGTCTGAAAAAGCTTCAAATGTGTTAGAAAATGAAGTAGAAGACAAGACACCAACAGTACATCTCTCTACCATTCAGCGTGAGGGCTCCTTCAGGATTAGAGGAGTCTTGGCAGGTCAACGGGTGATTACACTCCTCGATACAGGTGCTACACATAATTTTATAGATGAGAGATTAGTGGCTAAGCGTGGACTCCAAACAAAAGATTTTGAGGTGTTCAAGGTAAGAGGGGCTAATGGTTACACTCTTACCTGTAACAAGATGATTTCTGATTTACCTATGTGTCTTAATGATTTTGACTTTAAGGCTGATTACTATGTGGTGCGGATGGGTGAGATGGATATTGTGTTGGGCATGAAGTGGCTTCATGCCATTGGGGAGTTCACCCTTAATTTACATAAGATGGAGAAAAAATTGAGGCAAAGGAAAGGAAATATGTGCTTAGAGGATAGCTGATGGTAGTCTACGGATGATCTCTTTCAAGGGGATGGAGAAATTGATCCGTCATGAGTAGGTAGAATGGGCAGCAAAGTGCCTTATGATGCCTTCTTAGTTGGACTAGCAAAAGCAAAGTTATCCCCCGGACATTCAGGGCTTGATGACTAAACACACAAAAGTGTTTAGTGACATACCACCAGATAAACCTCCAGATAGAGGTATTGAGCACATTATTGAGTTGGAGGGTGCAAAGCCCGTCATGATCAACCCATACAGGCACCCCAAGAGGTTAAAAGATGAGATAGAGAAGATCGTTAAGGTGTTGCCTGACATAGGCCATATTCGACCAAGTAAATCTCCTTTTGCTTCTTTCGTGGTATTGGTAAAGAAAAAAGATGGAACTCTATGTATGCGCATTGACTACTGTGCCTTGAATAAGAGGACCATCAAAAATTGATACCCCATTCCTCGCATAGATGAGCTGATTGACGAGTGACATGGTGCTTGCTTCTTCTCTAAGATTGATTTGAGATCCAATTACCATCAGATCCGGGTTAGGGAGCAGGATGTGGAGAAGACAGCCTTCCGATGCCATTGTGGACACTTCGAGTTCTTGGTTATGCCCTTTGGCTTAACCAATGCCCCTGCTACATTTCAGTCTACTATGAATAGGGTATTTCAGCACCAGTTGAGGAGGTTTGTCTTGTGTTTTATGATGACATTTTGGTATATAGTAGAACATGGGAGGAACACCTTGCACACTTGGATACAGTGTTGAGCATTCTAGAGAGGGGGTCTTTGTATGCCAAGGAGTCCAATTGTGCTTTTGGTCTATTTGAGTTACTGTATCTTGGGCACATTATTAGTGCAGAGGGTGTTCGTATGGATTCGGATAAAGTCTTCTCTATGATGGATTGGCCTACTCTCGAGAATCTCACACAACCTAGGGGATTCATGGGACTGTGTGGCTTCTATAGATGCTTCCTCAGGGCTTTTCTTAGGAGGCTGCACCACTTACATATTTGACGAAGAAAGGAGCTTTCGTTTGGACCGATCAGGCACAACAATGTTTTGAGAAGTTCAAACATTTGATGAGTACTAGCCTAGTTCTTGCTATACCAGATTTTACTAGATCATTTGAGCTTCAGTGTGTTGTGTCTGGTGAGGGGATTGGTGCAGTGTTGATGCAGGATAAACACCCCATAGCATTTGAGAGCAGGAAACTTAGGGGGCCAAAGCAGAGCTACAACATCTATGAAAAGGAAATGTTAGCCATTATGCACGCATTGGCTAAATTCAGGCAATACTTAGTGGGCAGCAAAAGGCATGGGTGAAGTGGCTCCACTTGTGTGAGTATTGTTACAATACCACTCACCACATGTCCATATAGATGACACCATTCATGGCTTTATATGGGTATGATGCACCCAACTTTCTAGATTTGTTGCAGTGTAACAGTAGGGTGCCTAGTGCTAGGGATCTTCAGGAGAGCTAGGATATCATGAGATCTCTGAAAGAGAATATACAGAAGACACAAAATCAGCAGAAGCAGTATGCAAATTAGAAGAGTTGAGCGATCATTTGATGTTGGTGATATGGTGTACTTAATGCTGTAGCCATACCGCTAGTCCACTCTCAAGAAGAGTGGTGCCGAGAAGCTCAAGCCACGATATTATGGTCCTTTTACGATTTTCAGGTGTGTGGGAGAGATGGCTTATGAGCTGGAGCTACCGGCAGAGAACATGATGCATAACGTTTTTCACGTGTCTTGCCTCAAAAAAGCGTTGGGACACAATATTATCCCTTCTACAACATTACTGCCCCTTGACGAGGAGGGGAAATTGATACTAGTACCTGAGGCTATCATCGATTCCAAAGAGCATCGTTTACATAACAGAGTCATCAGGGAATATTTGATCAAATGGAGGGATTTGCCGGTAGAGGATGCTACATGGGAGAGAGGATGTTTTGTAGCATTCGGAGTTGCGATTGCTTGGAGACAAGCAGTTTCAGGAAGGGCGGACTGTAATGTCCCTCTTTTTAGCTCGCCTTAGTATTTCATTGGATTAGCTTATCATCAGACTCTCGCAAGTTAATGTTGTTTAGGGGGTCCAATTTGGGCATTAATGAGCTCTTTGGGGGCAGTTTGCAGTGTTTAGCTCTCCAAACCCTTGTCATTTTCAGAGGGGATGTTATTCAGAGGTTTCTGGCTCCGTTTTGATGCACTTACTATTTATAGTAAGTCAGTTGAGTGATAGAGGCCAACCTTACTATTTTTGATAAGGCACTTGGAGGGGTAGTGATTTCAGTGGATGACCTCCTGGCACTGACGGAATGAGAAAATGATGATTATTGAGAGAGATGTTATTTTAATTATTATTAAAGTAAGACTTTAATATAATTAATTATTAAAAAGGGCACATCCGTAATGATTTATTTTGACTTTATATTAATGGTGCCATTTAATGTTATAAGTCAAATTACAAAAAAACCACTTTGGTTTGGGCGCCCATTTAAAGAGACTTAATAAAGTTAATTTAAAGAAAATTTTAAAATATATTTTTAAAATCAAGAAGCTTCCCCAGGGGTCGTGCCATTTCATGAGGGGTATATAAGCATTCAAAATAAAAAAGAAAGCATTCTACATTTGTCTATGTTTGATGAAACCTTTATTGGAGAGAGGAAAAACTAGGGTTTTTTTGTAATTCAGTCTTAGAGAACGTGGTATCTCTCAAATTTTGCTACCCACAAGTGTGAAATATCACCCAAAGGCTGCAATCAATAGGTGGCTATCATTCAGTGGTCACATTGAGCATATTGGAGGAGTTTCTATGGAGTATATTCATTGATGATTTTATGCATATTGTTTGTGGATTGATAGAGGGTTCATACTAGCCCTAGCGCCATTGGAAAGATTACTTGCAGCTATCATTAGAGGATCGATTGCATTTGAAAGGAGATCCAATTCCATACAAACTAGCCGCAACATATAATAAGTGGAGGCGCCACTCGTAGTGGGATCGCAGCTTATCAAAGCTATCTTGGAGTGTTTGCAGCCTTTGGAGATTGTATATGGTGAAAAGGTTGAGCTACAACAGTCTTCTAGTATCTCAGACATTAATCTACAGCTGGAGCATCATGAACATATGAAGGCGATTGGATTTGATACCTTGTTTGTAGTTTAGCATTGTAACTTCATCATGGCACAAGGGCAAAATTTGGTATGTTGGCATTTCATTGTATAATCTGAAACTGAATGTAATCAGCAAATAACTCTATTTAAATCTTTAATTTGAATACATATATCATGTTTACTTTTGTTGTTATAAGTGTTAATATTAGTCATTGGATCTTGTTCGGTTATTGGCATATGCATGTGAAATGTATGTTCTATTGTTCTTTGAAATGTTTATATGAAACAAATTGGAAAAACTTATCACAAACAAGCATTCAAACTCAGAAAATTCAGTGATAACAACCAACATGCTAAGTGTTTGACAAAATGTTAATACACTCAATTTAGGAAATTAAGGGCAGATTTGGGGTGGGACACTACAATTTGTCTTCAAAGTCGTGGGCTTTGACAGTTCTACCAGGTTTGGGACTAGTAGGTGTCACGTGCCTTCTTGCGATTGACTTTCAAATCCTTGGGCTGTGACAACAAACACCAAGATTGCTAAAAAACACATGACGTCTCTTGGATGGTTGCCTATTGAAGGCCCGCGATTTCCATAGGTGTCATGATCTTGGAGGTTCGAGCAAATATGAAATTTGAATTGCCACAAACTTTGAAGAGCTATTACTTCTGAGAAGTTGCCACTTGTCCCTTTTTCGGAGTTTTGAAAAGACTCAACTGGTTAAAATATTCTCAAAACTTTGCTTCGGCCCAAGGTCTATAGGGTATTGCCGTGTGTCCCATTGACAACCACTTGTCACTGTACAATTACTAGCCATGGCAATTGTCATGCCATGTGTCAATTGTCAGAGTACTCTAAAGGGTTCACATTGACATAGGAAAAGAGTTTGCAAAAAGGAGGGCTCGAGCTCGAAGCATTGAGTTGGAGAAGCAATGTAGAGCCTGATAGAGCCCGAGGATCATATTGACTTGGGTGAGCTGATGAATGTTGCATGAAGAAGCCAAATTTCTTGTGAAGAACCTCAACCTCAAAGCATTGAGCTCAGTAGGCTTAAAACGAGCTCGAGGAACATATCGACTCGGGTGAGGCGATGAGTGTTGCACGATTGGCAATCCCGATCATTACATATAACCCTGTATATTTTCTTGCTCACAATATTTATATGCATTATTTCATTGTATCTATATTTTGTTTATTTATGTAGTTGTGAGTTGAGAGAACAAGCATCGACGTTCATGACTTGGAGCACGGAGTAACTGAATAGATATGCTTAAGGATCAATGGCGACACGCCATGTCTTCCCCAAGTCAGATTCGTTCGTTGTGAGTCTAGGCCCCTCTCGGGTTTGATAATGTGTCGGCATGTACAGTCAATTGGAGGTTGACAAGCATTCTCTGGCAATCCAGGGTGTCGGTATTGGCAGGGCCTGGGTTGTCAGTCGGTCACACCTTCGTAGAGCCCGGGAAACAATGACGTCATGACAAGTGGCAAGTTGCAGTTTCGGGGTGTCAGAGCTTGAGATCTCGTTGGCAGAAGGCAAGTGAGCAAGACGATGCCACATGGCATTGTAAGAATAGTCTCAGCTTATATTTGATGGCCGTGTGCCTACCAACTATGCAAAGCAGAATTGAGAATGAGCTTAGAGAAGACATGAATAAAATAATGCTGAAAATATCCTCTTTAAACAATACTTATCTTGTGAGCAGAGTGATGTGACGGTTTATGCTATGGCATTTGGACATTAACCCATTTTTATGGGGCCATTATGATTCTTTGTACAAAGATGTATGGTTCACCTTCCTTTTGTCTATTTAACCATCTTCGGCAATTAGATTTTTTTTAACAATTTAAAACTATATTTGAATATATATTATATAAAATAATATTTATATATACTATATAATATTTATATAATAATTAGTATTATCTTATTTAATTAAGAATATAAATTTATAATACTAAATATTATATATTACTAATTATAATATATTCATATCAATATTTATTATAAATTATAATATTATATACATTAATTATAGGCACTAAATTGTAGATTTTATATATTATGCTCCTTTACTTCCCACGCAAAATCACAATAAATGTCATCAGAACCATTTATTATAGTAACAAATTTTATTGACATTATTACAATCTTATATAATGCAAAAGAAAATCTCCACAACCTACTTACAGTTATAATCAAAGCCATTTCACAACTAGACACTTTCTCAGTGGAGCGCATGTACTAAAGCCACTTCATGGCTCTTGTTTATTTAAAGTATTTAGAAATACTTTTTATTTTAATAACAATATCATATTAATCTTGAAAAAGGGGACATTACAATTCGCCTTTTCCCAATTTGCTTGCCCTCAAGCAAATGCAAGCTCCATTCTTCACTTCTTGTACCCCGTCCGCAAATACTGGGATTTCAAATCAACCTCAGGAACTCTTCACCATGCTTTCGCTGCACCACTCTGATACAATAAAAAATTGACAATCTTGGATCCCAATGCAAATTAGGAAACTTGAAATCAGCTGTGTATGGACTGGAAATGAGTTATAACATCCACATACTACTTGGATTTTCATAAGAATCAAAATTGGTGGTGCTGGACTGTTTGTTCCTTTTAGTAGAGGCCTTCTATCCACATCATTCGATGCTATGATCTCATTCCAACATTCAAATCTGCACCTTTCAATAACAATGTGTGCAATGTGGCAAGTTGATTTCTTCACCTTTCCCGTATCTGCACATGGAGCAAACATATTAGAAAAAGCAAGAGTTCTGTTCTTCATTTCATGCCTTATAGACATGATGTTCAGCGCCTTCTTTTTGCTTGCAAACTTCTCACAAACTTCATACAAGTGATGGGTGTCCAAAAACTTAGTCATGCTGCCCCAAACATAGCTGTAATCATGTATTGTTTCCTCAAAAATCAGGATGAAAGTAGCTGGAAAACCTCTTATGATAGCTGTAAGCGTGTTGCTATTGTTAGCACCCTTCACCCAAATGGTTTGAAAATCTTCTACAGCTGTGAACAACAATGGAGAGGGATTGGAAATTGCATGGACATTAAGTGAAAAACAAGTACAACTGCTGTCATACTGAATACCCCTCATGAAATCTTGCAAAAATAACTAGTGGGGGTTGGAAACACTTTGTTGATGACTGAAAATACTATAAAAGCGTGGAAATTATCTCCTTTCATGACTATCCTCTTTTGCATGACAACAAATAATATTATAGTCAAGCTGGAAATGCCTATGACAACAGGACAAAATTTTATGATAGCATGCTTGTGAATCCACAAATCAACATGTTTACAACTCACAAACATACCTTTCATGTCCAGCTGATCTCCCAACATTGGGTCAGCAAGATAACTTTCATCTTGCTTGCTTTCCCACATGAATTTCATGAGCTTCACATTCATTTTCATTAAAAGATTTTTTCTAGGGGTATTTGAATTGAAGAGGATCTGAGAATGCTCATCAGAAGACTGTTGTAACTGTGTTGTCCCTGAAACCTGCTCTCTATTTGTTGCAACTCCTGCCACCATAGCTGGCTCCACTTGTTCTAATACCTCATCTGAAAGCACCTTAATAGTGTGATGACTTCTTACAAGACTTTGGGCAGCTGTCCATACAATTGAAATTGTGGGAAGCAAAGGCTTTCCCATTCTTCCAACCCAAAATATGTCCTCTAGCTGTTGTATCTTTATGGTGTAAGGAGTGATGTGGCCTCTTTGTAGTAACTTATCCTTACCATGTTGTTAGAGGGCACAAGAAGTTTCATATGCATCCACCTAAGTTTTGTCATATATCAAGAGCAAAAAACAGAGAATTTAATAGAGGCATTTGCCTTGGTCTTCAAAAGATCATCTAGATTCCCCATGCCAAAGCAATCTTGGATTTGATTTAAACCAACTCTATGTCCATAGCTGCAAGTGGTGTTCTTCACCCCAACATTCTTCTTGAATTTTGCTTCATATTGACAAGGATTGTTACATGTTTTTGGCAGCTCCCTTTGTGGAGATCCTCTCGGCTGTAATGGCCTTGCTGTCCAAAATGAGCTGTCATATGTAGCCCACATGCTGCTGTTGTAAAATCACTTTCGGATGGGAAGTGACATGTCTTTTGGCCCGGTCTTTGTTCCTTATGTTCTCTTAAGGTGGAGTTGGGACTTCTTTTCATTCGGAAGCATGCAATGATGGCATAACCAACACTATTGATTCTCAAGTCAGAATTTCTTCCCTCGGTTGCTGTCTTTTCATAATTTCTATTCAAATGATGGATTCCCAAAACTTCAATCCCGCTGCCCCAAATGCAGTTGTAACATTGTCTTTTCTTCCCCAAAATTAGAATGATAGTGGCTGGAATCCTACGTGTATCAGTTGAAAATACTTCCACTTTGGCCACGGGTTTGCAATCCATGTTCCATATGCTTTGAAACACCTTTATGACTGTCATGGCAGCCGGTAAAAGACAAAAACAACCGTATATTTGATTTTCTTCGCACATTCACCTAGTGTGTTAGAAGAAATTGCATCCTTGGCTAGACACATCATGATGAGCCATTCCCAATCTTTATGAAGGATAGAAACATGAAAAAAAGTAGCCATTCTGAAAAAGATTTCAGCATCTACATTTCTTTCCCCTTTTATATCATTTTTTTGGATTGCTCTTACCCCATGTTGTGGATCACTATGTAGATCCACAAAAAACTTCAAACACTTACCATGAACCTGGTGATGTATGCATTTATTGGAAGCATGCATGATGGAGGATATTTACTCATCATATCTTGAAAAGCTTGTTTCTAAAAGTTTGCACTTCATGCTTGCCGGTTTTGGTACCAAATAATGAGCTGTCCAAGAACCTTGACTGAAGTGTTGCATTCTTTTGTTGAAAATCAGAATGGTGGTGGCTAGAATCAACCATAAAGTGGCTAAAAATATTTTAATAATATCAAAAAACAGAAGATCACTCCAATGTATGACTGGGTTTATTTGTTGGGCTGCATACCAACTGTGGAGTTGGCCGGAAATGAGTATGACGGCAGCTCTCTGACCTGTAATAGTGAATCTGTTTTGAACAAACACACCCTCCTTGAGATCCCCTTCACACCATGTGACTGAAATTTCCTCAAAAGTAGTCTCAAACTGACACTTACTCACTATAATGACTAAAATTACTTGTATGATAACAAGTACATAAAAATCAAATGGCTTACCCACCTTCCATAGTATCTTGCTGCCCCAACAATGGTGACTTTTTTCATAGCCTTGTCCTTATGTGTAGGACTTGACTCCAAGGAGTGATTCATGGAACATGAGCATTGACTCTCCATAACTTCATTGGAATGCATGACATCCTTCATAGGATTCCTCGCCAACCTCTTTCCTATCAAAGGTATGAGATAAAGACTTCATTAAAAATATGAACTTTGAATTCCCCAAGTACTTTACCCTTCTTGTATCTCCAAATATCACCTAGATCCCAAACTTTCATGTACAAGCAATTTAGAACTTGTATGAAATGATCTATGTGCCCTTTGCCAAAGTGTTATTCATTCTATCACCCTCTTTACTATGCTGTCCATGATGACCACAATTTTGCCGTGATACACTATGAAGCATCAAACTTGACATATGATCCTTCTTTCCAACCTTTCCCAATGATTAAGTGGCCTCAAAAAGATCAATTTTGCAGCGGTTCAAGTCTGGAAACAACAATTTATAATCTGATTTTACCAAGGTTAGCAACCTGAAAATAGGACAGTAGTTGCAAGGTTGAAACCTCTGTGTGAAAACAGAAATTGTGAGCATTGTAGTGACTGAAAACACTTCGATAAGGGTTGAAAATCCTTTCCCAACAGTCACCAACCGGATATTGCTCCTTCCCATGATTGACAATGCTTGCCAACCCATTTGTAGGGGTGCAATTGAACAAATAATTTGCATGATGACAACACTAATTCTGAAAATTTCACCTGGATCCCATAGTATTATGTACAATCAATTTTTAATTTGACCATAAATATCTATGTGCTTGATATTATAGGAGGGAGCAACAAATATGAAATATTATACCTTGGGCTGCCAACAATAAGCTCTACCTCCTTTGGTGAAGCGGGGTTTGTGGAGATACGTCCAACCCTTCTATCTTTGTGATTCCCAATATTTTTTTCAAACACATTTCTCTCTACAATGCTGTTCTAAAAATCCATCTCATATGGAAATGGCTCAATCATTGGAATGTCTGGAAGATGGATAGGGGTTTCTTGGAAAAAATCTTGTTTCCATTTGGTACCTTTCATGAAGATCCTTGTTGTTAGAATGATTTACATGAAGATCAAAATATTGTAAAGACATAGTATGATGGTGATACTATATATCTTTGCTATGAAGATAATCAAATTGCTTACCTTTTTGTGTTGTCTTGTTTGAATGACCATCAAATTTGCCTTTTTATTCTCTTCTTAACCAATCATCACACCTCCTTTGGGTCTTTATTATATCTTTTGTGCTTCCTTGCAAGATAGTTGGTTTCCTTTCAACCCTAGGATCCATTTTTGTTGTTGATAGTGGATCATTAAGTTCTATTTCACATATATAATTTATGCCCGTCTTTTCTACTAAACTCTTAGGGCAATCAGCCAATGGCATTTCATTTTTCAAAATTTCTTCCTTGGCTTCCTCATTCCTTTGCTCCTTTGTAGGTTTTGGAATTCAAACATTGACTTTTTTGTTTTTTTTTCTTCTAAGGAAGGCTCTCGAAGTCTAGGGCTTAACCCTACAAACTTTATCCATGCCTTGGGACCCATTGCCCGTAGCTCTCTTTGAGATTCATGCATAGCTTGCAACATCTCTTCCATGGCTTCTAGTGTTGTCTTCATGTTTCTGTCATTGCCCTGCATAAAAAAGAGTTTGCAAACAACTTACTACTCACAGTTGGTCAGAAAATGGCTCTGATACCACTTTAATGACCTTAAATTGGACAAATGATGCAATTCTGGAATTAACAGTAAACCTTAACCAAAACAACAATTTTCTAATTTTTCCACTTGAAACTCTAATGCAAAATTTTCAGAAATTATGTAGATGCAATTTCCAAGTACTAATGCAATATTAAATTCCCAAATATTCGCCAATAAATTTTGAATTTACAACCAAGATAAATACCTTATTTTTTTGAATTTTTCGGATCCATAATGGATGGAAAAATACAATAAAACTAGCAAAATAATATTCAATGTTCCAAACTGCAATTTTTGGTTTAAACAACCCTACAAAACATCAAATCAAATCCAAAAGGGGGTCGTCGAGCTACAATTGGCAGATTGTTGCCCTAGGGTGCCCAACACAGCCCTCAAAACAGTTCATTGCCCACTTTTTGGGCCCCAAACCCTAGTTTCCACCTTTAAAAATAGGTCACCACCCTTGGGAAAGCACTCCAAGTGATTCGCTAGCCTTCTAAGCCCTCAAAGTGAATCTCCAAGCCCTCCTATCAGCTCGTCACACCTGCTGCAAATAAAATGGTGTTTAAAACACCATTGGTTGACAAATACGCTCAATACAACTCTTTTATGAAGTTGACCTAACTGGTATTAAGGGGTTTCGTCCTTAATTCCAATCACCTTTGAAGGTTTTCGTCTTCAAAGCAATAAGTCAAGTTTTTTCGTGCTCCAATTCAAAATTCATTTCATAAACATCACATCCTTTCCAAATGATCCCCCATCCTATTTAAATACCCATTCCCCAAAGTGAGGTGCTCCACTTGGAGGAAGAGTTAAGAGTACTTTTTAAAAAAGATTAGGGATTTTCTTCATTAATGGTTAACCGATGGTCCAAAAGCCCCTTTAGAAGTCACAATTAGAGAAGAGTTGTTGACATATTCACTTTTGGCAACTAATGCATATTATTATTTTTTATTTGAAGTATTTAGAAATACTTTTTATTTTAATAACAATATCATTTTAATCTTGAAAAAGGGGACTTTACAATACCATCCAAATTGACTTAGTGTATTGCCGCATTGTTGTGCAAGTTCACTACTATAATAATTGCAACTTCAATTTTCATTGTGTTATGTTATATTTACCTACATGCTCTCGATGTGATATTTTGCTCCTTAGGATGTTTATCGTGTTTTAGTTTCCTTCATCCTCGTGTAGCTTTGGTTGTCTCATTGTGGCATTGATACTTCTTATTTAGTGCAACAAGCTCTTGTAACATTCTTGTTAATCTTTCTTCGTATCCAAACCTATTATTGAATGTGCTGAAGTTCAAAACCAAAAATATCATAGGGTCTTTGCATCGCGTAAGGTTTAGAATCAGTCCATTATGCTACAACATTCGCATTTTGAAATGCCTAATTATTTAGTCGCAAGTAGGGCTCTTACAAAAATTCTGCTATTGTTCTTGCAGAACTAGAATGCAAGTAAAGTCCTCGTTTAGGGTATTTGTTGGGGGTTTGATAATGCTGAGCATAATTGAAGGTGTCTGATTCTGTTTTTTCTAAAAGGATGACTGAGATGGAGGCACAAGTGGTATTGAGGGGACGAGCTTGTATGGCTGAAGCAAAAGCAAAAAAGGGAGGCGTAGGTGGGTTTTTTCCGATTGAACTCCAATTTATTGTTGAAAACCCTCTTTTAGGGGATGATCTTGAAAATGCTGCAATCAAGGTATTTCAAGATTTTGGGATATAGGGGATCTTAGAGCAAGAAATTAAAGGTATGGCCCTTCGATGGCAAAGACAACAGGAGATTGCTCAAAGCCACACCAAAAATCCCTTCCTCGGAAGAAGATATAAAGGAAATCTCACTTATAGTTGCAAACGGATTAAAGGATTAGATGGACTTGCATGCCCAACATAAAATCTTTTGGATATGGACTTTGTTATTGATAGACAAGGGGATATGGCCTTATTTAAATATAACACAATCTCAGTTGGGATATGGACATCAAAAATGATGCTGAGATCAATGTGGTTGCTGAGTGGTTAAAGAAAAGGGTTATTATCTTCTATTTCCTTCGTCAAATGTCATTCAAAAAGTATATTTATAAGTGGTATGTAAATAAGTGGGGAGAGGCTAGGATGGAAGGTGGAATCATCTTAGGGCTTGGGAAAAGGATATGTTTGAAATAACCCACTAAATTGAAATCTTGACAAATAAATATTGAAATCCTGAATTTTTGATTTTATTTATTTATTCTGAAAGATTGACAATTTGATTGATCATAAAACATTACATTCAACAACAAATATGAATACCCATTGCTAAATATAATCAACTAGTTCAAACCCTAATGAAAATTGCACAAATGACAATGTCTACAAATGATAAATACCAATTAATTATCTTGTTTGCTGCGCTGGATTAATTATTGGAGGTGGGATAGTTGATAAGTTTGATGTTGTACTGCTGGATGGTTATCTAGGCTTGTTGGCTCTTCCCAACTGCTATGATTTGCCCTTGAAGGGCTATGGTAGCTTCAGAATGTGTGACGCTCTGCCTATAAGGTTGCAAATAGACTCCTAATGAAGTCACCCAACCTTAGGGATCCTCTATGCATTCAAATCTGCCCTTGAAACCTCACATCAAACCTAGAAATGTGGTGCCCTAGTTGTTTGGGCCTCCAAACCTGTTAATTTTCTGAAATTGGAAGCACAGTTGTAATCCATGGATGGGATTATCAAATGGGTACGAAGGGTTTCATCTTCGTACTTGGCAATTCAAGGGTTTTCATCCTCTAAATATTTCTAGAAGTTGCAAGCTTTTCCTCTGTAAAAAGGGTTGTGTTTTTGCTAGAATGATTTCAATAATAATTTTTTCATTGCCCTGCTTGTCCTTTTATAAATTGATTTTCCATTCTAACCTTAACCCTAAAGTAATTAGAATTTTTTTTAAATTTAATATTCACCTTTTTCCTATTAATGATTATTAATTACCTTTTGGCCATGTCTCCAATAATTATTTTTGGACCCATTCAATAATAATTAATTGTCATTTTCCAAAGTTACAACTTATAGTACCTTTTTGGACAAATTAATAAATTATTATTAGATTATTAATTATTTCAAAAAGGGAATATGACAATGTTTGTGGGGAACATGACAATGTTTGTGTCCTTGACAAGGAGGAATCTGCTCAGGGTGTGTACCAAAATGGGGTTTGGATAATTGCTGGACCTTAGCTTATGTTTATCCGTGGCATGAAGATTTCAATCCAAAATTTGTCTCACAATATAAGTACCCTCTTTGGATGGAGTTCCCTCGCCTATCAAAACACTTTCGGGCATGCATAGTTAAGATTGTCCAGCTTTTTGGTTGATTACTTGTAGGCAATGAGGGCCACTCTTATTGCGACCTAATGCAAGAGTTTGTGTGGAGGTGGACATCTCAAGGAAGCTCCCATCAGAAATCCTTTTTTTTTTTTTTCAATGGATTTCCCTATCTCAACCTCCCCATTGCATGTTTTACATGCTTCTCTCATATTCATTTGATTAAGGACTGACCTTTATATTTTAATCAAAATACTTATTGAAGTCATGTGGAAAGCAATCCTTGTGAGAGTGAAATTCTCACAAAAACTACAAATGATTCTTAGGGTTGGCAAACTAAAATCAAAAATAAGAATAAACAGGTGCCTTAGCAAGATAAAAATTTAGGCAAAAAATGGGTCCCTACTAGGATCTCTCAAATTGGTACATTTGATGTTGGTAACTCAGGTACGAAACCACAAGGGACACATTTGAGTACACATGATAGGGCTTGAGGTGATGACAAGAGCCAAGCCCAAGAGACAACAATGGTGGCATCCAATGCAGAGAAGATTAATTCCAAGTGGAACAATGACAAGACCCATCCCATTCAAACCATAGGCCAACCACCACCTCATGGAATATCTCAAGGACAGGAAGTAACTATAAAAAACTCTTTTGCTGTCCTCGAGTAGGGACTTGATATAGATTGCCCATGAAGCTGAAAATATCGCCCTGGAATGTTAGGGGAGGATCAAGTAGTGGTAGACAAGCTCTTGTTTGATCTATCATGGCCAATCTTCATGCAATTGTACTCTTCCTTGAAGAAATAAAAGTTATTGGGTTCCGACTATGATTTTTTATGAACAATTGGAATGGAGATTATATTGCCACCTCCCATGAAGAGGGTAAAGGAGGGGAAATATGTGCCATTGCCTCTTGGCTTAGCCCTAACATTATTGATAGAGGTGAGGACCCCATGGCACGGTGTAGTTGGATGACAATCATGTTATGTGGCAAAGTGTGGGAATTTTGATTGGTATATGCACCTAATGACACAATTGGTAGAATGCAGTTGTGGGAGTGGATGGCCCACTTGCTTCAAATTGCTGAATGGATTCTTGGTGGTGATTTTAAAATGGTTGAGTGGGATGGAGACCGGGTTGGAGGATGTCAATCTACTCTACAACCTAAAGAAAGACAAATCTGGAATGATTGTAAGAGGACACTTGGTATTTATGATATTAACTGGGGGCAAAACAATTTGGATTCAATTGGTTGGTACTCTTCGTGTGAGCGACAAGTGAGAAAGAGTCGGATTTAGGCTAGGTTGGATAGGTTCTATGCAAACCCTCATGAAACCGCTTTCTCTTATTGTGGCAATCATTCTGTTTTTTTGGACTCTTCCATCATTGGATCTGATCATTTACCAATTTATACTCAGTTGATAATTGGTCTTGATATCCAAGGGGAAAATAATTCCTCTTACAAACTAAATGTCTCCCTTCTTGAGTCAGAAGAGTGCATAAGGGCTATTGCTAGAATTTGGTCCTTGGTACCTACTCCGATTGGTGATGAAGGGTGGATACTTTGGTGGGAAATGGCAATTCAACGAATTACCAAGTTTCTTCGAGGGTGGGGACGAATGATTGTCAGGGAATGTAAAGGGAGAAAAAAAGAAGCTCGATTTCAACTTCAACAAGCTAGGCACAAATTGGAACTAGATCCCTTCAATGCAAAATAACAAAGATCGACTAGCGAATTGGAATCTCAACTCAAGAAAAATTGAGGAGTATAGGGCAAGAGGAGCTAGAGATAGGGGTTATTGGATTGTAGAAGGTGATGTGCCCTCTAAATTTTACTTTTTATACCTAAAACAAAAGCATAATGCACAAATAATTATTGTGATGCGAGATTCTAATGATAATCTTTCAGAAGATGAACTTCAAATTCTAGAGATTTTTCAAAGCCACTTTTAGAAGATATTCACATCTGTGGGTACTAATCCTTTACGTGATACTTGCATGAATCTTGTCAAGAAAGTGGTTCCTAAAATAGTGGAAAGCTATGAGAAACATTTTCTATCAAGAGATTTGGAGTTAGGAGTTAGAGGCAGTAATGAAATACATAAAGAATGACAAATCTCTAGGACTTGATGGCCTTCCAGTGGAATTCTATAAGATGTGGCCAATTGTTGGACCAACTTATTTTAAAATGTGCCAAGAATTGATTAAGAGGGGAGTCATGGGGTAGCTAGTTGATGGAGGATTGATCAAACTCATTCCAAAGGGATCCAAAAGGGAGTGTGTAAGTGGCTGGCGACCAATAACCCTCAATGTTTCCTATAGAATCTTAGCAAAAACCCTTGCTAGAAGGATTAAGATATTGGTGGCACAAATAATCCGAAGAAAACAAAATTGTTATATACAAGACGGTTATTCTGGACAACCTTATTACTGCATAGGAGGGTATGGATTAGGGAAAAAAATCTTGAGAAAAGGCTCTCTATTTGAATATTGACTTTGATAAAGCTTATGATCGGATAGAGTGGGATTTCATTTTGAACATGCTGGATTGGCTGGGCTTTGGCTCCATTTTCCTCAAGGTTGTGGAGACTTTGTTTTCACATGCTTTTGTAAGAGTGAATGTGACTGGTATTCCCTTAGAACCTATCCAATTGTAGCAATCCATTAGACAGGGATGTCCATTAGCCCCCATCACTATGTCATTGTTGTGGATGACCTTGGTTATTTATTGGAGACAGTGATAATTCAGGGACAAATTTGAGGTATTTTTTAACCAAATGGCAGTCAGCTTATCAATGCTTATTTTGCCGATGACTATGCTTGATCTCTTGAGCTCACTCAACACTCCGTTGAAGGTATAATGTTTTGTTTAGAGACTTTTGTTGAGGTTGCTAGTGCAGTTAATAAGTGAAGGAAAAACAAAAGTTTTGCTCATTGGACAAGATGACCCTCCATCCTAGCTGAGCCAACGATGGAAACTCATAAAACCAGGGGAAATTTTTTGTCATTCGGGAATTTCATAGTTTAGCCATATTTCTATCGCTGAACAATGACGATGGGTTCTAGAAAAATTCAAAAAAGATCTGCTAATGTGAATTAAACTTGACCATCCTCTTGCTGGGAAGGTTACCATTGTTGACAAAAACCTATAAGTAGAGCATATGCTCTACTCTTCTTGCTTGTTCCCAACGCAATATACATTCAAAGCACTTGAAAGGGTTTTTAGAATTTTTTTATGGGCAAACAAGGAGGGAGAAAAAGGCTCCCCGTTGTTGCTTGGAGTATTTGCACTCTTCCAATGGAACAAGGGGGATTGAGGATTCCAAATATAAGAGTGCAAGGAATAGCTATTGCAGGGAAGTGGATTGTATGAGCAATGGAAGGGGATGCTCCTTGATAGATCCTTAATTGTCATAGAATTCTTCATGCACATCATGTTCATAAAATCAAGGGACCCTTTCAAATTTGCAACATAATTGGTAACGCTAGTGCATTTATGATTGTTGGATCAACATTGTTGAAGAGAATATGGGTTGCATGGTAGACACTCATGGGTTTTCTCCATTGGCAGTTTGAGGGATCACAGGGTGTTTGGGATTTAGCTACACGTCTTATTTGGACCTTCAACTTGCAACATGGACAAGGTGGATTCCAGCCTTTTTTGCAAGCAAAACATTGGCAAGAAAGGGCTTGCTTTGTTGGGGAGACCATTGGAACAATGGGAGGCAACAATGGAAATCTTGGACAGACTTAAACATGACTCAAGTTTTGTCACTAGCAGACGAAACTGCTTTTCAAGAGCTTTGTAAAATGATTCCTGAACAATGTCTTTTCAAAATGCACTTTTAAAGTATAGGCCCTTATAGGAGGGATTGGAAATGGTATAGAGGAAAATCTCTTCTCAACTATAAATCAAAGGACTTGTATAATCGAGTAAGCCATTCCAATTTCATTGCCCCCCAATTGAACAAACAATGGTGGGTTCAGGACCCTGAAGTGAGATGGCAAAGGTGCTGTCAAGTTATTTGGAAAACTAGAACATCCTTCAAACATAAGGTGATGGGCTGGTTAGTAATATATTAGGGTTTAGTTGTCAAAGCAAAGGTTGAGCAAGACTGGTTTTACAGATGCATTTGGCATAGTGTGTGGGAAACAAGAAACAGTTGATCATATCTTCTAGAAATGTCCAACAACAAGATGCCTTTGGGGATGGCTACAAGCTGAATTAAATTTCAGTTTTATTGCTAATCTCTCTTGGAAAGGGCCTCTTTTAGGTGATTCTTGGATGGTTAGGGATAGCTGCAAGGGTTTATGACATACAATATGGTTGGCAGAAATCAGCTTTCTTTGGAGGACTTGATTCCAAGTCATCTTTCAGAAATACACCTCCCCGCTTTGTATGGGGAAGGTGAAAGTTTTTAGAAAATAATAGGCTTGATTGTACAAGCTAAGCTTGAGTGGTTTCGAAGAGATGTGAACTCTTTGCCCATTGGGGTGTAGGTTCAGGGGCTTTCGTTCCTTGCCTATATAGGGAAGAGATTCTCCCTGTTAAGATAATGTTCAGATGATGTAATTGTTTTTTCTTGTTAACTTTTTGCTTAAATGATGTAATATTTTGTTCGTTGGAATAATATAAGATGTATTTTTTCAACCCAAAAAATAAAAATAAAAAATTCATAGGCACAAATCATGCTTATCCATTTGCCCTTATATCATAAGGACTTAAATTTTGAGGATCATGGATCTCTATTGAATGCTATTAACAAATTCACAAAGTTCCTTTCCTCCATTCATTAATTGAGAATAAAATAAAACCTTGTGATAATGTGCTTATATAAACTTTATTGTCATTTATCTTGAAATATTTGGGAGTGCTTTGCCTTCCACTCACTCCAGGTACTACTAGCTATGACTATGTATGTGTTCTTTGTCTTCCAACTTGTATAGTTGAATGGTATGACAAATTCCAAGGCCCATTGTTCAACGACCTTCTAACACAAGGTTGGACATAAAGGCATAATGTCAAGCTCAGGTTTCCTGATTCTTTGACATGAACCACATTTCTCCATGATTATCTAGTATCTTTGATTAAGATTTGCTATTAAAACCTAGAAAATAACACCTTTCCAGCCATCCCATTGAATCATGAATGCCGACAGGCAAATTCTTCCTAGGCCTCTTTCAGTACACAAGGAACTCTTCCACTATGACACATCATTTCCAATCTTAATCTTGTCCCATTTTATATCATGGGAACTTCATTTAGATGGAAAGGCTTGGCTATCTGCACCAAAATATCTTCTTTTATAAATGGTACGTCAGAAAGTAGAACTGTTGTAGATAAGTAATCTACTGTCTATTGATACCACTTTGGAGGAATGGTAACTCTAAATATTTTTAAATTTGGAAATTCATAATTAATTACTTATCTACTGACCCATGATGAAACACTTAATAAATGATCCATTGTCAAATAAGACTCTTTTGTCTTGATTACCACTTGACAATTGATTTATTATAATAGTGTCGATTGCTTCTTTTTCTTCCATGTCAAATAGCCTTATTTATCATGTGTGAAGAAGTTTGATGGTCCACATAAAATAAGTTCACCAGTACATGATATCTGAACTCTGGAATGACATACACCATCTTCAAGTCTTCCCTATTCACTATAAGCTAACTCAGATCGACTCTTTTGAGTTTCTTACTTGCAAAGTCTATTGGATGCTCCAGTTGACTACATACTTGTGCTAATTGAGTCATCTACATGAATGTGGCCATCTCCCCGTAAATGAAAATACTAAGATTGATGCACATGCTCATTTTTACTTCAACTTGCCAAAATCTTATTGATGCTTTAATCCCCATGTGAAAACTACCCCATTCCTCAACAAAGCATCCGAAGGAAGACTATATCCAGGAAAGATCTTGATGAAATTCATATTAAAATTGAATGTCCAAGGGAAATCTCATCCATAATTTCTGGTAGTTCAAGTATGGGTCCCAATAGCTTACCTTTATTTACCTGAAACACATACTTCTAGTCCAATGACAGGCAGATTTTTGCAAATCTCCTTACACTCCTTCATTGACACTATATGCGTTGACTTCTCTCCATAAATGGATTTTTTTGTCAAGAAACACTTTCAATTGTCTTGTTGACAACTTAGATACCTACATTATGATTCTTTGGAATGTAGAAAGTGTGTTGCAAAGTTTGAATGGTGTCTTGTTCGAAGTATCACCAAACTATGTGGTAAAAGTTATCTGATTGACAAGGATGTTGGCAACCCCTCTCCTACCATTGACTCAGACTAGAGCCGTGTCCTCCTTTGGCTTTCTAGACTTGGCTCTATTGGTGGCCCTCTCTTAACGTGGGTCTTTCCTTTCAAAGTTTAACTTGTTTTGGTTGGCTTTCTGCTCTTAGATACTGCTTCTTAGGTCTATAATTACACCGATAGTTGTAATTTACAATGACATTGGGAGTGGTGGAGGACTGTAATGTCTTGAGATGTTGACAATTAATTGCTGACCTTAAATTTGACCTCCACTTAATTGTCATAGTGCAGTTTAAACCTTAAATTTGACGTCTATATGACTGTTGTGGAAGTTTTTTATTCTTACTTGGAGAAGTCCATCGATATGACCGTCATGTGGAAGTTTTTTCTTCTTTCTTGGAGAAGTCGATCGAAAAATTGTAATATCTTGGGCACACAGTAGAGTTTGGAGCCCCTTTTTTTCCAGAAAGATTTTTTTCGAGCCTGACACTGTTGTGCAGCTAAGATTGAGGCTACCTATCACTAGTAAGTTGGAAATTTGTGGAGAAGATAATGGGATCATTAATCAATGTGCTATGTGACAAATCCAAGATAGGCGCCTTTGAGGTTGATATCTCTCAGTGTTTTTCAGATAAATGTATTTAAGATATCTGTACTAGTTCTATATTTTTGGGTTTTAGTGTTATTCAAACTTTACTGATTGGCTATTGTAACTTGCTGTACTGAGTCCCACTTTGGTCATTTATGGCTATTCTGTTGTGGCATGACTATGACTTTATCATTGTAACAAATTTATATGGCACAGTTGATGTCTAAGAGAGCATTTCTTAGGCTCTTAACATTATTCAAGATTAATGTGTTTTGTTAAATTTTACTTGTAGGAAGTGCATTACTTTATGTTTGACGGGTAAAATCTAAGAAGGGAAACAGTGCCTCAGCTATAAATTGGAAGCATTCCCACAACCTTCATGCGTAGCCATATTTGCAAAAAAATACTAAGGAACAGCCACATCATCCAACTATAAACAGGCTATTTGTAGTTGCATACTGTAGATAAAACATATGTTCATGCCAAACAAAAATAACGAAAGCCAAGATTTATTCAGATTGTCTTTACAGCCACAGCCAACAGCTTTATCATAACCATCATACCAGCTACTACTAATGCATATCTAATTAGACAAAGTCTTAATCAAAGTAAACACTATATCTACGACAGACAACTACAGAGACACTGGATTTCTGCCCTTAGCCTGCTGTCAAGAAGACACACACACCATCCAGTGAATACAGGTGGGGGTAGATCACCGCTACTTCCTTCTATGCTTTAACCAATAGATATTTGTCATGCCAAAACTGATTTCTCACATAGACTACACTGTTAGCGAAATTATAACAGGTCCCTATTGAGTCATTCTTGCCACCATACCGATGCATATTGACATAAAATATAACATGTTTACAGCGTAAATTAAGAGAATCATTTGATCATTAGAAGCAGCATAACAAAATGATCATTCTGAATGCTCCATAAATTTCTTCAGCCTTGTGATCCACGCTGTAAAGAAGATTTAACAGAACCTGCCAAATACAGTTTGCTACCATAATGACAGTCACTGTATTACTGGTGCATTTCGGAGGACGATTCAACTGCTATTCCGAACCAAACTGAAAACTATATACCAGCTGGGAATGCAACTGTTACCAAAGTGGATGCCCTCTATGCTATTTCTCTGTTCCCCACTCGAGAACATATCAAAATTGGCCAACTGCCCAGTAGAGAGCACTCCAACATCCATATGTAATGCAGGTGTATCATTTGGCTAAATTAATGCCAAGGAAGAAAAAAAAAAATGGGAGTGAACACCAACCCGCTGTTTTCAGGTGAGCTTGCCACTTGAACAGGTTCTGGCATTTCATCCTCTTCAAGCAATATAGGAAATGCAATACTTGTTTGCAGGCTTATAATGTAATTTAGCATTTATTTTTCCTTACCAAGTATCATCCTTGAATAAAAGAATATTCAGCAAGTGAAAATAACTGTTTTTCTTTATATATTTGTATTTTTTAACACACTAATTTTATCATCACCATCTTTCATTGGCACCGAGTACTGGTACTCTTGGTTTTGCCCAAATTTTATAATGTTTGATGATGACCGAATGTCATAGTCACCCAGAAACTCCGGTATATGCACAAGGACGATGCCCTTGTACCCGTGCCCACATATTCTACTGTTGATATTTATATATACTATAATTGTACTCTGATTCATCTACTTATGTACCGTGATTTGAATGGTGTCTCAGTCCCCATACCAGTTGCTGTACCGCCACATCTTCAAGTGACTATGCTGAGTGGTAGGAATGACAGTTGTATGTTGGTGTGGCTGAGGATTTTCCTAGTTGAGATTGAATCAATTAATGTTTTTTTAATTCATTTTTTTGATAGAGATGCAAATAGTAACCAATCCATCAGAGCAGTAGCTTTTAACCATAGAAATGAAATTGCTTCTTGCAGATTTTACTAATTCCTATTTTGGGTTGAGTGAAATAAAGCATTTCAATTATTATTGAGATCATTTCCTGCTTTTTCAGGTGAAACCTATTCCGGAGAAATTTGTGTGTCTAGAAGAATACCTTGGCTCATTTGTTTGGCCTTTAATAGAAGAAATGCGAGCAAAACTCCAGCAGAGTCTTGAATCTATATCTCAAGCAAAATATGCAACTGTAACATTTCAGGAAAAAATGCAGCCATCAAAAGGTGTAGTAGAGACATATACGCTGCTTATTGACAGGGATAATGATACAGAAGAAGAGAAGAAGGGGCAAGAAAAATTGAAGTTGAAACCAATGGACATTCTTATACTATCAACAAAATTACCTGAGATTCTGGATGACACATATGATGGTTACTTGCTAGCTTTAGTCCATAGCACGTGTGATCTGGACACAAATGTCACTGATTGTCAGGATACAAATCTGGATCTATTGGAGGTGAAGCTATATGTGCGGGATGGACATCCCTGTACTTTAAAAAATTACAATATAAAAACTAAATACTTTGCTATTTATCTGAGTAGCATTGTAACAAGTTTGAGAATCTGGAATGCTTTGCATGCTCGTTTGGATGATGGAGCAAAAAATTTTGCCATGCTCCATAAAGCGATATGCTTAGAGGTATGCACTTAAATTATTTTAAGCATTATGCATGTGGCAATTTTTTTGTTTGGTCATGGTTTATGAAATTTAGAACTGCATTGCTTTCAGACAAGCTAGAAAATTCACACTAACCTGACTTTGATGGGATTTGTAGGATCATAATGAAGCGTTTGCAGAAGAGAAAGAAGATGGTCTAGATAACTTCAAAAGCAAGCACTTCATGTCCCATAACTTGAATGATTCTCAAGCTTCTGCTGTAATTCAAGCAGTTAATGTTGTTGATAGTAATATTTTTCCTGATATAAAGCTGATACAGGGTCCCCCAGGGACAGGAAAGACCTCAATGCTGATGCCACTTCTTTCTATCTTAGTTCATAAGGGGTACAAAGTGCTTGTGTGTGCACCCACAAATGCAGCAGTAGCAGAAGTTGCAATGAGATTCATCAAGATAGTTACAAGTCCATCTGAATTTTGTCCCAACACAAATAAGTTTCCCTGTGTTATGAATTTGAGTGACCTTGTACTGGTAGGAAATGAGGAAATATTTGATCCTGAAGGTCCTTTTAGAGATATTTTCCTTAAATATCGAGTTGATCGCTTGTACAAATGTTTCCTGCCAATGACGGGATGGAGGCACAGGGTGACATCTCTTGTTGATTTTCTTGAATCAGCTGTTTCCCAGTATGAAGTTTTTAAAGAAACACTACAAGAAACACATCAAGAAACAGACTTGATTGATTTTTCAAAATACATCAGAAAGAGACTGAAAATTTTAGGCCCAGAATTTTGTGAAGGTGCAACAACATTGTTAAATGATTTACCGGGAACTTTGTCAGGAAAACAGGAATTGGAATGTTTGATTAAGATTGTCGAATCTTTTGTAAATCTTATTGATAAATACAAGGTTAGTGAAAAAATCCTTAGAGAATGTTTTAGCAATAAAAATGAAGGCTTGGGAGAGGCAGCAAAGTTAACAGGTATATTTAATGAGAATATGCTTAATAATATGAAAGAATTGAAAGTTCTTTATTTAAAGAGAAGTGAGTGTATCCAATTCCTGAGAAAGTATTTATGCAGTGAAACTGATATTGCCAGCATTGCCCAAAAATTCATTTCGCGTGAAGGAATAAAGAAACTATGCTTGTCACATGCAAAATTGGTATTTTCAACAGTCTCATGTTCTGCAAGAAGGTGCATGAATGAGGCGGGATCATATGACTGTTTGATTATTGATGAGGCAGCGCAGCTTACAGAGGCTGAATCAACTATTGCATTGCAAATCAGAGGTTTGAGACATACATTCCTTATAGGAGATCCAAAGCAGTTGCATGCAACAGTTATCAGCAAGGTTGGTTTCTACTTTCTTGTGGGTTACTTTGTTGCTTCTTTATTTACATAACTTCAATTTAGAAGTTTAATTTCATAACATTTATGGTTTGCAGATATCACAAAAAGCACGATATGGGAGAAGTCTCTTTGAAAGATTAGAACATCTTGGACACCCAGTCCATCTTCTAAATACCCAGTATCGCATGCATCCGTTGATAAGTCATTTCCCAAATAAGGAGTTCTATGGAAACTGTATCTTGAATGGTCCCAATGTTAAAATGGAAGCATATGGCAATGCATATATTGAGTCTGAAATGTATGGAACATATGCATTTATTAATATAGCAGATGGAAGAGAAGAGGAAGATCGATTTGGTAGGAGTAAGTGGAATATTGTTGAGGCTGCCGTTGTTTTGCACATACTTTCTAAACTGTATAAAGGTAATGTTTGCTTTCTACTTGACTCATAAGCCTGCGATATGTACACATAAATATTTATTTTATCACGTTCAAAACAATAGATGTTGGCGGTTAATGATACTTTTCTCTCAGAGAAATTTTCTCAAGTAGATAAATTATATATCTTTGCTCTTGTTATTTGATTATATTGAGTCTTGAGAAGTACTTATTTCTTGATGTGTTGGACCGTGAACATAGGTAACAGGGAAACAGAAGGAATGTCATTCTACAGACTTGCAAAATCCTACTTTCCAGTTAGAAAAATGAATAAAAACTGTGATTCTGTAAAACTAGAGAAGTTTTTCTGAGGATACTATTTGTTACTGCTAAGAGTCATTTAATATTTTTAATTTTTGCATTAACTTTGTAGCTATTCATAAAATCTTTGAAGTGTCATCACCTAAAAACAAGTAGAGAATGGTTAGTGTAAGCAAATATGATTGCTGAAAGAATGAAGAGAAATTGGAAGGCACATGTTGAAGTGCGTGCGCATCCTTCATTTATTAATGCAAAGGGAAGTTATATACAGTTGGGGTACTTGGTAGTTACATTAGTTAGTCCTAACTTATATAGTATTAGTTAAGTAGCATTAATATATTAAATCAATATATTTAATACCTGTTGACGCTCCGAGACCCTCAACCCTTGCTTTCGGGCTCCCCCAGAATCTATAACCTCTCCGGTCTCACCCTCACTAACAGTTCAAGCTTTTGGTGTAGCGGCAACCGGTTAGTGTTAACAATACCCTCTCTTAATGAATAAATTGGAAACAACACCAAGTTTGTCCCGAAATTTTACAAACAAAAAGTGACCAAGAGGTTTAGTCATTAGATCTGCAAGTTGTTCTGTGGAAGCACAAAAGTGAAGAGAAATATCACTGGAATCAACCAACTGTCTAATGTAGTAATGATGGATTTCAATTTGTTTGGTGCGTACATGAAATACATGAATTTTCACCAACTTCAATATACCTTGATTATCACAAAAAGTGGAGGTGTAGATGGAGGAAGTTGCAAATCAACTAGAATCCAATGTAGCCAAATTGCTTCACAATTGGCACTGACTGCGACCTTGTATTTTACGGCGGTGGAAGATATAGCCATAGTATGCTGAAGCTTGCTCTGCCATGAAACAACTGCTGAACCAAAGGAAAAGATATACCCGATGGTAGACCTCTGAGTATACACTGATCCTCCCCAATTAGAATGTGTATACACTGTTAATTTGAAATCTTTTGCCCTCTGATATAGGATGCCAAAGTGAAGAGTTTCTTTGACATATCTCAAAACTTGTTTTGCTGCTATACAATGAATGAGTTTCAGTTGAGACAAAATATGAGAAAGATAGCTAACAACTAAACATAGATCTAGTCATGTGGATGTGAGATATATTAGGTTGTCCACCAACTCCCTGTAGATTGATTCATTGACAAGTGATGAATCATCATGCGTTGATGACCTCAACCCAACCTCCATAGGTGTTGAAGTAGGGTCACAATCTTTAATTCCAAACTTCTTCAAAATATTTGTGGAATACTTGACAGGAGCTATGAAAATGAGATGGTCATGTTGCCAAAATGCTACACCTAAATAGTAGTGTAAGAGGCCTAGATTAGTCATGTCGAAAGTAGCACCCAAATCTGATTTCACACCCAAAATTGCAGTGGCCCCACTACCTATGATGGCAAGATTGTCAACATAGACAATGAGTATCACAATGCCATCACCATCACTTTTGACATAAATATTCAGATCAAAAAGACTCATGAATCTGGAGTCTTCACTGCCAAGAACTTGAAATACTTCAGGGTGCGCCATATGCACTTTCTCGTCCAAATCGTTGTTCAAGAACACACTTTTGACATCCACCTAAAACACTTTCCATGGAAATTGAGTTTGCTATGGAGAGAAGCAATTGAAATGTGACCATCTTCACTGTGGGAGAAAAAGTCTCTTCATAGTCTGTTCCTTCATTTTGGGAAAAACCTTTCACAACAAGACGGGCCTTGTACTTATCTAAAGTACCATCAACGTTTGCACTTTACTCTGTACACCTATGTGCAATCGATGAGTTGTTTACCTGGAGGTGACTCCACCAATTGCTAGGTATTGTTCTTGATTGAGACATCATATTCTAATTGCATGGTAGTCTCTCATTCAGGTTTGCCTTTTGCTTCAAAATAATTCCATGTTTTAGATATTGTTAAAAGATCAGAAGCAAAAGCAAAATGATCATATTCCTCAATTGAATTCACAACTTTATTGCTTGTCCTCCAAGGTCGTGGATCTGATTGAGGCATTTTATTGTTGCACAAAACTGTAGAGTGGAGTAAAACCACTTAGGCCTCTGATATATTGGAGAACCCTATAGTGGCTGAAGATCAACGTGAGTGTTAGCTAATGTAGGTTGGTGTCACTGATTTACTTGTGGAGTATAGGAAATATTAGCCATGGGTTGTTGCACTGAAGTTTGTGATGGAGTACTGAATAATCTCAATTCCTCATCTTTCAAAGGAATGGCAACACTAGATTCAGGGACCTCAAAGATTGCTTGCTGGTTACAAACAAACAAAGATTTTGTCTTGTTCACGTTAACATCTTGACTAACAGTGATCTTGTTAGTGGAAACATTGATAAGTCTATAGGCCTTAGATTGGTCACTATAGCCAGTGAAAAAATATCTTGCACTCTTGGAATCTAGTTTACTCCTCTTTGTATCAGGAACTAAAGTATATATAGCAAAACCAAAAACATGAAAATGTGTTACCTTAGGTTTGTGTTGACGCAGTGGATTGCACCCTCTGAAGGGAGGCTCAACTCTCTTCCTCCACGCGACACAATGGAGACATCCCTCTTGCTGTGGGTGGCAAACGTGAAGGGTGAATCTCTATATTAGGGGCTAGCTCCCCTTGATGCACCTCGAGGCCTTGGATTTCCTACTGCTAATAATGGGGGGGATGAAAAGGGAGAGAAATACTGAAATCAAAATATAAACTAAAGTGGTGATGCACCAAAATGGTTGGTCTACTCAGTTTTGACACACACTTTACACCAGAGACAAGCAAGCATACATTTCATTCAAATGAGAACCTTTTCTGTATCAGTGTTTCAACAGGGGGTCCTATGGAGATACATGGAGGAAGAACTACCAGAGGTGTTTTAAGACACACTATGGACAACCTGTTCACATACGCCTATACTTTGAGCTGAACACTTCTTGTTGACCTACAAGAGAAGAACTCACAATACACTAGATATGTTGGAATAAACTTATTGTTGACCATTTTTGGTCCTGCAGGCCCAAAAGTCGGTCTCCTTCCTTCCTTGCTGCTATCTTGAGCAGTTAGTCTTTGATGTATCCACCTTTCTGCAATTGTGCTTTCCCCCTTTTTGAACAGGCCTATTTTTGTAAAGAACCAAATGACTTGAGTCTTGTAGACGTCTCGGGTTGATCCACAGGGTTTTTTTGCTTTGGGCAGTCAATTGCACAAACCTTTTCGGCAAGGGAATGGGCCAAATTCAAAGAGATATAAGTCTTTTACAAAGCTGTAAAGACAAAGTGCCCTTGCAGAAGGCAGACAGATGACAAACTGGATCGTTCTAGCAGGTTGCAGAAGACATTTTGGACCCAAGATACCCTTGCGGAGGGCAGAAGCACATTTCAAAATGACAAAGCAGCAGCCGGAAGTGAAGTTTTCCTTCGGAAAAGTGAGAAAGACAAAGGATTCCTTTGGACTTTCATTCGAAGGAAATCCACGACAAAAAGGCAAAGGTCCTTCGGACAAAATGTTCGAAGGAAATATACAAGGAACAAAGACAAATTCCTTTGGACAAAAAGCTTGAAGGAATTCCTTCAGACTTTTTGTCTGAAGAAATTTGTCAAAGGAAAAGACCAAAAGAAAGGGCCGGAACATGAAGACAAAGACTTCATTCGGGGAAAAATGTCCGAAGGAATTCCTTTGGACATTTTGTTCGAAGGAATTGAGATGACCAAAAGGCCGAAGGAATACCAAATTGCTGAAGGAAATACAAAAGGCCGAAGAAATTGCCAAAGGGGTGACGGGCTCGAAGATGTCAACTTCAGCATAGCGAACTAGCCGTTGGAGGTTCAAACGTCCGGTGATGTGTGCGCGAACGTCAAATTCAAGGCGATAAAATAGCCGTTGGCCTTCGAATGGCGACGGGGCTGTAGACGTCAACTTTACGGTGATGGAATAGCTGTTGATTCTCAAATGTTTAAAGACGGGCCCGCGCATGTTAACAGTTGAGAGCCTGAAAGAGCTCATAAGTAAAGACCCGAGGACAAACGCAACGACTCGCTGAGAAAGGAGCCCAAGGAGCCAGCAAAAGATGATAAGATAGCCTCAAGAGCTCAGATTGCCAGAAAGAGACAAAATATAGCAAGGAAAGAGGGAACAAAACAAAGAATCTAGAACACGGCCACGCACACATACGACAACATTTGGAATGTTCCAAAAGAGCCACCCAGCCAAGCGCAGGGGCAAATAGAACAGCCCAGGTGGCAAAAGAAAGTGTCGACAGAGGAGTTATTCCAACGGTTGAAACAGTCTCCGCCAAGTGGTCATCAAGGAGCGCAAACAGTGAAAGCGCGACCTGTTTTTTCTTTGTTTTACATTAATGAGTAGACAGTCGCATAAAACCAATGCTTTTGCAGTGATTTTTAATACGGGTTAGGCGCTAAAGTCCAGACTGGCGACATCTACAACATGGTTATTTCAGGGCTTTCTAGAAGGATGACACTAGCATGACCAATTTTTCTCCTCCCTAGGCGTTCAATTGATTCTACCTTTTGACCTTGTCGGCTGTTGGAATTATTCTTTGCTGTCTTTTTTCGCTCTTTACTTTCCCTGTGTTTTGTCTCTTCCTTGCTTTCTCCTTTGCCTTGGCTTCTTCTTGGCTTGTCTTTGACTTATCGGGCCGTCTTTGTTTCGGGCTTTTTGCCGTGCTTTCCTTAGGATAAAATGTCCGAAGGAATTCTTTCTTTTGATTGCTTCTTTTCCCGAAGGGCACATGGCCTTCGGGCCTTTTGTCCTCGTTCTTCACTTTCTCAAGGTGCCCTCCGCAAGGGCACTCTGTGCCTCGAAATGCCCTTCGGAACTTTTGATTTGGTCCTGGCACCGACCAAGGTGCCCTCCGCAAGGGCACATAACCTTTGGAATTTTTGCAAACATCCTTCAAGCCATCAAAATGCCCTCCGAAGGAAATCCGTTGCCTTTTGCGAACTGCTTAGACCATTTCGGGTTCTTCAATCGCTTCTACTTACAAAAGAAGACAAGTAATGCACCTGCACAAACCCGATTTGCACTAGACTAAGCAAAATGACAAAACACTTGGCTTTTTCATGGAACAAGTCTGACAGGGGGTATTTTGCACAAGGCAGCTAAGGGATGACTTAGCCAAATCATGGATGTGAAAGACTCTTTGCAAAGGAAAAGGAGGGGGTGCCCAATATTGGCTTGCAGGACCAAAAATTGGTCAACAGTTTGATTTCAGATCATGCTTTTTCAAGTGTGACACCTTGCAAAGCTTTGCAGGGACTCTTATTTAGGATATATGCTGTTGTGTTTACTACTTCTCCCTAGTATTTGTACAACACACCTCTACTATGCATCATGGATCAAGCCATCTCCATGATAGTGAAATGACGCCTCTCAACCACCCCATTCTATTGTGAAGTATATGATGCTATCAACTGTCGATGAATTCATTTCTTGCTGCAATAGTTCTAAAACTGCTTGGAAGCAAATTCATGCAAATTGTTGGATCTTATAGTGTTGATCCGTTGGCTGGTTTGGTTTTCCATGAGCACTTTGAACTTCACAAATGTTGCAAAATAGTCTGAGTTATTTTTTAAGAGATAGATGCTCATCTTCACGGAGAAGTCATCCACCAAAATAAAAAATCACCTCGCTCCGAGGACTGTAAATGATTTTCAGGATGGCTTGCAAAGATTTGCATGAACAAGATCTAAGAGACTTTTGCACGTTAGGCACCTTCTGTGGAAAATGGTTTTGGCTTTTGCTTACCAGCGAAACACCTTGCACACATATCTTGTTTTTCTAGGATTGTAGGCAAAACCGAGAACCATATTTGTTCTCCTGAGTTTGGCTAAGTACTCAAGGTTTAGATCTCCAAATCTCTCATTCCACATAATGTTGGTATTATCCTCCACAACTAATGCATGCAAGTTGACTATGGCGATATTAACAAGCTGATATAGGTCTTTTTGTCCAATGCCTAGAGTTATTACTTTGCCAAGTTTTACATCAGAGATTACATTTCTTCCCCGATGTATTTATTGAAATGTTGGTATTTTCAGTTAATTGATGATTATATAGGAGATTTGTATTCATTTTAGGGACCATATATAGCATTTTTCAATATGAAATTTGCAGTATTTTTCAATACAATGCATATATCTCCTATCTCTTCCATAGCATGTGATCTTTCATCACCTAATGAAACTGAATAAAAAAAACTTGCTTTTGCAATAAAGTTAACATACCAGTGTTTGCAACACATGAAATATCTGAATGCGTCAGAATCAAAGAACCAACAACTAGTAGTACTTCCATCTGAGCATGATACCATGAGAGCATATTCCTCTTCATAGTCAACTTCAATTGCGGCCACATTTGCTTACCCCTTTCAACTTTTTGTAATTTGAAAGATCATTTTGTTGCTTTTGGTAATCGCTCTTGACATGCCCAACCTTATGACAATAATAACATTTGACCTTAGTTTTGGAAGTAGATGTAGATGCTTTAGGATTCCTTTTCCACTTCCCCTTTGTTTGAGCAACAAATGCGCTCTGTGTTTGACCAGAGCTGGACTCATTGAGTTATGTCTTGTGTTCTTTTTGCAGCAAATAAGACCTAACTTGATCAAATGTCAGGGTGTTGATTTCCGACATTAGAGATAGAGTCTCCATGAAAAATTCATGGGAGGATGTCAAGCTGTTAAGAACTAGCGCCACCATATAATCATCATCTGCTTTTTGTTTGATAGCTGATAGTTGGTCTTAGAGATATTTCATCTGAAGTAGGTGGTCTGAAAAAGCCCCACTCTCTCTCATATTTGTATAGAAAAACATATTTTTCAAATATAGGACTGCCATTTTTTGAAGTTTGGTATTTGTTCTTCAAATTGGTCGACAAAGCACTTTCCTAAGTGGCCTTCCAGACCTTAGGAATCATGTCATTCGACATAGATAGTTTCAATAAAAAGGCCTCCTTCTGATGTTTGTCATAATCGGCAAAGTTTGTAACCGTTCTTGCTTTGGTGTCGAGTATGAGTATGTCACATCACAATATTTTGTGGTTATTAAAATCTTATGACTCCAAACATTATGGTTTTGACTAGTTAACTTTTGTGCTTTCAGCAAAACTAGATTTTGTATGTTGGGCATTTTATACACAATATTTGATTGTGAATAGAAACAATATAGTTTTTTGACTTGAAAATCAATGCAATAAAAAGTACAATTTTTTGACTTGGAATTCGATGCAATAAAAAGTAGTCGTCTGACTTGGAAAAAAATGCAAAAGAAAAATTATAGTTTTTTGGCATTTGATTTGACAATGAGGGAAATAAATTTTTTTGAAAACACAAACAGTTCTAAAAGTATAGTTGTGATTTTGAAATCCCAGCAAGTATAGTTTCTAGTCCTGAAATATGAAATCTCTGAAAGTTCAAGTTACATGACTTTTCGAATTGCTCAGTTTGCATTTTGTTTGATTTGTGCATTTTTTGATTGCTTGTTGCACAGTCAAAAAACTATTCATGACAAAACCCGTCACAATGTCCTTTTGTTCGCTTCTTTGGGTCGCATTCTACTGTTTGTTGTTTTGATGTTTGCTTCTTTTGGTCGTGTTCTTTTCTAGCCCGTGCCTACCAGAGCCCTTTTTTGTTTGGCTCCCGGTATGTGTGAATTTTCAAATCGCAATCTCTCCTGACTGTATCTTGTGCTTCATTTTTCTTCCTTTCCACAATGTTATTCCAAATGAGTTGTTCTTTTTTTATGACGACACTAGTCTGCACCCTAGCTTCAATGTTCTTGTTCTTGTTGCGAGTTTCCTATGAACTGCTGTCCACAATGTTTGTGATTTTCTGGTTTTGAATTGCCGATTTGTGTGTCTACAAAGATCTTCAATATGAAACTCTACAAGTATGCCCACAAACAGGGTACAAGTAACAACTTTGCTATGATTACACTTCCTTTGCATGGCCTTTTCTTGTCTATAGGGCATACCCCACTAGGGTTTCCTCAAACTCTACATGTTTTTTGTTTGCATCCTCACCTAGGGATTCCTCAAACAGTGGCTCTAATACCAATGTAAGTGTTGACATTTCTTCCACAGGATTTCCTTCAGGCAAAGAACGCAGAATGCCACATAACTTCGAAAAAGTGCAAAGGACATAGTCTGTGGGAAATTGCAAAGGAAAGCAGCCACCAGCAAAGGAAGTAATTCCTTCGGACTTTTGTCCGAAGTAATACTTCGGGGAAATTACAAAGTAAAGACCCGCAGCGTCCCAAAAGGTCAGACGAAGGAATGTAAAAGCAAAAAAGCCCAAGGAATAATTCCTTCGGACTTTTTGTCCGAAGGAATTCCTTCGGACAAAAAGTCTGAAGAAATCCAAGAGAAGTCAAAATCCAACGAAAATTCAAAGGAATAAGGACCCCTACAAAAAGCCTGGGTGCCCTACAATTTTTCCAAAAAGGGCGCAGAGGAGAGCCATGAGCCCTTGCAGAGGGCACTTGGTCGGCGATAGGACCATTCCAACTTTCTCGAAGGGCAGAAAGGGAGAGCCATGAACTTGTGGAGGGCACTTGGTTGGTACCTGGACCTTCGCGCATTTTTCGAAGGGCATTCTCAACAAGGTAAAGGTACAGGCCAAGACATGTGAAAATACCTTCGGGCTTTTTGTCCGAAGGAATTCCTTTGGACAAATAGTTCGAAGAAATTCAAGAGGAGGCCAAAGGACAATTCCTTTGGACATTTTGTCCGAAGGATAGCCAAAGCAAAACCCCGAAAGGAAACAATTTTCATGGAAAAATTGTCCTAGAAAATTTTCCCATGGGAAATAGAGAAGACATTTTCCCGCAAGAAACAGACAAAGCACTTCTGTGGGAAATAGCAAAGGTAGTTCGAAAAGAAGCCATAAAGAAATCCTTTGGACAATTTGTCCGAAGGAAAAGAACAGAGACAGGAAGCCCGAAAGAATGATTCTTTCGGAAAAGTTGAAAGAATGTTCGCGAAAAATTTGTCCGACAAAGAAAGAAATAAGCAAGACAATTTTCCCGAAAGAAAATACCGCCTCTTCAATTTTTCAACGCCAATCTTTGGCTTTTGTAATTCTCTATAAAATGGCTTTCAGCGTTGATTAAAAAATAATCCCTCTCTTGGCTAGACCAGACTCTTTGGTGAGTTGCGTAACCCTTCAATCAATAGGACTGTACTTTCAGATTTCAAGTGTTGGCATAGTGTATATTCTTTCAGCGATTTGCATAAGTGGTAGATTTCTCTCCCTTCCCAAAATTTGATTCGTACCTAGTTGCTAGCTTATCATATTATGCAGGGCATATTCAATGTTCTTTATGTCTTTTGTTGAAGCTGTAAATGGATGTTAGGTGGTTGCAAAGTGTCTTGTATCAGACCTCTCTCCATTGTTTTCCCTCATGTTTTGGTCATTGGGTCAAAACTCTTCATGAAATATTTATGCATAAGTGATTGATTGAAATCGAAGGTCTTCCTTTTCCCTTGTTTGTTCAGTGTTCAAGGTTCCAAGTTGAGTGGATCAATCTTCTAGTGTATCACCCCTTTTTTAGGTAGGATTTCCCCTTTAAGTTTCCTTCTCCCTTTTCCTTGGTAGTCTGCAGCGTAGAGTAGAGATCCTCATTGATACATCTTACAGGAACCAGCCTTCTATGGAGGTTCTTCTCACCGTTGAGGCACTCACCCTCGTGAGAAGATCCCATTGTTTCAACTGGATAGAGGACTGGCCACTTCGCGCATGTCTTCGATTCAGGGTGCAGCTCCATGTTGACAAGAGTAAGCAAACATGATTGTTGAAAGAATGAAGGAAAAATGGAAGGCTCACACTGAAGTGTGTGTGAATCCTTCATTTATTAATGCAAACGGAAGTTACATACGGTTGGGATAGTTGGTAGTTACACTAGTTAGTCCTAACTAATATGGTATTAGTTAAGTCTTATAAATATATTAAATGAATATAGCTAATAATTGGTGTGTTTTAATCTATTTAGATTTGATATTTATGTCTATCCTAGTTTGTTAACCTGAACTGATTTTCAGTTAGTATATTTAATGTTTATTGTTCATATTTTGGACAGTAAATGGCTACGTTACCAGATACGCCCCTCGCAGGCCCTGGGAGCGTGGGGATATGCCGGTACGGTACGGTACGCGGTCGATCCGCGGGGGATACGGCCAGGGTACGGCGTGCCCCCTGCGGATACGGCCGGATACGTCCATGGACGTATCCGGCCGTATCCGCAGGGGGCACGCCGTACCCTGGCCGTATCCCCCGCGGATCGGCGAAATAAAAAAACATTAAATTTTTTTTTTCATTTTATAACCTAAAAAAAATGAAAACCCTAATTCCGCGCGACCCGCGACTGCGCGCCTGCACCCTCCCGCGGCTGCGCGCTCCCTGCCGCCTGCCGCCTGCCGCCCAGCCTGCTGGGCACAAGGGTTTTGATTTTTCGTTTTTAAATTTCGTTTTTTTTAAATTTCTAAACTAGCAAGCTCCCTAGGCCGTAAGGCTTTAATATTTTATAAATTTATTAAATTATAAACTAAATTTTTATTATATAGTTTAGTTTTTTTAATTTTTATTTATTTCTTTTAATTTTTTAATTTTTATTATTACTTAAAAATTTAAAATATGTTTGTTTTTAAATTTTAGTCTTTAGAGATATAATATAGATTAAGTATTAAATTTTAATTTTAAATTATTAATTAGTTTAAAATTTTAAATATAAACTTATAAAGTATAATTATTAAATTTTAAATTTTAAATATTTTGTGTTTATATAATTTATTTGAAGTTATTTTGTTTCCTCTATGCATATTATGTGGTTAATTTTGCTTATATGGCTATATTTTTATATTTTTAATTTTTTATATATATTTTTGTACGGCCGTATCCAGCCGTATCCAAACCACAAAAAAAAAAAATCGACGTATCCCCGTATCCGATACTCGTACCTGTATCCGTACCCGTATCCGTATCGGCAACTTAGGTAAATGGTTATCAACCATGTAGTTGGCTGGTGTGGCTGACATAAATATGTATTGTTGAAATAGTGTTAGAGTGAATCTATATTAGGTGTATCCTCCATATTTAACTCAACGGGGTCCATTGGATTTGGATTTGTTCTCATTTGTGTATTCTAGAGGTTTTAGGAGAATGGGTTTCGATCCATTCCTAAATTCATTATGGTATCAGAGCTGAAGCTTTTGAGAGACCAGGAACTTTCATTTGCAGAAGAAGATGCTCTTGTAGTTCCAAATTGCATTGAAGGCACATCTTAGAAGACAATTTTTATGGAGAAGTTTGAATCAATTTGAAGTTTGTTATCCAAAGATGGAGCTCTGTTTTAGAACCCAGAATGGAAAAAATTAAAATAGATCCTGTATGTGAACTATTCATGTTTGCAGTTAAAAGTCATCAAAAGATTAAAACTGTGAAGAGAGGAAGAAGTATCCTTCAAAGAGGTTGATCCAGAAAGCACATAGCTGCAAAAGGATGTAGGGGATGTCAGAAATAAGCTGCTAAATTTTCAAAGGTTCTAGTTTGTAATAGGTCAGGTATTTGTTGCAGTCAATGCACTGTATATTGTTGGAGAGTACAGTTATAAGATGCTTCTTTACCTGTTGGAGAAGCTGCATTTGTAGCCATTATTAGTATTAAATAAAACTTACTGACAGAGCATGTTGTAGTTGCATACCTGAAAAAGGTTGCATAATTGTCCAGGCCTATAAAAATATTACAAAGGTTGTTGAAAGGCCAAAGGACTGGAATCAGGGATCTTCTCATATAAGAAAATGTTGGTGTATGAGTCTTCTACGATCCATGCACATTAGACTTAGGAAGTTATTTCATTTTTGCATTTTCACAAGTTAGGTTTTTTCTTTTTTCAAGCAAATAAAATGTAATTGTGCATAATACCACTAATATCCACAGCTTTATTTTGACTTAGTTACCATTAGTTCACCTCTAGTCATTGCCCATTAACCCACTTGATGTTATTGTTGTCAACTTGAAGATGCACCCTAAACGAAGACGTGTTGAAATGGCTAATCCTGTCTCTAGTTGAAACAATGAGATCTTCTCACGAGGGTGGGTGTGTCAATGGTGAGAAGAACCTCCAAAGAAGGCTGGTTCCTGTAAGATGTATCAATGCGGATCTCTACTCTGTGCTATGAATCTACCATGGAAAAAAGAGAAAATTTTGAAGGAAAAATTCTATTTAATGACGGTGATACATCAGAATGTTGATCCACTCTACTTGGAATCTTGAACATTGAATCAAACAAGGGAAAAGGAAGACCTTTGATTTCAATTGATCACTATGCATAAGTATTTCATGAGAAGGTTCGATTCAATGACAAAAATGTGAGGGAAAATGATGGAGAGAGGTTTTATACAAGACACTTTGCAGCCACTTAACATCCACTTACAGTTTTAACAAAAGACATAAAACACTGAACATGATCTGCATAACATGATGAGCTAGCAATTAGGTATGAATCAGAATTTGGGAAGGGAGAGAAATCTACCACGTATGCAAATTGCTGAATGAATGTACACTATGCCAGCACTTGCAATTTGAAAGTACAATCATTCTATTGATTAAAGAGGTTACATAACTCATCAATGGCAGAGTCTGGTCTTATCAAGAGAGATGGATTTTACAAGGCTGAAAAGCCATTAATATAGAAAATTACAAAAAGTCAAGAGATTGGTGTTTGAAAATAGAGAGGGAGTAAACTCAAACCAACTCAGCGTTTACAAAAGTCTATTTTGTCATGCATGAAAATTCTTTGCGTTGAAAAGTGGACGGTGGGCTCAAACGTTTGACTTTGCTTATGCATGATCCGCTGAGCCATGTCTAAAATTAGAGACTAGCTCTTTGGCGTTTGAAAGTGGACAACCGGGCTTGTTAAAATGCCCACCTCTCTTTGCATGGAAATCCACGTTAAGAGTCAATAGATGAGCTCTACTCTGACTACTGGAACATTTGGTGAAGCGTGACTTTGACTAGTCAAACTGTGGGTCAATTGAAACTTAGAAATTTGTCAAAAATAGTCTTTGTTCGCATGTATTTTCTCTTATTTTGGTCTGTCTGTTCGTGTCTATATTTGGCAGGATTCTATTTTTGGATTATTTTGTCTATATTTGGTCTATATTTCCTCGGATTTCTTGGCTATTCCCTTAGCCTAATTCTTTTGGATATTCTTTTTTATCTGTGGATTTCCTTTGGTCTCATATTTTCTTTGGATATTCTGCTTTGCCTGTATATATTATCTTAAAGTTTTTTGGCTATTTCCGTGGTCTTATATTCCTTCGGATTTCTTTCTTGCCAATTTTTTCGATTTTATTCTCTTTGGCTCTTATGTCTTGCCCCCTGGATTTACCTTCGGTTTTCTTGTGGACTTTCATTCTCTCCTTGGCTTTATTATTTTCTACCCCTTTTCAATGATTTGTTTGCATTTTTCTCGAAGGAATCTTTTGGACAAAAAGTCCGAAGGAATTCCTTCGGACTTTTTGTTTGAAGGATATCTTTCCTTCTAAATTTTTCTTTTCCTTCTTTATTCCCTCGGGTTTTTTTGCTTTGACTCCTTGTGGGCTTTGTTTGGTCCATTTCCTTTGGAATGCCGTTGACCTTTGGTTTATTCTTTCATTTGGACTTTTATCTTGCAAAAAAAATGTCAGTCTCCTTTTCTGTGTTTGACAATTACTTCGAAGGAATCTTTCAGACTCTTCACTGGCACCTATTTCGAATTCTTCATTGCTTGTTACTTATAAAAAGAGATAAGTCATTTACCCTGGGAAAATTGAAATGCACTATCTTGAGAATTACTTCTACTGATAAAAGTTTCATAAGCAAAGCACTTCTCAAAACCCAATTTGCACTGTCAAGAGTAAGTTGGGTTTTCCAACCCGGATTACTTTTGTTGAGGGGTTTCAATTGTTGATTACTCATAAAGTGAAATAAGTTGTCTCTTGTAAACCTGAAGACTTCTCCTTCCAAAAAACCCGAAGTCTTTTGTTGTGTAAAACCCGAAGTCTTGCTTGAATGCCCACCCTCTCACACTTAGGCAAAATTTTGGCATGTAGGCCAAAAAATGGCCAACACCTAGTAAGCAGACCTTCATAGAAATCAAGAATGTTAGTTTCATTTTCTTCTTTCAATGCAATTGCTTCCGTCCAACATCTGAAGTAATCTGTAGCTGTTAGAATCCACTTATGCCTTGAACTCGAAGGAGGATTAATGAGACCTATAAAGTCCAATCCCCACTAGACAAAAAGTTGATCCACTGCAATTGGTTGAAGAGGTAGGGCTGCAAGTTTAACTTTTCTTACAAACAGCACATTGTTTGCACTTCCTAACCCATGTATGGCAATCGCCAATTATAGTAAGCCAATAGTAACCACCTCTCATGATTTTAAGTGCTGTAGTTCTTGCGAAAAAGTGTCCACCATGTCCATCATGGAATTCTTCAAGTAATCTTTGAGTTTGGCTTGGTTCCAAACACCTTAGTAACATTCCATTAATATCCTTTTTGAACAAAACACCATCAACGAGCAAGAATGGAATTAATTGTAACCTGAAATACCTTCTTTTTGAAGTACTTAGGTGAGAAGGGTAAAAACCATCTTGCAGCTAGCTTACCAAATCACGAAACCAGTGGGAAGGTGAGGTATGAACAACAACAATCTCTTCATCATTTGACACTAAAACAACTTCATTAGTTTTTTGCAAGTCTTGAGCTAGATGCTCACAAAGTCCTTTGTCTCTAACCAGCTTTGTAACCTTAATTTCCACGTCATATTCCATTACCTTGGTTATCCAACCAGCGCACTTCTCATTTGTCTTTGTTCAGAAGAATTTCTTTGATGCTTGGATGAACAACTATTAGATGTTTTTTATTATTAGACAAGTGCCTAAATTTTTTCAGAGATCTTATAACTGAAATGACATGCTTTTCAACAAAATAATATCTTGTTTCATACTCCTCCAAGCTTTGGCTGTAGAAAGCTATGATTTTGCTGCATAAGAATACCTGAAATGGTGTCCATATTAACATACGTATACAGAATGAAATCTTTCATAAAATCTAGATTTAAAAGCTTAGGAGCACTTGCTATGGCTTTCTTAACATCTTCAAACCCTTTTACTCCCTCCTTGGATTAGGGGAAGTTCTGATTTTTTTTTAGCATGGTTGTAAGTGGTTTAGCTATAGTAGCAAAATTTGAAATGTATCTCCTTATAAAATTGATTTTTTCAAAGAAACTTTGCAAAGCCTTTTTGCTCTTAGACAAGGAGAGTGCAACAATGGATTGAATCCTTTCAGAATCTATATTTAAACCGTGCTTTGAAACATGTCCAAGAAGCTTACCTTCATGAATTGAAAATACACACTTTTTGGGATTTAGAGATATCTCAAATTGCCTACACCTTTCAAAAACTTGCTTGAGATGAACCATGTGATCTTCTGCATCTTTTGAAAACACTGTTATATCATCCAAATAAACAAGCACAAACCTGTTAAGGCCTTGGAAGGCTATATCCATGGCTCTCTGAAAGGTTGCTCCAGCATTAGATAGATCGAATGGCATTTTTTGGTATGCAAATGTCCCCCATTTAGTCGTGAAGGCTGTCTTGAATTGGTCATCGTCTTTGACCAAAATTTGATTGTAACCACTATATCCATCCAACAAGGAAAACCTCTCTGAACCTGCAACAAGCTGTAAAATTTGTTCCATTGATGGCAATGGATAGTGATCTTTAAACGAAACCTTGTTTAAATCACGGAAATCAACACAAATGAATCTCACCATTTTTTTTTCGTACTGGGATGAGGTTCGCCACAAGTTGAGTGCTTGATTGGAAATATAATAGTTGATTCTATGAGCTTGTGAAGCTGAGCTTTCATCAAAGGCTCAAGCTTTGGATTGATTGGCCTTTGTCTTTGTCTCACTAGTTTAGTTTCCTCTTTTAACTCAATGGTGTGTTGAGCCAAACTTGGATCAAAATCTTTGAGATCACTATACTGCCATGCGAATATATCAGCAAAACTCGTGCATAAATCAATAAAAGCTTTCGTTTGTGGACGAGTGCATACCTTGCCCAATTTCAAAATTTTACTAGTTGCAATCTCTACATTGGCATAGTGCTCTTCTTTTGTTGACAAGGATGGTTTCTCTTTCCTTAGCTCATCATCTTCACTGAAAATATTTTCAAGAGTGACCAATCCCTTGGGTAGCCTATTCATTTTTAGTTGTACAATCTGATCACCATACTGTTGTAAGTGTTTCCACTGATTTTTTAAATAAAAGTCAGCCTTTTTCTGCAAAAATCTCACAATTTGATTGTCATTTTCAAATACCTGCCAATTTTTTTGGTTATCCGGAACAAAAGGCCCTACAACTACCTTTATATGTGACTGAAAAATGTCATTTTTTACATCAGCTGAAATGTTAGATTGTGCCCCAACAGCAGCGAACCTATCAACATGTTTATTCCTATCTCTTGGTATTCCTTGAATATTAAAACCCTGAAAATCAAGTAAATCTCAAACTCTGTGTCTGTAAGATTTAAGCAATAGATTCTTGCATACATTCAAATCTCATACTTGGTGGACTACAAATTCACTATCTCCAAACACTTGCAAACGATTTACTTTCATCTTTCTAGCCCACTGCAAATCGTGAACTAGTGCTTCATATTCAACAACGTTGTTTTAACAGCCAAACTGAAATTTATTAGAAGAAAAATACTTTTGTTCTATAGGAAAAATTAACATCATTCTAGCTTCGATTCCATGCTTATTTCTTAATCCATCAAAGTACAATTTCCACAAGCTTTCATTAGATTATTCTTTGACCATGGCTGGAATTGGTGCATCGTTCTCATGAAGACAATACACACCAAGACCTTCTTCAATCAGCTTGTAGGGATCATGCTCATGCAAGGTAGAAGCCCACTCATCAAGAAACAAATCTGGAATTCCATCCAAAGGCGAGTCCTTTTCTACATCACTAGTTTGTAATATTTCATCTGAGATGATACAATTTGCATTGACCACATTTGGCGTATAAGGCTCCATATGAAAACGTGCAATAAGCTCTAAATGAATTGTTACCTTTGTACCATACCTGGTTTTGAACAACAAATAGGTCCAATCAACTGATAAATATCTCTCAATATTTGACGTGAAGTCTCTTGAAAGGCACAACGAAATAAGAAGGCAAGTCCACCACTACAACATTCTACTGAATAGTAACGTTAGGACAAACATGTAATGCCAATTTCAAATTTTTGATAATACTTACCGTCTTTGCTGGTGAGCCATCTAACTGCAATACCCTTTTAGTATTTGGCTCATAAACAAGACCGAGTTTGTCTGCAATTTTTTTGTGGGCATTACTATACTGCTAGCTCCACTATCCACCATACAATTATGAACCAAAGTATCACCCACTATCAAAGAAAGATAAAAAAGGAGAGTTTTTTTCGATTTTACCTCAGTTTTGTCCACTTTTGACATCTTATCTCCTTGTTGCACCTGTTGCTTAGTTGGTTGATTCGAATTTATCAAGACAACACATTTCTCAACCAGTTTTGGAGACAATTCAAGAGCTGAAAGTTCTTGAATGAGTTTATTCTTTTGCCCTGGAATTGAAAGAGAATTCCACATGCTAATGCTAATGTTAGACTTCTTCATTTGATCTACAATACTGAACTGAGATGCACTAACTTTTGATTGCGCATTCTATGGTACTTGTTGCTCACAAATTAGAGGTATTTGTTGCACTATATTAACCTATATATTATAATTTTTTTGCGCTGTGCAAGCAGCAAGCTGCTCTTTTGTACTTTGAGCAACAATATTTGGAGCACTTGAAGTATTTGCTACCGCTTGGGCTTCTTCAACATCACTGTTTTTAGTTCTCTGATAGGGTATAGCTGCAACTTGACCACATGAATCATTAGTTTTAACACTCTGAGTAAAAACAACATGATCATCGACTTGTCAATTTACATTAATAGCATCAGGGTGCGCTTGAACTTGATGAGTCACTCCTAATGATGTCAAGTTTGTATCTTGATATTGACTTCTTTGAAAAGAGAACTCTTTTTGTGTCATCTGTGACATGGTGATGTTTTGTGATACCAAGGCTTGGTTTTAAGCATCATTGATATTTGAGAGCTGCCAACCGGAATCTTGCACCAAATTATTTTGAGGTGGGGTTGGAACAATGGTTTTTGAAGTGGAAGGAGCATTCGGATCAAGAGCAACATATGGCGTAGTTGGAGTTATGGCTCCTTGTGCTTGATAAGGTGGTCTATTTTTTTAAAACCCTGATAAGGAGACCTTTGATTTTTGAAGGATTGATAGTTGTTTTGATTTTGCTGTTGATAGGGCCTATTTAATTGAAATTGCTGCCTCTTGAGTTGTACTATTTCATTTCCAAAAGATTGTAGCAAAATTTTCAACTCTCCTGTCACTAACTTGACTAGTAGGGGCTGCAATAGGAACTTGAGGTGCTGGAATTGAAGCTAAGGATGGAATTTGAGGAACTTGAGGGGCTGGCACAGAACTAATTTTTGAAAATATGGGCATTGAAGGTCTTGGAGAAAGCTTATTTGTTTGTATCAAATTATTTTCTGCTCTTATTGCAACTTTATAAGCATCTGGCAAAGTAGTACCACCCATTGACTGTATCATCACATTAATGTCAGAATTAAGAGCTTTCAAAAAATACAAAAATGCATATTTAGGTGATGGTTTAATCAAAGCCGGTAACTTGGTTCATGTATTCTGGAATTTGAGATTGAAATCGAATATGAACTCATGAGGAGCTCTTTGTATGGTAGTTAATTGCTCAACTAAAGATAAGTGATCATATTTGTCTTCAAACTATTTGACTAACGCTGCACTCAATTCATCCCAAATGGAAATGGATCTAAGTGGGAGGATTCTATACCATTGTAATGCTTTTCCTTTGAAAGAAGCAACAAGCAATCTAATAGCAACATTATCTTCAACAACATCATGAACTGAACAAAGATTAGCCACATTCTCGATATGCTCAATAGGGGTTGTTTGATTTTCTCCTCAGAAGAATGGAATACTTTTGAGGGCAGATACATGAATGTCATCTAACTATGCTAAATTCAACGGATTTTCCCTATTAAATGGAGCAAACACTTGATTTCTAACGGCCATCTGGATGGTGGGGATTGTAGTGTCAAGAATGATAGGATGAGGGGGAGGTAAATATTCTATTTGAGAATATGGATTTTGACCTCCTAGACCTTGCTCTTTTATAAGTTACAAATTCAAAAGGAATATCTTTACTTGTTGATCTTGTGGTAACCTTTGGCATGAACAGATTTCCTGAATGATGCTATGAACTTTACAACTTGACGTAGATGAATATTCTCTGTTGCTGCGAAAACTCTATGCAAAAAACTTTTTAATGGTCCCATCGGGCGTGCCAAAAACTATTGTCAATCTGAAGTTGCACCCTGAAACGAAGACGTACTAAAATGGCTAATTCTCTCCCTAGTTGAAACATTGGGATCTTCTCACGAGAGTGGGCACCTCAATGGTGAGAACCTCCAGAGAATGTTGGTTCCTGTAAGATGTATCAATGCGGATCTCTACTATGTGCTGCGAATCTACCATGGAAAAGGGAGAAAAAAACTTGAAGGGGAAATCCTATCTAATGACGGTGATACACCAGAATGTTGATCCACTCTACTTGGATCTTTGAACATTGAATCAAACAAGGGAAAAAGAAGACCTTTGATTTCAATTGATCACTATGCATAAGTATTTCATGAGAAGGTTCGATCCAATGACAAAAATGTGAGGGAAAACGATAAAGAGGTCTGATAAAAAGACACTTTGCAGCTACCTAACATCCACTTATAGCTTCAACAAAAGACATAAAACACCGAACATGATCTGCATAACATGATGAGTTGGCAACTAGGTATGAATTAGAGTTTGGGAAGGGAGAGAAATCTACCACGTATGAAAGGTGCTGAATGAATGTACACTATGCCAACACTTGAAATTAGAAAGTATAGTTCTTCTATTGATTAAAGATGTTACACAACTCACCAATGGCAAAGTCTGGGCCTACCAAGAGGGATAGATTTTACAATGTTGAAAAGCCATTAATATAAAAAATTACAAAAAGCCAAGAGATTGGTGTTGGAAATAGGAGAGGAAGTTAACTCTTCGTTAGCCCAAGTCCAAATTGCATTGCACGAGTCTTTCAAATTTGTCTTTCCTTGGCTTATACCTGGCTGTCTTGCATGAAGAATCCTTGGCGTTGAAAAAGAAGAAGACAAGCTTTGGATGCATGATATCTACAAATAGATGTCTTGACTTGAAAACTAGTCAACTCCAAAACAAGTGTAGTCAAATTCACTCGAATTGTTGGAACGTTTGAAAGTCTCCCCTTTGCATGAAATTAATGCGAATGTCAAATTAAGAATTGCGTTTGAACCGCCGAAATATGTCGAGCTTTGAGACAAACGAGAGTGCATGCATGGAATTTTTGGCTATTTGAAATGTTCAACGCTTTGCCCGTTCATCATGCAAGACAACTCTATTTTCAGAACTGAAGCATGCTTGTTTTTTTAAACGCGTTCACTTCGTTGGAGTCACGCTAGTCTGTGCATTATCTTTGTTCATCCTATCTTTGTCTTTATTCTGCATTTGTTTTATTTGTTGCTCATGCTTATGTCCATGTTCAGTTTTGCTTTAGTCTTCGCTCATGCCTCTATTTTTGTATTTGTCTAACTTTTTGTTCAGTTCTGGCTCAGTCCTGTTTGTATTTTCTCTGGCTTTTTCGGTGTTTTGCTTTAATTCAGGATTCGGGCTTTGTTTTAGTTTTCGTTCTTCGGACAAATTGTCCGAAGGACTCTCTGTCTCTTCTCTTTTCTAGGCTTGGAATTTCTTTTTCTCTTTTTTGGCCTTAGCTTTCGCCCTTGTCTTTTCTATCGGGCTTTTTGTCCTCTCGAATTCCTTTAGACTTTTTGTCCGAAGGAATTCTTTCGGACAAAAAGTCCGAAGGAATTCGTTTCTTTGTCAATTTTCCCAAATTTATTCTTTTAGGCTCTTATGTTTTGCCCTTTGGTTTTCTTCAGGCTTTTTTTGACTTCATATTCCTGTGGATTTTTTGTTTGACAATTATTCCGAAGGATTTTCTTAAATTTTCTCATTTCTTTTGCCTTTGTTTTTTAATTTCTATCGGGCTTTTTTCTCGGGTATATCCTCCATCGGACCTTTTCCTTGAATTCCTTTGGACTTTTTGTCCGAAGTAAATTCTTTTCCATTTGAAGTGTCCCTTGCTTTTATGAAGGTGCCCTCCCGAAGGACTTCTGCTTCCCAAAATTGCCCTTCGGGTTTTTGATTTGGTCGTGTTAGTCACCTAGGTGCCTTCCGCAAGGGCAAGGTTCTTCCAGAAGTGCTCTTCAAAAAAATTGTAAAGGTCCACTTCGTCGACAAGTGCCCCCTGCAAGGGCTTTTTTGTCTTCAAAAGTGCCCTTCGGAAGAATTGTAGGGCACCTTGGCTTTTTGAAGGGCACTCGGGTTTTTTGAAACTGTCCTTCGGAACTTTTGTCTTGACTTGAAAACCATAAAGTGAACCAATCCGAAGGGTTACATACCCTTCGAGACTTTTGAATTGGACCTTTCCGAAGGGCAGGTTGCGGGTCTTCTCAACTATGCTTTTCTCTTTTTCTTTCGGACAAAAAGTCCGAAGAAAATAAGCTTTGAACAACTGCTACTTAAGTCATTTTTTCGCACTTTTACATAGTTCTTTGAGAGCTCTTTCTCTCGGACAGAATGTCCGAAGAAATAGTCGACCTCTTATAGCCCAAAAAAAATCCTTGGGAAGACAAAATAACTAAACTTACAACTTGTATGTCTTGGCTGTATTTGCACATTTGGCTGTAATCAAGAAAGCTCCTTGGAAACTGTTGACAATTTTGCCCCATAGAGCAAATTGTCATCCCTACTGGTTGGAACTTTGCATATTGTGCCGGTTTGTCTTGCGAATCAGTTTTGGGTACTGAATAATGAAAAGGAAAAGGTTTTGCAAAGTTCAATCAAGCCTAAATGCATACCTACAACGACCCAAGGAGCCATCTACAGCCAGGTATAAGCCAAGGAAAGAGCCTACAACGAGGTAAAGTTTTGGTCATTCAAAGGATTCGAAGGGGCGTTCCCGTTTTTAGATTTGGCAATGTCCACCTACAACGATCCTTGAGGTTAACCTACAACCCTGTAGGTTCACTTATGAATGAAGGCGAGTGTTTTCTTTTGGACACCTATGGAATACAGGGTTGTTTTTCAGACTTACAATGACTATTCTCTTTCCCAAGTGTTTTCTTTCCAAAGTGTTGTCTTCTCAAAATTTTGTCGGGTTAAGAGATGGACAATTTCCTCGGAATTTTTGTCCAAGGGAAAAGATTTTTCAAAGGACTTGGGAGAAGTCCGAGAGAATTTCAAAGGGATAATTTACAAAGTATTCAATTCCTTTAGACTTTTTGTCTGAAGGAATTAAGGAGATAGAAAATTCAAAGGTGTGGAAAACATAAAGTCCGAAGGAATAAGGACGGTTACAAAAAGCCCGAGTGACTTACAAAAAGCCCAAGTGACCTACAAAAGGCCTGAGTTCTCTACAAAAACCCTGGGTGCCCTACAAAAGGCTTAGATGCCCTTCAATTTTTCTGAAAAGCGAGTTTCGAAGGACACCTGTCCTTGTAGAGGGCACTTGGTCAGTGAAGTGGACCTTTCCAATTTTTTCGAAGGGCACATAGGAGAGACAGAAGCCCTTGCAGAGGGCATTTGGCCGATGGCAAGACCCCACAAAGGAGACGAATTCCTTCAGACAAAAAGTCCGAAGAAATTCGGGACAAAGAAAAAATCTGAGAAAATGTAAATAAAGGCAAAGAAAGAAAAGGGAGGGAGATCCTTTGGAAAATTGGCAAGAGAAAATTGGAAAGAGAAAAAAGTCAAAGACGGGAAAACTTGAAGGAAAGAATGGTCATGACAAGAATTTCGAAAGAACAAACAGAAAAAGTTCGAGGGGGCACTTTTTGCTGGAAGTCAAATTCAAAAAAGCCCGAGAGATTATAATAAAATAAGCAAATGAAAAGGAGGATATCCTTCGGACCTTTTGTCCTAAGGATTCCTTCGGAAAAATACGCAGAAATTTATTCGGAAAAGTTGGCCAAGGAAATCCAAAGCTAAGGAGAGGACATGCATGAAAGTCCGCAACCAGCAAAAAGTCCAAGGAAAGAGAAACCAACAGAATTCTGAAAGGAAATAATAAAAAAAAAACACAAAGGCAAGACAGAATTTCGAAAGAATAATTGGACTTAGACAGAAAATAGAAGTCTGCAGAAAATGAACATGAACAGGCACAAAATAAAAGGAAAATCCATGCAAGCAAAGGCTATTTTTCGTTGACTGGTCAAAGCTTCAGTTGATTGGTTGTTGAAGTCAAGTTCATCTCCGGATCAACTCATGCTTTCAAACGTTCCAACTCAGCTTCCAACGTTTCAATTTGAGTTCTAATTTTAGCATGGCGTGGATTTCAAGCATGCTCTCGTTATCTCATGCTTTCAAACGATCAAACGGCTCAAGAGGAAGTCCATATTTGGAGGTGGGCATAGCATTTTTGCATGATAAGAGTTTGACTTTCAACAAACTCACTGTCCATTTCCTCTAATGCCAAGGAGCTTTATGCAAGACAAATAGACTTTTTGTAAAGGTTGAGTTGGACGGATTTAGCCTCTCCTATTTTTCAAACGCCAACTCTTGGCTATTGTAATTTTCTATATAAGTTGGCTTTTTAGCTTTGAATTGTATCCTTCTCTTGGCAAGACCAGACTCTGCCATTGGTGAGTTGTCTAACCTCTTCAATCAATAAAAGGACCGTACTTTCAGATTTCAAGTGCTGGTATAATGTATATTCATTCAACAATTTGCATAAGTGGTAGATTTCTCTCCCTTTTCAAATTTTGATTCATACCTAGTTGCTAACTCATCATATTATGCAGGGCATGTTCAGTGTTCTATATGTCTTTTGCTGATGCTGTAAGTGGATGTTAGGTGGCTGCAAAGTGTCTTGTATCAGACCCCTCTCTATCGTTTTCCCTCACGTTTTGGTCATTGGATCGAACCCTCTCATGAAATATTTATGCATAGTGATCAATTGAAATCAAAGGTCTTTCTTTTCCCTTGTTTGTTCAATGTTCAAGGTTCCAAGTAGAGTGGATCAACATTTTAGTGTATCACTGTCATTAGGCAGGATTTCCCTTTCAAGTTTATTTCTCCCTTTTCCATGGTAGATTCACAACACAGAGTAGAGATTTATTGATACATCTTATAGGAACCAGCGTTCTCTGGAGGTTTTTCTCACCATTGAGGCACCTACCCTCGTGAGATCCCATTGTTTCAATCAGAGAGAGGATTGGCCATTTCAACGCGTCTTCGACTCAAGTTGCAACTCCGGGTTGACAATAGAAACCTCTGCATGACTAAAATTCACCTAGCTGTAGATGGCCACTTGGGTGGCTGTAAATGCTCATTTAAGGACCCCAAAACTGATTCACAAGACAAACCTGGCACCATAGCAAAGTTTCAAAGTGTAGGGGTGACAATTTGCCCTATGGGAGGCAAAATTGTCAGCAGTTATGATGGGACAACAAAGAGAAGGAGAAGAGTTAGATTAACAGGGGATGCAGGAGCATCCGAGGTATGATGGGCAATTTTGCATCAACCAGTGTTTCTTTTTTGTCAATGTGAAAGAGCCCCATCAAAGTCCTTGAAAGAAAGAAGAAAGAAAAAACTATATTCATGTCCACTAATGGTGAAAGTAGGTCAATGGGTCTCGAGAGTACAACCATTTACAATAGAAAGTGCTAGGTTATAAGGACCCTAGGAACGACGACTATTAAAAAAAAGGAAGAACAAAAGCACTGTTGGCCATTTTTTGGCCTACATACCAAAATTTTGCCTAAGTGTGAGAGGGTGGGCATTCAAGCAAGACTTTGGGTTTTACACAGCAGAAGACTTTGGGTTTTTGGAAGGAGAAGTCTTTCGGTTTTACAAGAGAGCTTATTTCACTTTATGAGTAATCAACAATTGAAACCCCTCAGCAGAAGTAATCCAAGTTGGAAAACCCGAATTACTCTGGACAATGCAAATCGGGTTTTGAGAAGTGCTTTGCTTATGAAAGTTTTATCAGCAGAAGTAATCTGGGTTGGAAAACCCGAATTACTCTTGACATTGCAAATCGGGTTTTGAGAAATGCTTTGCTTATGAAAGTTTTATCAGTGGAAGTAATTCGGGTTTAGAAACCCGAATTACTCAGGATAGTGCATTTCGGGTTTCTCAAGGTGAATGACTTATCTTTTTTTTATAAGTAACAAGCAATGAAGAATCCGAAGTAGGTGCCAGTGAAGAATCCTAAGTTGTAGACATTGAAGAACAAACAAATAGACTCGGACAAAAACCCTGAAGGAATTCCTTCGGACAAGTTCAAAAGACAAGTCAAAATATTCTAAGGACACTTCCATAAAATCTGAAAGGCAGAAAATGACAAATCAAAAAATCCAAAGGGCAATGTACCCTTCGGAAGGGACGTTTCCAAAAAACCCGGGTGCCCTTCAAAAAACCTGGGTGCCTTTTTCTTAAGGGGTATTCGCTTCGAAAGGGTTGTTGACAAAAACCCTGAAGGGTAGGTACCTTTCGGGAAGGCTCATTTCAGGATTGGCAGGGACGTTTGCAAAAAACTCGAAGGGCACCTGCCCTTTGGGAAGGTTCATCTCACGATTTTAAGGGCTTTACAAAAACCCGAAGGGCACTTGCCCTTCGAGAAAAGACCATTATAGAAAGTTTGAAACATTGCTAAAATTCGAAAAAAGTTCAAAGGACCATTCGAAGGGACATTCAGAAAAGCCGAAGGGCAATAGCCCTTCGGAAAGGACCAAGGCAGAGATCCCGAAGGGTAGGTACCCTTCGGGAAAATTCAATGGAAAAAAGCTAGCCCAAGAGAAAGTCCGCAGGAAATAAAGTTTGTGGGAGATAAAACCAAGGGGAAGCCAAAAAGTCCGAAAGAAATGGATATCCTTCGGACAAATTGTCCGAAGGATTCATTTGGAAAGCTTGGTCAAAGAAAGGAAAGTCTAAGGGCAGAGAGACAAAAGTAAAGACCCGAAGAGAATGATCATTAGGCCAAAGGAATAAGTAAGAAGGGAAAGTTTGTGGAAAAGACAAATATAGACAGAGGTTAAGAAGCAAAATTCTAAATTTAGCCAAGAGAAATCATAGACAATTGGGTCGAGAGAAATCCATGCACAAACAAAAGATGGAGTCCAAGTGGAATTCCATGCGAGCAAAAGCTAATTACGGTTAACTGGTGTTTGAAGTCAAGTTTATCTCCAAGGTCAACTCTGCCTTTCAAATGTTCCAACTCCGCTTCCAACGGATCAAGTCGTAGTTCTAAAATTAGCATTGGCATTGGTATTGGTATTGGATTGTCATCTCATACTTTCAAACATTCCAGTAGCTCATGAAGAATGCCAAATTTGGAAGTGGGCGTAGAATTATTGCATGATAGAGAGGTTTAGCAGCCCAAAATTAGCCATTGTCCACTTCAATGCCAATGATCCTTCATGCAAGACAAAAGATAAGAAAAGACAAATTTGGAATACTCATGCAATGCAATTTGGACTTGGGCTAATGAAGAGTTAACTTCTTCTCCTATTTTCAACGCCATGTCTTGACTATTGTATTTTTTTATAAGTTGGCTTTCAGCGTTGTAAAAATCATCCCTCTTTTGGCAAGAAATCTTCTGCCAAAGATTGTACTATAACATTTTTCAGAATCAATAAGAAGAGGACTGTGTTTTTTTTAATTTCCAGCAGTTGGTATAGTGTACTTTTGTTACTGATTTGTCTAAGTGATGGATTTTTGTTTTTCCTTACCAAATCTTGATTCGTACTTAGTTACTAGCTGGACATTTATGTAGGCCATGTTCTGTGTTTAAACGTCTTTTGTTGAGTTTATAGTGGATATTGGTCGCTGTTTAGTGCCTTTCATTAGGTCTATTTTTTTATTTTTCTCAAGCTTAGATCATTAGATTAAACTTTTTCGTGAAATACTTGTGTATTGATCAATTGGAGTTGAAGGTATGCCTCTTCCTTGTCTGAATCAATGTTCTCAGAAGCTCGATTTGAGTGGATCAAGCAAATTAGGTGTATCACCATTTTAGCTAGGGTTTCTTTTCAAGTTCTTTCTTCCCTTTTTCTCAAGTAGTTTGTAACGTAGAAGTTGAGATCCTCATAGATATATCTTACAGGAACCAACCTTCTCTGGAGGTTCTTCTCATCATTGAGGCACCCACCTTCGTGAGAAGATCTCATTGTTTCAATTGGAGCGAGGATTAGCCATTTCAACACGTCTTCATTCAGGGTGCAACTCCAGATTGACAACAAGCACTAAAATTAAAATGTAGGGTAAACCCAACTCAGTAAACCCTTTAATCCATGTGGTTAGAGTAACAATACAGGTAGCCATGTGGAGGGGAGTAAGAACCCTTGAAGAGCATGCGCTGATGAAAATCGAAAGATGAAAAGATTGGATGATAGACTCATCAAACATCTCCAATTGTGCTTGGGATAGAGGAATCATCATCTATCACTGTGAAAGGGCCAATAAAAGATCTGATAATTCTCCTCAGAGAATGTCTAGGGTTGAGGGGCCTAGGTTGGATAATCCTAGGAGGAAACAAAGCACTCTCACTAGAATTCCTTCTAATATCCAAGGTTGAAGAAGCTCCTGTGGCGACATAGAAACTCGTAATTTGTGCTTGTTGCCTCCGCAACTCAGGATTTGGTTGCGAAGAAGTAGATCCATGATGCCTAGGAGGAGATCCACGATGTTGAGTAAGGGTCGGTCCACATTGTTGAGAGCTAGTGTGTTGGGGTACCATAGTGGTAGTGTTGTGAAGAGATGAGCATCGCCTCACTGATCTACGTCCCTCAATTTGTGAAGCAACAATATCCAAAGGGCATTTAATGCCACCAATCTCTATGAGGGGATGAAAGAATGAAGTGATCAGCTTGGGGAATCTAGGAGCTCCTTGCAAGGACTTGAGTTGAAGGGTGAAAACCCCTTGAAGAAAGAGGGCTAGGTACCGTTGATCTATGTACTGAAATAAAGTGGATAGAGAGTTATTCGAGTCTCTATAAAGACAATGACGTCTCCTTTGGATCTCATAGTAAAAAAGGCATCTGAAAATGATGTGCTCCTTAGTCTTTAGGGAATTAGCCATTGAGAAGGAAAGGTTGAAGCAACCTGGATGTATTGGCAGTAGATATCCTCTTTGATAGCTCTAATGATGACCCCCTTTTAACGGAAGAAGCAGACGAAGCCAAGGAGGGGCATCCAAAGAGTTCAGAATCCCAACAACGTTGACATCTAATGGGCCCAAAGATGCAATCCTCTCTGAAGAACATAGGGCTAAGTGTGATAGCCTTGAATTGCTTGAAGCTAAATCCCCCATGGTTCTAAGTCCATGAATGTAGAAAGTATGCTTGAAAAAAGTATCAAGCAAAGTTTGGGTAGCAAACTTAACTTGGATGATGCATTGAGGAACATGGATTACTTTGAGTATTCCATAAATGATGAGGAAACTGTCAGTTATTACATTATTTGGAATGGGTCCTTCATTGTACTTCGTTTAATTGAATTGTACTAAGAAAAATCAGCTTGTGCCAAAATCAAATCCTACTATTCAGGCTATATCTCCCACCAAAAAATTCAACAAAAATTCCAATACTTCTATTCACCATCATTGTTTTCCCATCCTTTTGTGGATGGTATGCTGAACTGAAACTCAACTTAGTGCCCAAATACTTCCACAAAGTCCACCAAAATTGACCAACACACTTGGTGTCTCTATGTTGAGCTATGCTCTTGGGCAATCCATGTATCTTTGTGAAGTGTTTTTTGTTACAATGGCCCAATTGAAATTCTCCGTGTTGTTGACTCCTTACAATTGCTACAGATGGAAGGCATCCATGATAGATTTGTTGTGGAGCAAGGGCTATACAGTGTGAACCAGGGAACAAAGAAAAACTTGTGAAGGAAATATAGAAAAATCCAGGTGTTGCACTCGTGTGATGAGGCACAAGGCCTTATAGTCATGAGCATTTTAGATGGATTGAAGTTTCTTATTCAAAAATTAAATACTCCAAAAGGAGTTTGGGATAAGGTTGTAGATTTGTTTGGGGAGATTAATGAACTTTAGATGGTTTGGCTTAGGTTGTGGGCTACAATAACTTGTATTAGACAGGAAATGTTAATGATTGAAAGTCTACTTCTAGCTAGGTTTATCATCTCGGCTTTAATCTGTATCCAACTATGCCTATCATCTAGGCTCTGGTTCAACTTAGTTTGTGGGCTACACAAACTTGGATTAGGCAGGGGATGTTTATGATCACAAGTGCACTTTTGGGTATGATAATCATCTCAATGTCGATCCCTTTCTAGCTAGGTCTATCATCTTGGCTATGGTTCGTAACTTGGTCATGCAAGAAACAATTGGCTATTGCATTTTCTTTGACATAGGTAAGTACAAAGGAGTATTTCTTGACATCCGAGAGGCTTTGTGGATACACATTGACTTATTTTGTCCTCCCTCAGGTGTAGTCCACTTCCTTTTCATATGACAACTACAATGCCATCGACACAACTTAAAACCTAGTGGAGAAACAACGCACCAAACATATTGAGATCCACATGCATTTCTTTTGGAAGGTCATCGAGGATCATGTTATAATCTATAGCACCATTAGACAAAGGATCAGGTCACAAACATATTTTACCACCAAACCATTTGCAACGACCATGTATGTCCAATTTTGGTGAATGCTAGGGGTGAAGGAAGTTGTCACCAAGAGGGATATTCTACAATTTCTCCTCCTTCCCGTGGTTACCAAAGATTAATCTTAATGGGTATGTTCGTGTATAGGTCTTTTAGGACACATGCACATTAGAATTAGGAAGTTATTTCGTTTCCTAAGTTAGGGTGTTTCTATTTTCATTCAAGTAAAATGTAATTGTGGATATTTCCATGAATATCCACGACCTTAGTCTGGCCAAAGTTAGTATTGTCAACCCTAGTCATATTTTTTGAATGCATGTTCTTTTCTTTTACATGCATGTCTCCTATTTGCTTTCTTCTGGGTTTATCTAGGGAAATATTTTTCTTTCCTCATTGTTATTAATAGAGGATGGAAGTGTACCATAATTCATGATGTTAATTGATAGATTATTGGATAATAAACAATTAAAGTGTTTGCTCTTCGTTTGTGTAAAATATGTTTGTATGAGGAATTTTAGTGCATGGAAAGCTGGGCTGATCTTGGTGAATTAGACAACTTTGTGTCATATTTCAACAACTTTGAATAGGCTGCAAAGGCCCCTTGTGTTCTAGAATGTTCTAAAGGCTTAAAAGTATTGCTGTAAAAAGTTTGAGCTGGCCAAATGTTTGGCAAAATATGTTGGAGGTTGGATTGGCATTGGATTCAACATCTTATTTTCAATGTCTTTAGCACGAAGGCGGTCTTTGGCATATTTGGCATTGGTGTGGATGTGGTGCAAGGTCTGATGTTGGTGCAAAAATTGACCCTGGTACATAAGAGAAATATTGGAATGAGAGATGGCTCAAGAATTGGCATGTCGGAAGAGTTTGGTTCAGTTGACCTGAATAAAGATAATGACTTGTAGGTGAATATTTTGTCATAATTTATTGAATTAGCATTACATGGAACTTTGTTCTCTACCCTTCATCTCTTCTTCAAAATGAACGAGCCCCATTGATCACTTTCTTATGAGTTTTTCTGCTGTAAACCACTTGGTTTGTGCTAACAATTGAGCAACTTTAGCAAAACACTATAGGGAAATAACCTTGTTTTAAACATGCTTACCTTATTTTTTATGATTGGTTCATTCTTAATTGTAACCGTACAACTTAAATCAATTTCTCTTGGATCGTCAATCTGTAAGGGTGGATTGATCCAATATAGGTGAGAGTATGGCCGAAGTAACATAATACGAAAGAGGCTACATGTAGGCCATGGTAAGGCATATGGCCTAGCTGTGATGTCCAACATCCTTAGTGATTGTGTAGGGACCACCACAAAGACAACAAAGCTTATGATATAGAGTAAAGAACCTGTCCTTTTGGATTTGTATCCAAAATATATCCCTAATAATGAATTGATGAGGGATGCAATTTTTTTTTAAAATGGAAAGCACCTTCTAATAATCATTCAAAATAATGCATTGCTAATATTTACAAAAAAAAAGTGAGTGGAATGGCATCACACTCCAAAAGAAGGCTTCATTTTGATCCTAGAGATTGAGAAATGAGTTCAAATCACTTTAAATAATGAAAATTATAATAAATTAGAACAAGTTAAATAAGCTATTTAATAGGCTCCTTAAATATAAACTTTTCAATCAAAAAATACAATATGATATGAAACCCCTTGGGCATCCAAAACACATAACACAAGACCATTATGCAATTAGAGCAATCAAAGCAGATGATGGAGGCGAAGGGTCATCCGGCTTGTCACCCTAGCCACTGCCACTAGGAGGATTTGCCAATGTACCGGCTCCCACCTATTTTAAAAATGTCTTCTTGTTCTTGTTTGGATGAAGAGATTGCAAGGACCAGTTGAGGAAATTTTCCTTCTTGTTGAGTCGTCTACCCAGTGGTGTTAGGGAATTTGTCTCCAAACCCACCACGACCTTCGTTATTGCGACTAGGTGAATGATGTTGAGAACACAATGAGGAAGTTTGTTTTTGGCTTCTTGTGTGACGCCTGCAGTGGTCCTCATGTCTACAACCTCGTGAGGGAGACAAACATTGAGGATAATCCAGAGGAACCTAGCTAACAGTTATGGGGCACTTCCCCAATGGTCTAAAATGGATTACAAATGCTCCACCTCCAGATAGACTTTCTCGGCTTGCACTTGAATATGAAGCATGACATTAGAAATGATTAATACCTTGTTAGCAACAAAAACATAATCATATGTAGAAACATGGTCTAACACATCATTATTCATTCCTTTCACAGTTGAAAGAATTTCAAAGTTAGAAATATGCCAAATTTTGTTGTACTGTGTAGGTAGCATGGTCGAATCCCCCATATGCACCATTTTCCACGATAAAAACTCTAAAATAAAGGGTTTAAAAAGGGTAAGAATCCATCTCTAGGCTGATTGAGCATGTCTACAAGATCAAAAAAGGTATTTGAGACTCTGGTTGCTAACATGAGGGGCAAATAGCGTGAGAAATCCCCAAGTGCATAACGCTGGTCTCCAAATGAAAATTCTTGATAAAGGATGCACCAAAGAAAATAATTATTTTATTGGGATCAAAAAAGGTCTTTTTGAGGTTGGAAAACCTTTCGGATCCAATAAGCCTCAAAGAATTCAACTTCTAGAAAGAATTCAAGCTTTCAAATTCAAGCATTCAAGTTTTTAGATTGAATATGTTGAGGAGATAAACACTGATAACTAAGTCGGGCTTTGTAGTAGTGGAAGGGAGTCTCAATAGGTCACATATAGTCCTTCCACCATCTTGATGGTGTTTGAAAACCTATATTGTGGAGATGTTCCTCTAATATGGCTCTTCGTATTTCATTGATGGATTGAAGATCACCATTGTTGAGTTGAAATTGCTCCTCAAGAGTCGGCCAAGGGAACCAATCCTTGAAATGTTTACAAAAAAATGTCAGCAACATCCTTAATCCCCATTTTGAAGAGTTTACCAATTTTGACCCAAGGTACCATGGCAAAAGGGACCTCATAGCAACTAAGACCTAGGGACCCACCTAAGGGAGGGGGTGTTTATTAATAGACCAAAGCTGAAACCATCACCATCCCAAATAAGATTAGGCATAAGCAGCTCCCACGCCTTACAGAAACTCTTAGCAACAAAAGTGCCAACAACCTTGATTGGCACATGGGTAATGAGCAGTTAATGCAAGCCAAGGTCTCGTCAAAGCAACAAAACTGTCAGCAATATTGGCTGGCACAGGGGTAACAAGCAAATAATGCAATCCAAGGTCCTACCAAACTTGTCTACCACAGGGAGTGTCCATTTTTATACAAAGGGCAGAGCCTTGGAGTTCAATATCAAGTAGGCCAAGTCCTACCTCTTTAGGGCTAGAACAAATATACCTTGAAACTTTGTAGAATCTTTGAAAGCCCTCAGAATTGGCCTAGAGAAAGTCCCTAAGGAGGCAATCCAACTTAGAATATAAAGTCTTGGAGGGTTTCCAATGGGAGTAATGAACATGGGTAGCTACAAGAAATTTAGAGCATACTTGGAACTTACCATCTAGGGAAATAGGTTTAGTCACCCAATTTTTTTTTTGAGTCTGGGTTGGCAATCTTGTGCCCTTCCATGCAATTTGTAATGCAAAATTCTCAACTAAAATCATCTGATTTCTTCATGTTCCTAGTCCTTTACCTCACGCGTTGGTTCTTCACGACTTCACTATCATTTTCGTCCTTCACGTCTGGTACGAAAATCATGACTATTTGGTCTCCATGATTTTTCTATTGTCTGTTTTCGTTGTTTTTCCTTTTGTGGTGGGATTGCAAAACCACCTTCATTTACTGCAAAACCATCTTCATTTTGATGATCCAAGTCTACAAATCGTGAATCCTCCTCTACACCTTGTTTGTAGATCAGGAATCTTCTACTATGTTGTAAACACCTTCAAATTTACATTTCGTACCCTAGCAAATTGTCTATGGTGTCCTCGAACCTTCTTTGTCTCTTTTGCAGTTCGTACCTGACTAAGGCTTCCTTGAATTTTTGCGACTTGTTCATACCCATCTCCTAGGGCTTTCTTGAACAATGGCCCTGATACCAATGTTAGTAGATATAAACATTGAAAGAATGAAGAGAAATGGAAGGCATGAAACACCCTTACACATTTGTATGTCTCTGTCTTTTATCATGCATAAAAGAAGTTACATCAGTTGCGAACACTGATAACCAAACCATTAGTTAATGTTTAACTAATAACTAATTAATAACATTAATAAATTGAGCTTTTATTATTAAGTGTTGATCAACATGTGTGATATAGAGGCGTTCAAGGCTGTAGATAACATCATTTTGGAGATAATGATGTATGACCATTGTCCTACATTGAGAGTGACATAGATTGATGTGAAATGTACAACAATGTCCTACATTTGTAACCATTGAAGACTTTTGGTCCATTCATTGTCTTGTTGCAAGCACTTAATACTAGGGTTTTTATAAACTTGTCCATGAACTCAAACAAGTAATCATTCTTGCATAATATATTTGGAAATATCCATAAGAAGCCGAATATTAAGCTTTATTGCAGTCGAATTGTCATTAGAAACATAATATACTTGCCTAGCTTCCTGCTCATTAGTGGGTTTGTGTTGCAAAATGAGCATCTTGTCTAAAAATAGAGACGCAACACGAGATCCTTTCAGATGTTTACTTGATGAAGCCTTCAAGAAGTAGATGAGGGAGATGATGGAATAATTCATCAATAATATTCTTCCACAAATTGTTCTTGAAGCATCCACCTCTTTGTCAATCAGGTCCTTCAAGTAAAACCAATATTTGAAATCGGCAAAATTAATGCAGACAAAGTAGACAAATGGTTTGATTGATTTGAATTTGTTTCCCAGTAAAGAATTTTTTTGACAATGAAAAAATAACATTTGTAGTCTTGAAATCTCATCCCATTTCTAAAAACGATGGGAATCATAGTCTTCAAAACAAAGTCGAGAAGGCATGAAAAACCGTTATGGAAGTTGAACCGTGTCTGTGTGACTCTTCATCTTTTGATGGTTGCATGGCTTGATTGACAAGTGTGCAGTATGTTGACAAATGCGTTGGCATAATGTGAGCTGTGGGAGTGTCCCCTGACATGGTGTAGAAACTGTGTTGGTCAATGTCAGGAATGTAAAGTGCAAAACAACCAGGGATTGCATGGTGTGTAGCTTGAATGTTTGTCAAACCCTGTTGAAGCTGATGGTAGGCACCACACAAGGCTATGTGCATGTATGGGTGGTGCCTTATTTGATTTGAACATATTACATGGTGCCACTGTAGGTTGCCTGCAACATTTGTTGGAGACATATTTAATGAACTTGGATGTATTGCAAATGAAGGTTTTGTTGGAGTATCATAGACCATAGAAGAGGAATCATGGTTACCACAAGTTGTGAGAATAGGCTTGGCAATATCACTAGAACCGCCACTGGTAGATCCTTGTGGATCAAACTTCCTTTGAAGAAGGCTTCGTTGGATAAGAGTCCATAAAAGGTTACATGAAATTGGCGAGACATCCACAAGAGCATCACTTAAACAAAGAATGTAATGTTGATGCAATCATGGTTAGGGTGTTAAATAAATAAGAGCCTTAGACCGTACAGTCTATGTTTCAATACTCCATGTGCAGAAAGAAAGAAACAAACATCATATTTGTTTCTTCAATGAGGAAATTACAATGCACACACAACAGAATAACTATAGTCTTATTCAAACTACAAACACATGCAATGTTACGATTTACGATTTGAGTCCATCGTGGTGGTGGTTCACTCCTATAGTTCATCACTCAGATGTGTGCAGTTGCAACAAGACTCCGTTCACATCATTTTTATTGGCTTCTTTAGAACTTCCTTGCCAATCTTTCATGGTTGAACTTCTTGAGCCATTCTACTTTTCTTGTATTGAACCCCTTCTCAAATGAGACTCATTTCTTTATCAAGGCGTTGCAAAGAACCATTATGGATGCCCAAAGGCTTCAACTTCCATTTGCGAGATGTTTCATCTTCCCTTTATGACTTTTAAACTTACACTAGCTATGTGGCTTCTCTGACAATCGCATGAATTTTAACAAGTGTGCAGGCATACCATGAGCCTTGCGTATGACACTAAACATGGTGCAACCTGGCGTGAAGTGTCTATGTGGCTGCTGCTTGTTTTAGGAGCTATGTGTAGGGGCATTGTTGCACGCCATGTTTTTAGTTGGTGCACCACTGAGGAAGAGTATGTGACATCTTACTGTAATGGTTTGATGATTAGGGAGATGCTGCAAACCTATTGAGTTGGTTCTGGAGTATTGTAGTCAATTTGAATACCAAAAACCTGCATACATTACTTATTTCTACTTATCATTTCTCATTTTTTTTTGGTTTGATGAAAGATTTCCTGTACCTCTTGGATGCTCCTACATCAAATGCCATAAAATCACTGTTGGATGAAGTACAAACTCCAATGCCAAATCTAGAACCAGCCCCCACACCACCATCAACACCATTGTGCATGCTGGAAAAGTAGAAGAAAATCATAGAAGTCAATCCTTACTACATTGTTGCCATGACGAGAGTTTGTTGCCCAGATATTGGAGGTGGACTCTCTCTTCCACTCATAGCTTTATGGATGAAGGGAACATCTCTCCACTTCATGATGGATAGTGGCAGTTAAAAGATTTTAATTTTTGAAAATTTCATTAGATTGTTGAATCTATTGATGAACCCTAACCATCAACCATATTAAATCAAATTGGTGAATCGGAGTAGGTTTTACATTCATTAGATGACAATGCCACCTCCCATATACAACCAAGCCATTTCAGTAAGTGTTGTGGGGATATTTCACCCCCTTAGAAGTTTGTGACATTCTATTTAGACAACCTTTTATGTGGGAATGTCATGATGTGTATCAATCTAGAGTTCTTGCTTTTATCTTTGTTCTGTGTGATCAATCGACTCTACAAAATTATATAGGTGGCTTCTCCTAAGAAAATATCTTTGGTCCATTTAATGAAGTTCATATTTTTTGAACACCACCAAATTGTAGATATGCTTTCCTTGGCCCAAGATGAGCGCCAATTATTCTAGAAAGAAAATTGGGACTCCTAAGGGAAGAGAACGAAAGATTGTAGAACAACGTTAGTCTTATCGTGGATGAAATTGTAGGAACGTAGAAGAATATTTCCTGATTAGGAATCCTTGTCATACAAGGATTGCATTGGGTAGAGGAAAGATGTATCAAAGCCACATAGAAGCTTCATGAAGAATTGGATGCTAAGGAATAAATGCTTATTGATTTCCAAATACAATACATAGAGATGCATGTGTATCAGAATTTAACAAAAGATGGCTTGATATAAACAACTGAGAGCATGGTATGCCCCTTTGATATTTAGTCCCTGTTGACAATTTTGCCCCACAAGGCAAATCGTCACCATTACCATTCGAAGCTTCGCTCACCATGACCATTTGCCTTGAAAACCAAGGCTTGACCCTTGAGAAATCGAGGATAAGTCACTTTTGTGCAGGTACAGGGGTTTTCTCATCAGGGATGATCATTTCTAGCACTTACATAGCTATCTGGGTTTACTAGGGTGCATGTCTTATTTACTTTTATAAGTACAAACAATCCAAGGGCCCGAGTTGGTCTATAGAGGGAAGTGGGTTTGTGCATTGACTTGTCTTATAAAGTTTTTATAAGTAATGACACTTTTAAAGCCGAAAAAGGTCTTGGGCATTTCGAAGGGCAGGTGATTTCTTTCAGAGGGCTTTTTCATTGGCAAGGTGGACTTTTCAAAAGTTTCGACGGGTTATTAACAAAAACCCTGAAGGGTACGTGCCCTTGCGGGGGGCACTTATGTAGTGAGGTGGCCTTTACAGTTCTTCTGAAAGGTATGTTTTAAGAAGTGACTTTGAGGAGGGCATCTGGGCGTTGCATAGGGACATTTACAATTTCCCCAAAGGGTATGTGCCCTCGCAGGGGACACTTCAACCATGAAGAACTTGACAAAAGTTTCGAAGGACAAAATCAATTTTTCCAAAGGACACCTACCCTTGCGGAGGGCACTTGGTTGGTGGCAGGACCCTTTCAAAAGTTTCAAAAGGCACTTTTGAGGAAGAATAGCCCTTGCTTAGGTCTCTTTGCAGTGAAGTGGACCTTTTCCATTCTTCCAAGGGGCACTTCTAGAAGAACCTTACCCTTGCGGAAGGCACCCAGGCGACTAAAAGGACCAAATCAAGAAGCTCGAAGGGCATTTTTGGGAAGCAGAAGCCCTTGTGGAAGGCACCTTCATAGTGTCAGGGACATTTTGAAAATACATGCCCTTCGGGGAAAGATGGCCAAAAGAGATGAATTCCTTCGGACAAAAATTCTGAAGGAATTCAGAAAAAGACCCGACGGAGGATATACCCGGGGAAAAGCTCGATAGAAAGGCACAAGGAAACGAATTCCTTTGGACAAAAAGTCTGAAGCAATTTGGACGGAACAAAAAGCCTGAAGGCCGAATAAATGCCATAAACAAAAGCAAAGGCCAAAAAAGAGAAAAGAAAATGCCAAGCTCGAGAAAGAGAAGAGACAGAGAGTCCTTCGAACAATTTGTCCGAAGGACGAAAACCAAAAGCCTGAAGGCTAAAGCGTGAACAAAGCCAAGACAGAGAACAAGGCCAAGATAAAGAACAAGCCACGAAAGAAAGAACAGAGTCCTTCGGAAAATTTGTTCCAAGGACACATACGAAACGCTCGAACCTAACTGCAAAAGCCATAAACAGATAAAACACATAACAAAGGAAGCGCAAACCCAAACGGAATACAGAGAAGAGTCCATGAACAAAAAAGTTGCTTGAAAGCAAAAGACTAACGCAGAAAAGACAGATACAGTGAAGACACAGAGAAACACAGAGAACATAATCTGTGGGAAAAGATGACTCGGAGAATCAAAACACAAATGTTAGACGCAGAAACCCGACGGAAATACAAGATGAACATTCGCATGAACAAAGGGAAGACAAAGGGAAGATTTGTTGAAAAGACAAATACAGACAGTGAACATGCCTAAATAGTCTGAGAATACAAGAGCATGCAATAGTCATGAACAGGGATAGACACGTCCAGATTTGACCGTTATAACACGTCACTTTTAGTTCTAAAACAGAGGCTCGCTTTGCATGAGGACTTGAGTAGTGGAACAGTGGAAAGCTTAAACAAAAAAAATTCCATGCACGCACTCTCGTTTGTCTCAAAGCTTGAAATGTTTCGGCGGTTCAAATGTAATTCTTAATTTGGCATTTGCATTGATTTCACGCAAAGGGGAGACTTTCAAACCTTCCAATAGTTTGAGTGAATTTGACTACTCTTGTTTTGGAGTTGACTAGTTTTCAAGTCAAGACATCTATTTGTAGATTTCATGCATCCAAAGCTTGTCTTCTTTTTTTTCCTCAATGCAAGGAATTTTCATGCAAGATAAAATAGATTTTTGTAAAGGCTGAGTTGGTTTGAGTTTACTCTCTCTATTTTTCAACACCAATCTCTTGGCTTTTTGTAATTTTTTATATTAATGGCTTTTCAGCCTTGTAAAATCTATCCCTCTCTTGGTAAGACCAGATTCTGCCATTGGTGAGTTGTGTAACCTCTTTAATCAATAGAAGGATTGTACTTTTGGATTTCAAGTGCTAGCATAGCGTACATTCATTTAGCAATTTGCATACGTGATAGATTTCTCTTCCTTTTCAAATTCTGATTCGTACTTAGTTGCTAGCTTATCATGTTATGGAGGTCATGTTTAGTGTTTTATATGTCTTTTGTTGACGCTGTAAGTGGATGTTAGATGGCTGCAAAGTATCTTGTATCATACCTCTCTCCATAATTTTTTCTTACGTTTTTGTCATTGGATCGAACCTTTTTATGAAATACTTATGCATAGTGATCAATTGAAATCAAAGGTCTTCCTTTTCCCTTGTTTGTTCAGTGTTCAAGGTTCCAAGTAGGGTGGATCAATATTCTGGTGTATCATCGTCATTAGGTAGGACTTTCCCTTCAAGTTTCTTTCTCCCTTTTCCATGGTAGTCCGCAATACAGAGTAGAGATCTTCATTGATGCATTTTACAGGAACCAGCGTTCTCTGGAGGTTCTTCTCACCATTGAGGCACCCACCCTCGTGAGAAGATCCCATTGTTTCAACTAGAGAAAGGATTAGCCATTTCAACACGTCTTCGATTTAGGGTGCAACTCCAAGTTGACAACAATACCTTGATTACCCATTAAATTAACTTGATAGATTTGAAAAACATGCTACAAGAATTAGTTTCAAGAAGTTGAATAAAAGGAGATACACTAGTTAAGATCTTGGCAAAGATAGTCTAGGAGTTAAAGATCCATTTGAGACAAAAATGGGGCTCGAGAATTTTGCACTTGGGTACTTTGGAGAATATTCTTAACCCACCAAATGTACTTGTTGGTTTTCTAGCATTTTCACTAAAAAATCTTTAGGACTAGTAAAAATAAATAGTGTACATGGTTTATCCCACACAAATGGAAAAGGATCACTTCTGCATTAAGAAGTTCTTAAGCACATCAGGGAATTTGGGACAAAATGTTGGAAAAATAGTATGTCACCTTGTTAAGGGATGCCATGTCTTCACCATTGGTCATAATTCGAAGCCAATTAATGCTTTAGAAATCTTAGTTCATGCTTTACAATCATTACAATGGTTGCCATAAACTTTAATTTTGGTTGAATAAATTGACCCCCAAGAAATGCTCAATAGGGTCCCAAAATCGCGAAATAAAAATATGTAGAAAGTTCCATCTTTTTTTTTTTGCGAGTTTCATGTTGTAGTAGATCCTCTCAACTTCCCATGGGAATTCTTATTATAAGGATTTAAAGATTACAGGGCGAGTTGCTCCACTTTCTATTATTAGGCTTTTCATTTCTACTAAAAATGGCATTAAAGGATTTGTCACATGAATATAAAGAGTAGAGTCTAGTAGCTTCACCTGTATTCTTATAGATATTTCTCTTGTTTTGTAAAATGATCTCATTTGTGATAAATCCATCATTTACATTATAACATCATCTGTGTTTGTGGGTGTGCATTTCCTTTTGCTTCGGTTTATTGCTTTCATAACACACATTTTTTTGCAATTTATTGTGTTGTCCACCTAATCTCCAATCAAATGTGGATTAGAAATGATGAGAAAGTTTTCACTTCTTTGGATTCATTTGCAGCGGATTTTGGTATAATGTTTGCAATCCAAATTAGTTGATTACTCTTCCTGCATCGTAATGAGCGCCATAATCTCATACTTGAACAAGGGATCACAATTTTTTCAATGAACGGTCTAAAGATTTTAGTTATGAGTCCTTTTAATTTCTTTAGGGCATTGTGAAAAACCAAATGGCATCCATAACTGTGTTTAAGCCTTTCGAGGCAAAAATGATCATGCATGTTGTATGAGGCGAGGCTCTCAATGTGGATGGCTGGTTGAGCGGCTTTAGACATTGCTTGAGGACTCAAATCTGGTCTTGTGGTTGGAAGTTCTTGCATGAGAGATTTTGGATGGAGGCTTGTTGTTGGCACAAGTTGAAGAGTAGGGTGATATCAAACAAGGAAGAGGGTGATGTTAGGATTAGAATGTGGATGTTTCCCCATGTGCCTATACAATAAAAGAGGGTCCGAGTGAGTCTCTAGTATCATACAAGAGTTTTCTTAGATTTTCTTGCTTGGTGTTGATAATAGGGACCCCTAAGATACTCAACACTACTTCTTGAAGAGCACAAGGCCTATGTCTCAGGGGACACTAGATTTTCCAAGACAATATAAGAATTGGACTTGGTAGTGTGGCGAAAGCATACACTTACTATTATTTTTGAAAGAAATGCATCTTACATGTTATTTCATAGAAATAAAAGTTTACATCGGATTTTCCATAAGATTACATGTTAACAAAAAATCTTTCCATACATATGCAACGAAAGAAAGCACATAGGCCTTAAAACCAATTAGAAGGAAATCAATATACTTATAGATGTATTTATCCTGAGCTTGCCTTGACACGTATTATTTTGTAAGAGGTGTCTCGCATATAGATATTTGTGGAGGATTGCAGTGAATTCTAACCATTACCTACCCACTTGTTTACCCACTCGTAAGTCGGGTGCTCGAGGAGTTACATGCCATTAAGCACAATTTCAGGGTCCAATACTTCATAAGAAAGAAGGCATGGTGGGAGAATAATGGTTTATTAGTTGAAAACAAATAATTGATTGTGGAGAGAGATGAGGCCTCGAGGGAAAAGGATGAGCTACATATGAGATCAAAAGAGTGGTGCTAGAGATTCTAAGACCAACTCCAACAGTTAGGGGTAGGGTTTGTGCATTTTGTATCATGATAGAGGGTAGAGTATGTGTTGTCAATCAGACTTGCACCCCTGTGAAGGTAGTTTCAAGGTTTCACAGTTTGCTAAAACATGGAAACAATCCTACGCCGTGGATGACCTGATCAGTGGATTGAGTCTCTAGGTTGTAAGGGCTAGCTCCTTTTGATGTATCAATTAGGATCTCTGCTACAAATTGACTGGGAAAAGAGAGAGAACTTGAAAGGAAATCCTACCTAATGATGGTGATACACCTGAATATAGATTGATCCACTCAATTTAAGCTCTTAAAAACATTGATTATGATAAGAAAAAGGGCTAAACTTTCAACTCCAATTAATCAATATGCATAAGTATTCCACGAAAAGGTTCTATCTTGCGACCTAAGCTTGAGGGAAATGGTAAAACAGCGTGATTGAAGGCACTAGCAGCGACTGACTTCCATTGTAGACTCAACCAAAAAGATGTTTAAACACAGAACATGTCCTGCATAACATGACCAGCTAGTAACTAGGTAAGGATCAAGACTTGGCAAGGAAGAAAAAAATCTATCACTTGTGCAAATCAATGACAAAATACACTATACAAGTTTCTGGAAATTGAAAAAACTGTTCTCTTCTATTAATCTGAAAAAGGCTACGGCACAAACTTTGACAGAAGATTGTCTTGTCAAAAAAGGGATAAAAAATCTAAAGCTGAAAAGCGATTAATATAGAAAATTACAAAAGCCAAGAGATTGACGTTGAAAAATAGAAGAGGAAGATCAACTTAGACTAACCCAAGACCAACTTTGCCTTCCAATAAAATATATTTTTCCTTTGTCTTTGCATGAAGCTCCTTGGCATTCGAAAAATGGATGCTGGGTATGTTGAAAGTCAACTTCTCCTTTGCATGGAAGATTACGCCAAATTTCAAAAATAGACTCCTCTTGAGCTGTTGGATTGAGAAAACAATCATTTTTGCATGAAAACGGCGTCGAACTTAGACTGAGAAATTCGGCTTGAAGTTAACTGATGAAAAAACGAAGTTAACTGAGAAATTCGGCTGGAATTGAGAGAAAATGTGACTGTACGAAGTTATTTCAGTGATAATGTTACATTTGTGTGTGTTATTATACGGGTATTATAGACTTTTATATGCAACTCTGTGCTATGCACACGTACTATAGTGTTTCCATTGCGTGTGACCAAACAATATTTCATGAAAAAAATGACTTAAGTATTAAATTAATTTTTTTTTTTCAGTAAATATCTTCTTGAGTTTTCATAATCATTGTTATTGGTGACTAGGTAAAACAGTTTTGGTTGTATACGAAATAGCATAACATTGTTTCAGAGTTGTATTTAAACCTATTTACAATATATTAATATTTTCAAAATTTATAAATTTTATAAAAGAGATGAAATTAGAGGACGGTTTTCATCTGAGAAAGTGGACACACCAAGCTTCTGCTAGAATGTCATTTCTGGTACTAGACTCGAGCAATCTGCAGTACTTATTATCTTTCTAAAACATCCGTTTAGTTTTGAGTTTCTTCCTTCATTTAAAACTTTTTATTGCTTATTAGTGAATGCTATTTAAAAACTCTGATTTTCGCTGTGCCTCTCTGGGGTAATTTTATATATATCAATTTCTAATATATGATTAGTATCCTAACTATTAAGCAATGGCTATACATCCAGAAAACACCTTTTTTATGTAGTTAAATTTATCCGTTTCATATTTAGGTAGACAATTTATTCACATTTTATTTCAAGATGAGATTATTATTTTCTGGGTCAAGTATGTTGCCTTAAATCCTTCTTTGAGCAATCTGAAAAATGTGAAAAACATAAAATAACTGATATTTTCATTTCGTTTATTGGTAGGAAACCTTTTAGTACCATTTTATCTACCACTTCAAGGAAATTTGAAACCAATGTTTCTAAGTTCAAAACATTTAAACAGTTTGTGCTCGCAGAGAAGGATTGAAAATTAGTGTTGGTGTAATATCACCTTATAGTGCTCAAGTTGCGTACTTGGAGAATAAGCTGATGAAGAAAGATGATTGGAGGAACACTATCGATGTAGAGGTCAAATCTGTCGATGGATTTCAAGGAGGAGAAAAAGACATTATCATAGTTTCCATGGTTAGAACTAACGAGATTGGCTTCCTTTCTGATTGGAGACGTGCAAATGTTGCTTTAACACGTGCAAGGTAGTTTTTTTTAATCTCTCGTATTTTTTGGGGGATTACAGTTCTGAAAACTCTTTTCTTCTTTCTTTTTATTTATTTTTATCCTCACAAAGAGCTTCTGCCTCTTGCATTAACAATAGTATAAAGTGATTTGTTACAAATAGGATGCTATTGTGGTGTTGATGAACAGATTCTGTCTTTGGATTGTTGGGAATGGGTCTATGCTTGTGAAAAGTAATTCTGTATGGGAGAAGATAACAAAGGATGCCATTGTGAGGAAATGCTTTCTAGATCCAAATGTAGACAGTGGAATGGTTAAAGTAATAAGAAATACAAAATCTGAGATGGACCAACTCGAAGATCTATTAAAGAAAGATTCTGTCTTGTTCAACAGCACAGTCTGGAAGGTAAGTTGAATAATTAAGTCATCCAGATTGACTACCATTAGGATATTGAAGTGATCTATTTTTTTGTGTTTATTTAACACACAGTTGAATTTGGTACTCGAAGTTTATCACTCAAACTTGTTGCTTTATCTTTTAAACCTATCTTCATTGTTTATGTTTAAATATACTTAGTGGAACTTTGTATTTTGTTACTAGAAATTTATTACGCATAATTTTGAAGGTACTTAAGTTTAAGGTGTATTGAAAACTTGAGATACTTGTTGAAATTGCATTTGTCCACGGTGACTAAATTACATGGTTGAAAGATAGTGCTACCACGTGCTACGATGATGGACAAAATTTCATTAGATTGTTTTTAGTATATTAAAAAAGTTTGACCCAAAATGTGCAAGGTTTCATGTCCCAATAGTTTCGAAAGTGATGGGTGTATTTGGTTGAAGCTTCTTTGAATTGGATCACCAACATTTGAGTGTGGCCACAACCAACCAAAGCCTTAGTCAAGCTTTCACACTTAGATATCAAACAATTCGTTGTAATATCAACCTAACAAAGCCTTAGATATATCAATAGTTTGAAAACTTTGGGATGTTTTACAAACTGTTCCTCATGGGCGGCACTATGGACAATAAACTCTTCAATTCTATAGCATGGTGTTATGAAAATTATGAACGAGTACAAATGATAGTATGAATTTATTGTTTTCTACATTAGCTTTGAACCTATTTGAGTTTTGAACTTTGGCATGACAGGGTAATAATGATTTGTGTTGGTTTCAATTTTGATAACTGATGCAAATCACATTATATTAATGTTTAGTGCCTCACATTGTATTCTATGTTATCGATACAGATATGGGTATGAGAATCGAATACATGGATACGGGGATTTTTTTGGGGTCTTGGATATGTTTTGGATACGGTCGTACAAAAAATATATATAAAAAATTAAATATATAAGAATATAGCCATATAAGCAAAATTAACTTAATAATATGCATAGAGGAAACAAATAAGTTAAATAACCACAGAGCATACTCATAATTCAATGCCAAATATTATCATATTCAGTGTTTGAACTTAGATTAGTTTTATAACAGGGACATAATGCAAATGTTACAATGTATGGACAAATATGTAATGTCCCCATTTTGCGAGCATCAGAGTTCGTAGGAATTAGCCTATCATTTGACCCTCGTAGGCTAACAATTATTGATAGAGGGCCTCATATGGCAGTTACTCGGTGTTTAGAGACATTACTCTTCAGCTGGATTCAAGTTTTGGCCTTTGCACAGGTTTTTTTTGACTCATATTGGCACACTTACTATTTTTAGTAAGTCACTATTCAGGGTTTCTATTTTTAGACAGGCATCCAATCACATGGAGAACAAGGAGAGTCGACTCTTGGCTCAGACGGCTTAACAATCAGACAAGTACATCAAGAGATATTAAAGTTTAAGTGACTTAAGTGATTTATTTAATATTTTAATATTATTATAAAGTTATAAAGTAACTTTATAATAATAAAGTCACTTTAACATAATAAAGTGCGTTAAGTGAATAATTTAATGTGGGATTAAATCTTTTATCCCACATTGGCCAGGAAGGTGATTGAGCTCTCTTAAGAAAAGAATAAAAAGGAAGGCAAGAGCTCATTCTCGGCATCCAGTTGAATGAATAATATTTTGATTGATTCATCTTGTGGAGCCTAGGGTTTCTGCAGAATAGCCATTGGAGACGAAAACCTCCATTGGAAGCATAACTGAGGGTGTGAAATAACATCTGAAGGGTTGCACTTTGAGGAGGAAGCATTCAGCGTCTTCATTTGGGCATCATCGACAAGCTTTGGTCAAGGGTTTACATTGCATAATCTGAAGACTTTCATGGCAGCGATGGCAGTGAGTTCTAATCTTTCATTCTAGGTGTTTGTTGAAGCAACAAGAGCATCCAATTGAAGCGCCCTAGCTGGGAGAACATTCTCAAGACAATGGAGGTCTATTTTGGTGAGTATGCAAATATTTAGGGTTGACTGTAATTTTGTTTCAGTCCCATTGGAATGGTTTGATTTCAATATTTAAGGAAGTGTTTGCAAGTGATAGTGTTACCAAAGGGATTGCCCTTCCTTAGGGAGGATTTGTGACAAGTTTGGAGACCTTTGGAAGGCCATTACAGCTGTAAATAAGGAGGAATATATGACTGTAATTTTTGAGAACAGCCACACTTCCAAGTTCGTTTTGGTCACCTAAGAGGGTTTTCAACATCAAGCATAGTGCCATTTGGAGTGCCCAAGTCCAAGGAACATTTTGTTTATGCCAAAGAATCCAAAGGTTGTGGAGATTATTTCAGATTTGAAGGTTTATCCATGGCAGGTCTGCAACTTTGAAGTGGGGCGATTTTGCATTAAAAGGGTCCAAAAAAATATCAAATATCATCCAAAAGGGGCGCCCAACATTTCCTAACACTTTGGCATTGACATATATTCATTTGGAGGTGGATTTTGGAAGATATGCAACTCTGATCTGAAGTATACCAGTCTGAAGACAACTCAGAAATTCATATCATTTGAAGGCATTCATCATCCAGAGTTGAAGAGGATTCATCTACACTCAATTGTAATCAGGTTCCTTTTATCCTATTGCTTGTATGTGATCATTTTGGCCATTATTATAAGTCTAAAGCACATTTATATCAGACTGATTTGTACTCAGAAAATTAAATAAAAAGGATTGGGTTGGCTTCAATTTGCATTGTTTATCATTGCTATATTGTCTACCCTGTTTGCTTATCAATTTATTGTTCAAGACAAGTGAAAATCTCTTCAAAACATATTGAAAACCAATCAGACCAGCAAACTGAAAACACAGACCAGCAAGTGTTTGACAAAATTTCCAAGCACCAAACACTGAAAATTTGGCAATTTTCAGTCACAATTGGTTGGGGATTTTACAAAATATAAATACAAATCAGCGTATTCATGATTCACTATATTCATTTTCAATTTCGGTTGTAATGTCTTCATCATCATGTGGTTCATTAGAACAACAAGCAACAACAGTGTCACTCCCAATAGCTCCACCAAGCAGGTTGTGTGAAGCACTGTCTAGCTCCGTGTCAAGCAATGGAAGGCAACAGAGGCATTTAAGTCAACAATTTTTGAGTCCACATCCCAACACTTGTTGCCCTTGCCTTGTACTCAGGCTGTTTATGTGAGAGAAGATGCAAGTTGAAATGCACATAGACCGAATCCTTTGCCTTTTTTGCTACCAACTTGTGTTGAACTAAGTGGATAAAGCTATAGGTAAACTAGTTTCGTTTTACTGAGGAGGAACTTGCAATCTATTGAGCCAAGCCACAAAGTCAATTAGAATTTATGAAAGTTAAAACAAAATGTCGAAAAGAAGGGTAGAGAGTTAAAAAAAAATTAAAATCTTACTTGTGATAGAATTTTTATTGCAAGTGGCTAGAGGTGGGTTGATGCTTGCCCATGGAGGTACCACCAAAAGTGTTAGGTTGTGGAGCTAAAAGCTTCACTGATGCAGACATAGAGGAGGTTGCCGAGTTCTCGGGATACCGGCGTCGGCAGTGTAATCGACGTCGGTCATCTTCAGTGCAGAGTGCAACCGACATCGGCAAGAGTCGGCCGACGTCGGTCACCTCCAGTCAGATAGCGATCGACGTCGGTCGCCTGTGCGGTTTCAGAACTGTTCGTTGCACGAACAGTTAGTTCATTGAACCGATTGTTTGCATGTAAGACTATTTCGAGTCTTGAGCTGCGTGTCTAATTATTGTAAATTAGAAGTCTAAGTTATTGTTTAGTATGGGATCTATTTATAGACCCATTGGCATGTATTGTAATTGAGGCAATAGAGGAAGGCAAGGTAGATCCTTCCAATTGTAAGATCATTTGAATTGCAAGTTGTTGCAAGTTCATGGTAGATCTACATGGTAAGTAAGATCATTTGAGTTGCAGGTTGTTGCAAGTTCATGGGAAATCTACTTGAAGTACTTTGAGTACTTGTGTACTGGCAGTGTTATTACTGACTGGTTGGAGGTGAACACTAACTCTGTGTTTGAGTTGTGTGTTGTGACCGTTTTTGGTAGGAGAGTGAACTCTTGATTGAGAATTACTGTACACTTGAGGTGTAGGAAGCCTCTGAGAGGTGTGAGAAGAAGTGGCATCTTCTTTATTGTATTTTCTTTCTGGATGAGTATTAATACAAGATTGTGTATTGTCTCTCATATTCTGTGCTATTTGTGAATTCTAGTTACTTGTTCATTCTAGTATAATTCCGTGTTTAGTTGCTTATACAAGGTAATCATATGTGCTCTTTTGAGCGCTGGTAGATCCTGACGAGTGGTATCAGAGCCTGGTTGTAGGTGCAGAGCGTGATCCCACTGACAAGTGGTATCAGAACCTGGTTGTAGGTTCAGAGCGTGATCCTACTGACGAATGGTATCAGCGCTTTTGGTTGGATTACTAACAGGTTGTATCAGATCTGGTTAGTGTTTGTTGATTACAGGTTATTCACAGGGGTTTCTGTTTGAGTGGGAGTATAGCAATGGCAGAAGAAAGTAAGCTACGAGTGGAGAAGTTTAATGGCAAGAACTATCAATTATGGAGGATGCAGATAGAAGATTATCTGTATCAGAAAGATTTGTACATATCGTTGGGTGGGGTTGCATGCAAGCCCATGGATATGAAGGATGAAGAATGGAAGGTTCTTGATCGGATATAAGGTTGAGCCTTGCATCGTCTGTGATTTCAAACTTATCACAAGCTAAGACAACGGTAGAGTTGATGGAATCTTTGGCAAATTTAGATGAAAAACCCTCAGCTTCGAATAAGGTATTTCTTATGAAGCAATTATTTAATTTGCAAATGTTGGAAGGTGGATCTGTACATAGTCATCTTAGTGATTTTCATGGTTTGATAACCCAGTTAAATTCAATCAATATTGTTTTTGATGATGAAATTAAGGCTCTCTTAATGTTGTGCTCATTACCTGAAAGTTGAGAGAGTTTGGTAATGGCAGTAAGTAATACTGCGTCTGCTTCAAAAATCTTAAAAGTGGATGATGTTGTGAGTGTAATCTTGAATGAAGAGATTCGCAGAAAAAGCACAGGGGAATCATCAGGGAATACTTTGAGCGTTGAAAGCAAGGGAAGGCAAAGAGAGAAGATCGAGCATGGGAGATCAAGGTCAAAGATAGGCAAGAGATCCAAATCCAAGTATGGCAGAATAACCTGCTGGAAATGTGAAAAGCAAGGGCATGTAAAGAGAGATTGCAGGTCGGTTGAAGATCAGCATGAAAGACATAAAGAAGCAGATGTTGCAGATTTTGTTGCACAGGATGCTCTGGTATGTTCCTTGGATAAAGTAGAATCTTGGGTTTTAGATTCTGGTGCCTTTTTTCATGCATCCCCAAATAGAGAATTTTTTCATGAATATGTCTAGGGAGACTTTGGAGAAATTTATTTAAGGGATGGTAAGCCTTGTCAAATGGTTGGCAAAGGGAAAGTGAAGCTGAAATTGCAGACGGGCAACACATGGGTGTTGAAGGAGGTCATGCATATCCCAGTCCTGAAGCGGAATTTGATTTCTGTAGGAAGTTTGGGTGATGAGGGTTGCACAGTAACTCTCACAGCGGACTCTTGAAAAGTTTTCAATGGTGCATTTGTTGTAGCAAGAAGTAAGAAAGTAGGTACGCTTTATCTATCTACTTATATTACTGATTCTCTTTCTGGTTTATCTACTTCAGCTATAGATTCAAAGATGTGGCTTAATAGGCTTGGTCACATGAATAAGGAGATGCATGTTCTTGAGTCAAAGGGTATGCTTTCGGATTTGAAAGGCATGGATTGAGATTTCTGTAAGCAAAAAAAGAATGACGTTTCTTGAAAAATTCGATGTTCGTGACAAGAACATGAAAGCCTTGGTTTTCAAGGAGAAGATGATGGACAGAGATCAGCGCAAGGCGCTGAGGAATTTTGAGCAGAGCAAGGTTGATTTGGACAAGGGTTTAATCCAAAAAGAGCTCGCGGGTAATAGTCATCGCTCACTAGTAAAACACAGAGACCGACGTCAGTTAGAAAACTGACGTCGACGTCCAGACAGGGACTGATGTCGGCGATGTGCAGACCGATGTCAGTGACTCCGGACAGGGAAAAATTGGCGTCGGCCAGGGAAATCAACGTCGGCGATGAGGCAGTCGCATGGAACCGACGTCGGTCGGGTGCAGACTGAGATGTGATCGACATCGGTCACTGAGACGGATTTTGGGCGGACAACAAGCTGTCAAGGAGTCTCAAGCGCCCATATGAAGGATTGAAAGGGTAAGCCTCAAATTTGTCATTTCCCTTTTTTACACTACTTGTTGCGCACTGATGGTCAAGAATCAGGAAGTTATTAAAGAAGTAGAACAGGTAGAATCGAGGAAACAGTGGGAGCATGGCATGACTCAAGAATGTGATTCCTTGGAGAAGGACCAAACAGGAGTTTTTTGGTATAGTTGCAAGCTAGAAGAAAGCACTGAGAGACGAATGGATTTTTAGGATAAATAAGAGCGGGAATGGACACGTGAGACGGAAGGCTAGGGTATATGGTCTTGAGTAAGTTGCAGGACAATGGAGGTTTGACCATTGTGTTTCTCTTTACCAGGTTGGATAATATTAGCTACATTATTCTGTTACTGTATTGTGTGCTTGTTGCAGGGTTACACATATAGGGAGTTGACTGAACTAAAGGTAAAGTTAGTTCAGAGGTGTGTCATGAGGAATCTGGGAGCAGCAAGATTCTTTGGCATGAGTGTGTTCTAGGGACATGGAAGGTCACATGTTGACTTTGTCTCCAGATGATTGTGTGAAACCGGTTAGCACGCCGATGGTTGAACAGTTCTATGAACAGTGTCTTGATTCACATGATGAGGTTAAGTACATGTGTACTAGACCTGAGTTTGCCCAAGCAGTGGTTATTGTCAGCAAGTTTGGGGTCAATCCGGGAAAGAAGCACTGAAGGGCAATTCAGTGGATTCTCAGGTATCTGAGAGAGACTAACAGTAGGTGCACATGCTATGCAGGGTCTAGTTCTTTTCTACATAGGTTTGTAGATGCGGATGTGACAGGTGATTTGGATGACAGGAGGTGCACCACAGGGTTTGTGGTGGTTGGTCTTCAAGAGTGATTTTGAAGAGGGATATAATGCAAGGAAACAAACTAGATGATGTACAGGTACAGGTACAGTTGCAGCTGTTTATCTCCAAGTGGGAGATTGTTAAGTTATGGAGCTAAAAGCTTTACTGATGCAAACATGGAGGAGGTTGCTGAGTTTCAGGGATACTGGCGTCGGCAGTGTAACCGACGTTGGTCATCTTCAGTGCAGAGTGCAACCGACATTGGCAGGAGTCGGCCGATGTCGGTCACCTCCAGTCAGACAGCGATCGACGTCGGTCGCCTGTGCAGTTTCAGAACTGTTCGTTGCACGAACAGTTAGTTCGTTGAACTGATTGTTTGCATGTAAAGACTATTTCGAGTCTTGAGCTGCGTGTCGAATTATTGTAAATTAGAAGTCCAAGTTATTGTTTAGTATGGGATCTATTTATAGGCCCATTGGCATGTATTGTAATTAGAGCAATAGAGGAAGGCAAGGTAGATCCTTCCAATTGTAAGATCATTTGAATTGCAGGTTGTTGCAAGTTCATGGTAGATCTACATGGTAAGTAAGATCATTTGAGTTGCAGGGTGTTGCAAGTTCATGGGAGATCTACTTGAAGTACTTTGAGTACTTGTGTAATGGCAGTGTTATTACTGACTGGTTGGAGGTGAACACTAACTCTGTGTTTGAGTTGTGTGTTGTGACCGTTTTTGGTAGGAGAGTGAACTCTTGATTGAGAATTATTGTACACTTGAGGTGTGGGAAGCCTCTGAGAGGTATGAGAAGTGGCATCTTCTTTATTGTATTTTCTTTCTGGATGAGTATTAATACAAGATTGTGTATTGTCTCTCATATTCTGTGCTATTTGTGAATTCTAGTTACTTGTTCATTCTGGTATAATTTCGTGTTTAGTTGCTTATACAAGGTAATCATATGTGCTCTTTTGAGCGCTGGTAAAACCTGACGAAAAGTGAGCGTCCATCTTGTACTTGCAACAAACAGTGCTAAGGGAATGCCTTGCGAAGGTTATGAAATGCACAAACTCTTCCCTAACTTGGTCTTCTACTTCTGGATCAGGGAAGAGTCTAGAAAATGTTGCGTTATACCCCTCACTGGCCTCACATCCCTATATGGTGGGACTCTCTTGAGCAAAGAAACGATCTTTGTGCTGTAGTATTTGGGCGTCAAGGCAAAAACAAGATGCAATGGGGTGATTATATTATTCCACCTTTCATTGAGATGTGACTGCACTTCCTTGAAGAAACTCTCTGTAGGATCCAACTCGGCATTTATGATGGATCTAATGTTCTCAATCATTGAGCCAATTCCATCATAAACTTCACCCAAACATGGATGATCCATATCCACATATTTTAACATGTTGATGATGGGCTCGGTAAAATTGAGCAAATACTCCACACGTTTTCACCACGCGTCATCAAGAATCTACCCTTTCACCTTTGTGACCTTTTCATTGTTTGCCTACCTCCATACACTCCAAAGTTTGTTGATGACCATGCTACTCAATGGCTCACACACCTTAACAAGTCATCTCAAGATGAGGGTGTGTGAGGCAAATTGAGTCTTAACAACCTAATACGAAATTAAAACAAACAAAATTTAAAAGAATATTTGAATTACAAACTTATAAAATTAATTTAAAAATATACATGATTCATGAATGATTAAATAAAAAGTTACCTTCAACAACAACTTTGAGAAGGCCCTGATGATGCCTTGGGACATGTGATGGTTGCGTATGAACATTTGGATCTCGCTCGCCTCCTCAGAGACTTGTTTAATCTAGTTAATTTTTCCCCTCAATTTTTGCAACATAAGGTTGAGGGAATGAATGACACAAGGTGTCTGAAATATGTGTCCATACTTTGCCTCAACCAACATGGGTGCAACATTGCAATTTTTAGCATTGTCCATTACAAGGTCAACATTTTGAGGCCCCACCATCCCAATGGACTCTATCAAGATGTTGGAAATGAATCGTGCATCCTTCACTTGCCCCTCACAATCAACAACCCTAAAAAACATCGCCCTTTTAAGGCTCATTGAAACCACATTAATCAATACCATATTTGTCATAACCTTCCATCCATTAGAAATAATGGATATCTCTGTTTCGATCCACGAATCCCTGATGGGCTTCGCTGCATCTTCAACTTGTTTTCTTTCTTTTGTCAACAAAGTGGTTTGCACCTTTTCATACCTTGGGCCGGTGAACCTTTTAGGGGCAACATTGATAGATCTCACCATATTTTGCCAGTATGGTGATCTGACAACATTAAATGGCAGCCCACATGCGTAAAGACAAGTGCAATGCTCTACTCTCCTATGTACTTGAATTCATTATGGAATGCCCTGTCGAATGGGCTTGCATTTTTTGTTCTCTTGTGACCAAAGGTGAATCCTCTTCCACTGCGGCCACGACAGGTGTAGCAAGAAATGGGTGTGATGGGGCCACTATATTAGCACGAGATGGATCAATAGGGGACGATCCTTTCTTTCTCAAAGGATGCTTTGTTCTTTGACCAACAAGGGTATCCGCTTCCTCTTGCTCTTTGATATATGCAAGGATCTTTCTCTGTGGCAAGCTCTTTCTTGGCTTTCCATTTATGCTTGGACCACCATAAACTTTGATTCAAGCGCTAAGAATGGCACACAAATGGGCTTTCACCCGACTATACGAGTTTTTGTATTTACAATTACATTCTGAGCAAAGCCAAAGGTAACACCCTCCACCTGACAGTTGTTCTAACATCGTCACATACTTTGAAAGAGGCGTTTGCAGATTGGGTTTAAAGGCTATCCCTTGGCCCACCGAACTAGCATTTGCAGCTAGAGACATTATAGCAAATCCTATAGCCCCTGGTAAACAATAATAATATTGCTATTAAAACTTAAAGTATTTGGTATTTGTTGAAATAATGGTTATAACTTAGAAGAATAAGAAAATAAATATATAAATTAAAACTAGCTACAAAAAAAAAAAAAAAAAAAAAAGGCCACAAAACTGAAAACCTACCTTCAATCAGAAAGTCCTCTTTCTTGCAAGCTCCTTAAACTCCTTGGTGCCAAATGGGTAGAGGTAGTAGTGTAGGATTCGCAAAGGGAAGAGGTTTCAGTCCTATGCAATTGAAAAAATGAAGATGAGAGAACAAATGTGCAATGAGAGGTAAAAATGCAATGGAAGCTAAATGTGTTGTTTACTTTTAATAAAATGAGTGTGAAAGCTGATTTTAGGGTTGAGAATCCACTTTAGTTTGTTTTTAATTGTATTATGAAGTCCATGTTTGACTTTTCATTAGGCGAAATTGAAAAAAAATAGAAAAAAACATTTTTTGGTTGGGATATGTTGTGGATACGTCCAAGGTACGTCCCTGGGCTTGTGGATACCTTCGAATATGTCCTAGGATGTATCTGGACGTATCAATAGGCCCAGGGATGTACCTTGTATGTATCCCCGCCATACCTGTATCTACAGCGGTATCGCACTGTATCCAGGGGTTTGCAAGGGTGTATCTGGCAATGTAGATTTTATTTTCTTGATACCTTTCTTTTAAAAACACAATAATTTAATAATTTTATTCTTCTAAATCTTTGCGAAAAAGGTTTTTCCATTCAATGTCTTGCAATCTTTGCTAAAAAGGTTTTTCCTTCATTGCCTTGCAATCTTTGCCAAAAAGGTTTTTCCATTCAATGCCTTGATTGGATTCTATAATGTCTAAGTGATTAGGAAAAAGCATGTGTTTTAGTTCATCTACCAATCCTTATTTTCTTCCATGGTCTACTAATTCACCAGGGAAATGGTAAAATGAATGTGTGTGTGGGCGTGCGTGCGTGTGTATTAAAAAATCAAGGGCAGTGGCTCTGCCTATGAAAGTGATGGGGAATTCAATTGTTCTCAAAAGAATAGTTGGCATGGCTGTGTTGTTTGGCTTATGGAGCCCATTCAAAGTGTTTTAGCATGACATAACTTCTATCTTATCCTGAATCTTGATCGTCAAATGCATATTATAATCATTTATGTATTTATTTTTGTTAATCCATAAAAAATAACGAGATCCTTGAGATAATTAAGGTTTATTTAATCACTAAACTATTTAAAGATACATATTTAAAATGAATAGATGGATGCTGGTAACTCAGCATGGACTTATAATCTACCCAATCCTAAGTTTATCCATAGAAGATGTATCGAGAATTGAGTATATGGTCCCAAAAAGATCATTTGTACAATTATTGTTATTCAAACTCTTAACACAATTGTGCTTTCAATACCATTTGGTTGTTGGAGTTCAATGTTAAAACAATTCAGTCAAGCATTAGTTAATGACATTCTTTATGTTCTAGAGGGGTGTGGTAGTCTCATTTGAAAACCACCTAGTAGCTCCAACATCAGTGATTTTTTATTTCAATTCTTTTGTAAGGATGTCAAATAATTTTGGTTGGCTTTACATATGCTGAAATATCTTAGTAGTTCCTATAGGTGTAAATATCCTGTAATCTTGGATCAATTTTATTTTCTTAGTGTCGATTGCTATCCCTAGTTCGCAGACAACATGTTTAGATACGCAATTTTACTTTTGAAAATGTTTACATGTTGGCAGTTTAGCAAATATTTTACAATTTGTAAAGACTTTTATAATGCTTCTAGGGGCTATCTAGGAATATGTTGTGAGTTTCTTGTCTAGATACACAATTTTACTTTTGAAAAAGGTTGCATTTTTACAGTTTAGCATATCTTTTATAATTTGTAAAGCTTTAAATAATGCTTCTAGGGGCCATCTAGGAATACAATGTGAATTTTCATAAGTAGGGTAAACAATAGTTGTTCATTATTGTCATGAAAGTTTATGGAGCTTTCGTAAGGTTAAAGGCATATAATAAAAAAATTATAGGGGCTATTCACTATTGTAAAGTTTGTTTTAGGGACATTGCTTTCCTTGATTCTAACTTGGTGGTGACCACTTTTTAAGTCTCATCTTACAAAATATTGACTTCTCTAAGGGTTTCCAAAAGGCCATCAATTCATTGTATGGAGTAGTTATCTCTTATTATAGCCTTGTGTAGTGGTGTATAGTGTATACGCATTCTCATTGCTCCATCATTCTTTCACACTAAGAAAACTAGCATAGTGGAGGAAGTTTCAATAATTTCAAATATTGATTTTGGACCTCCGTTATTATGGAGCATATATCATGACTAAAAGTTTGATTGGTATAAATGATTCAAATTCAATTTGATAGTATCCCTAATAAAATGGAAGAGGAGAGGCCAATCATATGAGAATTTGTGGGTGTGATTGAGCATATTGAGCTTCCTAAGCTTCTCCATGATAAAGTTTGATAGGTATTGCATGTGTAGACTACTAAGGAAATCGAGGCCAAGAGAACTCTAGTGGGTCATTCAACATACTAACTTAAAGGTGGCATTCCTCATAGTTTCTTTCAAATCTTAATGTCTTTAGGTGGCCCCTTCTCAAAGGTAAGGGGGCAAATGCTTTCATCGTGGTAGAGAAAGAAGGTATCGAGCAATCATTTTGAATCTCTATACAATCAATAATATCTCCCTTGAATATCGTATAGATGGGACATATGGAAATAAAATGTTCCTTTGTCTTTATCTTTTAGTTGACCAAGTTGAACCTTAATACCACGAGCCCCATGGTGCTGAATATAAAATCAACAGATGATGATTACCATCAACAACTTGAAATAACTGCATGACATAGAAAACCATCATAGGGTTGTGTCGATGTAGGGAAGAGATCAAAATGACCTGAGTATGTTGTTGATCTATGGCCTTCCCGATGTCTTAATTCAAATACTTGAAGGAAGGGAGTTGGTCCATGGAATTGCAAATAGACTAGAAAGCTAGATTATTCTTCGAGTACCAACACCTCTATCTCCATGGGGATTCAAAAAGGAAACCATTTCTAAAGAGTAAAGGGATAAATATTTGTATAAATATATGTATTTATTCTGACCTGAGGTAAGATCGTCCATGGATTTAATTCTAAAGAGATGTAATGTGAGACTGAAAATGCTCTCCGTGCAAAGTCTGGTCAAGAACTTAGCTTCAACTATGCATTGGTAGACCATTCATTTGGACCAAATCATACGTCGGTGCAAGATAATTTGCATCTTCTTAATGTGTGCCCAGGTTGTAGGTCCTAAGATTAGATCCCATATCTCATTTATCTCAAACCTATAAAGTGTCACATGTTTAATGATGGTGTTAGAGATTCATCTCGTCCTCATTTTCTTAGGCATAAGTCGGCTACATATGCTAAATAAAGTTATGTTTTGCATAGAGGAATGCTTTTACCAGTCATGTGTTTGGCCAAAGTCTACTTTAGTGGTGATTTTTTTAAGCATAGGTTGTTGGGTGGTTGGCAATCGCTGACTTATTAGCTACACTTGTTGGCCATTATTGTATTCATGGTGGTAACATAGTCTTGAACAGAGAGCTCTATTGTGTGAAATGTCCTTGATCTTCGATTTGTGACCTAATTTGCTATTGATATAACAATCACTGTTGCATATACTTGTGTTCTCTATTCTGTTTGTTTACATTGTTTGTTCATATTTCCTGTTTATACCATAGCTGTGTTCCCTGTTTTACTCTATATTTTAGATTAGGGAACTTACAGGGACATTGACGTGCCACCACATTAAAATTGCGACATGGTTATATTCCATTGTTTGTTGTGATTCCACTCTCTTTCTAGTAGTGTTTGTTTATTTTGGCCCACCTAAGTTCCACTCTGCTAAGAATGCCTCCTCTAACCCCTTTGTCTCTGATGCAAATAAATCTTGAGTGGGAGGTGGCATGTCTATGTTATGTCCATAGAAGCAAATATATAGACGGGCAAAGACTCGATGCAATATATTCCCAAAGACAGATCACAAAGCAAGAATCAATCTTAAAGCTTACTTAGAAAATGAAGTCAGACTTACAGTATATGGACGGCTGGATGGCTCTGATACCAATCTTTTTATCTCGTCAATAGACGGTAGCTTCTTATAGAAAACCCGCGACAGTAGGCAGGTGCCGAATGGCTACAGCTTCGATATTACTTTAAACTTCAAACTTTACAACAAAGATTACAATACTTATGCAAGGTTTTTGATTCGCAGGATCCTGATTAGGCAAGCGATGAGCATACACCTTACAAGACTCGATAGACTTCTATTTTTCTGATGCCTAATACTACACCCAAACCCTTTATTTATAGCAAGAGAGAGAGGTCCTACCCGAAATCTTTCCCTGGGCGGTGTCTATCTCGTCATTGCTTTTTCTTTACAAAAAGCAGATTCTTCCTTATCTTCAAAGACTAAAAGACACATTTGAACTGACAGAAGATTCCTCCGTAGAAGGTTGTGGGTCCAACGCTGCTTTCGCTTCGGTCACAAAGTCATCAATTGAGATTGGACGAAAATAGCATCTATACTGAAAAGTTTGATGGATAGTCCATTAGGGACCATTGTCTGGTACTGAGTGGATAGCCTATACAGAAAAGTAAGATTCTCATGCTAGGTGTCTTCTGATGATCGTCTTAACAATCGTTTCTTCATCCAAAGCGTCTTCTGGATTAATAGTAGTGGGTCCTAAGTCTCGGACAAAAGCATATGCCCAATTATTATCTTGAGATATTTGATGACCCATCTTAATAGCCCAATTATGATTAGGTCTTCTAACTAGGTCACACAAATGGATTAATTGAAGATTATTATTTAATTGATGAATAAAAATTTGTCCATGATTTTTGTATGCAGAAGTATCTGCAACTTTTGTACTCTGAAGTATCATGGAGGTAGCTCTAGATATTCTAAGATAAGCCTCATTCAAGCCATATTGTAGAATTTATCCTTGTAGCATCACATTAACTTCAGAAAATATTTTATTAAGTATCCGTGTCAGATTAAATCCTAGGTCAGGGTGCTGCATCATGGATACAGGGTGTTGTATACTTAACCAATCTGCAACCACATTCTTTTTTCGTTGGATATGTTCTGCAGTATAATTGAATCGATTAAAATAATCTTGCCATCTGATATATTTACCTCTACCATCTTTTCTACTGTGATCCTTTCCTTTAAAGGTCAAAAACCTTGTGCACTCTGTTCTGATGATAAAGTGGGGCAGATGCATAATCTTTAAAGCAAACTTCTCTAGACATTTTTAAACAGCATAGATTTCTTTATCTAAAGAAATTCATTTTAAAACATCTTCACTGAATACACCACTGACAAACTCACAAACATACCCCTGGTCCTTATCAACACAAACTAATATACCACCCCAAGCATAATTAGAAGCATCTGTATATACAATGAACTTATCAGAATTAGGAATATACAAATCAGAGAGATTTTGTACCTTGGACTTGATTTTCTGAACGACCTGAGAATGTTCAGAATTCCATCTGAAAGTATTCTTTTTCTTCAACAACTCTTGTAAAATAAATCTATCTTCTCCTACATTTTGATAAAAACTGATAAGATAATTAAGCATTCCTAAAAATGCTTGAAGCTTAGGTTTGTCCATGATGTCAGGGAATTCAACAATCTTCTCTTTTATATGCAGTTGACCCTGTAATTTTGAATTTTGAACTATCATTCTCAAAAAGTTACATTTTGTTTTGCAGCGCTGGATTTTTGTTTCTGAAAGAACAGTACCAGCGTTACATGGTATATCATAAAATGTTTGAAGATGTAAATGTTCTTCAAGAGTCATGCTGAAAATAAGAATATCATCTATATATACACAGAAAATCTGATGTTCCTTTAAATATGTCGTCCATATGTGCTTGGTAATATGCAGGAGCATTCATTAATCCAAAGGGTATGACTGTCCATTGGAAGTGGCCAAAAGGACAACTGAACGCAGTTTTTTCACACTCAAATTCTTTAATTCTTATTTGATAAAACCGGATTTGCGGTCGAACTGAGAGAAATATTTACACTTTGCAACTTTCTCAAGCAAATGAGATTTGTTTGGTATTGGATATGGATATGGTTTTGTTATGGTATTTAATGGCTTATAATTTATGACCATTTTTTTCTTTCCCCTTTTCTGCTCAGAGTGTTTGTTTACCATAAAAGCATAACAACAATAAGAAGTGAATTTTGTAATAAAACCATTTTCTTTAAGTTCTACAATCTGTTATTCCATATCTTAGTAGTCATGAGTTGGAATAGGGATCTTCCCTATTTTCATTCTCTTCCCCTCTTGAATCTTGATTTTCATAATTGGCATAGATTTTTTCCAAATTTTTTGGGGATTATTAGAACAGATATTTTCTCTGATTTGTAACCCTATAGTTTCTATGTTCTAAAGAATTTTAACATTAGGGGTTTGGCTCATTGAGCTTGGAAACTGCTCTGTAGCATAAACTAATCTGAGAATTCTTATTCTTTCATTATTTATGGTAAAAAGAACACTTTTGGGAGTAGATCCATAGGGTGAATATCTATCAATAAAGGCACCTCCTAATAGGATATCTGTTAACCATTTTTGGTCAGACGGCAAAATCGGTCTCCTTCCCCTGCTGTTCTGAGCCAGTTCAATTTTGGTTACACAAGTCTTTCGGTAGAAGATGAACCAGTTCAAAGAATACAAGGGTGTTACAAAGCTTCTTCGGACATTTTGTCCGAAGAAATTCACAAGGAAAGAGAGCGAAAATGATTCAAGACACTTTCTTAAGGTTGAAAAAAGTGGTTCAACGTCGGGGTTCAACGACATGATCTTTCCAAGAACTCTGAACTTGAACTTTGAACCATTGTTGGTTCAGCCGGTTTGGTTCAACGACTTGGTTCAAAGAGTTGGTTCAGTCGGCTGGTTCAATCGAATGGTTCAGTCGGCTTGGTTCAAAGCGGTAGGTTCAAGCAGTCAATTGAATGAGCAGAATGCAGTATTAAACCGTTGAACTGTTGAACCATTGTTGGTTCAATCGGTTGGTCAATCGAACTGTTCAATCAGTGGGTTCAATCGGAAGGATCAAAGAGAAGGCCGAGAAGCAAAGGATGAATTTCTTCTGACATTTTGTCTGAAGAAATTGCCAAGTCAAGGAACAAAATAAATCCTTCGAAAGAAAATCCCGCGGCAATAAAAGACAAGACGAATTCTTCGGACAAAAATCCGAAGGAATTCCTTCTGACTTTTTGTCTGAATAAATTCGCTCAAAAGAAAGAAGCAGAAAGCCAAAGGAATTCAAAGAGATGACGTCCCCGCAGACGTCAACTTTGCAAAAATGAAATAACCGTCGGTTTTTTAATGAAAGGCGCGAACCCGAAGGAATTCAAAGGCTTAAGGCCAAAAGGAAGAGACCATCGAGAAAGGAGCCCAAAGAGCCAAAGAAGTAGCATAAGATAGCCCCGAGGGCCGAAGGAGCCAGAAAAGACAAAGCCAAGAAGAGACAAAAGAGCCAAGTGCAGAAACAGACAGAACAGTCCAAGTGGCAAAAGAAGGTGTCGACTCAAGGAGTTACTCCAACGGTTGACACAGTATCTGCCAAATGGTCATCAAGGAGCACAAACAGTGAACGACGCAACCCGTTTTTCTCCACTTTGCATTAATGAGCAGACAAACCGCGTAAATGCCTTGAAGGAGCGGTCTTGTTTGCAAAAAAAGAGGCGCGGCCCATGCTTTCACATTAATGTTTGAATGCTAAAGTCAAGACTGACAGCCGACATAGCATTCTCTATCAAGCGGCTTCCTCTTCCCAATGCTTTCAACGCACATGGGCCAACTTGTAAAAAGGCGCCAAAGTCTTTTCCAAAGGGGCGCCTTTACTTCCTCTCTCTCTATATATATTGTAAATTCTCATTTGAGAAGGGATCTCTCGGCTTGTATGGCGAAGCCTTGCAAGAAATTTACCTTGAATCAATAAGAAGCCGTGTTACCTCCATTTGAGCCTTGCACTTTCGTATGTCTATGCCTTTGTCCTGTGTTAAGTCATTTTCCTTTATGTTTTCACAGAACGATTTCAGCATGTCTAGTGCATTGTGAGTATATTTTTTTGCAGGTCTGCCAGAAGTGTCCATTGCCGAGTATAGGCACATGTGAATAGGCTGCCATAGTGTCTTAGAACACCTCTGGTAGTTCTTCCTCCTGTATCTCAATTGGACCCCTAGCTCACTGATGCAGAAGAGTTTCTCATATCAAGTGTAGTGTATGTTAGCTTGTTCTTGGTGAAAAGTGTATGTTCAGTTGAGTAGATCAACTTTTTTTGGTGTATCGCCGTTTAGTTTAGGTTCTGTTTTCAGCATCCTTCTCCTTTTTCACCCTCCCCATTGTTAGCAGTAGGAAATCTAGGACCACAGAGATACATCAAAGGGAGCTAGCCCTTATCTAGAGACTCCCCTCAGTTTTGCCAAACCCACAGGCAAGAGGGGAGTTTCCATTGTGATGCGTGGAAGACAGGAGCTCAGCCTCATGTCAAGGGTGCAATCCACTGCGTCAACAATATCTACAGGTATTTTTTCATGGGCAAAGAAATCACAAGTAAAATTTGTCTCAGATTCTGAATGGATGTTGATGTTTGTAAAGGTTACAGGTAAAGCTGTTTCCTTGGACATCCAAACTTTTATAGGACTGTGATTCTGTTAATTTTTGCCAATCTTTTATCAAAGGAGGCTTAGCAAAAGAAAGAGATGCACCAGTATCAACTTGAGCATCAACTAATCTTCCATTCAACTCTATAGTGATGAACTGAGCAAATCTTCCATTGAGCAATTGAGTCAAATAAACTGGTTGTAAATCATCTAATGCAGGTACAACAAAACATACCAATTTATGTTTTATAGGGATCCGAAATGTGAATAGGAGCAGATTCCTCTTCATCTTCATCTTCTTCCAGTTCTTCTTGAACAAATGTCTTGCTACATTCTCCTTCATTTGGACAGGTGTAAAATTCATCAGGAATTTCTTCTTCTGCTTCACGCTGTTGATCAAGATCAGAGAATGGATCAAACTTATTAAAATCTGTACAGAATGCTTCATCAAACCTTGGATATTGGATTTTTAGAGGCTATTCTCTAGAAGTAAACTTGTTCTTTATCCAAGATTCACTTGGTCTGAAAGAACTAGGAAAATGCATAGGAATATTTACAAGTTTAATTACAGAGGGTGGCATGCGAGGCGTATTGGGTTGTCTGCCTTGATTATTTCTTCTTCTATCCTTTTGAGGATATTCTTCATTTTCATGATGACCTCGAGACATTTGTCCCCATGCTTCATATTGTAGATCTTCTCTTGGAAATCGAGATCTATTAGATCTATTCCAAGGTCTCTGCATATTTGTCAGAGGATTTTCTAAGTCATTTGCTAAGGATTCCAAGTCTATTTCAGCTTGGAGATCATCATTCTCTTTTTCGGAGACTTCTTCAAAAATGGGTTCAAAAATATCTTCTTGATCATACAAATCTTCTTGTTTATAAATAAGATCCCACCACGTTGCTGCGTTAGAGGAATAAACAGCTTTGACAGCGGGATTTTTGCAAGAGCATTGAGGAGCAATATGACCAGGGTTTTTAGAGATATAACAGATAGTTTTATTGGAAATTGGGAGCGGAGTGCGGCGTTTGCGAAGAAAACGGTGTGGTGGAGCATAGGAATGGTGGCGAGGAAAAGAACGGCATTTGAAGGTGAGACGTGTTTTGCGTTGCTTTTGATGTTTTTTGGGAGCAACAAATTGCCGACATCCACATGGTGCAAATGTCAAGAAAATTTTAGTCCAGGACATTAACTGGGAAGGCTTCTGAGTCGGTGATCTGACATTAAGTCGTGAATGTCCCACTAGTACCATGACTTGCTGTCCGCCTAAGTGAGTGGATGTCCTCTAAATAAGAAGGCTAGAAGTGAGTTTCACAAAATTCATTGTCACCAGCACTGAGGGTGATGGCGAGCCGACTAATAATGAGTGCGGGGCTATCGATGTCACAACTGACATTTCTATAGATGAGAATCCAATTACAGGTATATAGACAAAGACCATGAAATTGCTACAGTAGCAGCCTAGCAGGTATAGATATTGGCAGAATACATATAGAAACTTGCATATATCAATATAATATCACAAGGGGTTGGCCCTTCAGGAGAGAGATTCCTTGAGGCCCCGGTTGAGGGGTACCTTAAGATCTTCTCTTCCTTTGATTGGTCATTGTGGTCAGATTATGAAGTGCTGTGATAGTCGGAGCATGTTGATGACTACCTTCTTTCTTTGAGCTTGATTCTTTGGCTTGGCTGTCTGGGAGGCTTGTCTGAAGGGGAAGACTTGATCATAGTGATGGATTTTCCTTGTAATTCTTCTAGTTGATTGATGTAAACTTGATCATTTTTTTAATATAAGGTGCATTAAAAAAAAAAAAAAAAAAGCTCAAGTGCATGCTAAGCCAAAAATAAGCCCTTGTGCTTCATCCACTTGAACTCGTGTAATCACTCTGGGCATAAACTCTTATGATTTTATCAGGTTGATGTTGCTATATTGAGTTTTATGTAACTAAGAAATGATGTTTGCATGTGAGAAATGCTAGAGAATAGGACAAGAAGAATGTGTTGGTCATTGAATGACAAGGAGAATGATTTAGTCACTGAATGGAAATGCATTATGTTGTAAAATAAAGGAAACCAAATTCCTGTAAGGTGGATGGCAGTGGAGTAGTTGGCAGAGGTGCTTGAAATGCTTGGAGCCAAAATTTGTGTACTTGATTTTACAAAGGAATGATAATGGTTTTCAATTTATAAACTGTATCTATGTTTGCATTAAAATATTATCCATCACCGTAGATATACTTTCAATGATAATGGTTTACTTGATAAGGGATTGCAATACTTTCACATAATTAAAATAAATGATTTGGAATTTGCAAATTTATCTATGTTTCCGTAACATACTTCCCGACATTTCCTATGAATTGGGAAGAGAGACTTCCAAAGAAGTTGAATACAACCGCTGCACATACCGCCTAACTACTTATGATATTCTTAGTTTTAAGTTTACTGCTTACTTCGTGGAGTTGTAGAATGTACTGTTTTGATTCTAATTCCAACAATAGAATTCCATATTCGTACTAGTTTTCTTTCACATGGTTTACTCTTATGATCATTTATTTTCTTGATTTAATTATTTTTATGACTCAGGGATACATGTTTCAGTGGAGTGCTTTACTTGATGTGTGCATTCTGTCGAAAACTAATTTCCTTCATTTGTATGTTTTCAGGTTACATTCAGCATTGAGTTTAAAGAATCATTTACCAAGATAAGGGATCTACATGTGCGCCAGCAAATAATCAACACAATACTGAAATTGGCTAATGGTTGGAGACAAACTACAAAACACGCTGGTTCTGCTCAGGATGGCCTTATAAATGAATATGCAACCTCAGGACTATATTTATTGTGGACAACTGATGTTGAACGAGGACAGGAAGTATTTCAAGTATTGAAAATATGGAATATTCTCACTCTTGTGGAAGTTCCTAACCTTAGACAACGTTTGGAAAATGTTTTTGCAACATATACTCCAGAGTATATTCAGCGCTGCAAAGTGAAGCTTTTGGACAAGTATGTTGAATTTTCTTGTTAAACCCTGGCTTGTCAAAGACTATGATTTCTGCATTCGTTTTAAATGTTTGTTTGGATGGGTTTGGTGTTCATTGAAGAAATAAGGTTGGTTACAATAGTTTTTTCTACAATATTTTCTTAGATGTGGTGAATGGTGTTTTGTGTGATAACCCTTAGAAATGAATGCTAATTCCAAGATGAAAATTTAGATTGAGTTATGCATGTATTTAATATCTTATTTTAAATAAAGCTAAAAGAATGACTTATGCTTTTAGCTTGGCTTTACTGCGTTAAGAAAATAAGGATAAGCTAATAGGAAGTTATTTATCATATTTGGCATATTTTTCTAAATCTGCGTATCTGATGGCTATCTTGTTCCAGAGATGCAAAAACAGTACTACCAAGGCGATGGAAGGATGATCCTGGGTTTGTGTGGTATAGGCGTTTACAGCAAACAGAAATGTTTCAGACTCTGCATTGTGAAGCTTTTGAAAAGGAGGCCATTACATTGGAGCATGCCAGAGTCCAAGAAAGTTTACTGCTGATGAAATTCTATTCTTTGTCTTCTGGCATTGCAAATCAATTGCTGACAGCCCAAGATGGATCAGAGATTGAACTTCAGTTTGAGGTAAATGAGGAAGAATCACGAATAATCAGGTTTCAAAGAAGTTCTTTTATTCTTGGCCGCTCTGGTACAGGCAAAACAACAGTACTTACAACCAGACTTATTCAGAAGGAACAGCAATTAAAGCTCGCTACTCATGGTCTCTCATGGGAGAAGCAGGCTGAAGTAAAAAGTACAACTGGGAGAAAAGATTTTCAACAAAAAGATCCTAATGCAAGTTGTCTTCGCCAAATGTTTGTCACTGTTAGTGCAAAGCTTTGTTCAGCAATTAGGAATCACATTAGTCACATTGACAGGTTGGTTATCTCTTTTTCAGTCTAGGAATCATAGCAGCGATATATTAATTTTGAATAATAGTGATGAGTTTTTTCGTAATTTATGAATTTATTAACTGCTAATGATAAAATTGTGAAAATCCATTCCTTTTAGTTATGTTCAAAGAAATTATAAATTGGTTTCAGCTTTGAAATCTGGGTTAAATGTTGGAAGAGTGGAATATGACATATGATGCATGATAGAGCCCGATTTTGCTTGAAACACCTAATTATTTATAAGCTATTTTTTTTCTTTTGAAAGTTGACCATTACCTCATGCAAGGCACCGGAAACCCTCAATATCTTTGAAATATCCCAACTAGGATATTGACTTCCCAATCTGAAACAAACTTATATTTTCTACTCTAGAATCCTGCAACTTAATTTTCTGATAGAAACCCTAGGTCTGATATGAAATTTGTATTTGTAACAGCAACAAATATAATTCAAAATTGCTCATACAATAGGGCAAAGATGTCCAACTTGTAATCAACAATTAATAATACTTATAATGAACATTCAATACACCACATACAATCTGATTTATCAGATAATATATCTGCTATTACAAATTTGAATACCGAAGTCTGAAGTACATCCAAATATGGACAAATATATGCCAACACTACTGCTGTTACAATCAGAATTATTCCTCATGTAATTTCATCAAACAAGGGGCTTAAACATGCCCAGATTTATTACAATAGACTGCTGCGACAAATCAGTATAGAGACATACCAATTTTGACATGAAATCGTGCCTTCCAATGTTGCCTTCACTGGACGAATTGCTTCCAGCTTATGAAGATGACAAAATATGGTATAAAATCCTTCAAATATGGCAAACTGGTCTAGGATGAAACTCTAGATAATTATGGTGCAGAATCTGCTTATAAACTGATCTGAAATCTGATGATAATTTGCTGCTCTTCCTCTCACAAAACTGCCAATGAAGCACAAATGAAACCTCCGTCATGAAGCTCCTCAACAATGGAGTTGGGTTTTCGTCCAACACCACCACCAAGATCCTCAAGGGTTTTAGTCCTTGGAACCAAATTGAAAATATGCTGTAGCAAACTCTAGAAAATGATATGAAGCCATAGTAATACGCTCAATGAATCCCTTTTATAATATTCAATTTGCATTTGATTTCATTTCATTTAATTTACTTTAATTTCATTTATTTTTCTCTCCTTTTTGGTGCACAACTTAATAAAATAGAGAATACTTATTAATCACTTATATCTCCCCTTTAAAATAACACTTTAACACTTATTATAAAGTATACTTTAAAAGCATTTAAATCCCTCTTTTAAATAAAGTCCATATGTCTCCATTTATGATCTTTAATAATGATTTTATGACTTAAGTGAAATCATATATTATAAAGTCATTAATCATCTTAATGATATTCACTTTATATTTAATTATTATTAAAGTATGACTTTAATAATAATTATAATATTATAACTCCATAAATAAATCTCATAAATCAATTATGTTTGCATTAGGCGGTAGTCCATTGCATTCTCTGTTCACCAAGGTGTCTTACTAAAAATAGTAAGGTTGGCCTCTATCATACCGCTGACTTACTATAAATAGTAAGTATATAAAACAGAGCCAGAGCACTTTGAATAACACCGCCTCTGAATACACCAAAGATGTGGAGATGAAAACACTGTTAAATGCCAATTGGAGAACTAGCTAACTCCAACATTGGGCTCTCTAAACACCATTATTAGCCTACGAGGACCCGATGATAGGCTAAACTTCAAACTCTGATGATAGGCTAAACCTCAAACTCTGAAATTGTTTGTCTCCAAGCAATTGCAACTGAATAGAAGGCACCATCACAAGAGGCCCAAGGGAAGAACTGTAGAATGACCCACATGTCAACAAGTGAGTCTCATTGCACCGGAAATAACACAATTGAATAACACACAGACCAAGGTCAACCCTTGTACCATGAGTCACAGAAGTATGATCACCAAGAAGAAGCAACTTGTAGAGTGCCCAACAATATAACCACTATATCCATTGGGTAAAAATTAAACTTTGTTCAACATCACGATAGGTAACTACTCCCATGTAGGGCGATCTACTAGTCATAAAAACAATGCAAACTATCCTTGGATCCCAAACCCTGAATGGAAGTCTGCCAGACATAACATCCTCTGCTAACCTCCAATGGATGTGATAACTGTTGACCATTTTGGCCCTGCAGGGCAAAATCGGTCTCCTTCCCCTGCTGTTCTGAGCCAGTTCAATTTCTAGTTTGCACAAGTCTTTCAGCAAAAGGAGGAACCGGTTTAGTGGTCCAATGTCGGGGTCCAACGGCATGATCTTTCTCACACTTTGAACTTGAACTTTGGTTCAAATGGTTGGTTCAATCGGGTGGTTCAGTCGGTTTGGTTCAAAGTAGTTGGTTCAAGCAATTGGTTCAAGTCGGAAGGTTCAAAGGGGGTCTTCCAAAACCCGAAGGACAAGTGCCCTTGTGGAGGGCAGTCAAGCACAAACTAGACCATTCCAGCAGGCTACGGAGGGCAGTTTCGAACCCAAAAAATACCCTTGCAGAGGGCAGGGAACCCTTGCGGAGGAATCAAAAGGGTGAGTTTTCCTTTGGAAATGCTAAGGCAAAAGATAAGACAAGGTTGAATTTCTTTGGGCAAAATGTCTGAAGAAATTCACAAGGTAAAGAGCAAGGAATTCTTTCGGAAAAGTTCCCGCGGCAAAGTGAACAAAGCGAATTCTTTCGGACAAAAGTCTGTAGGAATTCATCCAACGGAAAAGCTCGATAGAAAGCAGCAAGCGGGAAAGACAAAGGAAAGATTTCCTTCGAACAAAATGTCCAAAGGAATTCCTTCGGATATTTTGTTCGAAGGATTTCAAGACCAAGGCAGGCCGAAGGACCCCAAAGGGCAGGTGCCCTTGCGGGGGACTCTCGGTGGTTGAAAGGAGGACCTTCCCAAAGCCCCGAAGGGACACCTTCCCTTCGGGAGCCTTCGGACATTTTGTTCGAAGGATTTCAAGACCAAGGCAGGCCGAAGGACCCCAAAGGGCAGGTGCCCTTGTGGGGGACTCTCGGCGGTTGAAAGGACCTTCCCAAAGCCCTGAAGGGACACCTTCCCTTCGGGAGGTTTCAACGACAAAGGCCCCGACAGAAGAAAAGAAGAGAGAGATATCCTTCGGGAAAAAGTCCGAGGGAACACTTCGGGAGAAAGGCCGAAGAAAAGAAAGCCGAAGGAATTCAAAGGGGTGACAGGCCCGCAAATGTCAACTTTACGGCAATAAAATAGCCGTTGACCTTTAAATGCTTGACTGCGAATCCGAAGGAATTTAAAGGCCTTAAGGCCAAAAGGAAGAGATCGCCAATAAGGGAGCCAAAAGAGCCAAAGATTGATAGAAGATAGCCCCGAGGGCTCAGAGTGCCGGAAGGAGCCAAGAGAGGAAAAGACAAAACCAGGAAAAGACAAAGCTGGGAAAAGACAAAGCTGGGAAAAGACAAAAGTTAAGAATGAACTCAGCGACCTGCTGATGAAAGAGCCCAAAGAGCCAAAGAAGTAGCAGAAGATAGCCCCGAGGGCCGAAGGAGCTAGAAAAGACAAAGCAAGGAAGAGACAAAAGAGCCAAATGCAGAAACGGACAAAACGGTCCAAGTGGCAAAGGAAGGTGTCGACTCAAGGAGTTACTCCAGTGGTTGACACAGGGTCCACCAAGTGGTCATCAAGAGGCGCGAATAGTGAATGGCGTGACTCATTTTTCTCCACTTTGCATTAATGAGCAGACAAACCGCGTAAATGCCTTGAAAGAGCGGTCTTGTTTACAGAAAGAGGCGCGGCTCATGTTTTCATATTAATGTTTGAACACCAAAGTCAAGACTGACAGCCGACACAACATTCTCTATCAAGCGGATTCCTCTTTCCAATGCTCTCAACGCACATGGGCCACTTAAAAAAGAATGCCAAAGTCTTTTCAAAAAAGGGCGCTTTTGTTTTCTTCTTCTCTATATATATTGTAGCTTCTCATTTGAGAAAGGATCTCTCAGCTTGTAAGGTGGAGCTCTGTCGAAAATTACCTTGAATTAAAAGAAGCATTTTTACCTCCATTTGAACTTACACTTTTTCATATGTCTATGGTTTTGTCTTATGTTAAGTCATGTTCTTTCGTGCTTTGACAGAATGATTCTGGCATGCCTAGTGTATTGTGAGTTCTTTTTTTGCAGGTTAGCCAGAAGTGTCCACGACAGAGTATAGGCGCATGTGAACAGGCTGCCATAGTGTGTCTTAAAACACCTATGGTAGTTCTTCCTCCTTGTATCTCCAGAGGACCCCTAGCTCACTGATGCAGAAGAATTTTTCATATCAAATGAAGTGTATATTAGCTTGTTCTTGGTGAAAAGTGTATGTTCAAGCTAAGTAGATCAACCATTTTTGGTGCATCACCGTTTAGTTTAGGTTTTGTTTCAGTATCCTTCTCTCTTTTCAGCCCCCTCATTGTTAGCAGTAGAAAGTCCAGGACCTCAGAGATGCATCAAAGGGAGCTAACCCTTATCTAGAGATTCTCCCCACAGTTTTGCCAGACCCACAGGCACGAGAGGAGTCTCCATTGTGCTGCGTGGAAAACAGGAGCTCAGCCTTCTGTCAAGGGTGCAATCCACAGCGTCAACAATAACTATCCACCGTAGGTGTTGGAAGATATGTGACTGCTTCTCCCAAGTCGAGAACTTAATATAACTCTCCACCATGACCACTATGAAGACTAAACAAGCCATCATGCCTACTGACACTGCAACCTGTCTGAAGCTAGGTCTCCATTGAAAATTTTTGAGTCAAAGAAGTTGCAAACTTTCTTTGGTACACATCAGCATGATGGAAATCTGATCTCCGACTCTGCAGGTAATCCTCTAAATAAGACTGAGTCAGACATTTGCAAACTCTAGTTCCATCTTCTGTAGATGGCAAATCTTTATCCCACAAAGGATGGTATAAATCTTGAGCCAATCCACACCTATGCATCATCAAGTCATCAATGTGTGGACTAAAGGAGAAATGATGAGCACTCCTCACTATGCAGTCAAGATAAAAAGCTCCTGCCTCTGTCAATGGTTGTCGATCAAAATCAACTACATGGGATGAAATCTCTGATTTGCTTCCAGGCGAGGGAAACAAATCAACACGAGGAACAATCTCCCCACTAGATGACGCCCTGGATCTCTAATTTGCACTTGTAACATGCTATGACCTCTTCATCAAAGTTTGATAGAGGAGCAAAAGAGTTGTGGTTTCTGTTTGACTCTGCATGAGTTTCCTTTTTGTTTCTAAAATTATTAGCTCTTTTTCAACAGTATATATTCTTATGACCATAACCATTACAATAAAAACAATAACCACGAAAATAGAACTTGTTCTGATTTGTGTATCTTTGACTTGGTTGTCTTTTGTAGCTTTGTTCTTTTCAGTCTTTGTTTGAGCTGTCCTCTGCATTTTTAACTTCTTTTATTTTTTCTTTTGTAAGGGCTTCAACATAACTCTTTTTCTTTTCAAATCCGATGTCAATCTTATCTGATATTGATTTTTGACATTCTAATATCTTATTCAACATGTTAGTGCTATTCTCAAATTTTGAATCATTGACAACTTTATCATTGACTGCGTTATTTGTTTTCTCGATATCTTCTTTTAAAGAGGCAATTTCAACAACATATTTTTCACATTCTTCACTTTTTGTAATTGAGCTGTTAGATCTTCTTTAGTCTTTTTGGCTTCTTCAATGTGTGCTTGTAAATCTTTAATTATTTTCTGAGACTCCTTTTCATTTTTTTTGATCTGGGGCTTCATTCTTCAATTCTTCGTTTCAAGAGCTTTTAATTCTTCTAAGGCACAAATGAGTTTTCCTTCTAGATGCACCTCAGCTTCATCAGAGTCCTCTTTTTGATCATCTGTATTTTTGCTTGCAAAGGCATCTTCATGTATGGTTATGAATAGAATCTCTTCTTCATCTGAGTCATTGACTCCACTATCTTCGACTGAGCTAGGATCTTTAGAATATAAACTCTTCTTCTCGAATCCCTTCTTGAATTTGCCTTTGAAGTTCTTATATGTAAGCTTTCCTTCTTCATTGTCACTGTTGACCAATTTTTGGTCCTGCAAGCCAAAATTGGGCATCCCTTCTTTTATTGCAAGTCATTCAATCTATTTTTTGGCTAGTTCATCCCTCAGTTGCCTTGTGCAAAATTTTCTTTGTCAGACCATTTTCCATGAAAAAACCAAGTGTTTTCCTTTTTTGCTTGCCAAGTGCATTTCGGGTTTGACGGGTGACTTTACTTGTAAAAAATTCATAAGTAAAGCCACTTGCAAACCTCGATTTGGTCTTGGTAGACCAAATCAAGTTTTTCAAATGGCTTTACTCATTTGTCTTATAAGTAGGAGTCGACGTGGAACCCGATTTGGTCTTAGACGTTTCTTAAGGCAAATGTTTTTCCGCTGAAGGCACCTAGCCGTTTTGTAGGGTCATTTGCAATTTCTCCGAAGGGTATGTGCCCTTGCGAGAGACACTTCAAAGATAAAATGGACCTTTACAAAAATTTTGAAGGGTATGTTGGAAGGCAGAATGGATCTTGCGAAGGGCTTTTTGTCGGCATAAGGACCAATGCAAAAGTTCCGAAGGGCACTTTTGGCTTGAAATACCCTTGCGAAGCGCAGTCGGTTCAAGAAAAGGGGCAAGACAGGAAGCCCAAAGGAGAATTACTTCGGACAAAATGTTCGAAGGAATTCAAAACCCGAGAGCCCAAAGAATGAATGAGCGAACAAGCAAAGAAAGGAGCTCGAGAGAGAATAATAAGCGCCGAGGGCCCGAATTGCCAGGATAAGAGGGAAATAGCAAAGGGAAAACAAGGCGGGTAACCCAAAACATGACCACGTGCACAATAAAACAAAAGCTTAAAACGCTCCAAGTGGCGTACCCAGGGATGAACCAGACCAACGCAGATGGCACAGGGGTTGTCAGCAAGAAGAGTAAATGCACTTAGGTGAAATAGTCTCTACCAAAAACCAATAAGGGATTGGTTTTCAAACTACTGAAGAAAGTAGCTCGTGTTTTTTGCGCTTCGTCATTAATGCACAGCCAGTTGCGCTCAGCATTGAAGAGCGCATGGTTCAGTCAACACAGCTTGGGGATGGCCTTGTTAGTGGCTAGGAGTATCCCATGCTCTTGCAAGCTCAGGACAGCAAAGGCAACGACTTGGACACCTACAACATGGCTCTACCATATGCAATTGGAAGGATACGACAACATCATGGGCTTGTGGTCGCTGCAGAAGTGTTTAATATAGCATGGGTTCCCATCCCTTGACTAGTCAATTGTCTGTTTCTAAGCTTTCTATATATATTTGTAACTTTTCATTTGAGAAGGATCTCTTAGCATTTGTATGGTGAAGCTTTGAAGAAATTTACCAAGAATCAAAAGAAGCATTTTTACCTCCATTTGAGCTTGCACTTTTACATGTCTATGGTTTTCTCTTATGATAAGTCATTTCCTTTTCATGATTTCATAAGTTTATGCCAACCTATCTAGTGTATTATGAGTTCTTCTCTTGCAGGTCAACAAGAAGTGTCCAGTCTAGAGTATAGATGCATGTGAACACGTCCATAGTGTGCCGTAGAACACCTCTGGTAGTCCTTCCTCCCTGTATCTCTATAAGATCTCTTGTTGAAATACTAATGTAGAAAAGGTTCTCATTCGAATGAAGTGTATGTTTGCTTCTCTCTAATGTAAAGTGTAGGTCAAAGTTGAGTAGACCAATCAATTTGGTGCATCATCGCATTAGTTAGGTTCTGTTTTTCAATATTTCTCTCTTTTCACCCCCCTTCCATTGTTAGCAGTAAGAGATCCAAGGCCTCAAGGTGCATCAAGGGGAGCTAGCCCTTAATTTAGAGATTCATCTCTCAAGTTTGCCACCCACAGCAAGAGGAATGTCTCCATTGTGCCGTCTGGAGGAAGAGAGCCGAGTCTCCTTTCAGAGGGTGCAATCTACAACGTCAATAGTCACCACTATTCTTATCTGGGCACTTAGCTGCAAAATGTCCAATCTTACCATATTTAAAATATTTAAATTGTAATTTTCCTTGATATTTACTTGTGCCTTTTCTAGGCCTGCGGATGAATAGAGCTCCGTTGCCATCTTTTTCATTGCTAGAGTTGTTACTTGATTCTTGAATCTTAGCCTTGTCTTTCTTCGATGTCTTGAAAGCAGCTTTCCTTGTTGAGGGTTTCTCTTGTTCGGTTTGCATCTCATATGCCATAAGAATACCATGTAGTTCATCCATCTTTAGCTTGGCTAGATCCTTCATCTTCTCAATTGTAGAAACTTTTGCATCATATCTCAATGGTAGAGATCTCAAGACCTTTTGTACCACCGCCGACTCTTCTAATTTTTTTTCAAGAACTTGAATTTGATTAACTATTTGATCAACTTGCAAAAGATAACTTGTTATATTTTTTTTCTTTCATCTTCAAACTTTCAAAGTGCGTTCTAAAAGTTTGGAGATTAGGTTGCTGAACCTTTCCATCACATTCGTAAATATTTTCAAGTTGTACCCAAGTCTCATGAGTAGATTTGAATTGCATAACTTTAACAAACTTTGATTCACATAAACTACATAAATTAGCATTTAAAGTTTTAGCATTATTTTCACTTGCTTTTTTTTCTGTATGAGTAGTTACAAGTGTCTGTGGCTTTTCGTATTCCTCCATCGTTGCTTGTCAAATGTTGAATCCAAGGGCTATCAAGTAAATCCTCATCCTTATGCTCCAAAAGGCATAATCTATCCCATAAAAAAAAGGTGCCTTATTTGTAGAAAAACCATGTGATCTAGCCGTTGTGCTTTCCTCTATCTACTTTTAAGCTGTTAAACTCTTTTCAAAAGAATCTGCTCTGATACCAATTGTTAAACACAGAATATATTGGGGGGTGAATCAATATATCATATATCTATAAAACTTTTATTTAATCCGATTTATTTTCTTTAACCACTTAATCATACATTCAAGATATGCAATAAAACTAAAATAATAACATGCACCACACAAGAGAGAGAGAGATATCAGATTTTTACGTGGAAATCCAATGTGAAAAAAATCACGGAGAACAATCTCAAGTATATGAATGAACACCAATTCAAATTACAAAGTTTGCAAGCACCAACTTGTAGGAGCACCAACCCCTTTGCCGAGCACCAACACAAATATTTGTGAGCACCAACTCACATAAGCACCAACCCCTTTTATGTAAAACACAACTATCTCTCAATGTTGCTTTCTCAACAAATGATAGAACTCTACTATATCACTTTCTATTCTCTCATTTTTTTTATATAAAACAATTACAAACCATGCACACTTTTGCATATTACAAATGACTTTTCAAGCCTCATTTTATAGATTCTTTCCAAATGACCTTTGGCATTCACCTTTTGTGACCATTCAATCCACATGAAAAATGACGCCAAACTTGCATGACCCTTTGAATCCTTTCATTTGAAAAGTTACATGGTGACTCTTCATGAGCAAATGCGTCCTTTCTCTTTCTGTCTTTATTTGGTGACTCTTCAAATTCTTGAAAGTGACTTTTCATGGAAAAATGCACCCTTCCCTCATTTGTCTTCACTTGGTGACTCTTTGAATTTATTAATGTGAATTTTCATGGAAAAATGTGTCCTTTTCCTCTTTTGACTTAATGCAACTAAAAATATATTCGCAAATATTTAATAAATATTAACACACTTTAGTCAAAATATAAACATTAAAAACACCTTTAGACATTAAATGCTATGGGGCTTTTGTCACCAATAATGTTAGACCTTTGACATCAATGACAATATTTTCAATAGGTACATGCATCATTTCTCACACATACAAAGGTATTTATCACATCAATATTTTGAGGGTTTATACATAACTTGAGGGTTTGAGGTGCAAAATTCAGTGATTACATCTCTTATATGCTTTGGAATTAATTGTGCAAATATTGGCACCTAAAGTTTGTTATACATATGGTGTTTGAGCCTATATATGTCAGCGAGGGTTTGCTGATTTTAATTTTCAAAATTTAGTGTGATTTGAGTTGATTAAGGGTTTTGTTCGGAAATCCTCTTTTATTATCATTGTCTCAATTTGGGGACATTACAGTGGTCTTAGAGCCATATCTTGGCTATTCAATGGGATGAGGTTGTGATACATGAGTGGCAACAAAGAGGTTAAGTATTATATGATGACTAGTAGGAGGGAAGCAGAGCTTCCACCAGTTGGTTTACCCAAGCAGGACCAAGCTATGAGTGCAATAATTTCAGACACATAACCCGACATTGCAGAATCGTGTCTGCTTCCACCAGTTGGTTTACCCAAGTAGGACCAAGCTATGAGTGCAATAATTTCAGACACATAACCCGACATTGCAAAAGCATGTTAGAGTCAGTCAAGAAGGACCAAAGTCTCAAGGCTCCATTCATCAAGAAGAAAGTTCATATAAGTTCATGGTAGAATAAACAACTTGAAAAGTCTATATTAATCTAGACAACTTTGCATGCAAGAAGTGAAGAAAAGCCATAGTTCATTGACAACGGATATTTGAGGCACATGACATGAGACAAGAGCAAGTTCATAACTCTAAAGAAGATTAATGGTGGCACAGTAAAATTTGAAGACAATACCACTGCTAGAATAGCCGAAAAAAGTACATTAAATTTGGATAATAGTAGAACTAAGACTGAAAATGTTTTGTATGTAGGTCTTAAGCATAATCTGTTGAGTGTAAGTCAAATATGCGATCAGGGACACACATTAAAGTTTTATGCAGAAGGTTGTGAAATTAGAAGAAAAGATTCAGATGTGTTGATTGTGGATGCTCAGATGACAGAGAACAATCTATATATGTTATCAGATATCAAAGGTCAAAGATGTTTGAGTCAGGTTCAATAAAGTTGGTTGTGGCACAGAAAAATGTGATGCATAAATTTTGACAATCTTGTCAACATCAACAAGAATCAAGCAATTGGAGATCTTCCAAAGATTACAAAGCCCTTCAACACGCTTTGTGGACCATATCAGCATGGGAAGCAGGTCAAAAGTCTGTTCAAGACAAAAGAATAGTCGACCACTCAGATGTTAGAGCTTGTTCATACTTCATGTTTAGAAGCTACCAGAACTCAAAGTACTCAAAGTGAGAAATACTTCATGTTGCTTATTGATGATTTTACACATGATTTTGGTGATGTTTAGAAGCTTTTAGCCACTTCAAAGCATTCAAGACTTTAGTTGAGAATGAAATTGGTTTGAAGATTAAGTACCTGAGATCAGATCGGGGAGAAAAATTCATGTCAGATAAGTTTATTGAGTATTGTGAAGACTATAAGATAAAGAGACATTATTCAATAGCGAGAACTCCACAGCAAAATGGAGTAGTTGAGTGGAAAAACATAACAGTTTAGGGGATGACAAAGACATTGCTAAATTAATCCAAGATTTCAGATAAATATTGGAGAGAGACAGTAAGCACAACAATGCATATCCATAACAGAGCGTTGTTGAAAGTCAACAGTGACAAGGCTCTTCATGAGCTATGGAAAGACAAAATAGCGATTGTTGATTATTTCAAAGTTTTTGGTAGCAGATGCTTCATAAAGAGAACTGATGAAAAATTGGGTAAGTTTGAATTTAGAACAGATGAAGGTATATTTCTTGGATATTTTTGCAAAAATAAAGATTATAAATGTTATATCAAAATAACCAAAAAGATAGTTGAAAGTGAAACTGTCAAGATAGATGAAATTGTAGCACAAAGACCTAGTGATCCGATAGACACCCCTGAAATCATTGACGAAAAAGATTTTGAAGAATTAGATGAAGATGAGGAGCAAAAGGACACCAAGACCCCATCCAAATATGTTCAAAGAAATCATAATAAGAGTGACATTATTGGGAACATAAATGGAGTTCGCACTAGAAGGATGATGGTAAGTGAATCTGAGCAAGTTAATTTTTTTTGTTATCCAAAATTCAGCGTAGATCTTTTGCGGAAGCTAGACATGATGAGCATTGGGTTAAATCAATGGATGAAAAATTAAATTAGATAGAAAAGAATGATACTTGAGAATTAGTGTCTAGATCAAAAGATCAAAATGTGATAGGTACAAAATGGGTATACAGAAACAAGTTGAATGAAGATGGTGAAGTAACTAGGAATAAAACAAGGTTAGTATGTAAAGGATATGCTCAGATTGAGGGTATAGATTTTGAACAAACCTTTGCACTAGTGACAAGGCTAGACACTATTAGAATGTTTCTTGCATATGCAGTATATAAGAATTTCAAAGTGTATCAGATGGATGTTAAGTTTGCTTTTCTGAACGTGAATTTAGAAGAGGAGGTTTACATTGAGCAGCCTGAGGGATTTCTTCTCTCAAATAATAGTAACCATGTATGCAGATTGAAAAAAGCACTGTATGGATTGAAACAAGCTCTTAGAGTTTGGTATGCAAGACTTGATAAGTACCTGCAGGATCAAAGTTTCAAAAGAGGTTTTGCTGACAGTAATATGTACATCAAAATAGAAGGTGAGCATCAGTTGATTGTTGTGGTATATGTTGATGACATATTATTTGGAGGAAACATTACAAAGATGACGAAAGAGTTTTCTTATAATATACAAAAAGAATTTGAGATGTCTATGCTTGGAGAATTGTCATTTTTTTTAGGGTTGCAAATATTTTAGTCAGATAAAGGAATTTTCATATCTCAAAGTAAATATGCCAAAAAAATGTTGAAAAAATTTGGTTTTGAGGATTGTGCACCAGTTGGCACACCAATGGGTACAAGGAACAACGTAAGGATGAAGATTCTCCTATTGCAAATCAATTTTTGTATAGATCTATGTTTGGTAGTCTTTTATATTTGACAGCATCAAGGCCAGACATCATGCATGCAGTGGGCATGGTTACGAGATATCAGGCAACTCCGAAGGAGAGTCATGTTCAGTTGGTGAAAAGAATATTCATATATGTCAAGGGGATATTGCATTACGAATTGTGGTATCTCACAGGAAATTTTTTCACTTTGGTTGCTTATATAGATTCAGATTGGGCATGTTATTTGGATGACAGAAAAAGTACAAGTGGAGGAGCTTTCTTCCTCGGTGATATCTTAGTATTTTGGCTAAGCAAGAAGCAAACCTCAATATCACTTTCAACAACTGAAGCAAAATATATTGTAGCAGTGTTGTGTTGTACTCAAGTGCTTTGACTGAAGCAAACTTTAAAAGACATCAAGGTAAACTATGATGAACCTATTTCTATTTTTTGTGACAACATAAGTGCTATTAATATTTCTAAGAATTCAGTGATGCATTCAAGAACAAAACATATTCCTATCAAATATCACTTCTTGAGAGAGCAAGTTGCAGATCAACAGGGTAAGTTGGAATACATCAGTACTACAAAATAAATTGTAGATATTTTCACAAAGGCATTACCAAAAGACACATTTGAGTATCTGCGAGAGAAGTTTGGGAGTAATTTTTTTTACTTCCTACCATTGAGGATCAACATCAATTGAGGGGGGAGCTAAGTGTTGGCTCCAAGATAGACCCTTTGCCATTGATGTCAAAGGGGGAAAAGTACAAGAACATGCACATGATGCTATAATAAGGGGGAGTTATTGTATGTTTTTCAATTGACAGTATGTATAAGTTTCGCTGTGCAGTACAGATTTCAGGATGCGGCAGTTTCAGTTTGAGGTTGCCATCAATGACAAGGGGGAGATTGTTTAAAATATTGACATTGATGTTAAAGGTCTAACAATAAAAGGGAGTTATTGTATGTTTTTCAATTGACAGTATGTATAGGTTTGGCTGTGCAGTATAGGTTTTAGGATGTGGCAGTTTCAGTTTGACGTTGCCATCAATGACAAAGGGAGAAATTGTTAAAAATATTGACATTGATGTCAAAGGTCTAACATTATTGGTGACAAAGGCCCCATAGCATTTAATGTCTAAAGGTGTTCTTAATGTTTATATTTTGGCTAAAGTGTGTAAATATCTATTAAATATTAACGAATATATTTTTGGTTGCATTAAGTCAAAAGAGGGCCCATGAAGAAGTCAAAGAGTCACGAAATAAAGATAAAAGAGGGAAATGACGCATTTTCCCATTAAGGGCCACCTTGAGGAATTTAAAGAGTCACTAAGTGAAGACAAAAGAGGGAATATCACATTTTTCTATGAAGTGTCACCTTGAAGAATTTGAAGAGTCACCAAATAAAAACAAAAGGAGAAAGGACGCATTTGCTCATGAAGGGGTCACCTTGTGACTTTTCAAATGAAAGGATTCAAAGGGTCATGCAAGTTTGGCCCATTTTCCATGTGGATTAAAGGGTCACAAAGGATGAATGCCAAAGGTCATTTAGAAAGCTATAAAAGGAGGTTTAGAAAGCTATTTGAAATATGCAAGAGTGTGCATGGTTTGTAATTGTTTTATATAAGAAAAGAGGAGAGAATAGAAAGAGGTATAGTAGAGTTCTATCATTTGTTGAGAAAGCAACATTGAGAGATATTTGTGTTTTACATAAGAGGGGTTGGTGCTCTTATGGGTTGATGCTCACAAATAGTTATTGTGTTGGTGCTAGGCAAAGGAGTTCGTGCTCCTGCAAGTTGATGTTTGCGAACTTTGTAATTTGAGTTGGTGTAATGAGCCTTACTCAATCAGACTCAAAACACTTCAATTTTTTCTTTAGGACTTTTGCCAAACACTTGGTGTGCCAACTGATATATGCTGATATTGTTTCCAGTTTGACTTGTCCTTGGTTTTTTGTGATGCCAACGATGTTTAGAAGCTTGTGAATGAATGCAAGATGACTAACAAAGTAACCGAGATGATATGCAAGTCTTTTTGCATTTTTCAAATGCATATATATGACTGAGAATGATAACTACAGTTACTTGACATTTAGTCAAACACTTAGCATACAAACTATATAAGCTGATATGAAAGTAACTACTTGACAATTCGTCAAACAATTTGCAGCCAACCTCCAATATTTCTATTTGATTTTTTGCAGTGATTACAAGGCTCAACTCATATGCAAAATGCAAACTCCCCCTTACATCATCTTGACTGAAATTACATTGTCAGATGACTGTCATAGGACAGCGACTACAACTCCCAACCAAATGCAATGCAAAATAGATATATGACTAAATTTGTGAAATGCCAATGACTGCTTATGACAGCAACTGCCAACCAATACAAATAAAGACCCTGATATAATGATGGCAGCCATGCAACTTGTTAGATCCTCCAAGATGATGAAGTCTATGCCCTTCAAGATATTGCGTCTAGCCTCATGTGAGTCCAGAGAACTCCTCCAAAGCCTTGATTGATTTTATTTGGCTTTCTTTGACAAAATCGCACTATTTACAAGTGCATCCCAGCTACCAATGATGTCTGATTTTTATCTCCTTCCAAATAGGAATCGGCTTCCTCAAAGTTGCCTCTAGCAATACCAAAATCGTCCTTCTAAGAGACCAAATGTCAATGTTATGACATTAGGAACTAATCGGGAATTGAGAAGCAACTAAAACCCTTGAAGAACCCTTTAGTAAACTCAACTAAGATGAAAGACACTGTAGCGTTTACTGTTCACGCCACTGTAGCAGCCCATGCAACTTTTGATATGCAATGATTAACTCTTTAATATTCTAACTTGTAATTGTTAAACTTCAAACTCCTCAAACCCTTGGTTTATTCTTCACTTTTAGCGCAGATTAAACCCCTGAATGAAGTCCACAATCAAGCAATGATTCAGCTTGTGTTTCATAGCCTCAAAATTGTGAAACCAATGAGGATTTTCATTCTCTGTGGTTGGAAAGCTCTGGAATACAGAAACCCTAGGTTTCTCACCTCCAACGCCAAGAAAATCACAAAGACAAATATCAAAAATACTCAATCCTCCTTCGATTTCTCCTTTGGCTCTTTTATATAAACTTCAAGAGGTCGATTCCCTCCTTTTTGCCTTTTAATCATTTTAAAATGATATAATATTTGCACTTTATAAATATTAAATAATCTCCTTGATATTGGTGCCTCAACAATTAATTATAAAATGGCCCCCTTTAAATGACTGAAGACCCCTCAAGTCATAAAGTGCAAATATAATGTTAAAATATAATATTAACATATTAATTATTATTAAAGTCACCTTTAATAATAATTAAATGTTATAACTTAGGCAAATCTTTTATTTCACCAAACCAACTGAATATCGGAATTGACACTGCCCACACTTCACATTCAGGTGCCTGCTATAAATAGTAATCTTGTTTGAATGACTTACTATAAATAGTAAGTATGAGAAATTGAGTTTTGAAACCTCTGCAAAGGCCAAGACTGAACCTCATTGAACCCTAGGGAAGAAGCCACACCGATATTCGCCCAACAAGGCCCTCTAACCACCTACATTAGCCTACGAGGGCTTGGAATAGGCTAAACCACCCAAAAAACCACAACCGCCCAAAATGGGGACATTACAGTTGGTGCTCATTCATATACTTGAGATTGTTCTCTATGGTTTTTATCACATTGGGTTTCCACATAAAAATCTGGGGTCTCTCTATCTCTTGTGTGGTGCATGTTATTATTTCAGTTTTATTGCATATCTTGAATGTATGATTAAGTGGTTAAAGAAAAGAAATCAGATTAAGTGTTTTAAAAGATATATGAATACTGATTCACCCCTCTTAGTATATCCTATGCTTAACAGTACCTTGGTTAATACCTTGCCAAAAAAATCTGATTTTCCTCCTAACAGTTCAGCGGTATTTTGTTTGCAAGATCAGCCCTCAAATCCTTGCAAAAACTCACCAAAAATATGATAAAATATAGAAATATTTCATCTGAAATATTTCTAAGTTTAGCCCATTCAAAACCTCCAAAAACCTTTCACAACAATTCGTCCAAGTGCAGAAAATCGCTGAGTTAAATAATTCAGATTTCTCCTTTGAATTCACTTTCAAAGATGTCAATGGACCTTAGAAAATTATGCTAAAAATACTCAAATAATTCTAATATTATTTGTGTATCTTTTAGGGCTTAATAACACTCTAGAAACTTAGAAAATGCTCTTCAAGTGAATCGCCCCACTCATAAAATAATAGCAAAAACTTTATGATGAAACCCTAGTAATTTTTCTTCCAAATTCCTTCTCAAACCGTATGATAATTTATCAAAAAAATTCAAAAAATAGAGTATTGCAAACACCTTGTCGAATGGAGTCTAAAAACTCTTTGATGTGTTCACTTCTTCTAAACAACTGATTAGTCTTACTCAGAAAAATAGAGGATAAATTCCAGAATGTTCAACTTACCAAAAAATCCTTCCAAATAACCTCCCAATGTCTCATAGGCCAAGTCGCCCAAGCAAAAATGATAGTATAAAATATTAGTAATATTTTATACACTGTTAGCACTCCAAATTCTTCTCAATTCTTTGAAATCCACTCTCCCAACGAATCGCCCTAACTGGAAAATATCATGAAAACACAAACAACTCCCTTTGGCCTTCAAAGACCCCTCCAAGTGGTTCACCTAGCTCCCTAGGCAAGATGCCACCCTTTTGAAAGGTATTTTGCAACATGGACAATCTCCCAAGATGATTCGCTCCTCTTCAACACCCGTAAAATTTACCAAAACCTATTTTCGATAGAAGTATGCAATATTTCTTTAATGAGGTGGTGTCTAAAAACACCTTTGTGTAAACATGCAATTTGAAGCTCACTTACAACCCTTGAGTGTAGTTGCACAAGTAGAATGGATGGAGGTTTTTGTCCCCAAACCTATGACACTTCTTAAAGGTTTTCATCCTCAAGAGGTGGAAACCAAGCTTGACATACTTGATCCAATTTTCCAAAATCAATATACAATATGCCTTTTTCAAATGAGCCTTTTTTTAAAAAAATAATCTTCTTCCAATTATGACACGAAAAAATAAAGAGGAAGGGTTACTTTTCTTTTTAATAAAAAGTTATACACAAGCTTCCTTATAAAAGTATTTTTAGAATGACCCTTAAAAAGGCCCCAAATTTGGATAATAAAGTACTTTATCAAAATAACCTTGAAGCTTATTAGTGTTCCCCCATTTTGTCTTTAAATCTTTAGCCTTAGGAAACGCTCAAACTTAGGGTCTTATCCAAGGACTAGCTTAAAAAGAGAGAAATTACAACTAATACAAGGTTTTATGCCATCAACAAATCTCAACAATTAGACAAGTGACTCGAACACTTTTAGGGTCTTCTTGACGCCCTCCCAAAATGAACTATCCAAGATAATTCTCTTAATGTCTTTTGCATCACTTTCCTTAAAATGCTTAGATTGTGCCCATTTTTCACTAACCACAACTCTTCTCGAATGTTGTCCTCTCCTCCACCTCCCTTTGCAAAGTGATACAATTATATGTAAATCTTGTTTCCACTAGAGAGAAGTTCACAATTTGCAAATTAGCGATACAAGCTCAAGGTCAAGCGGTGATTAAATATAAACTTGGAAATTTGTTTCCCTTCTCTCACAACACTATCTACCCATTTCAACTTTGCAAGATCTTCAAGCAAAAGATCCAAACCATGAGATGCACATGGAGTCCAAAACAAATGAAAAAATCTGTCCATAAGAAGTTCCTCTGTTGCTTTACAATTCGTTGCATTGTTTGTAATAATTTTGACAACATATTCTTCTCCAATGTCTAGAATAATGGATTAAATGCATTTGAAAATGAAATTTGCAGCCTTCACATTATTGCTTGTATCAGTTGATTTGATAAACATAGAACCTCTAAGGCATTGGGTCAACATATTGAGGGGTCTTTGCTTTGTATCAAATCACCCGTCACTATAGTGCAACTTGAATTTTTCAGTGCTCTTTCATTTTATCTAGTTCACTAGATATCGATGTCACCTCCTCTTTTAGCAGAATAGTTCTTATACTTTCAAAAGATGGCATTGTGTATCTTTTCTCGTAATTGGTGATCCTATCTACCATTGTTTTTGCATGTGGATTTCAAACAACATTGAAAGGGATGGCATTTGTATTAAAAAATCAGGGCACCAATTTATGTATCTCAAATTTTTCCTGTGGCTTCCACATAGCTTTCAAAGAAGGTTGGGACATTTGATTTCCAATTTCGAGTAAATGCTGGAAAACACATTGAGCTAGAAAATGAGCCATTTTGTGTCAGATTGCATTGAATTTCAGTCTTCTTTGATGATTTAGATGCTGATGCAAGTGTTTTCATTTCATGTTTACTTTGAATGACCTAAAAATAGTGCATATACGACGTTCTCCATCGCTATTGGGCAAAGCTTCAGATTTGAGCCTCCAATATAATGGTTTTGAACCCTTGTTATAGTTCTTGTGATATTTGAGTTACAAATAATGCATTTCATGTTTTTGGGATTCGTGTCTCCTTAAATAATGTATTTCATCTCAAGTGGATGACTTGCCATGATGACAGGTGTCTTTTTTAGCTCTACAAAAATTATAGAAACATTTTTTAGCACACATTTAAAATTTTTTTTTAACTAAATGATGTATGGAAAATAAGATTATAAAACTATAAAAAATAATAGAAATATATCCTAATATTATTATTTTAATTTTCAATGACCTATATAAAATAGAATTATAAAACTAGAAAAAATAATAAAAATATATCATAATATTATTAATTTTAATTTTGTTATATATTACAGAAATAGTTTATTTGCAATATCTAACAAAATTAAAATTAAAAAAAAATACAAAAACAAAAAATATTTAAAATAAATGTTATAAATTATAATCTAAATGTAAATGCAATTATACTTTATATTATAATTATAAAATAAAACATACCTAATACGGAATACCTAAACCTAATTTAGAATATTTTTATTTATATATTGATAAATAAAATGGAAGAGTGGTTAAACATTGATAAAATGGAAGAGTGGTTAAACATACAAAAGGGCGAAGGCATTTAGCTAGGTGAATTTGTTATAAAGTTGCTCTTATATGCGGACGATCTCATTTTAATTACCAAATCTGCCTGTGGTTTGCAAGACCATCTATCTTCTCTTGAGCGCTTTTGCAGAATGGTGGGGATGCAGGTCAATATCAGCAAGACTAAGGTTATGATTTTCTCTAATAATAAAAAACAACATCAACATGAATTTTATTACAATGGAAGTCTTCTCGAAGAGGTTGCGGATTATAAATACCTTGGCATCGATTTCAACAAAAAGCTAAGCTGGTCTAGCTGCAGGTATAAAAGGACACTAGGTGGGTGGAAGGCTTTCTATGCTCTTCAGAATAAGTGCCGTGAAGCGGAGTTGTGGGATTGGAAAACTATTCAAACCTTGTTCGGTCTTCTTGTGCTGCCAGTTGTTCTTTACGGGTGTGAATTATGGGCCAGCAGCACTACTATAACACAATGGAAACAAATTGAAGGAATCCAAAAGCGCTTGATTACAAGCAAGATTAAAATCAAAAGCACGGTTCCATATGACATCATGCTAAGTGAAATGGGAGCTGTTCCTATCGAGGCACTTGCTATGGTTCGTCTTTTAAGCTATTTAAAAAGAATCGAAAAAATGGAAGAGGATAGATGGCCTAAAGTTGTTTTTAGTGATACACTATGTAAGCGATAAAGGACATGGATGCAACAAAATATCACATGGATGAGTAAATGGAATATTCAATTCAATATGTGCCCCACAAATAATAAAGAAATAAAAGTCTTTGTTATGGAGAAATTTTACAAGAGAAATTGGGGAAGCGAGATCGGGAGGAAGAAACTATATTATATAAATGAGTTCAACCCCACTTGTGATCAACTCCAAAAAGCGTACATAGGAGCCAACATTTCTTGGAGGGCTAAAATTCTTATTGCTCAGCTGAGAACCAACTCTCACCAACTTCGTTGTGAGACCGGGCATTGGAAGAGGCCAAAGGAGGCTTGGGAAGAGAGAATTTGCAGATTTTGCAATTCTGGGAAAGTGGAAACTGAACAGCACTTTATTCTAGAATGTGAGGCCTACAAAGATAGCAGAGATAAATTTGCGGATACCATATGTGACAGTTCTTGGCATAACCTATTCAACGAAGAGCACATTGAGCAATTAGGGGGGCTCATCATCAGCCTACACAAGAAGCGAACAGTGCTACTTAAATCTGCTTGAGTTGTCTTGCCGTCCCATAGACTATTTTTAGTCTCGTGGACGTTAAATTTTTTTATTATTATTATTATTATTGTAAATAGACTTAAACTTAAATAATAGTAACTATGAAAACCTAAACCTTTGTTTAACTTAAAAAAACCTAAGCTTAATGAAAAACATTATTTTTGAACTGTAGTTTTAAAAAAACCAAAATAAAAAAGATGGAACCTACCTTTACCTTTGTCTCTATAATTGACTGCACTGGGGATGGTGATTGCTGGCTCACAGTTGATGTCTACGATTGCCAAATGGTGTTTGCACTTGCCCTTGTTGCCATTGGTGCCTGTGACCAGTGTCTACCCCTCCCGTTACCATTGTTGTCGTCGTCTTCCACTGCCGTCATCTTCTACTGTCGTTGTTGGTAACTTTGTGTATTTGCAATTGTGGTCACCAATTGTGCCTGTTGCTACTTGCAATTGTGGTCGTTGACTATGTTTGTTGCTACTTGCAATTGTGGTCGTCAATCATCGTCAATCTCATGCACAATGCAAACGAGCCACTATCAATCTTTTGCAGTTTTCAAGATGAACTTGCAAAAGAATCAGCTCGCACTTTTTGTTTACGTTTTGCACAAATCACGGTGTATATATAACGTGTTTTAGGGTTTGAAGTCGCTCTTTTTAGGGTTTGCTAATGTTTACAGCTTTTTTTAGGTTTTTTATCTTTTTATTTTATATGTTAAAATCATAGTTCCACAGAGTTTGCTGACAAGGGGATGAGGGGGAAGCGGGGATGGGTTTTTGGGATGGGAGGCCTAAGTTTGGGGACAGCAGGGAAGCCGGGATGGGTTTTTAGGATGGGGGTCCTAAGTTTGGGGACGACGGAAGTGGGGGTGCGGAGGGGGCGTAGGGAAGGGAGCGCGGTGCAAATACATATATTCTAAATTCTAATCTTAAAATTGAAAAAAACTTACATAGCTACAGCCTAGAAAGTAAAATAAATTTAAAATTTAAGCATTTGATTTGAATGAAGATTTAAAAAATTAAGCATTTGAATGAATCACAAATAATTATAAGAATTTTCAATTTAGAAATGAATCATGAATTAAAGAACAATACAATTTACAATTGAAACAAAAAATAAAAAATTCAAAGAATCAAATGCATAGTGATAAGGCCTACCTTGTGCCTCAAATGATGAACTTGAAGAGTCTTGAGGTTTCTTAGCTTCTTTATCTTCTTCTTGATCTCACTTTCCCTCTCCGAATGCTCTCTCATTCTTGCAAACTTCTCTCTCTTAGCTTGTTGCCTCTACTTTCAACTCTCTACTTCACTCAATGAAGTTTTTGTGTGATTTGGAATGAGAGGGATAGGGCTTTTTATAAGCTTTTGGGAGGCCTTGGGGGTGGGGGTTGGACCCATTAGCAATTAGGGTTAGGGTAGAGAGCTCACAAACCAAAATATTTTTAAATTTTTTTAAAAATGTCTTTTTTGCGTCCATTAGTGTGGGGGATGCCTGCGCATCTCTTGGGGGGTTGATGAATGTCTAGGCATCTCTTGGGGGGTTGAGGGATGTCTGGGCATCCCCTGGATGTCCCAAGGACATCCCAGAGTCCCCTAGATGCCCCCTTTTTGAAGGGACGCCCCGGAGACATCCCCTCTTAAAGGAAAATGTCCTAGAGATGACGACGATTTGGGGCAGCAGTGGAGGTGTGGCAGGGGGACATTCCCCTGATGTCCTCACATCTCGGGGACATCCCCGTCCCAAAAATGCAGAGATTTTGGGTGCGGGGGGGGGGGGGAACGCATCCCCATGGAACACTGGTTAAAATATGCCCAAACTGGATCGGATAAATCTAGAAGACGCAAAAAATCTGTTTTGTTCCAGATTTGGCTTTGATCTAAGCGAACTTGGCAACAATGGTAAAAAGAGAATAGATTCCTTGTGGATAAAGCTGAATAAAGGGCATAGCTTTTGATTAAAATTTTCATTTTAATGATCATTTGCTTCAATATTTTAAGGGTCTTTGTGCCTTTTACTTGGATGGAAATATTTTTGATGACGATATTTTTAGAGGTGGCATTTATTTTTGGATAATGATTCATGGAGATATACTGTGGGTTATCTTGGGGATGAAGTAATGTATTTGGATCGTTGATCAAGAGAGGAGGATACTCTGACTGGGATTGTTATGTGGTTTCAACATGTGTCCAACTAGGGTTCTATTTTGTTGAGTGGTTGAGATATGTTTGTGTGACATGTTTCCCCCTGCCTTTGGTTTTGTAAACAAATAAGGGAAAGCATCTTTGTTTTTGGGGTCGCTTCCATTATGTATGTTTTGCCTAGGTGGTTGTTTTTATTTGTATTCAGCAGACACTCTGACCTTTGAAGAGATTCACTACTATATATATTCAGAATCATTTAATGAAAGATTATGTAACTTATTTCATGCTGTCCATAATATTGAATTTTATATGGATGGTTTGATCTCATTGCAGTGTTGTAATTATTACCTCAAGCACAAGTATTTTGTTGTTAAATGTTTAGCTTTATAGTGATTTTGTGCATGATCTTTTTCTATTGGGAGTGATCAAACCCATCTTGGCACATTGCTTTTTTTAAGCTTTTGTATATATTTTTTTTCTTTGGAAGTTTTGGGTAGAGTTAGGATGGGTGAGCCAGCTTGATTTGGAGGTTTCCTTGGGTTAAAAGTGCCAGCGCTTTCCATCTATGTGCTTTGATTGTGTGGCATAATTTTCACAATTATAGAGGTTAATTCAGAGCGTCAACATTGTATACATATAAAACTATTTATGTTTACTTTTCATTGTCAAGGTGCTTGTTGGCAAATCACACCTCCCATTCATTGACATATCGCATAGTTAGGGTGGGTTTGGATACGGTATCCATACACCCTTAACCTTAGCCTTAAACATGCCTTAGGCCCCTCATTTTACCTTCACATTATCCTCATTCCATCTTTCCACAGTGTCAACGTTTGGCCCTATTTCATTCTTATTTAGCTTTTTGCCACCTTTTGGATATGACTAATGGTTTGGTTTCAGACCTGACTTGTTAACAATTTCGTCCTAGACCAAACCTGCCCTTGAGACTTATTTTTTACCTTATAGCAGGCCTACAAATTCGTCCATAAGTGAACCTTTGATTTGTAGGAGTTTTCATTTGAGTTTTATATGTATATGTAAGGGTCTTAGATATTAATTTGAGAATCACCAAACAACTATCCTTACAACAGGTCACAAATTCACAGCAAAATGGCATAATCGGTCCCGACAAGGGCAAAAGGAATTTACTAAGGGACTTATCATTCGCAAGCAAGCTTGAGTTCAAGAATAGGAGAGCATTAATGACATATGCTAGAGCCTTAGGCTTTCTACATAGGTAGTCTAAGTTGCACCTTCTTTCCTTCTTGACTTAACCTCAAAACACCTAACCTTGCGACTTGGTTTTACTCTAGCCATAGATTCAGGGCAATGTGTCAGCAAGTTTCAAGGTAAGAACCCCTTGTCCTCCTCTTTATGTGCATCTTGTTTATTTATTTATCGTATGCGATTGCTCATTGTAGGTTTGCATCAAGCCTATATGTAAGTCATATTTCCCCACTTCCCCTACTTTCATTTGAAATCTTTTTGAATGTATGGTTAGAGAGTCATCTCATTTTACAAGCTTTGTTATGTACCGAGTTGGACCTTTTCAAGTGCATACAAAACTGATTAATTGTTAGTGTCGCATATAAACTATACCCACCATGACAACCCTAATAGATAACATTCTCCGCATTACTTCAGGAGAGGGAAAACTTAGATTTTGATGGCATATGATTGATACAATACAAACCATATCCTAGAGCCAAAACCATGCCGTGTTTTCCTGGAAACAAAGTCGGAACAAGGATGAATATGTCATTTCTCATAAACTGGTTAAGGGGAAATGACAAAGTACAATAATTATGTGTACATGTGTGTTGTGTTTGTTTGAAGCTTCTATAAAAATATAATTATACATGCACAATATATAAAAATGAAGGAAACATCAGCAAATATGATGATTCAAAATTTCTTAAACTACGTTACCGGATACATCCCTATGCTCCTCTCGATATGGGTATGGGCTGTCCGGGTATGGGTATGAGGGGCGATATGCCCAACAAATGTCCAGGGTACGCCTTGGCTTTTGTGGGTACACCTAGGTACGCCTGAGGATGTACCTGGGTGTACTTGTAGGGGCAGGGGAGCGCCAAAAAAATGCTTTTTTTATTTTTTTTCCCTTTATTTCATTGGTCAAAGTCAAATATGGACCTTAAAAAACTTTTTAAAACATTTTAAAATGCGTTTGCAACCCTAAAAGCATGAATCGCACTCATTTTATTGTCTTTAAATTTGCAACCCTAAAGACATCGCAACCAAAGATGATTTTTAAAAAATTAATATAGACTATAACGAATGCCAAGTTGTCTTTATTGTTTTCCATACATTGTAATTTATAACATTTGCACTATGTACTTATCATAAATTTATAAAACTATTCAAAGTTTGACCGTTTAATATTATGATATTTGCATTTGGCATTTAAATTATGAGTATGATTTGTGGTTATTTAACTCATTTTGTTTCCTCTATGCATATTATGTGATTAATTTTGCTTATATATTTATTTTTTTAATTTTTTAATCATATATATATATTTTTGTATGACTGTACCCAAACCCCCCGCCCAAAAAAAAATCCCCATATCCACGTATCCAATACTTTCCCTGTACATATACCCGTATCGGGTATCAATTAAAAACCCCTAACCTTTAAGAGTAAAATTCCCTAGAGACATCTCTATTCCCTAATGCTATAGATTGTATTCTTGGAAATGTGCAAAATAATAATTGTTATTACACTTAACTGTATGAGATAGTCCAAGACCTATATCATTAACAATCGTTGAATAATCTTGAATGCCTTTTTTCATAAGCTGATGTCTATGAAGAATTCCTTCTTGTATTTTTTCCAGTTACAAGAAAAATGCAAGTACAAATCAGGCAATTTATAGCCTATTATCATAGGCCACTGTCATGGAGTACCTTTCTTTTCCAATTTAATAAATTGAGAAAACTTCTCTATAATCATGATCCTTTTTATTGCTTTTTTTCTAACTAGTACCACTTCAGGTTTTTTAAGGAAAATTTACTCCAAAGCATGTAATTGTTCATGCAAAAAATCAACAAAATATAAACGTATTTTATAATAAACATTTTAAATAATAAACGTATTTTATAAAAATACATTTTAAATATGTCAGGAGACCTCAGCTAAAGTATCCTAATGTTAGAGATGCTCCATACGTATCTCAAAACTGGGAGCTGATAGACATTTTGAATATGAGAAGAACCTCAGCTAAAGTATCCTAATGTTAGAAATGCTCCATACATATCTCAAAACTGGGAGCTGATAGACATTTTGAATATGAGAAGAACCTCAGCTAAAATATCCTAATGTTGGAGAGCTCCATATGTGTCTCCAAGATGGGGACATGTTTTGGCAGGAGACATGTGCCAAGGGTCCGGGTATAAATTTCTTTGAAACAATGCGATGGGACCTACAATATTTTTTATGCCAAACTTTCCCAAGTACAAAATTAATAAAAATTAAAATAAATTACTTGTCATATCGACCGAGAAGAGTATCAACTGGGGAAATAATGGGATGTAGCTGATGACCCTGGCTGATTGAGGGAGGAACCTAACGAGACCAATAATGTCGAATAACATTCTTCGCATACATTTTGAAAAGACGGTGTTTGTGCTCTTTAATGAGACCAGTATATGTAATTGTTAAATTAGTAAACAACACGATGCAAAGCAGAGAAATCTATGTTTAAATTGTACAATGTATAACTGTGTGATATGAAGCAATTATTCTTGTGCTGCTAAGTTGGTATGCTATCTTGAAAATGGACCTCGGGAAGGACGGTGTGAAAATTTCAATTATGCTGGTTTTATGTTAATTTGAGTATTAGAAAAGTAATGTCTAGGATACAGTAAACATTGCAAGCTAATCCATTCTTAACATCAAGTTTGCTTTTTTAATGTTCCGTGCACGCCAATGCAATGTGTTTCTGTCTATTATAACCATTATCTACACTTCTTCTATTTCATTCACAATGTTTGCCAGTTAATAAAATATGGCGTCAAAAGATAACGAACAGTCAATCTAGCTGCACATCTGGATGAATTGTAGTTAGATGGAAATCATGGATTTATCAGAATTGATTATCTAATTTCTCATGCACGATCAATTTCTTCTATAAAAGAAAAACTGTATCAACTTAATGCTGGTTAGAAAATAATTATTAATAAACATATAGCCACTCTTGGTATCCAAAATAAATATGTGTCCATTCAAGTAATTAATCTTAACAATATTTTTATGTTATCTGCAACATATAGCAATTAACTAAAGATAGAGTCACGAGAAAATAAGCAGTTACTGCAGCTACAGAGAGAGCTGAATAATAATTCGATGGAAGTCTTGCTATCTCATGTTGAAGATATTTTCTATATAGCACAGCAAGATAACCTTTAATCTGCTTTTGCAAGAGCAGCCCTCGTAAAATATCAATTAGAAAGCAACACTGCGCAAAGTAGAGGAATTTGGAAGCTTGCATTTATACCTTGTATCAACAAAATAGATGGTTCTGTTGATGATTTCCCAGAAGTGAGAGTTTGCTCTTTATATTCTCAGTAAAATTAGCATAAAGAATAATAATGTTCTGCTATACAATTGTCTTGGACCTTTTAGTCAGTAGACAATCTGGAAAAATTCTGTCCAGAAGAGTAGTTGTGAGAACTTTGGCCGTACAGGTGTTAGATCAAGCTAGGAAATAGACTTAACACATTAATTTGAGCACATGCTAACCATACAAAATTCATACATTCTCACCATTAAAGCTGTTGCTGTTGTCAGTTTTGTACAGGGAAAGGATCAAACTCCCTTAATGGCAATGCATGACAGCAATGATAGCCTGCAAGAGTTCGAAAACATTCCGGACAGTTTTATTGAAATAAGTGATGAGCATTTTCCTATGGTTATTACATTTCAGAAGTTTTTGATAATGTTAGATGGGAGTGTACAGCACCATTTCTTCCAGAACAGATGTAGTGAAGAACAAGGATATCAGTTGGAAAAGAAAGTCTTTCATTCCAATGACGAGATTGGTGGGGAAATGGATTCAACAAAATTAGGCAGCGACAGTAAGGATTCTGATGATGGCGGTGAAGATACTGAAATACTTGACGACCAGGAATTCTTTATTAGGGCAAAAGGATCCACATATAAAAGATCACTTGCATTCATGGAAATCTTGAGAAGAAATGAAGTCAATTATGAACGCTTTGACTCAGTTTATTGGCCCCATTTCAATGCAGAGATAAGAAGAGGGCTTGGCTCTTCAGTTGTATTCACTGAAATTATATCACACATCAAAGGTAGTTTAAAATCTCTTAGTTCTCCTGACTTCAAGATGACTCGAGATGACTACATTTCGCTGGCAGAAAGTCGTGTTTCTACATTTAGTGCCAAACAAAGAGAAGCAATCTATGATATTTTCATGCACTATGAAAAGCAAAAACAAAGCAAGTGCAACTTCGACATTGCTGATGTGGTAAATCACTTGCATCGTCAGCTCAGTTTATATGGATATTTAGGGGAGAAAATGGACTTTATTTATGTTGATGAAGTTCAAGATCTTCCCATGGCTCAAATTTCTTTGTTCAAATATGTGTGCTCGAATGTTAGGGAGGGCTTTGTCTTTGCTGGGGACACTGCCCAAACAATTGCAAGAGGTGTTTACTTCCGTTTTGAAGACGTTAGAAATTTGTTCTATAAAGAATTCCTTGAAGCAGACGATAATGATCACTCCAAAGCAAAATCGATGCCTGACTTGTTTCATCTGAGCCAAAACTTCCGAACTCATACTGGCATAACCAAACTGGCACAGAGCGTTGTGGAGCTGTTGTATCATTTCTTTCCTTTTGCTGTAGATAAATTGAGTCCAGAGACCAGTCTGATATATGGAGAAGCTCCAATGTTTATAGATACGAAGGAGGAAAGTCTTCTTACCACCGTTTTTGGTCATGGAGGAAATGGAGGCAGTGGCAAGTATGAGTTTGGGGCTGAACAAGCAATTTTAGTACGAGATGATAATCAGAAGGTGCAGGTTCTTAAGCAAGTGGGGAAACAATGTCTTGTGTTGACAATACTTGAATGCAAAGGTCTTGAGTTTCAGGTTCCATTTTCTACCCATGCATTTCTGAGAAAGTACATTACAGCTTCACACCTATGGTTATGTTCGATCTGTCAAACATAGATATGTCCAATGTAGAAATTAATTCTTTGGTCTGTGTTGTTTGTAGGATGTTCTGCTGTATAATTTCTTCACTAGCTCTCCATTGGGCACGAAGTGGAGGGTAATATATGATTTCATGAATCAGAAAGGTTTCCACAGCTGTGAGCAATATCCTAAGTTTGATGATATCAAGCATAATCTTCTGTGCAGTGAAGTGAAACATTTATATGTTGGTATTACCCGTTCAAAACAAAGATTGTGGATTTATGATGAAAAACCTCAATATGCTAAACCAATACTTGATTATTGGAAACAAATGGGCATTATACAGGTCAGATGTTTGGACAGATCAATGATGGAATCAATGTATGTTGTTAGTAGTTGTGAGGATTGGGAGCAGCGTGGCATTCAGGTATGTAGACTGTTTATAAGAGAACAATTTTCTATTGTTCTTTTGGCTACGAAAAGATTCTGTATCTATAGATATGTACTCTGTGAAACCTGAGTTTTGCAATGTTATGTTTTTGGTCTATTGATTGAGTTGATTTGTTAACTGTTAATGTAGATTTTTGTTTACATCCCCAAGTACAGTGTTCAAATTTTTTAGGAAACCGAGGAAGAAAGAATGAAATATTAATCACGTAATGTGCACACAAATGTGAAAAAATGGAACTGAAAATGCACATATGCTTTTTTTACTCAATGGTATATTGTCTAAACGATTATCCACTTCCCACTACGCGAGAACCTTAGATGCACAAGGAATGAGCAAATTTTGGAAGATATGTAGGAAATGTTAAGGGTGGGTTATCAATTTTGGAGATTAAGCTCACAATAAATAATGGTTGTTCGTGCTATTTCTTCCATCCAATAATTCTCTAGTGAAAAAGCATAAATATTCCTCATTCTATTCGCTGAGACTAAGTTGCTGGTGAGTCGAGAAATAAAACAATATATTCCTGTTGACTGTCCATGGATTAAAATAAATAAACAGCAAATAGTACTAAATATGCAAGCAATTTAACTGTCGTCTGCCTCAATGTACCAGCAAGATAGTGTCTTCCCATTCGGTTCATGAGATTACAAAAATGAATTAAGTCGAAGACGTCTAAACTTATTCGCAAACAACTATCAACTTTAAATCTGGACGTTAATCCTATATCAGATTATATATTTTGATTCACAACTGTTAAAGTTATTAATGAGCTATTAGTTAGTCATTAACTAATGGTTAATTAATGGTTGTTTATCAACGTTTATAACTACTATAACTTCCTTTTGCACAGTAAAAGGAGGATGGCTTTCTAGTTTTCTCTTTGTTCTTTCAAATTCATACTTCCTAACATTGGTATTAGAGCCAATAGATCAAGGAAGCCCTAGTCGGGTAAGAACAAAGAAAATAGTTGGAGGAAACTCTAGGAAGAAGGGTACAAACTGTTCAGTGAATTGAAGAGGTTCAAGGAAACCTTAGGCAGATCACTAGAGGTACGAACTGTGGAGGAAGGGGTAGAAGACAAATCAAAATTTGAAGGAAAGAGCAAGACAAATCAAAATAAGGAGGACAGAGCAGTTCTTGGTTGACGCAAAAGAGAAGAAATTGGCAAGGAAAAGCACCAAAAAGTTCATGCTAGGGCAAGGTATAGGAGATCAACATAGATGAAATTGCAGACATGACCCCTGCTAAGGTTACCACTAATCGCAGACGTGATGGAAGATGGAAAATCATGATTCAAAGTCTAGGCGTCTTGGGAAATTGTGATCCAAAGTCTTGTCGCAATTTGCAAAAGCAAGAAACATGGGTCATGAGGGTGTAGAGGCATGAAATGTAGGTGGAGTTTTAATCACGACCAGAAAGTGTTGTTTTTTGAAGGATTAGAACGACAGTGACATCATTAGGGCATGGAAATCTGTAAGTGGAGAAAGAATGTGATTTACAACTCGTCACCCTGTATAAAAATATTATTTCGTTTGAAGCTCACAAGGGCACGAGGAATTTGTAGGCCCATAGGGCACACAAAATAATGTATTGTATTTGTTGACAAATCTTTCACGAGTCAGATTTTTTCTTGCCACTTGGAAAGTTCTCGTCTCTAGTCAAGGAAGGAAGAATTCATTGTTTTCCTTTGCTGATTCTACGGACTCACTCAGGGGATTTTCTACGGACTCATTCAGAAATAATCTACGGACTCACTCAGGGGAAAATCTATGGACTCACTCAGGGGAGTTTCTACGGACTCACTCAGTTAAAATTTCTACGGACTCACTCAGGGAGGCAATTTTCTACAAACTCAGTCAGGGAATTTTCTATGGACTCACTCAGAGAAAAGCTACGGACTCACTCAGTCAAGTTTTCTACGAACTCAGCCGAATTTGTAAAGCACTTAAAAGAAATTAAGAAAAGTTGCAAAAGACAAGGAAAAGACAGTTTCAAGAGTCCTGAAGGGTAGGGTACCCTTCGGAAGGGACACAACAATCCCGAAGGGCAACTACCCAAGAATTCGGAAATGACTTTTACATAGAGAAGAAATTCCAAGAAAAAGTCAAAGAAGTTGTGAAAATTTGTCCGAAGGAATTCCTTCGGACTTTTGTCCGAAGGAATTCCTTCAGACAAAAGTCTGAATAAATTCGGAAGTGTCCACGGAGGCCTAGACAAAACAAAAAGGCCGCAAGATATAAAGCAAAGGAATTCGGACAAATAGCCCGAAGAGAATAAACTTGCGGGAATATGACTCAGTGACCAATACAAAAGAGCCGACAGAGCGTAGAAATAAGCCCGAGGAAATATCGCCAAAAGAAATATGACAGTTTCCGGTGACGTCCTACAAGCCATCAATTTTTTTCTGCAGGAAGTAACTGTTGAAACTAAAGAGATAACAGAAAATCCGAAATAAATGGAGGCCGACTGTGCAGAAAAGAATTAAAAAATAGATAATCCGATGAAGGAGTTGAATACGGAATCCTGCTGGAAATAGACACGATCAAAATTAGAGCGAAATACATGCAAACATAAGGGCTATTTTTGAACATAAGAGCTATTTTTGAATAAATGGTCAAAGTTTCAGTTGACTGATCATTAAAGACTTGTTCCTCTTCATTCAGCTCATGCATTCGAAGGACTAAATCCGGCTTCAACAGGAGTTCTGAGTTCGAGCGATGAGTTGACTAGTCCATATTTAGAGTTGACTAATTAATCAAACGCCGCATCCACTAGAAGATTTCCATGCAAAAGGAGGTGGGGTGGTTTATAACAAAGATAAGTTCGCTTCATCAAATGAATAGGCTTCATGCAAGGACAGAGAAAAAAAAACATATTTTATTTTAAGGCCAAGTAAAGCTTGGAGTTAACAAAAGTAAATCTTTCTCTTCAAGTTTATATGCCTATCTTTGGCCTCTTGTAATTTGCTATATAATGGCTTTCAGCCTTGTTTAAAATCATCCAATCTCTCTTGGTTAGACCAGACTCTGCCATTAAGAGTTGTGTAACCTCTTTGATCAATAAGGACCGTACTTTCAGATTTCAAGCATGGCATAGTGTATATTTCTTCAGCAATTTGCATAAGTGGTAGAGTTTTCTCCCTTCCCAAGTTCTGTTTCGTACCTAGGAACTATATTGTCCTTGTGCAGGTCATGTTAAAGTGTTATTTATTGTCTTTTGCTGAGACTGTAAGTGGATGTTAGGTGGTTGCAAAGTGTCTTTTATTGGACCTCTCTCCACCATTTTCCCTCAGGTTTTAGTCATTGGATCGAACCTCTGCATGAAACACTTATGCATAAGTAATTAATTGAAATCTAAGGTCTTCCTTCTCTCTTGTTCGTTCAGTGTTCAAGGTTCTAAGCTGAGTAGGATCATAATTCTGGTGTATCACCCCCTTTTAGGTAGGATTTCCCCTTTAAGTTTTCTTTCTCCCTTTTCCATGGGAGTCAGCAGCGTAGAGTAGGAATTTTCATTGATACATCATACAGTCACCAGCCTTCTCTGGAGATTCTTCTCACTATTGAGGCACCCACCCTCATGAGAAGATCCCATTGTTTCAGTCGGATAGAGGACTGGCCGTTTCGCGCACGTCCTCGAATTATGGCACAGCTCTAGGTTGACAACAGTATTTCAGACAAGATTTAACACAGTAAATTTGCAGACCATGTGGCATGAGAAACAATGCAGTGTATTTCTTATGGGATTGACAGTTTTGTGCAGTTTTTGCACTAGGGCATGCATCGATTTGTAGTTTCGTGTAAGTAATTTTTTGAAGTTTCAGTTTATAAGCAAATTTAGAATGTAAACCATGTATATCCTTGCATTAATTTTTGGGTTAGAAACTGTACTTTTTCTGCTGCATTGATTTCAGAGTCAGAAGCCATCATTTTCTCATTGATTTTCGAATCAAAAGTAAAAAATTGTATATAAAATGGCCAATATTCAAAATTTGGTTATATTAGAAGTGCAAAAGTTAACTGGTCATAATTACAATGTTTGGAGTCAAGATTTTAACAAATGTGGAATATTGTGATTGTGATATGATCGTTCTCTACATTGAAGTGTGACTTGCTACGAATTTTGTGGATATGGAAAGTGTCATATGGAGATGTTATTAAAATTATTTGTGTCAAATGACATGATCCCTAAGGTTCAAAATGCTATTAAGGCAAATTTGTTGTGGACTAGTGTGAAAAATAAATACCAATATTCAGAGAAAAGTTGGGTTCTATACCTGAAAAAATGTTATTTTTTACAAGATGTATGATGATGACTCTCTTTCAAAACACCTTCTAGATGAAAGATCTCCAAGACCAGTTAGGAGCCATTAAAAAAAGGTGGATGATGATGACATGGTGGCTCTTGTTCGTAATAGCTTGATGCCCTCATATGAATATTTTGCGGAGGCTTTATGCTTGATGGATGAAAGCCATACCCTAACATTTGATCAAGGTAGTTCTCATTTGATGCAAAAAGAATGCAGACAGACACAAATCAATGACTCTGTTTTTGACAATTTAGAGAGTGTATTTGTTGCTAAGTCAAAAGGGAAATGGAAACAAATCCCTATTGATTCATCTTCAAAGTACTAGGTGAAGTGATATTATTGTCATAAAGTTGGGCATCTTAAAAATGATTGCCAGAAGTGACAAAATGCACTTTTCCAACAAAGCAATTAGGTGGCAAATGTTGCAGCAATTGAAGAAGAATGAGTTTTTGAAGAAGACTATGCCTTCATGGCATTACACTTAAACGTTAGGACTACCAATTTTTGGTTCATTGATTCTGGTGCATCTTGACATTTCGTATGTTGTAAGGATTGGTATGCCAAATTTATTGCAAGCACAAACTTTTTTGATTCAATTTCATTAGTTGATGGTCAGTCATACACAGTAGAAGGGATAGGATATATTTTTATACTATTGCATAATGATTGAAAAATCAAAGGAATGTTATGTATGATCTAAACATGACTAAAAATCTCGTTTGTTACTCAGTTTATAGAAAATCCCAACATTGTTGTACATTTGTTTAGGAAATTATAAAGGATGTGCAGGAGGATGCAATTTTTAAATCTCAGTCAAATACATAAGTATTTGTGCAAGAGGATGATATGCCTTTGTCACAGGGATTGTATCAGAGGATTGAAAACAAGGTTGTTTCTTAAACAGAGCGTGGTCATTTTTCTCTCATTTCTGATCATTGTATAGTGCCTGAACTATTGGCTAGACAACCCATTTGCTGCAAATGTGTGGACGAAATTGGTACTTTGGACAAGTACACAACTTATATTTTTGCGAAAGACTTTTCCGAACAAGAGGGAATAAATGAGAAGATGGATTCTTCTCCTATTGCGGAGTTGGTTTTTACTCCCGTTGCTACTACTGAGCAGTTGGTTTTTAACTTTTTACTCCTATAAATATGGTTATATTTCAGTGGCTTTTTTTTGGAGATATGGACAAGTCTACGTGGTGTTCCCTGACGACTTTTGGGTACTTGGTAGTGATCATAGTGATCATCTAGTGTGTAGAATGATTAAGTCCCTATACAAATTTAAGCAACCAACATGAGTTTGGTATATTTTATTTGATCAACGTCTCCATGATTCTTGATTAATAACTAAGGTTGGGTTAAAGTTATCAGCGAATGATGATTCATCACCGATCAATGAATTACCATATAGAGAATTGGTGGACAACTTGATACATCTTATGTACACACGACCGGATCTTTGTTTTGTTGTTGGCTATCTTTTTTGGTTTTTGTCTACACTGAAACTCTCACATTGGACAACAAAATGTTAGAGGGCTACAAATTTCATGTTGATATGTAAAAAACAACCTATAAATGTAATGACTAAACTATTTGGTCTCACTTTATTTTTAAAAGTTAATGACAAAACTTGGAGTAGTCTCTAGTTTAGCATTAAAGGGGGGTGTTAAAGTTAATAATTAGTTGTTAGCTAGTCATTAACTAATGGTTGGTTATCAACCTTCCTCTACTGTAACTTCCTCTTGCACAATTAAAAAAAGATGCACACACTTCAATGTGTGCCTTCTAGTTTTTTCTTCATTCTTTCAGCATTCCTATTTGCTAATATAAAAAATCATTAACAAAAAAAACCATGGATTCATTGAAGAAGTTACTAGTATCAATTGTAATATTGATTTCAAAATGCTATGAATTCATGTGCCTTCCATGCTATGTTGTCATTTGCAAACATCAAATCAAAAGTAACATTATTTAAAACATAAAATTAAAGGTTTTGCAAAACTGATTTGCATTTAAAATTAATGAAGCAAATAGTTCCAAAAAAGTTAATTTTAAAGTGTGAATCAAATGTGCTACTGCCTTATTCAACTTGGTTAAAACCATCTGGAATCGGAGAAAAATAAATATAAAAAATAAAAAACCTTTAGATTTAAAGTTTTATATGTTTTTCAAATGGCTAAGAATTACCAATCTATTGGTTAGAAAAAATCATCGCCCTTAAGAGGAGGTGTTAAAGTTAATAATTAGTTGTTAGCTAGTCATTAACTAATGATTAGTTATCAACCTTCCTAACTACTGTAACTTCCTTTTGCACAATAAAAAAAAGATGCACACACTTCAATGTGTACCTTCTAGTTTTTTCTTCATTCTTTCAGCATTCCTATTTGCTAATATAAAAAATCATTAACAAGAAAAACCATGGATTCATTGAAGAGGTTACTAGTATCAATTGTAATATTGATTTCAAAATGCTATGAATTCATGTGCCTTCCATGCTATGTTGTCATTTGCAAACATCAAAACATTATTTAAAACATAAAATTAAAGGTTTTGTAAAACTGATTTGCATTTAAAATTAATGAAGCAAATAGTTCCAAAAAAGTTAATTTTAAAATGTGAATCAAATGCGCTGCTGCCTTATTCAACTTGGTTAAAACCATCTAGAATCAGAGAAAAATAAATATAAAAAATAAAAAACCTTTAGATTTAAAGTTTTATATATTTTTCAAATGGCTAAGAATTACCAATCTGTTGGTCAGAAAAAATTATTGCCCTTAAGGGGGGGTGTTAAATTTAATAATTAGTTGTTAGCTAGTCATTAACTAATGGTTAATTAATGGTTGGTTATCAACTTTCCTAACTACTGTAACTTCCTTTTGCATAATAAAAAAAAGATGCACAACACTTCAATGTGTGCCTTCTAGTTTTTTCTTCATTCTTTCAGCATTCCTATTTGCTAATATAAAAAATCATTAACAAAAAAAACTATGGATTCGTTGAAGAAGTTACTAGTATCAATTGTAATATTGATTTCAAAATGCTATGAATTCATGTGCCTTCCATGCTATGTTGTCATTTGCAAACATCAAATCAAAAGTAACATTATTTAAAACATAAAATTAAAGGTTTTGCAAATCAGTTTGCAAAACCTTTAATTTTATGTTTTAGATAATGTTACTTTTGATTTGATGTTTGCAAATGACAACATAGCATGGAAGGCACATGAATTCATAGCATTTTGAAATCAATATTACAATTGATACTAGTAACTTCTTCAACGAATCCATAGTTTTTTTTGTTAATGATTTTTATATTAGCAAATAGGAATGCTGAAAGAATGAAAAAAAAACTAGAAGGCACACATTGACCCAAATCATTGGTGTCTAAAACATGGATTTTGATCTAGAATTCTTACCATATTCCCTATTTGAAATTAAAAATGAGAGACATCATACTATGCATGATGCCCCATATATCTAGATTCTCTTAGCAAAACTATACTAAAACTACTAACTCTAGTCTGAATTATAGATGATAAAACAATAATTAAACTTACCTTTTTGTCTATTTTTGGTAAATTTGGTTTTTCTACTATTTATAGAAGATCACTAAAAATGGATAATAGCACTACTAGTGCTATAGTCTAGTCTTACATCAAATCAAAAGTAATATTTTTTAAAACATAAAATTAAAGGTTTTGCAAAACTGATTTGCATTTAAAATTAATGAAGCAAATAGTTCCAAAAAAGTTAATTTTAAAATGTGAATCAAATGTGTTGCTGCCTTATTAGACTTGGTTAAAACCATTTGGAATCGGAGAAAAATAAATATAAAAATTAAAAAACCTTTAGATTTAAAGTTTTATATGTTTTTTAAATGGCTAAGAATTATCAATCTATTGGTCAGAAAACATTATCACCCTTAACTACAAAGAAAACTAATTGGTTTTCAAACCGTTTTACAAGTAGTTTTCTAGTACCAGTCTAGCTTTTGAAAGTAGATTAGGATTTAGTCTAAAATAAATACTTAAATTAGAAATTTACCTAAATTGAGACCTAGACCTAATTTTATGAAAATGTGAATTATGCAAACAACAATTAGACAATTTTTAATTCCATCATCATCTCTTTTGACCAATTCTGGAAGGAATTTGTGAGAACAAATTTTCACCATTTTTTCTAGTCTCTAAAGTCGGTTAAAGAATCGACAAAAATAAATTATCAAAAAATAGAAAATTTCAAATCTAAGAGTTTGTAACATATTTTTAATGGCTTAAAATTATCATTTTTTTTAAATAAATAAATTAATTGCTGATTTTTACTATTTAAATGAGATATTTTGAAACCCATATTTTACGAAGAATTTGCAATACACTTTTCAGTCCGGTAAATTCATTTCAAATGCTAAGGAAATCTATTGTTTTCTTTGAAATAATGTTTTTTTCAATACCTGAACCGTATTGTCTCTAGCTCAGAAAATATGTTCAAATGTTCAGAAAATTTTCTCCTTATCTGTGAATTAATACAAGGGTGCTTTTGTAGCTGATATATCAATTTGGAATTTAGTGTGTTTAGCATCATTTGAAAGTAGTACTTGTTGTTGTGTTTTGTTGAAATGCGAAATTGCCATAAATAAATTAATTTGTGGTTATCTTACACTCTCCTTTAGTGTGTTTAGCATCATTTGATAGTAGCACTTGTGTTTTGTTTAAACATGTAATTGCTGTAAATAAATTAATGTGGTTGTATTGTACTCTTCTAGCCTAAGATATATATTTATAATCTTAGTTCGAGTTTTGGACATTGGACATTTTTTCATCGTATAAGGCTTTAGTTGGTCTATGTTTAGGTCTAGGGAAGGATTTTTGTTAGTGGTAAAGTTAGAATGTACTCTTGGAATAAACTTGCTTCACCCTGTTCAGACTTTGGAAGTCTAAGTGAGCTCACCGCATTTGTATGGGTGCCTCTTCTAATTGTGTTTGGCAGTTAATGGCCACGGTGTTATCCGCAAGGGCAGTTACATTAGCTTAGTCTTATGACTAAATGATGAAGGCTGGATGCATTCGCATTCGAGCTAACAGTTGTTTGTAACAGGCAAACTGCAACTGGTTATGATTCTACAAATGAAGGTGATTATTGCAAATATGTAAGCAGTCCTGAGAGTGGGCACAAACATTAGTAACCCTTATGAAACTACCCTAGTGTGGGAATTAATTATTAACTTGTAGAGTGCTCTTTTAACTCGGGCATTAACAACTAGCCCTTAGGGCGCTTATTCTTTATGCGAATTTTAGAGTGTTCTTTGTAGTATATTTGTACCCTTCCTGCTTACTATGTAGCACGCTTAGATATATAGTGGGTGTGACTCTAAATGGTTCTTTGGTGGTTGACTTATGTTATACTCTAATAAGTCATTTGTGTTTTTTCGTCTTAATCTTGGTCATCGATAGAAACACTCTCGTGAGACGGATATTCTCTGAGAAGTGGAAGACAAGGATTGTTGAGACTTCTAATCTTGTTGGGTCAAAAGAAAATGAGCTAGTTTATCATCACTTTTGATCTTCATTTTTGTTCTTGCACGATAGTGCATTTGGGTAAGCACACACACCTTTGGTTGTCAAGGTGTTTTGTGATAAATGTTTGTTTGAGTGAGTAGTTTCATCTTGAGTATTAGCATCTAGAGCTTATATAAGCTCGTTTGAATTGCATTAGTTCGTCCCTTGTTGGTTTATACCATAGTTACCAGGTTTGGAAATCCGGATGTGTTCGGGAGGCCAAAAAAATGCGGAAATGCAGAATTCTTGAAAAGGTTCGGAAAAATCCGGTAAAATCCGGTTTGGAAAAAAAAAATATATATATGTGTGTGTGTGTGTGTGTGTGTGTGTGTGTGTGTGTGTGTGTATGTAAAATATTTTAATCTAGTAAGGAATGAAACATTGAATATTAATTTAATAGTTGCAAAATTGAGAAATGCATAAGTTTCAAACTTGAATTACATTAAAAGATAGTAAAATGTCCATAGTTCAAACTTGAATCTCACAGAGTGCATGCCTTAAGGGCTGCACTGGGAATGGGGTGGGATCGGCTTGTGGCACTTTGCAAGAGATATTCTCATACTATTCTATCATGCATACATCCCTTCATGCAGCCTTCATACCTCCTATGATGTCTCCTTGAAATCTTGAAACCCTGAAATATGGCTAAGTTTGAAACCCTGAAACCCTGGAATCTAACTAACTCTGAAATATGATAGGATCCTCCAAAACCTAGAATTTGCATTATAGCTCCTAGCGGTCCGAAACCCCTCTCAAACACCCTGAAAGTATATAAATAAAATATAACTTAAAGTATAAGAAACTAGATGTCCATTATAAATGTAAACTTATACTTAAACATTTATTTTATTTACATACTATTGGGTTCGGACTAGATTTACATTTTCTAAAAAATTTTGTTGACTTCCATTGTTTCTCCCTGGGGAACCGAATTTATTAATCCGGAAGCCCGCAAAAAATGCGGAACGTTCCGGATTTCGGCCAAATGCGGCCGAATCTGGTAACTATGGTTTATACTCTAATAAGTAATTTGTGTTCGTTTGTCTTAACCTTGGTCATCGATAGAAACAGTCTCGTGAGATGGAGTTTCTCCGAGAACTGGAAGACAAAGATTGTTGAGACTTCTAATCTTGTTGAGTCAAAAGAATGTGGGTTCTTTTATCATAACTTTTGATCCTCATTTGTGTTCTTGCACGATAGTGATTTTGGGTAAAAGCACATGCACCTTAGATTGTTAAGGTTTTTTTTGATAAATGCTTGTTTGAGTGAGTATTTTCGTCTTGAGTTTTGGTGTCTAGAGCTTAGAAAAGATCACTTGAATTGCATTAGTTAGCCTCTTGTTGGTTTAGAGTGCCAACATCTTTTAGTGATGACGTCTCGAAGAGGATACCCATCAGAAGTTCAAGTGGAGAACTACATTTGACTCTGATTTTGAGAAGCGAATATGTAGGATGCCCAAGTTGTGGGGGCATCGGGCCTAGGTCATAGGCTAGGTTAGATTTGCCTCGTCTTCACCCTTGTGTGAAATTTAAGCACTTTAGTTGAACTACTTGCTTTTGTAGTTCGATGTATGTTTCTATTTTGTTAACCTTTTGATTAGTTTAGTTGTTGTGGTGGCATTTGGCTGGAGATGATTACATTATTGTAAACTTTATTTGATTCTATGTTCCTTTGAGAGTAGCGATTGTATAGTGTTATAGTAGAGACTTCTTCTATGACATGCATTAATGTGGTGGCCCTATTAGAGGAAAGTATTGTCTCAGCCTCTCAGGTGCTCTTGTGTTTGTTGACACTAGATGACCTTTAGGCTATCTTAAACTAAAGAAATCGAAAAACTATAACTAAAATAGACCTTCTTAGTAGATTATATTTGTCCCTCTCACTTAATATAGATATTAAGTTATATTTATGGACCCCTCTTGTAGAGTGATAATCCCTGGATATCGCTTTTGAACTTTACTCTCACTTATAGATGATTGTATTCTGCATTCAAGAGAAGTCTTGTTGTGGGTCTTGAAAACCTCATAAATTAAATTAAACCATTGAATAATTTTGCGTGTCTACATTTGTCATAACATCAAATGATTGACATTAACAGTTAAACATTTAAGCACAATCAAAATTAAGTAAACACACACCAAAAAGAAAGAATTACCATACCTTAGGTGGGTTTTTGGGACAGTTTTTGGGCATGACAACATGGAGTTTGGGCCATTAGTGAAACATTGGAAGAAATTCAGTCTAAAGTAATTCAAGGAAATATTAGCTCACTTCTGTACAACTCAACAATTTTTACATGATTTTTTTTTTGTTTTTGTTGCCATAGTCAGCATGCAAGAGGGCCTCTGACCCAAAAGAAAATTTAAGTAGTTTCAGACCCAAGTAATCACAACTTGCGAAACCACAAAACCCCAGAGAAAACCTCGAGTTCTAGAACTATGACCACATTAAAGAAACAAAAGAAAACTGAACATCCAAATCAAAATCAATCACTACTTGAATAAGCAGGTTTTGGCATCATCATCAAAGTCGCAAAAGGTACTCAAACTTCAAGTCTCACCTTACTCCACAAGCCCACCAAAGAACTATGTATATTTTTGGAAACTCATTCACAGGGACCTAAAGGAACTAGGGGTAAGCAGAAATCATGGATCTATTTACATTCGATCAAACAGTTAAGTTCTCTTGCCTTCAGTATGCTTCCACATTTTGCATGCTTTTCTACCAGGTCATTCACAACTAAAACATCAAAAAAATATCCATACTCAATAGTTGTTTGATTGACTTCCATACCCATTTCCCAAGCTCCCATTGTGACATAGGATGGGAGGACATTGACAAAAGTTTCTGGGGTTGGGATTCAAACCTATCATTGGTTGAATGCCTTCAAGGCCTTTTTCGCAAACCCATTTTGTGTTTATCCTGCAACCGTGGCCTTCCACAACATCACATTTCTTTAAGGCATTTTGTCAAATAGTACATGTGCCTTGTATGCTCCCACATTTTGCATACGCATCGACCAAGGCTTTTGCAACTAATTCCGAAAAAATTCCCTTTTGCTTTGATGGATATCCATTCTTTGTGCCAATGCTGTTATTTTGATACAGGTTGGGAGTATGTTGGTAAAGCACTTTGACTCTGAAAAGCATCCTTCCCATCTACGTACGAAAAATATATTGCCCTGACTATTTCCAAGCACAAATACCATGGATCATGGCCCCAGTCAAATACCATGGATCATGACCCCATCGCCATATGACCATTGTAGGAAATGAGTCCGTGAAGCTCATTGGGAAAAAGGGGTTCCCAAAATTTGAGAGTGGAACCTAAGGTAGACCTTTGATTCACTCTCATATTAGCAAGCCTATCAGCGATCCGGTTTCCCAATCTCTTAATATGCTCGAATTCACACTTCTCAAATTTTGGGATGAAGAGTCTTGTCTTCTAGACCACTTGCCCAATTTTCCATGCATGGGCATTACCTCCCAATGTAGCTTGAATAATTAGCATCAAATTCCCCTCGCAAAATATTACCTGCCAACCATTCTATATTGCAATTTGCATCCCTTGCAAAAGGGCACGTGCTTCCGCAAATTGTCCTTGCCTGACCAATATCCAAGGAAAAAGCACAAACCGGTTGACCCCTACTATTTCTAAAAATGCCACCACAACCAGCCGGCCTAGGGTTACTTTTGGCCACCCCATCAAAATTGAATTTGATCAAACCAATGTTAGGAGGTTGCCAAGTAGGCACAGGTCTAGTGGGGAAAATTTGATTGCCGTCATGCCCATCATCAGGAAACATAAAGGACTAAGCCGAAGCAATATCCTTTTTGGATTCCGGAATCATTGACTGCTTGTCCCCATGTTTTAAAGAGAGATCAGTTATAATTGCTGCACATTTCATCAAGACAGCAAATTCAGAAATCTCCTCATCTCTGAAAACCCATCTTTTCTCTCCAACCATGTATTCCAACAAATGATGGAGGGACCTGTCACCCAAACCAATGATTTATTAGAATTTTTCCATCTTGATTTCCAATTCCAAGGAGCTTCAATGATGGATCTTTGAAACACTCTTTTTTTGCAGGAGTTGTAGTTAATATTCATGAATCATGATTTATGGATGAGTTTACATTTGATCTTTCTATTATTAAATGATCCATATTATGGTTGATAGAGATCCTAGGATGTTCCAGAAGGTCATAGGGGGAGTATCCTGCTCCTTCCTAAGATTGTCTAAACTGCCGTCTTCTCCTTGGGCATTCCCCTATGGATGTTATTGTTACTATATCAATTTTTTTGCTTGCCCATGAGTAACAGCCCATGGGTTAGTCATCAACTTTTACCTTTATTAAATAAACAATTATTGATTTGTCTTGAGATAGTTTTTATCATTATGTAACTTCGCCCACATTATATGCATGATAAATACTCTCTTTGATCTTGATTACAGTAATCACTAGCAAAAGCTCACTACTTATTGTGCCTTTGGCAGTGAAAAATATCCCTTCTTGCACGATCATAATTTATATGACACTCCCTTAATAGCTTTATATTTTTAGGCCTGAGTGTTTTCTATGGATCACTTGTGGCAGCAATCTTCTATAAGGATCCATCCCAGGTCAGGGATTATTTGTTATTTATACTTCCTCCACCTCCTGACATCAAAACCACAAGCACTGAGAAAGTGACCTTCCAAGTTAAAAGTGTCATAATTTGTATTCTGAAAATTATTTTTCTCTATATGATCTGCAGTATGTCACTGAGTGCAGTAAATGGCACTCGCTTCCTTTGTTGCAACATCTCTTATTTCCAGGATCCCTAGCCAACTTTGGCATGCTTTTCCTATGGAAAACATTTGTCTGCCCTATAATTTGTATTATCTGTTCGGACATTTCTTTCTGTGTGGTTTGATGGTGTGGGCTTAATTTTAATTGAGCATTTGATTGGGTTTTTGTGTGCTCTCATTTTCAGGAAAAGTTGATAACAATATGTAAGCATTCAACATAATTTTTTCATTCTTCTATGTGCACTTTAGATTTCCATGCTCTATAATATTCGTGCAAATTATATTATATGTATGAAGGATAAGATTTGCTAATTGGCAATGAATTTGTTTTTGGAATCATCCAGATGTTTAATGAGAAAAATTATGACATGGCAATAGTTTGCTTTGAGAGGGCTGGGGATGTGAATATGGCTAAATGGGCAAATGCTGCAAGGCTTCGACAAGATGGCCAGAAAAATATTGAGATAAATAAAGAAGCCGCCAAAAATTCTCTCATGGAGGCAGCAAAAATATTTCTTTCCATTGGGAAACCGGATTCTTCTGCTAATTGTTACATTATTATGGGAGAATATAGCAAAGCTGGTAAGCAGAGTTTTTCTAGTGTATGGGTTCATAAATTTTGTAGCATCTTTAAAAATGATTCTGATTTCTATGATGAAATTAATCTCATTTTGAATTAGTCATTAACCAAGATAAACAAGGGTAATTTATTGTGTACGTGTCATAAAAAATTAGGTCTAATGTTGTTTAAATTGCTTCATGTTAAAGATTATAAGACCTTTTGTTTTTAATAGTTCGAGATATCAACTTGTTTTGTTTGTGGTAGCTGGAAATGTCCTCCATGTGCATGTTAACAATGTTCTTGTTACCAAGTTTTAGCACTTCCTAAATTTTTAATCTAAAGAGTAATATAGATCAGTCAATGTATGCTTGCTCACATATCATTCATAAATTGATTTCATGAAGCTATTGGATGACTGATCTGGATTTAATTGGCAATCCAGTCGACAACACACTAAATGACTAAAAGCATTCTTTGCAATGAAAAATTACACAAAAATAAAAAATCAATACTACACTACAAAAGCAGCCACTCTTTACAAATGATGTGTTGGGTAAGCGATGGCTCACATTGAGGATGCATCCCCAAATTTTCGACCAGTACAGGGTGTCCTGGGCGCTTTCGGGACTTAAGGACATCGAGGAAACATCCTATTCACGCTTCTAAGAAGAGGGTTTTTGATTGGGACGTCTTTGGAAATTAGAGGATGTCCTATTTTTGAGCCTCTGGAGGATGTCTGGGACAGCCAGTACGTCACTAGGACTATCAATGAACACCCTGGACGTTCCAAACATCCTCTGCAATTTCAGGAGGTATATATATTCTTTTTCCATTATAATAAAGGCTCAGATATCGGTGATTGGGTCTTTGTGCACTAGCAGCGATATAAATAGATGTCTTTGAAGCAATACAAAAAAGATAATAAACTTTCTCCTAAGTGTTATAACTTTTATTAGATTTTGCGGAAAATTGGTAGTGTGACATACAATCTGGAGGTACTCCAATCCATTTGCATACATCATATATTTCATGTATCTTGCCTAAAGAAGGTCATTGGACAGAGAGTTTCTACCCAGATTGAGTTACTTGAACTGGATGAATGAAGTTTCTACCTAGATTGAGTTACCTGAATTGGACAAAGAAGGTCAGAGTCATTTTGGAACCTAAGGAGATCCTTCACACATGCACAAAAAGGCTATGAACAAGAGGGCTTAAAGAGTTTGATTAAGTGGATGAGTCTGAATCATGAAGATGCACCCTGGAAGGATAAAGCTTTCTTGCAACAACATCCGGAGTTGATTGAACATTGTTTTGAAGGGGAGGGGCATGCTACGCCCTTAACTTATAGTGGGTCTAGGGATATGTGTGACCGACTCGTGGCTTACATACTTTTCGTACTATCTGATTGCATTTCTCTATGTTCTTAGTATGGTTGGCCTATGGAATAACCATGGACAAGTAGAGTATATAAGAGGTAGTGGTTAGTCTTTTATTATCATATTGTGAATTTTGTTGTTATTGCATTGTTGTGGAGGTTGCCCCTTCGAAGCAGCTCAATCATAATTATTAAGTATTCCACTATTTTGTCAATTATTGATGTGGATCTGATTATTATCCTCTTAATTTTGTGATATATTATTCCATTATTGCGAAACATCTAAATAATTTCATTACAAAAAATATAATTAAGTACACTAGCTTGCGTGATTGTGTAAAACACTAATCAAGCACACTAGACCACATGGCTATATTTAATAAAATACACTAGCTCATGATGTCATGTCTCATTAAAGCCACAACTGGAATGACTTGGACTTAGTCAAAATGTTCTATTTTTATTTGACTTATGTCCTCTACGAATCTACCCTACAAAAGGAAATTTCCTATGTTCTCATACTAGGAAGGGAGGACCACAACATGAAAGAATTATGTTTACCAAATCTCATTTGGTTCTATGTTTGGTGGCTCTCTTGCATTTATCCTCAACAGTGGGTCTGCCATGACAGTCAATCTTTCCTAAATTATTGGCTTTGGTACCATGTTTGGTGGCTCTCTCGCATTTATCCTCAACAGTGGGTCTGCCATGACAGTCAGTCTTTCTTAAATTATTGGCTTATGCACAAGACATCAATGTTTGGTGGTCCATGTAGAATACAAAGGGGTTTGCTAGGAGTTAATGCCTAGAAATTTATGGATGTCAAAATTGGTGATAGTCAAGTTTTTTTCAATGTCTTGGGATAGAGCACAATTCCTTCAAACTGACTTCTACCATTGGAACTAATTGGAGATTACTATTTTACACTGGGAAATTACTATTTATTATTGTTAGTTACCATATGGTTAATACGATTAACCATATAATAAGGTTATTAGTAGTTAGTTGGATATATTGTTATTATAACAATATATCATGTATTGTTAATAGCGTAAGTGGTTGATTTGTTATACCCGTGATTATTATCGAGTTACATGTTATTGTACTTCCTATTTATTAAGAGGTTGTTTTGCTACCTCTATGGCTATATAATAGTCAATGTAACATTCATATGCAATTGAGAATAATATAATATACTGTCATGTTGAAATTACTCGAGTATTTGTTTTTGTCGTTTTGTATATGAGTTAAAGCTTTGTATAAGCTCATCACATACTTAGCATTGGTATTAGAGCGGTGCCGGATCTTTCCCATGATGGACGCATAATAGTTTTGCGAGGGGCTGTCATACTTATCCTCGACACTGTGAATGAACTTCATTAAAATAGGAAAGAGTAGGGGTTTTGCATTAGCTATGAGAGTCTCTAAATAATGGCGTTCGCTCCTGTAGGAGAAATCTAGAAAACTTTAGACCCTCTTCAATGTTAAGTGTAAATCCTTTTTGTTGGGTGCAGTCCATGTAGTTCCCTCTCTATACGCAGATCATGCAATGATTTATCTTGCATTTCCATTGTTTGTGTCAAACTGCTAAGGAGCAAATAAAATCAGTTTTTGTAGCAGCTTTGAGTTCATCTTGAGGCTTTGGATGTTTCGCTGTGTTTTTGTGTTGTGGTGTTAGATACGACAATGCAAAGCGATGTGTTCAAAAGGCGTTAGATGGTTCACTGGTTTTCTGCGTTGTGGTGTTAGATACAACAAAGCAAAGCGATGTGTTCAATGAACAAATCAATATTCACTTGGATCGTTCTTGTATCCATCAGATCCGCATCGTGGGGATTCAATTCGTGTGAAGATCTGAGAATATTTCATATTTGTATTTGCCGTTTTTGAATATTCTACCAGCTGCAGCCTTGTGAGAAGTCATAAGAGAATCTATGGTCTTATGCAACAGAGCTATCTTCATAAGATGTCTCATCATTCAAGCTCATGCTGGCCCGAAATAGCTGTCACCCCCAAAGCCGTGACTTTTTCTAGCCTGTAGTTTTGCATTAGATATTTTGTCACGCGGTCTCTGCATCCCTTCCAACATCGCCATGCCAACATTGGCTTCTCCGCTATGCATGCAAACTACATGGTAGATTTTTAGGTTTAGTTCGTTTTTGCTTTGTTATATAGTATTTTGTGATTTGTTTAATTTCTTAGAAAAGTGAGTCGAGTCCTTTTTTTTAGTTTAGAATGTAATCTTTTATATGTATTTCATTAATGTTTTAAATAGAATTTATATATTTTTAGTTTCATTAAGTCCTTTATTTAGATTAGGATTAGTAATTTTGGAAAAGTCTCAAATCATTTAGTTTAGAATTCTCTTTAGTTTTGTTATTATTGTTTCTTTGAATAATAGATTATTATTTAATTGTTATAATCTATTTTCTAGTGCTTAAAAACTATTGACAAGTTGTTGATTAGAATATTTAAAAAGTAAATTTCCTTTATTACTTTTAAATTGTCAAATATGATAAAGTATATAGATCAAAAAGTTGTCATTATCATAGTTAGTTATTTGGGCCTATTGTCAAAAAAAATAAATTGAGTTGTGAGTTAAAAGTCATCGAGTCAATAGTTGAGTCATGAATGTCAAAAGCCAAAATTGTAAAAAGACGCATTTTTGGGTGACCCCAACGTCCTCTGTATTGTTTCACATTGAAGGGTGAAGTACACCCAATATGAAAACAATTGTGCTTCACATCTTCATCGGCTGAGTAAGCAGCAACATGAATAAGGTAGGAGGAAATGGAGGAAGGAGACTTTCTATGCTTCTCGTCAATCACCAATGACGTGGTCCATATGATTTGGTGGCATTTTATTTCAATTGTGTGTGAATAAGAACAAAGACAGTATTCTTGTTCAAAATTGTAATAAGTGAGCATGATTTCTTTATATTTTCCTTGAAGTCAGATAGTAATGAAAGTTGATAGAGTACTGTAGCATCATGATATTCATAGTTATTGGTTAACCATTTGGAAAACCATCCTATTGTGGTTGTTGGTTAGCCACTTGTAAAACCATCATGTTGTGGTTATTGGTGAACAACTTGTAAAACCATTTCGGAGGTTGTTGGCTCTCTTGAAAAAGAAAACCATCCAGATCATGAGCTTGCAAAGGCAACACGTTGCAGTACAAGATAATGTTTTCTCCATGTAAAAATTAAGGGGGGAAATGTTGGGGATTAGTATTTACATCATGGTAAATTAATATTTACTGTTGTAAGCTACCGCATAGTTAATATGGTAAGGTTATTAGTAGTTAGTTGGATTTATTGTTATTATAATAATATATCATGTATTGTTAATGGCCTAAGCGGTTAGTTTGTTATACTTGTGACTATTATCAGGTTACTTGTTATTGTACCTTCTTATTTAGTAGGAGGTTGTTTCGCTACCTCTATGGCTATATAATAGCCAATGTAATGTTCAAATGTAATTGAAAATAATATAATATATATTTGAGATTGAAATTACTTTGAGTATTTGTTTTTATCATTTTGTATATGAGTTAAAGCTTTGTCTAAGCTCATCACATACCTAACATAACTTTCATTGGGGGATTTGTTGCTCCAACTCTGTGTGATATTAAAGACGTTCTTTCAGTTATTGTTGTTTGGCTTGAAGTGCATTGACATCTGTAGAGTGATGTCTATTGAGATACTGGATTATCAATAACAGTGCACAACAGAATGGTAATTGCATAACATACCATGGCAGAGTAGAGTATTTGAACAATAACTTTGTATTCATAAAATACGAGTCTCGTTACAATTCATATAGTTCAGGGAGGACTTGATACCAATGCCCAGACCTTGACATACCATATCCTGTTTGAAGGACAAGAGCCAATAATTGTCGTTTAGCCCATCCGTCACAACCAACATAACTAAGGGTCTTGCTATCACTAACTAAATGTTGATAAAAGATCAACGAAATAATGTCATATGTAGCAATACATGTTTACATAATTGACGGTCTAGATTATCCACCCCTTTAAACAAGTCGGAGTCCCTTCCCGACACAAGTCAGAGACAATATGATAAAAAATAGAATGATGAAGGAAGATAGAAGACATTCTAGTAGAGGGGCAATGCCAGTAGAAGCAGAGTTCGACCCTTACGCAACCCTTGAAAAGCCATGACGACAACCAAATTTATTGAAAAATTGCTACTTCTGAAAGCCTCCGGAAATGCTATTGATGTACAATGCATTGTTGTGAGTTGTCTTGGAGGTGTTTAGAAGAGGGTGGCAAATGAACATGGGGGATTCAGGGCAATGCCCAAAATAAACATGTATCATTGGGGGATGTTTAGAAGACAACCGTGTGGGAGGAAGAAGGCATATGGGACTTGTACGTGCCAAGAGTTCATTGAGATTTGGGGCATCACATACGAGCAGGAATTTGCAAGAAAGGGTTGTATGTCTAGATTTGAAAATAGGTTGTATGGTGAGAAGGATGATAGGGCATTCAAGAAGTTCGAGGAGACCAAGGCATTCAGGAAGTTCAAGGAGGCCAAGACGTTTAGGGTGTTCAAAGAAATATTTGCACACTTCATCAACACATATGTTGGACACTGCACATAAGGCATATGGTGGCCAATTCACAACTAGAGCGTATGGCTGAGGATTGTTTGTGAAAATCTATAGTCAACTAGGGGTGTATGGATAGGGTCATGCAAGCAAAGAACATACGATTAAATTCAAGGAGATCACTAAACTAGGCCCTATGGCCAAAAACACAATTGTTGAATGTTTAGGGCAAATTATAGGGAGTACGGTGGTAGGGGGGCATCCAAGGCTGAAGCAATGGCCAAGACATATGATGTTTTTGGGACATTCAATGGTTGGGGAAGCTTGGTGGGGCGTACGATGTCATAGTCACTTTTATACCCATGATCAATACTTGGACTTATTTTGTTATTATTTTCATAGCAAAAGGTTGTAACTTCAATTGCTTTATTATGACTTGCATGAAATTTGACCTTTTATTTATTTTTTATTTGCTTTGTTGCCCCTCACAAGCTCAATATCAATGTCAATGACATTGGTATTTTCTGTCCTTGGTCGATACACTTTTAACTTTGAGCAGTTCACCATATATTTGACTATCATCTTGTTCAAGTTTTCTAGCTCAATTGCCCCATTATCCGAGGTTTATATAATTTCAAATGGCCTGAGCCACATTACTTTAAACTCGCCTAGTTTAGTTCAACACCTTCCAATATCTAAGGAATAAGGATCCTTCTTTGAAATTCACCTGACGAAAATGTTTATCGTGCCAATACATTCTTCTTTTGCATGCTGTTACACATTGTGCCATCATCCGATGTTCATCTAATTCAAGCATATCCATTATATTCAATTGTACTTTAGAAGGTAGTACCACACTTTTTTTTTAAATATTATTACTATATTCCCCGTATAGGGCCATTAATGTTTGTTCCTTGGATTGCATGCCTACTACTCGTTCATATTGGTGGGTCCACTTACCATCAATCTTTGCACCCTTGACATTGAAATTGTATTCTCTGAACTCTGGTGGGTATGCTGACAATGGTGTTAGTAATATTGCTACTTCAAAAGGACTTGACATCACTAACATCGGCTACTTCCCATCCTGTTGTCTGCTTTGGCCACTTTAATCTTTATAATCTCGATGATATTGCAATCCAGTGAGAGCACTTCGTGGCCTTCCATCTGCAAATGAAACAAATTGGCGAGGGAGTTTGTCTCATCTTCATAGCACGACTATAAATCCAAGACTCCATCATTCAGCTCCATCATACTTTGGTTCCCATCAATCGATCATTATTTTTTATTATTAAAATCTGATGAGTCTAACAAGGTTGCTTTCTCACCAACTGCTTGATTCTTCAAGTCTATCACCTATTTCCATCCTTTGTTTTTAATGGAGATCAAATTCTTTTTGCACTTATGATCGGATTTCGCTGATATCAACCAACCCCAACTGAATAGTGTGCATCGTAGGTCTTCTTCAGTGAGATGACTATAAATTTAACAAATAGGGTTGGGTTCCAATAATTACCTTTTGACCCATCAGTACACTTGATACCTTAATGCATTGTTGATTTGCACCTACTAGCTGGAATGTCATAGACCACATAGTTGGCTTTCCAAGGCTCTTCCAAGGCTCATCTAGAAGTACATTTGCACTTGAGCCACTGTCGATGATGTCAAATTTCTACCTAGGACTTCCATATGCACAATTGTTGGTTGTTGGGCTAGGTTCATCATCAAGAGTATAGGATTGATCACTTGGTCACTAGACAAGGGGGGCTCGACTATGAGTTCATTCTTTTGATTTTTTCTCTCCCCATCAACCAACGTTCGGTGCGCCATTGTATGCTCCATGTTGAGGCTAATGTCTTGTATGGTAGTAGTGAGAGGTTTTTTCAGGAATCCTTTGCAAATAAGTCACCTATCATCATAGTTATAGGGGTTTTGAAGTTACAAACGCCAAATTTGACTCAAATTGCTCCTAATTAGCCTCTAAAACTAGACCAACTAATTTATTAACCCCAAACAAGCAAAAACTAAGACAAGATTGTGGACAAAATGTCCCACAAGATGTGCCAAGAATGTATACAAACAAGTTAGATAAGATAAGATAAGATAAATATATTAATGTCCGACAAATGACCACAAAAGTAGGTCAAAGGGACTGTGGAGTACAAAATGTGCAAGAGCAAAGCGGGGAATCCAAACGGTTTCCCACGGAGAACAAAATGCTGAAAGAGAAACAATACAACAAAGAGCTGGAGCCAACAAACAAAAGAGGCAAAGAACAACCTGCAACCAACGATCCCAACCAACCGAAGTGGTGGGAAAGTATGATAAGAGAGAAAAACCAAGAGAAGCAATGCGAAAGGTCCCTCAAGGAGTGGACACAACTCTCCTAACATTCAAGGTCGTCAAAAAGAAACTCAAAATAGATGGACAACCAGTGGAGTGTCTGGTTGTCTGTGTGCTGCTGTCTAGAAGGGGTAGCTCGTCACGATGATCTGGTGGGTCTACTTTGATTCTTGGGGCCGGGGGCGGAATGGTTATGCCAATGAGATCCCGGGGAGTTGTGAATGCTCCCACGTTCTGCATTGATTTGTACTGTGACGCTGTGTGAATGTCAGTTTGGCGCTTAGTACCTCTCCCTGGAGGTAGCATTGTAAAGGAGGTAATCTGTTGGATAAACTGTGGTCTAGTAGGGCCCTGAATCGTGAGGTCACGAAGTCTGAGGGCCTCCTGCATATATAGAGCCAAACACCTTTGGTCTTCATACCTGAAGAAGTCAGAGAGAGTCTGGGTCTCTCTGAAAAAGCAGTGGAACCTCCCTCTGATCTCATAGTAGATGGGGAAATGGAAGATGATGTGTTCTTCCGTCTCGACTGCCTGAAGGCTGCATAACTAACAAATCTTGTATTCACGATCCATATGGTGATTTGTCTCAATTCGGAGCCTATGGGAACCCACTCTAAATTGTCCAAGGGGAATGTGAAGAGCATGCATCCAATGGCAGAAAGTGTACCGAGGATGGACAATAAGCTCGTCCCTCAGTTCCAGGAAGTACTGTGCATAAAAAGCCATCTTTAGGCATAGCCCCCATAGTAACCCAAGTGGTGTGAATAAACTATCTATAAATATCCTCACTGATAATCCTATTCATCCCCTGCCTGGTAGGTAGGTGGTTCAGAGCATCCAAAGAGTACAGAAATGAAGGGAGAAGGTCCATCCTAATCCCCACAGAGCCAAAGAGATTCGAGACCCTAGTGTTCCAACAAGTCCGGACAAGTGGGCCCAAATGAGCAATAGCCTTTGAAGAATAATAAGCTAAGTACGTGTGTCTGTCATGCCCCTTCTCCAAGTCAGCGAAGTGCTGGATGCGGTGCAAAAAAGAGATTAGATCAAACAGTCTCTAGTTTGAAGCGACGGGCCCCAAACTCTGCAAGGATGATGTGTTGGGGAACAGTCTGTTTGTCCCTGATAATGCGGCAGAGTGTTTGGACTCTCTCAATCGAAGCCCAATTAGACTCAAGCAAAGAGGGTCCCCAAACCACAGACCCATAGAGAACAGTGGGTCTGATAAGGGTGTCCATGAGGGATATCTTGGAAGAGAAGTCCTGAAAATGGTGCCGAAAACACTGTCTCATAAAATGTTAGAAATCCAAATAAAATGTCAAATTTATACTCTAAGGATGCATCATACTTAAAATTGACCATAAAAAGAGAACAAGTAAATGCTATATCGTCACCTACCAATGAAATTTCTCTTTTGTTGTGTAGATTGTGCTCGGATGGTGGTTGCTTAGTTGGAGATGCGCAAGTATTTTGATAGCATATGTAATGTCCCCTTCTAGCTAGGCATTTATACTTCAGCACGATTAGTCTATCAGTGGTCCTCGTAGGCTAGTGAGGCATGGATAGAGGATCTTTTGGTGGCAGTTACTTCGTTGGTCTCCATTCTTGGATTCTATGGAGTTGGAGAAATAAGGAGAATTAATTAAATTAATTATTTTTAAGATTATTAAATAAATAAATATTAAGGTGACCTTATATTTAATTAATTTAATAAAGTGATTTAAATAAAATAAAATAATATTCTAGAAGCTTCTTGAAAGATTGAAAAAAAATAAAAATAGAGGGTTTGGTTAAGCTTCTAATCACCCAGCGTTGACATTTGCTTTGATATGCTCATTTGTGGAGCCAAGGGTTTATGCAGATTTTTTATTGTGATTTTTGGGAACGATACCTCTCATCGATTGGCATAACTGAGGTGGTGAAAGATTCCTCCGAAGGGTTGTAGCTGAGAGAAAGATACTACAATGTTTCTATTGGGCTTCATTTGGTGGCCATAAGCCAAATTTTCTAAGGACATCTTGCATATTTGGTTGGAGATCATTAGTGGCATCATATTTGCATCGACTAGTAGTATTGAAGTCATATAGGAGGCAAGTGAAGTCTGATATATAGACTTGCAGAGGTCTGATATAAAATTACAGTCATCTTGGCAGCCATTGAAGACCACGATTTCACTCTTGGAGGCCTCATTTTGCATCGATTTCACCTTCTAACTTGGGCGCTCCATTCCTTGGGTCATGGCAACAATATTTGATGCTTGAGAGGAAACCAAGAAGCTGCAATTTATTTATTGTTGGCATTCATATCAGAACATGGCCGATTTGGAGAAAGGTTTGATTTGACAAAGAGGAGGCACATTTTGGATTTCTATTTGATTGCTTCTTCATCATCAGCCCTAGGCACATCATCCAGGGTCTTTATATGTTGCTTTGCATTCATTTTCAGTCATGTATGTTTAAAGTGTGAGAGGCTGCCATTGTACTCAGACTTAGAGTTTTTTCATAATATTGTAAAGCCAAGAGTCTTGGCTGTCATACATCTATTTAGATCATTAGTGAAGGAGTTATAAGTTGCCTTTCGTATTGTATGCATTGTTCATGCTCACATTGCACTCTTTAGGTTGCATGCCAATTGTTTGACAAAATGTAATTGGCTGTAGGTGCACATTTTATATGTAAAGTTCATATATTTGCATGTGAAAATACAAAAAATAAATTTGCGTTACATTCCTACTTTGATAGTAGTTAGTTTGCATTATTCTAAAGCATTCAACATATTATTTGGCATTTGACAAACACTCAAAAATTTATAGCAGCAAGCTGGAAGGTTACATGACAAGTGTTTGACAATATTCCTTGAGGATTCAATTAGAAACTTGATGGCAGATTGGACAAAGGATATTACAGCATATTCCCTTGGCAATAGATGATTTGACTTGATGGATGGATGCTTTGATTGCAATGCTTGATCTCTCAAATGACAGAGATTTGTTAGGCTTACTTGGCTTGTTTGCTAATTTGGCATGGTCTCATTAGGCTACCATGGCTTGTTGGAAATGGAGGAAGGACCTCCAATTTATAGATTTTAGAGAGGGTGAATGCACAGTTAGATTTGATTTAGGATAAAGGGCCAGGATTGAGTCAAATCCTCATTGAATGAGTGGAGATGGCTCATAATTGTGAGGGGTTGGAAAGGTATGGGCTTGATTGATTGAGAGATAGGCTTGATTAGATCTTGTCATGGATTTTGGGATTTGACTATAGATTAAGTGATGTGAAGACTTGATGGATGATTGGCATTTATTTTAGTTTGCTTTTATTTAATTTGGATGTGCATGGATTTTATTATTAGGACTAAGGAACTCACTAATGTGATTAATTAGTTAATTAATCTAGATTTTATTTTGGTGGGATTTAGATAGGATTTATATGTTATTGTGAGGGTATTAATTGATTAGAGCAGATCAGGGATGAATATTGACGAATATGGGTGAATTGGGGATAAATAGGGTGTTGAAAGCAAGTTTGTCGACAGTGGTGAAAAATTGGTTGTTGTAAGTAGAGTGTCCAAATTTGTATGTCTACAACTGGCCCATCGCTCTCATGAAGATGAACACTAAACCCTGTTTGCTTTTCAACTAACAGAGATGTTGCAATATGAGGATTTTCAACTAACTTCATAGGAGCAATCTCTCGGGGATTCCTTTGTAGGCTTTTCAAGATTGTTTTCTAATCTTCCTATAAACACATCTAATTATTAATCTTAATCAATTTGCTTTGCATATTGCTTATTTAATTTTGCTTGTGTGTGTGCAATTTGTGTACTGCATATGCTCTTCCCTCGTGCCACAAGGCGAACTTGGGAATCAGAAATGGCCCAAGTCGTGTGTGTCTACCTCAAGATGTGTTGAGTACGCTCGTCCCTTACACTGCAAGGCAACTTTGGGAATTAGAAACAATATGCTCTGTTTATATTTTTCTTTTTTAAGGACTTGCGATTGGGATTTCATCACCCAATGTAGAGACAAAGCTTGTGTTCCAGCAAGCTATATAAATTACTTGATGTGGACGTGTTGGCCATTTTTTGGCCTACATACCAAAATTTTGCTTAAGTGTGAGAGGGTGGGCATTCAAGCAAGACTTCGGATTTTACACAACAGAAGACTTTGGGTTTTTGGAAGAAGTCTTCGGGTTTTACAAGAGACAACTTATATCACTTTATGAGTAGTCAACAATTGAAACCCCTCAGTAGAAGTAATCTGGGTTGGAAAACCTGAATTACTCTTGACAGTGCAAATCGGGTTTTGAGAAGTGCTTTGCTTATGAAAGTTTTATCAGTGGAAGTAATCTAGGCTGGAAAACCCGAATTATTCTTGACAATGCAAATTGGGTTTTGAGAAGTGCTTTGCTTATGAAAGTTTTATCAGTAGAAGTAATTTGGGTTTAGAAACCCGAATTACTCAGGATAGTGCATTTCGGGTTTCTCAGGGTGAATTACTTATCTTTTTTTGTAAGTAACAAGTAGTGAAGAATCCAAAGTTGCAGACATTGTAGAACAAACAAATAGACTCGGACAAAAAGCCCAAAGGAATTCCTTCAGAAAAGTTCAAAGGACAAATTAAAAAATTCGAAGGACAATGTACCCTTCGAAAAGGACGTTTTCAAAAACCCCGGGTGCCCTCCAAAAAGCCCAGGTGCCTTAAGATAAAAGTCTGAAGGAAATTGAAAGACATAAAACCTGAAGAAAATATAAGCAAAGTCCAAAGAATTCCTTCGAAAATATTGCAAACATAATAATCCAAGGGGCTTGAAAAAAAATCCACAGAAAAGGAAATGACAAAGCCATGAGAGAACATAAAATTCCGAAGGGCAAGAAATGAAAATTCCAAAAGAAATAGGAACAAAACAAAGGTAAAGACAAAAAGTCCGAGGAAATGAGACAACGAAGAATCCCAAAAGAAATAGGGGGTGAACATAAAGTCAACAGGAAAAAGAAAAGTCAACAGGAAAAAGATGAGTCGACAGGGGATAGTCTGAAGGAAATCCAAAGAGAGATAAACAAGAATTCTGAAGGAAATGCAGCCAAGGTAAAGCCAAGAAATAAAGTCCGCAGGAAAGGAAAAAATCCGAAAGAGAAGCCAACAGAATTTCGAAAGGAAATAATAAAAAAACAAAGGCAAGACAGAATTCCAAAGGAATAATTGGACTTGGACAGAAAATAGAAGTCCGCAGAAAATAGACACGAACAAGGAGACCAAAATAAAAAGAAAATCCATGCAAGCAAAGGCTATTTTCAGTTGATTGGTCAAAGCTTCAGTTGACTGGTTGTTGAAGTCAAGCTCATCTCCGGATCAACTCGTGCTTTCAAATGTTCCAACTTAGCTTCCAACGTTTCAATTGGAGTTTTAATTTTAGCATGGTGTGGATTTCATGCATGCTCTTGTTTATCTCATGCTTTCAAACGATCAAACAGTGCAAGAGGAAGTCCATATTTGGAGGTTGGCATAGTATTTTTGCATGATAAGAGTTTGACTTCCCAAAATTAGCTACTGTCATTTTCAATGCAAGGAATTTTCATGCAAAACAAAATAGACTTTTGTAAACGTTGAGTTGGTTTGAGTGTACTCTCTTTTTATTTTCAAACACCACCTCTTGGCTTTTGTAAATTTTTTATATTAATGGCTTTTTAGCCTTGTAAAAATGATCCCTCTTTTGGCAAGAAATTTTTCTTCCAAAGATTGTGTTGTAATCTTTTCAGAATCAATAAGAAAAGGACTGTGTTTTTTTCAATTTCCAGCAGCTGGTATAGTGTACTTTTGTCATAGATTTGCCAAAGTTATAGATTTTATTTCTTCCTTGTCAAATCTAGATTTGTACCTAGTTACTAGTTGGTCATATATGCAGGTCACATTCTGTATTTGAATGTCTTTTGTTGAGTTTATAGTGGATATTAGTGGCTGTTTAGTGCCTTTCATCAGGCTATTTTTTCATTTCCCTTAAGCTTAGATCATTAAATTAAACTTTTTTGTGAAATACTTGTGTATTGATCAATTGAAGTTGAAGTTCTGCCTCTTCCTTGCTTGAATCAGTGTTCTCAGAAGCTCAATTTGAGTGGATCAAAAAAATTAGGTGTATCACCATTTTAATTAGGATTTTCTTTCAAGTTCTTTATTCCCTTTTCTCCAGGCAGTTTGTAGCGTAGAAGTTGAGATCCTCATAAATACATCTTACAGGAATCAACTTTCTCTGGAGGTTCTTCTCACCATTGAGGCACCCACCCTAGTGAGAAGATCCCATTGTTTCAATTGGAACGAAGATTAGCCATTTCAACACGTTTTCGATCAGGGTGCAACTCCAGGTTGACAACAGGACGTTGTCATTGGCAAAGCAGTCATCTATTTTACTAGCATCATGAAGTGAGATGGTTTCATCTACCAATACTTAGGCCTTCAATGACACCCTTGTCTCACGTATTTAGCCTTCAACGTATCGAAAGGTATATAGAGGACGGCCCTAGCTAGCTTTGTTTAGCTTAGTTTACAAGCCTCTTTGTTGCATATGATAGTGATGGAACACATTCCCCAAGATCACCCAACATGTGCTTTTTGGGGTATTATCAATGGGCTACTGGACGACTGTAATCCTACTTGACTAGCTAGGTCGTCCTTGTCGGTGTATCTTGATTGTATCCCTTATGCCAAAGCACCAATATCAAACCAAATCTAATTAAATCAAATCAAAATCATGTCAATCCAAATCAAATTCTAAATTCAAGTCAAATAAAATCAAGCGAAACTTACAATAAAGTCAAAACCAACAAACATCATGGCATCTCAATCCCAAGATCAAGGCAAATCATGCTTAACCGAATTCGATCAATGAGCCAAAAGTTGGCCACCTTAGAATCATGTCTCTGACCTTCATTGCCTACTCAACCCCACAACAATCATCCTTGTCCAAGATCCAATACCCATTAGGGCCTTACCTTTTCCTATCGATATCGAACAAATCTGGCAATTGAAAATCTAGCACTTCACAACCATCCTCTACGAGTTTGGCTTCTACATTGCAAAAACTACTCCCAAACTTTGGAAAAAGTTTGACGAGCAACAAGCGCACAAGCAACAGGGCCAAAATTGACCACAACCCACCCAACAATCGTACGAGCCACACCTTATCAATATTGGCTTTTAGTGACACTGACACCTATCCGGGCCTTGAACCAGAACAATCAAACCATATCCTACCATCACTACTCCAACGTACATTGTTTATTCCAGAACCAAGTGCATCCATGTTCGAAAATTAGCAAACAGGGATATGCCAAACTCCCCTTTCAAATCACGATCAAGCTCCGCCACAACCAAACCAAGGTCCACTTGTCTTTGATGAATCCATCTTCAACCGACCTATTTTTGACCAACTCATTGTTGGTCCAACCATTTTTGACAAGCCCATCTATGACCAACCAATATTTGATAAACTCATCTTTGGTCAACTCATCTTGGACTTGCATGACATATTTCAAAGCTTTGACCAACATGATATACTTAAAATATTTGACCCTCCCACCTTAGACCAAGACGACATACCATCTATTGACCCATCACCCCATCTTCCCTTGCATATCGAAGCCTCCATCACCAAGCCTAAAGTTAAGAAGGTACTCATAGACAATGACATCTAAAATGCCTTCCATGTGGCAAAACACCCCAACTCTCCTACAAATAATGGAAAACCTTGTATGAACGGGAAAACATAATTAGCAATGTAACATTTTGGTTCAACATCAGTTGTTAAGTCCAACCTTATAGAGGCGAAGATCAAAAGCTCCAGTGATTCCTCACAATACAGTGACAACATAGTCGCCTATTTTCAAAACAAGGCATATACCATTGCAAATTAGATGTGCAAGATCATGAACTATAAAGGCAAAGGCGTTAGACTTCATGAACAAGGAATATGAGAAGCCATCCACGTGTGTGCAAACAATAGATATCTAGACATTGGCTACAAACCATTTAACGATTAAAACAAATATGTTAGGAACACTTCCATGATTTTTGGGGAAGCTTCTCCCTATATCGAAACAGGTTTTGCTCACGACCTTTACAAGGATCTCGTTACCACCAATCGTTTCAATGACACCGTTGTCCCCACCATCCATTTGGACCTCCAATATCCCACACTCATCGATTGAGACCTACATGATCATGTACCATTGGACCTCTTTTAGAATGATCAAGTTATCACAAGAATCATGGGACTTCGAGATGGCATCCAACCACGCGAACAAAAACATGGATTTGAACTCAATCTCGACACAAACTTATTTTGGGTAGCAAGAAGAGGTCACAACAAATTAAACAAATCAAAAAAATAAAAACTACAAAATCAAAGTACCCTACTAAAAACCCTTTTGAGGTGCTATTGGACAAAAGTCAAAATGAAGACAATCAAGAAAATCAAAGCAAATCTATCGGTGAAAACCTTTTTGAGGTGCCAGTGGATGAGGAACTCATTTTCCCCCAATGCCAACACAATTGCAGCATGACTCAAATCACATGTCGAAGACAATATCAAAACAACAAAAAACCCTGAAATCATCAAATCTACTGCTTCTCCCAGTCCCACGGGACAAATAATTTTCATCACAGACATCTTTGCATGGCTAAGGGTGTGTGATTGTTGGTCCCAATCCCCTTTGGTATCCAAACACTTGCACCTGCCTCCATGATCATACCACCCATCCAAATCTATCACACAATCAAACCAAAATCCTTAATCCAACATGCATCCCACTTTGCCTTATGTGGTGGTACTTCCCATTGTAGAGGCCATAACGGTATCTAGTTAAGGTGTTTGGGAGAAGCTAATCCAGCAATCAACGAAGTTCTCGAAGACATCTCTGGAGCACATACTTGGAAGGTTCATATGATGTTGCTTAAAAAAAAATCAAAAGAGATAAAAAATCGTCCATGGCATAAAACCATTCTTATGGCACCTTGGGCAAGTACCATGACGAAACCCAACTTTTGGCGTCATGTGTACTACGTTGTCTACAAGTTCTGTACACTTGGGAGCAAAATCTACCCCATCCATCCATTGATATCCTAAATCATCCACTTATTTATGCCATTATGTCCATCTTTCTTCCTGTTTTGACCTTGATGAGGACATGGAGGAAATCTTGAAACATGTTCTGGAAACATCTTGGTACATCCTCAAAATGGTACTTTGATGATTGGGGCACACAGTTCTCATGTGACATGGTCCTTGGAGATCCAATATCATCTGTATCCATCTTTATTCACATCATCCCTAGTCACTCCCTCATTAGCCCTCATCAACCCTAATCATCCCTCATCGTCCCTCATTAGCCCTAATCATCCCTCATCATCATTTTGAATCCTTCCACCCTTGTATTCACTATCATTTCCATCCCTGGTGCTAGAACGGGCTCTCCTTTTAGACGTATTCCCTTTTTGTTAGCTAGAAAATCCCAAAACATTAAAAAAAAATCATAAAAAAAAAAAATTACAAAATCCCCCAAAAATATAAAATCTCGATAAATCCAAAAACAATAGACAATCGACAAATATCCAAGCAAACAATAGGAAGGCCACCAAATTCCAAAGTCATTTGTCTTGTCCTTAATCTTGGTAAAATCCTTGTTTTAAACCAACCAGCCGCAACTTTATTAGGACATATCACTCCAAATCAAAGCTTGCATTTTCATTGTGATATATCATTCCCACATCACAACTTGCAGTTTTATCGGGATATATCGTTCCCAATCCAACCCCTAGGCACATATCGTTGTGTGGGGCACATAAAAAACCATCAATCTCATCGGTCACCAAACACTAGGTTTTTAACATGATAATGGACAAAACATTTTTGCATTTTTGTTTGTGTTCTTGTAATTGCTTGTTTGTTGTTCTTATCTTTTTGTTGCGTTTGTGTTAGTCCTTCAACATTTGGTAACAATGTCATCATGGTGCATCTTGCCATAGGTTACAGAAAAATAGGGTTGCTTAGACAATTAGAAATCCGTGCAAGATTGCAACATGTTCCCTTTTATCATACCATACATATACAACATGTGAAATCCTTCATTGCATCATCAATCCACCCAATCGGTTAACTTCTTGAGTGATGCTTGCACATCAATCAACAATCTATCAAATCCAAGATCACAACTTCCAAATCTGCTCCCTTGCATATATCGTTGCTTGGGGCACATGGAAGCTCACAACTTTTTCAGAATACATCATTCCCACATTAGAGGTCACAACTTTTTGGGGCATAGTGTTTCCAAATCAAAGCTTGTAGCTTCATCGGGATACATGGTTCGCAATCCAATCCCCTCGCATAGATCATTACTTGGGACAAATTCAAACCAATCAGAGCATGCAAGCCTTAGCTCAAGTGAGTCAATCTCATCCATACCAACATTTATATCCATCATCATCATCATATTAGGCATGGAAATCTCATGAGATATGATCTCTTAGGCATGAGGCCCAACCCCTCTTTTTTCATCATCCACCCCTCTATTCTATCCCCAATTCTTCCATTTCAACCTCCTTTTCTCATTTCGAGAGTTCATTTGTATCTATTATCCCCACATGCCCTCTCGAGGGGGTAACATCTCTAACCAAATCATCATTCAATTTCTTCCATCTTCCTAACCATCATACCTCTAGGGGCATCCTAGTGAACCAGTCTTTCTTCCTCCACATTCTTTGAAAAGCCATTACTTCTAATTGCAATGCCCTTTCAAAGAGGGGCAAAATGTACACATTCAAATTTGGACACTCTACTTGCAACACCCTATTTTTCATCACTTTCGACAAACTTGTTTTAAACACCCTATTTATCCCTAATTCTCCCCTATTCACCACTATTCATCCCTAATCCGCTTTAACACTATTCATCACCCCCAATCAATTAATCACACCCACCAATATAAATTCCATTTAAATCCCACCAAAATAAAATTCGGATTAATCAACTAATTAATTACATTAGTTGGTTGGTTAGTTCTTATAATAAAATCCATGCACATCCAAATTAAATAAAAACAAAATAAAATAAATAAGTCAATCATCCATCAAGTTTTCACATCACTCAATCTATAGTCAAATACCCAAATGCAAAACAAGATCTAATCAAACCCATATCTCTCAATCAATCAAGCCCATACCTTACAACTCCTCACATTTATGAGCCAACTCCCTTCATTCATTAAGGATTTTGAATCAATCCTAGCCCTTCATCTTAAATCAGAGCTGACCGTCCATTCACCTTCTCTAAAATATATATATTTGAGGTCCTTCCTCCATTTCCAACAAGCCATGGTATCCTAATGAGACCATTCTAAATTAGCAAACATGCCAATTGAGCCTAACAAAACTCTGCCATTTGAGAGGTTGAGCATTGCAATCAAACCATTCATTCATCAAACCAAATCATCAATTGCCAAGGTGATATGTTGTGAAAATACTTGCACATCTCCAACTCAACAACCACAATCCAAGCACAATCTACACAACAGAGGAGCTTCGTTGGAAGGTGAAGGTATAACATTTGCTTGTTCTCTTTTTATGCCCAATCTGAAGTATGATGCATGCTTAGAGTAGAAATTTCACATTTTGTTTGGATTTCTAACATTTGCTTTAACTTTTGTGTATACACCAGTGATCGAACCCACTCTCTGTCAGAACTTCCATTTCCAAAACTCTATTTTGATCCCAACAATTTGTAGAAGCTAAGGATCTATCAAGTCTTTCCATGATAGCTTCGTTACCTTTCCTCATATTAGTCTAGTGTAACCAATCCTTTTTGGGTTTCACATCCCACAGATCAGCACATTCAATGAATCTAGTGAAGTCGTCATCTCCTTGAGAGTTAGCATGGCCACCTTTCTTTTCCTTACTATCAACTCTAGCATTGAAGTCCACTCCCACAATAGACTTCCTATGTTTATCTTTTTCAATAGTTTGAAAAATTTGTTCCCATGTTTCCTCCTTCCCCCCTTTAGCTTGGGGGCTATAACAATTGATGAGGGGCATGCTTTCCTTTGTCTTTTTATCAACCAACTGGGATTCCATCCAGTTCTACAATTTGGACTTGTAGGTTATTTCCACTTTCTCTAGGTTCCAAGGATCATGAGGTCCCTTGCCGTCCCTCTCGCTCCCACATCTATCTGATCTTTATGGAGCTATCTGGGAATCTTCCATTTATGGTCTCCCTTGCAACCATCTAACGTAGTCTCGTGCTAGTGTGTAGGACCCTACTTCTGTGCCCTTGAACATTGCAAGGCACAATCGAAAGTTGCACGCCACTTTCCTCAAGGGACTCTCATGCACACCATTGGCACAAAAGTACTTCCAAATCAAGGGCGTGTGCGTAGTTACGCGCGCATGTAGCAAACAAAGAGAGGAGTGCACACCAAGTTTCATACTGTGCACAATAGTGATGTGGCAATCTGAACAGGGAGGTTAGCACAACATTAGACAAGTGGCGGGGAAAAGTAAAGAGGCAGTTGAGAGAAACTCAAGGCGCTGTTAGAGCTAGTTAATGCAGAAGTCGCTGTCAGACATCGGGACTTGAGTGCATGCCACTCTTTGACTCTGTTAGGGAGATCTTCCGTTCCTCGATGCACGTGGATCTAGAAGTGATCTTGCCACCGACCCCAAATCCAATCACCAGACAAAATTTAAGCACAGTCACAACACCATAAAAGAATTTAATGCTACTTCCATCACCCCCAAGTGGCGTATTTATTGTAAAACAAGCTTGTTCACTATAAAACCTTGGTTCACTTGTAAAAGGGTCGACATATTTTTAGTAGCTTCATGCTGTTGGAATTTGCCCTCCATGAGCACTTGTATTAGCTAAACCTTGTATGCTAATGAGAATTAAGTTCACCTCTTTTTGTTATTCTGATGCTCTGTGTGTTACTCCGTGTTTGTTGATCTTTGTTTGTGGGTATTGTTTGCCCCTCTCATCGTTGTCCATTCCCAATACCTCTTCATTGAACTCGGAGCTCATTTGCAGGTCGTATCCTGTGCGCACTCGGCTCTATGTTGATGTTGCCTATGGACCGTTTGTTGTCCCTCTCAGTGTTGCACTATGTTCTTGTGCCTCTATACGAAACACTTATGCATTTGGAGTGACTTGGCAGAAATTGTGTGATATTGTCTTGTTCTCAGAGGTTCATAATGTGTTTACGATAGTAGGAGCATTTTCTCTACTCTAGGTGCATCGCCTTTTACTTTCAACATCTCTTACCTTCTTCCTCCCTTTTCCTCTCAAAGATCCTAGGTTTAGATTAGCAGTAGTTTACCTTTCTGCTCTTTAGGCCGGCGCCCTGGTCTTAAACCAGGTGCGCTTAGAGTAGAAAGAATCCAACCTACTCCGGAGGCTCGTCCCAAGGAGTGCAAAGATCCCATGCCTTGGGGACGTTCCCATCGTTGCGATGAGACAACCGATGCTCGCGCATGTAGTTGAGCCATAATACTTATGCACCCAGCGCTTTAGAATCTTGTGCCCCGCACATGGCCTTTCACACTCAGCGCCCCACCGCAAAGCACTCCTGCGTCGTAGAGCATCCACAGGGGCATGTTTTGAATGATAACAGTTTCTGGCACACCTGGTGGGACCAGGTTCAAAGAAAAAGCTAAGGAATCAATGCTACCCTTAGTTATCAAGTGTTGAAGACACTCTGCAGAGCACTTGGCGACTCCATATGACCAAAATCTACTGGTTTAAGCAGTTTGAGCACTTAAGGATATGTCTATCCATCCCCCATTCCATGAAAATGCTACGTTCGTGCCTTCCCATTTCTCATATCAAGCTCATGCGAGCGCCTGTTGCCTTTCCCCAATTCAGCACCTATGACAGCCCCCTTATACATCTAATCAGCGTTCGCAAGCTACCTTGCTCCCAATCAACATTATTGCCCTCCTAACTAGCCTCAAAAGAGCATCAATGATATGCACCTTGATTTCCAAAGACAGAGGAGGGAGATCGAAGGAGAGCAAGAGTATGATAAAGTATAAGAGGAGCTTTCTCGTCAAGCTCACGCATGTCAACAGGAGATGATAGAGCAACACAGAGCAAAAGAGGAATGCTTGGCTAGGCAGATCACAACCAAAGAAGAGCAGATGTGTCAGTTGCTTGTGTAGATGCAGAGAATTGAATCACAGTCGACTGCCTCCACTCCTTCCTTTCCTAGCTTCAAACAGACTCCCTCTATGCTTACAAGCCAACCCATGGGACATAAAGCTTTCGTGCCCAAAGTCTCTAGCTTCAGGTAGGATAGATTCGTTGTGCCTTAAGTAAATCCCTTGCTTTCAGAGTACCAAGCTTCATAAGGCCTGCCCCTATGCCAATTCAAGAACCTGCGTCCGTGCCAGCTCAAAAACCCGTCCTTCCTCAGGAGCCTCAAGCGTAGTCATGGCAGCTTTCTTGGACCATGCATCCCGACTTCACAATTCTCAATCTTGTAAAGCCCCCTTCTTTGTACCAATTGGAGCCTCTTACCCTCCCACCATCTCCCTTTTCAAAGGAGGACCAATTGTATGGAAGGCAAGTGTAGACCATTCAGATGAGGAGGATAATTCAAGTGAATATGATGAGGAGATCATCATTGGTAGTCCCTTCTGCGCTACAACACCAAAAGAATCAACCCTACTACGAGAAGACAGGTATAGTCAGATGGAGTAACATGTCGATGAGTAGGTGATCGAAGTAGCGGTAGAAGGGGAGGACCTTAATGAGGAAGAGTCAATCTACGCCACTCCAAAGTGCATTCAAAGGCTTGGGCCCGACCTCTCTTGGGTGAATGAGTTGCCATTTGGCACTATGAAAGAAGACCTCGAAGAAGAAGCTAAACCTCAAAAGGAGTGCGCAATCAAAGAGAGCAATTGTGACCACCCCAAGGTGAGCCCGCAGGCATAGGAGGAAGACTCTTTTTGGGATGAGCTAGAGGAATTTTGCGCAAGATTGGAAGATAAGTTGACATCCTCTTAGAAGCAGACCCATGCCCAATTTTGCCCCAGCGGTAGTTCCAATTGCATATTGTGGAGGGACAAGGCGCGCATACAAAGGAAGTCACAACCACGTAGATGGCGGAGACCCGTAGGGAGCAAAGCGCACACCTAGGTTCAAATGAGTCATCTCGAGACTTATTTGAACTAAAGGAGCAATATTAGCTGGTTGAGACCGTAGCGCCACGAGAAAACGTAGAAGTTGTGGTGATGAGCATTATCAATCCTTGCGCGCTTAGGCATGTCACATAATGATTTCCAAGAGGCATGTTGGACTTAGAACAATAGCTACGAGAAGCGCAAAGGCAACACGCTGGATCCATGAGCTTCCTAAACATCGAGCATAGGTCTCCCGCACTTTAGAGAGACCAGTTTGAGCAAAGAGCGCAGCTAAGCGTTGAGAGATCCGGAAAGGATTGGTCTGACTTCGAAAGACATCAACCAATTGGGGGAAAGACTTGTCACAACATGGTGGAGTTCATAAAAAAGGAGCATGGTCGAATAAACTCCCTTGAGTGCTCTTCAGAAGTAATCGGGTCATGCCTCCTTTGCGGTAAACAGATGCCACCACGCCTGCACCCATCACATATCAACAACAAGAAGGCGCACAACACAAAGGACCTAGGAGGTTTTTGTTTTGATTCAGAAGGAGAAGGGCACATTCTTGTAGATTGTATATAGTAGATTATATTAGTTTGCATTACATTTCCCAAGTGCCCGTGTGCACATTGTATAGTCATAGTGTAGATTTTATTTTCCTCTAAGTGCGTTTTGCACATCTGTTGTTTGTTCTTTTTTTGCTTTGTTGAGGGTAGAACTCAGTTCAATTTATTCAAGCAAGGCCAAGCAGGTTGTAAGCTTTAATGACTCCGTGCCCAATGGATCGCTTCAAAGGGCATTGGATTCTTGCTTAGTAGGCAAGTGGCTTGCAGAGGTCGCCATAAGTGTTGATTTTCTAAATCACCCCCTGATTGGCGCAAGGCTTAACAAAGCTTACACAGGTTTGCGCACTTGCGAGGTGCCATGCGCTTCAAGCAAAATGTGTGCAGGTGCTTCCCGTCTGCGTTCGAGCTCAAGATAGGGGCACAGGTCTGCAAAGGAGTAAGTGGATGGTTCATGCTCACTAAAGGTTCCCGATGCACGCTTGCACGTAGGATTTTGTGGCATGCAGATCAAAAGGTGCACGAGTTCAGAATGTAGGACCCCCTGGTTCTAAATGGTCGAGTAAAGGAAGTGTGTGAGGGGCAATTACCAAATCACGAAGAGTGTGCCTAAGACCTCCAATCTTTGTGCGCACTCTTATTCAGAGGCTTTCCCACACCTATCTAACGAAGTTCCATGCCAGTCCACAGGGTCACACGTCCACCTATCACTATGCAAGTATACAACATAAAACCGTGCACTACCCTGGCCTCAAGCACAGTTTTTAAGTGACTCACATGTGCACCTTGGTGTAGGAGGCAACTATACACCATGAAACACACACTTTGGATCTTCAACCTTCGCGTGCACCCTCATTTATGGTCTCCCTCGCACCTGTCTAATGCAGTCTTACGCCAGTGTGCAGGACCCTACTTTTGCGCCCTTGAACATCGCAGGGCGCAATCTAAAGTTGCATGCCGCTTTCCTCAAGGGGCTCTCATGCGCACCATTGGCGCAAGAGTACTTCCAAATCAAGGTGTGTGCGTAGTTATGCGCGCACATAACGAACAAAGAGAGGAGTGCGTGCCAAGTTTCATACCGTGCACAGTAGTGATGTGACAATCCGAATAGGGAGGTTAGCACAACATTTGACAAGTGGTGGGGAAAAGTAAAGAGGCAGTTGAGAGGAACTCGAGGTGCTATCAGAGCTAGTTAATGTAGAAGCGGCTGTCAAACATCGGGACTTGAGTGCACGCCACTCTCTGACTCTGTCAGGGAGATCTTTCGCTCCTCGATGCACGTGGATCCAGGAGTGATCTTGCCACCAACCCCAGATCCAATCACCAAACTGAATTCAAGCACGACCATGGCACTGTAAAAGAATTTAATGCTACTTCCATCACCCCCAAGTGGTGTATCTACTGTAAAATAGGCTTGTTCACTATAAAAGCCTGGTTCTTCACTTGTAAAAGGGTCGACATATTTTTAGGAGCCTCACGTTGCTAGAATTTGCCCTCCATGAGCACTTGTATTGGCTAAACCTTGTATGCTAATGAGAATTAAGTTCACCTCTTTTCGTTATTCTGATGATCTATGTGCTACTCTGTGTTTCTTGATCTTTGTTTGTGGGTATTGTTTGCCCCTCTCATTGTCATCCATTCCCAACACCTCCTCATTGAACTCGAAGCTCATTTGTAGGTCGTATCCTGTGCGCACTCGGGTCTATGTTGATGCTGCCTGTGGACCGTTTGTCGTCCCTCTCAGTGTTGCATTGCTTTCCCATGCCTCTATACGAAACACTTATGCATTTGGAGTGACTTGGTGGAAACTGTGTGATAGTCTTGTTCTCAGAGGTTCGCACTGTGTTTACGGCAGTAGGAGCACTCGCTCTCTTCTTGGCGCATTGCCTTTTACATTCAGCATCTCTTACCTTCTCCCTCCCTTTTCCTCTCAAAGATTATATGTTTAGATTAACGGTGGTTTGCCTTTCTGTTCTTTAGGCCTGCGCGTTGGTCTTAAACTAGGTGCGCTTAGAATAGAAGGAATCCGGCCTACTTTGGAGGCTCGTCCCAAGGAGCGCAAAGGTCCCACGCCTTGGGGACGTTCCTATCATTGCGACGAGACAGCCGATGCTCGTGCACACAACTGAGCCATAATACTTCCGCACTTAGCGCCTTAGACTCTTGTGCCCCGCGCACGGCCTTTCGCTCTCAACACCCCACCGCAAAGCACTCCTGCGCCGCAGAGCATCCATGGGTGCACATTTCGAACGACAACAGGTCTAAATTCATTTCACTTGGATCTCCTAGCTCAATATGGCATCTACGACGTTGTCAATGTGAGCCAGCTCAAGCTGCATGAGCCATCTCATATGGAGGAGGAGGTTTCCATCACTCATCCTGAAGATCCAATTCTAGATTTTCAGCAACCATCCTAGCTCAGCTTGGCATATATGGCATTGTCAATGTGAGCCAGCTCAAGCAGTATGAGCCATTTCACATGGAGGAGAAGTTTTCCATCACTCATCCTGAAGATCTGATTCTAGATTTCCAGCAACCATTGGTTGATGATATTTTTCTCAATGTTTGGACTCACATCAATCTCAAGAAACAAACCACTACTTAGTTGGCCAAAATGGCATTTTCCAATGCAGGCCAAGTGATTCTCCGAGTTAGCTTCTGCAGAGAAGTTGGAAACAATTTCCACTGAGTGGGGAGGAAATGATGAGAATATCTTATAACTAATTCCTGTCTTAAATTTCTCCACTTTTTCAGTCCCACCTTGTACACGTCGACTAGTACACCAGAGAATAATAGTTCGCTTGTACAGCTCACTAACTGCATTTCAATTAGACTGAATGAGGGGCCCAGGAACATGTGCAATTGACTAACTGCATCTCAGTAGGCTGAATGGGGTGTCTAGATGGGATGGGAGTTCAAATTGCTTTGTAGCAGCCCACAGTGATCAATCAAACATCTTTCCTTGAGGACAGTTTGAGAGGGGTTTTTGTATATCCATACTGAGTTCAAGGGCAGTTTACATACCTTTAAACTCATATTTGTAAATCCATTTATGCCTTACTAGTGAAGAGCGAACAACATCAGTTTTTGGTGGAATTTATCTCTTTTCGTATTTCCCTGTTTATTCCACCATCATAATTCTGCAGGGATATATCATCTTTATTGGAAGGTTCTCTTGTGAATAGTTCCTTTACTTGTTTCCTGTGTAACTATGTCAGTACTAAGGGCCTTTTATGAATTTCCATCTAATTTTTTGATAATGTTCATCCACCTTTAACTGCATCCTGAAGATCTGATTCTAGATTTCCAGCAACCATTGGTTGATATTTTTCTCAAATAATCACGTTTTTTGAAAAACGCTTACACTTTTGAAAAAATGATTTTTTCCCCAAATGATTTTTGCTACTATGAAATTTCAATCATTTTCAAGCGTTGCTTCTAGAGCTTTTTACAGGTCTGTTTTACTAGTATACATCATTTTTTATCCCCGTCACAGTTCATTAGGCATTTAAACAAGATTTGAGCTATATGAAATATCAATTCGATAGTTTATTTCAGTTTTTTGAACCATAAAATCTTTATTGATGTTTGTCAAATTTCACAAGCCAGTGAGAGAGATAGAGAGTTTGAGAGATTCTCTTCTTAAGGATCCTCATATGGAAAGGTAATATATCCCTTCCTACTTGCATGAATTCTAAGAACAATCCACAAGAAATGGTTATTTCGTACCTGTAATTCTGATAGTTGATTTTCCTTTTTAGGAGCCATCATACCTTATGGATTATCCTTATTCTGCAAACTACTGAGGGACCTAGTGATTTCAAAATAATCTCTTCCAAGGATTCTTAATCAGCCTACTAACGCAGATACTAAGAACAATGCACAAGGGAATTGGCTATTGCCTACTCTAATTTTGAGTAGGATTTGCATGCATGTAGGCTTGGGGAAGATGCTTCATGACATGGAATCTAGGATTTAGTCAAATGAAGATTAACAATGTGAATAAAGGTTGATCATCCATCTAGGCTTGGGGAAAGTTCATGAAGTGAAATTGATGGTTTAGTCAAATGAAGATTAACAATGTGAATAAAGCTTGATTTTGTATTACAAAACCAAGCTCCTTATCTTTCCCGTTCAATGGCCAGGGTAAAGTATATTGGTGATTGTTGTAGTTCTTTGGTGATTATTTCATGAGGAAAATTACTTTTGTTACTATCACTTATGCTGCGGTCCCATGGAAGGGGGAAAACTAAATTCTCTCAGCAGGTATTGCAGAGGAAAAATAAGATCTTTTTCCAATAACAGGCCCCATGCAATTGCTGAGTTTTCGTTGCAAAGGTAAAATGGGATCACAACACTACTAAAATGCAATGCATCAATGAAATCTCATCACATGCACGTATGCTGTGTGGCTGAAGAAAGGTAGAGAAATTTTAAGCGGGTGAAGTATTTTTTGTTCCTCCCACTGCTTGCCTGGGTTGGAAAATGATTCCCGAAGAGGTAGTTGCTCAGAGATTTCAGGGAGCTTTATTTTCAAGTAGCAGAAATAAATTTCTATTTCCATGGGACCCCATTTGCCAGATTTTTAGGAGCAGTAGCCCCCAGCATGGGACCCCACTGTTATCAATGCTGATTTTGTGCTTAAGAGTGGCCTACAAATATCCAGCGCTTGGGGCCACATCTCAATTGCCTCTATGGCCTTAGGTAAATCGATGGCAAACTAGTATTTCTTCCACATATTTGTCATTGTTCAGAAGACTGCATGAAATAAATCTTTTTGCTCTGGGTTCCTCAGTGGCTGAAAACAACTCTTCCAAAACATCCAATTTTTGTCGTAATAGTGCCACTTACAATTATTTTCAAGATTTTGTAACAGGATTCTGATGCTAACACGATATACACATTTTACTGCAATATTGCGGCCAGGTTGTTACCTTACACTACAATGTTTAAAACATGATATTGTAGTTTGTCTTATTTTGCTTTTCAACATCGAGAAAGTATATAATGATGTAAAAAGCTGATGCTCTATATGTGGTCACAATAGCTCTGATAAATATAAAACAAGATTGATGTAAGACATGATAGGAGACTTTGAGTGCCCTAAAGAAATCAATCTTCTAAATAATTAGATAGTTTTAGGAATGCATTTATTTGTAATTTTGTCTGGCAAAGAGGACAAAATTCAATGAGTATTCACAGCATTCATTCTCATGATGTTAAATTGGGAAAGAGCCGTACTTGGTTTTTCTCACCTTGAGCCAGGTGAACCTTTTTCAGTGTCCGATGCTTGTTAACTTCTATTTGTTTCAGGATTGACCTTATGCATGCATCAAAGTCATAAGAGGCATTTACAGGCAGATTTAATGGTCATTTGCTCACTCTGTATACAACCATTGTCAAATGTTCTTGTAAATCCATCTCGTCAATATCATTATTTAAGAACACAAATTGACATTTTGTGTGCTGATGTTTTTGGTTGTACGTTGGTTGGTGAAACAGGCAGAATATATGAAGAAAATTGCAGCGAAACACGGCTTGAAGATGCAGGAGATTGCTTTGCAAAAGCAAAATGCTGGCATGACGCAGCAAGTGCATATGCCAGAGCTAATTGTGTTTCTAAATGTCTAAATGCCTGCCTAAAGGGGAAATTATTTGAGACAGGATTGGGATTTATTGAAGCCTTGAAAAAAGAAAACTGCAATTTAAACTGTGGAAGATGTGAAAGTTGTGAAAGAGTAAAAGTTGAAGCTGAGTATCTTAAAATGTCTGCAACACATTTTCATCAGAAAAAGGATTCCAAGTCTATGATGAAATTTGTGGAAGCCTTTCCTACATTTGACGCAATTAGAACTTTTCTGCTGGAGAAAGATTACTTTGATGAACTTCTGGGAATTGAAGAGGCAAATGGGAACTTCATACAGGCTGCAGAGGTGGCAGAGATGAAAGGGGATTTGTTATGCGAGGCTGTCATGCTGGAAAAGGCAGGAAAATATGAACAAGCAGTTAAATCAATTTTACTACATGTGCAGTTAAATTCTTTGTGGGGAATGGGAAATAGAGGATGGCCCCTTTTGCAATTTCCTGAAAAGAATAACTTGCTAGAGAAAGTAAAACAAATAGCTAAACAAAATCTGTGCCATGTACCCCAGATCCTTGATGCCCTTGATTGTGAAGCATCAATTCTTATGGACCAGTCTCTCAGTCTCTGTGAATTAACAGAACAAATGATCCTCGCCCGGAAGACAGGAAATGTGAACCTTGAAGTTCTTTCTCTCCGTAAAGTTCTTGATGTGCACCTTTGTTCTGATGCCAAAACATTTCAACGTGACCAAGGGAGCATTTTCCTCAAGAGGGGTGATAATTTCAGATTTCTGTTGGAGAATAGAGTCTCTTCAACAACAATGATGTTTCTTTGGAATGCATGGAAGGAGAAACTGTTATTCTCAGTGGATTCACTTTCAAAACTAGAAAAGCGCTGGGAAAGGGAACAAGATAAAGTCTACATTGAATTTGCTTTTGAATATTTTGGCACCAGAGTGAAGAGCACAAATAATAGATTCTGCACCGTGTTTAATAGTGAAGCCTGCTGGCTTTTGGGTAGGATGTCTGAATTGCAGCAGAGACGAGGAAAATTTGCACGGATTAGCATCCAGAACTTTTCTATTCATGCAAAAGATTTTCTTTTGAGGGAACTATTTTCTGTTGGAATCGAAGTTGTTAAAAAACTAGAAAAGATATATCTTTCTTGTACAAATCAACACTGTATTCTTCCTGTTGAAGGCACTCTGATACTCCAAATTTATCAAGTTTCAAAAGTTTTGGAAGATAGGCAGTTGGCTGGGGTTGGACGGGTAAAAAGCCTGATTGGGATTGAAAATCTTAAAGAGCGTTTCTTTGAGATTTTTTTCCCACTAAAGACACAATATGAAAATGTGAAGGAATTTGTCTCTTTGCGTGAGAATCCAACAAGCAGTTTGATTCTCAAAGATATAACCGTAAATATAATTAAAAAAATGCATAATCGCACAACCCTTGGCCAGATTGGAAGACTGCAAGTATTGCTTCCCTTCCTGCCAAAAGATCTGGTGACACAGTATTGTACGGAAATTGTCGAGTGTTTCGATGAAACACCTTACTGGAATAGTGAAATGCTCTGGCTGCATATGCTTACAGGAAACAGTTTAAAGGATAAAAGACAGAGTCTGATTGAAAGCTTTCAAGCAGCTTTAACTAGTACTTTTAGGAGCTGGGGGAATCAAAATGATTATATTTCTCCTCATGTTTTTCTCTCTCTTCTGGAGAAGCTGTTCTTCTTTTCATCTTCATGTGAAGATCTATCAGTAGTATCAGGAGGCTTGTATTTGCCAAGGTCTTTCTTTGTAGAGTTTATGACTGGGGAACAAGGTAACTCCACCCGTGCGTGGTTGCTTCAATCAAAATCTCAACCTAGATGCCATGGAACACTTGAAAAATTGTATGGTCCAATGTATGAGATAGTTTTGCAGCTATTAGTAACTTCTAAATCTGCAACATTTGAATGGATCAAAACTTCCAAGATTGACAGCAGGACTTATTTTCCAGAGATGGCATTGCGTTTGATCATTATTCTTTGCTTGATAGGTGTTAATGGCACAGGTTTATATCAGTATGCTATGCATGTGCTTTCAACTATCTTCCAGGATAAGCATATTACAAGATCTCTGCCTCCTAATTTTACAAGAAATCTGTTCAAAATTTTACAAAAGTGCATTCCGAACAGGGAGACTTTTTTCATTCACTTCTGTCGGGCAATGAGAGATATTGATAATCCTTTGGTGATGGTTGGTTTAGCAACACGTCCTGAGCTTGACGGTAGTCATGAAGATTTCATAGTTCTTAGACAGCAGAATATTGAAAGTAAGGAACTCCTTCAATCCATCTTTCAGGATAAAGGTCATATGCTTATTTTAAATGAAAGGGAAGGAGATATGAAGAGTAAAGAGTTTGTGATACATGGCGAAAAGAACACGAAGCCATCAAATAGTAATAGTTCTATAACTAATACAGAGCATATTTCTGAATCTGTTGAAGCAGAAGAAAATGTTTTTGATGATGCTTTGTGTCTCAGAGATAAGCCAGAGAAGGGGATTGTGGACTCTGGTAAGATTGATCAACAGAAAAAGGGTGATTCAGCTGATTATGTAGAAGTTGAGGCCAGCTCTAAAGATGAGACTAACCAGTTTTCATTGCTTGAAGACATTAAATCATCTTACATGTTTGAAGTAAATGGCCAGTATGTACCGTGGTTTGTTCAACGGAGGATGAAGAGGTGGCTTTCTTGTGCCAGGAGGAACCTTAAAGAGACGCTATCTGTGAAGGATAAATACATCCAGGAAGCTTGCAGAGTTTTCCAACAAAACAAAAATTCTTCCTATGCAGAGATTTTTATTTCAAAAGCTTGCCCTCTCCAGGTATTAAATAGACACGGCTTTGCATGTGAATTATGATCATCAACACATTATATTATACTGCATTTTTTTCTTTTTTTAGCCAGTTATTCCCAAAGAGAGCAAGAGTTTACCTATAACAATATCTGATAATTCGAAATAATTAATGCAGGCTGAGGTTGACGAACTTTTGGACCTAATAGAGACCGCAATACCAAAGTTGAAGCAGGTGAAAGTTCTTCCTGATGAAGAAAGTGTTGTCTTAAAAGAAATGCATGACATCCGTGAAGAATTGTTGCATTTATCTGAACTCCTTTGCCCAAGGTCAGTCAATGCTCTTCTACATATTGCTCTAACTGCACCAGACTATAAATTTTTTTGAAATGCAGTAAAAATTAGGAAATGCGGAAACTACTTTCTTTGTGGTTACATACTTTGTTTTCACAATTATCTAGTCTAAAGAGCCATCCCCATTATTTTATTTGCAGGTACAAGAAGCACGAAGAGTGTGACACTGAATGGCTGGAGAATGATGCTATAGGCTGTACTTCTATCAAGTTACAGGCAAGTAGGGAGAGATTGGACAGATTTAAGTCTGTATTTGAGGATGACGCCCAGACTGCCCCCAAGTGCATCCAAGCTGCACCATCTAAAAGTCAGCAAAAGCAAAAGAACAAGCCAAAGGGAAAAAAGAAAGGGAGTAAAAGGAGGAAGTAAATGTGGGAAGATTTTTGGCTGTATATATGCTTTTTTTGTTTCTTCAGGTAAACACTTTTTGGGTCAGAAAGCTATGAAACCTATCGGGGTGGTGTAATGACCCTTACTCGTAGGATCACTAAAACACTGATATAGCACTTCGGGAATTTTGTCAAACACTTGCTAGGATCATCAAAAAGACTAATATTGCCTTATGGACTTTCGTCAAACAGTTGATGGGATCACAAAATTTACTAATATTGCATAGTATTTTTGTCAAACAGTTGATAATCAATTAAATTATATTGCTGTAAGTGTACACAAATTGACTCAGCTCAAAGATTCAATATCAATATATGTTTATACCTGGAAATACAGTCCTTTATAATATATGGTGACTTTCAGCGTTACAAAATGGACATAATTAATATCCTAAAAACTCTGATACATAAGTATAAATATGCAAGTATTAAATGGAACCTGTTGTTGACCAAAGACTTGCTTTCTAAGTGACGTCTGGCTGCTGTCCATGCATTTGTCAGCAAGCTGACTGTACCCTGTTGTGGGAAATGGCCGTACAGTACGGACTTGTACGGATTAAATTTTGCCTTCACTGATATGCACAAACAAGGCCTTGAATATAGCCCCCTAGATTGAGGTGAGTGCCTCCCAAATTATAGAAATAAATTGCCCAGCCAAGAGCGCCGTAGGATTTCAAGTATAAATCGCTATCTATTGGGCCGCCAATCCTGTCGTACTGTCTTGTAGGTACTTGCCGTACATGTACGGACTGCAAACAGAATATGATGTCCTTGGGGTTTCCTCAGATAGGTTGATGATGAAATCGCTCCACCAAGAGACTCCAAAATTTGTTTCCACCACGAACTGAACCTGAATGCTCAATGAAGCTCAACATGAAATAGCTGAAGACCACTTCCAATGTGCAACCCTTCAGAAGATCTTTCACTTCCTCAGATATGCAATCTCTTGAGAGGTATCGTTCTCAAGGATTTAGCTGAATATTTGTAGACTATCAAGCCTTACAAATGCTCAAGAAGATTCAAATGATCAATAATAGATTGGGATGCCAAATGAGAGACCCATAGGGTCTATTTATGCACTTTTTTGGAACTTTTTAGAAATTTTCGTAATACATCTTGTAAAACCTTATTGTACTTTTTAAATAAAAAGTAATTTTATAAAATAAAATAAAAGTGCACCAAAATTTAAAATATAACACTTTGGCCCCCATAATAATAAAATATAATGTCCCCAAGAGCATAGTGAGCCATCTAATCGCAAAAATGACTCTTACCACCCTTATCTGCGTACGAGAGTCCGGAATAGGCAAATCTACGTAGAATGTCATGTCGCATTACAGAGGGGACATGACAGTCTGCCCCTCCTGAAATTGCTTGACCTCAAGCAATCTCAACGCTGGATGCTGCAGAATGATCTCACCCTCCCAAATAGCATCCTCGACGGGTAGATCCTTCCACTTAATTAGGTACTCTCTGATCACCCGCCTGCGAAGCTGCTTTTCTCTGCTATCCAAAATGGATTCTGGAACCAAGATCAATTTCCCCTCATCATCCAAGGGAGGTAATACCACAGAAGGCACCACACTCTGGCCCAACGCCTTCTTGAGGCGTGACACATGGAATACATTATGCACTCTGCTAGCTGCGGGAAGTTCCAACTCATAAGCCACCTCACCAACCTTCCTGGTAATCTTAAATGGTCCATAGTATCGTGGCTTGAGTTTCTCTGCACCACTCTTCTTGAGAGTGGACTACCTGTATGGCTGCAACATGAGGTATACCATATCATCCACCTCAAAACTATGCTCAGTCCTCTTTTGATCCGCATATTGTTTCTGCTGGTTTTGAGCTTTGGCAATATTGTCCCTGAGAGTAGCAACTATGTCCTCACTCCCCTGTAATAAATCACTTGCACTAGGTATGCGACTGTCACCCAACACTAAATCTAGAAAACTGGGTGCTTCATAACCATAAAGTGCCAAGAAGGGAGTCATCCGTATAGTCATGTGGTATGTAGTGTTATAACAATACTCACAGATATAAATCCATCCGACCCAAGTTCGTTGCTGAGCTACCACATAATTCCTCAAATACCCTTCTATCCATTAGTTTACTATCTCTGTCTGACCATCGGTCTATGGGTGATAGTTGGTGCTGGGTGTAAGCTCAGTACTACATAACCGAAATACCTCATGCCAGAAGTGACTCATGAAGCCGCTGTCCCTGTCGCTCACAATGTTTCGAGGCAATCCGTGCAACCTGAAAATTCCCTGGAAGAAGACCTCTACTATCTGAGCCGTTGAGTATGTAGTAGTGATAGGGAAGAAGTGGGCATATTTTGTTAACCTATCTACCACCACATAAATACAATCTCGTCCCTGTGCCTTAGGCAACCCTGTGATAAAGTCCATGGAGATACACTCCCACTTTCGGTCAAGAATAGAAAGTCACTGTAGGAGCCCTGCTGGATATGTGTGTTCTCATTTGTTTTGCTGGCAAACAAGACACTCCCGAACATACTGCAAAACATCAGCCTTAAGCCCTTTCCAGGGGAACCTCTCCCAAACTGCCCTGTAAGTCTAAAAGTATCCGGGATGGCCTGCTGTGGGTGAATCGTGAAGTGTTTGTAAGATCAACTGCTTAACCTTCGATCCTGGGACCAAATAAATCCTATTCTTGTAAATGATCAGATCATTTATAAGTGTGTATTTGGTATCAACTGCTGCCCCTTCCACTATATTAGAGGCCCATGTGTCCCTAACATATTCTGCTATAATCAAATGTCGTCAATCCTCTGATCTCTGGATTATAGAAGTAAGGTGTGCCCTGCGAGATAGAGCATCTGCAACAACATTTGGCGTACCCTTGACATATGTGATGTCAAAGTCGCATACCTGCAACTTACGCATTTCTGTTGGCGATCATTCAAGTCCCGTTGTCCCAAAAAGTGTTTCAGACTGTTATGATCAGTCTTTATACAGAATTTGCTGCCCACTAGGTACTGTCTGAATTTGGCCAAAGCATGCATGATGGCCAACATCTCCTTATCATAAATGCTAAATGATCGCTCAAGCCCTCTAAGTTTCCTGCTCTCATAAGCAATCGGGTGCTTGTCTTGCATGAGTACAACACCTACTCCTCCAAACGCATCACATTGAAGCTCAAATGGTTTCGAAAAATCAGGGAATGCTAAAACCAGGCATGTAGTCATTATCTCTTTAAATCTCATGAAACACCCCTATGTCTCTTGAGTCCACACAAATGCCCCCTTCAACAAATTTGTCATGGGTGCGGCAAGTCGTGAGTAGCCACTAATGAATCTGCGATAAAACCCACATAAACCAAGGAACCCCCTCAACTGCGTAGGGTTCTTTGGTGGTGGCCAATCAACAATAGCGCGGATCTTTTCAGGGTCCATTCGAACTCCATCCGCACTGATGATATGTCCTAAATACAAAAGCTCAGTCATGCTCAAATCACATTTGGATTCCTTGGCATACAAGGATTCCTTCTGCAATATGCCCAATACTGTTTCTAAATGTTCAACATGTTTCTGCCATGACCTACTGTATACTAAAATATCATCAAAGAATACTAGTACAAATTTCCTCAATTGATGGTGAAAAACCCTGTTCATTGTGGACTGGAAAGTGGCAAGGGCATTAGTCAAACCAAAAGGCATGACTACAAATTCAAAATGCCCACAGTGACATCGGAAAGCAGTTTTCTCAATGCCCTGTTCCCTCACTCTGATCTGATGGTACCCTGATCTTAAGTCAATCTTTGAAAAATAACAAGCGCCATGCAATTCATCTATCAACTCATCGATGCGTGGGATAGGATACCTATTCTTAATAGTTCTTTTGTTTAACATTATGTAGTCAATACACATCCAAAGAGTACCATCTTTCTTTTTAACCAAAACAACAGAAGATGCAAAAGGTGACTTGGTCGGATGTGCCCCATGGTTAGCAACTCCTTAATGGTCCTCTCGATCTCATCCTTGAGTCGCTTCGGATGTCAATATGGTGTGATCATGATAGGCTTAGCGCCCTCCTCCAGCTCAATAATATGATCAATGCCTCTATCTGGCGGTTGGCCTAGTGGAATCTCGCTAAATACCTTCTTATATGTAATTCCCAACTTTCGAATATCATGATGATATTCAGCGTTACGCTGATCCTCCTGTGTAGGCATCAAGGTACAAATAGCTGCCCACTCTATGTCATGCCTAGCTAGCCTCTCCATTCTCCTAAGTGAAATAGTCCTGATATCACTATTACAGATAGCCTTCAGTACGTGTATTCTGCCATCTACCTCGAACCGTATCTCCGTATCCTTAAGTCTTAGAGTAACTTCCTCCAATGAATGTAGCCACTGCATCCCAAGCACTATGTCCATGTCACCCATGTTGACCACATGGTAATCTGCTTTGAACTCATAGTTGTTCAAGCGTAGGCGTAGATCACGTACCATCCTATCACATCAAAGAATAAATCCATTAGCCACCTTAACTTTAAGCCCATCAAACTCCTCAGTGGTGAGCCCACGCCTCTCCACGAAGCGTGCATCAATAAAGTTGTGAGTGGCATTAGTATCCAAGAGTGTAACAACCTTTTGTCCTGCCAAGACACCTCTAAGTCTGAAGGCCCCTTCTCTCTAAATACGGGATAGACGTGCCTCCTGTGAATGTAATTCTGATTCCTCTTTTTGTACAGTATTATCTTCATTCTGCTCTTGCTCTGCATCATCAGGGTTATGGTACTCTGAGTTCTCTGAGTCTGAACCTTTGTAATAAACCCACGTCATCCTGTTGGCCTTTCCCTTAGGCCTCATAGGGCAATCATGTCCAAACTCATAGGGACCTTTGCAATAGAAGCATAACTTCTTCTTACACAGGTCATTAAGCGTCTCCTTATCCAATGGTGTAGCTGACTTGCCTTTTGTGTCATCTTTACTTTTGTTGAATCCTCCTCTGTTATCTTGGTATGCTGAAGAGCCCTTAGAACCGAATTTGTTTGCTGGTGCCGCAAGTTCCATATGACGGCTTTTCTTCATGGCTTCTTGGAATGTGAGAGGATTGAAGGCCTTAACCCACCCTTTGAGTGGTTTAGTCAACCCTTATGTAAATAACATGACTATCCTACTCTCTGAGATATCAGGTACCATTGCTACTAGTTTCTGGAAGTCATTAATATAAGCATCAAGAGAACCATGCTGTTTTAGTTGTGCCAACTCACGGAAACTCATCTCAAGGTCTTTGACATCAAACCTTTCCATCAATTTGTTGGTAAACTCCTCATATGTAGTGATATGGTTATGTCCAAGAGTGACTAACCCATGATACCACCACTCGTGAGCAGCGCCTTCAAGATGCAATGTGGCAAATCTTATGGCATCCTCTTCAAGTATTGGTCTTAAAGAAAGATAATTATCCAGTTTTTGAATCCAAGATCTAGCTATGCATTTATTACTTCCATCATAGTTATGCATGGAAATCTTACCAAGTGCTTGTCGATAGTCATTCCTTGGAGCATGGCGATCATTTCTTCCTCCTCTCTTATTCCTTTGATTCATGAATTGATCAAATGTCCATATTTCTCTCATATCAGGAGGGAGAGTGGTATACTCCATGTAGGCCTGTCTGGGTTCGTCTCCAAATGGAGTAGCTGGAGCAGCATGTAATTGTTCTTCTCTTGGGGTAAAGGTGGGAAAAAAGGCCTAGACGTTGATCCTCTAGTGTTTTCAGCATGATGTACTGACCTTTCCTCATTAACTCCACTGTGTTCAGCGGTGTGTTGATGATTTTGATCTGGAATAGCTTGCTGATCCATTCTTGCTAATAAGCGGGACATCATATCAAGCATATTGTCAAATTTTCTTTCAGTATTTGCATCTCTATCATTTTCTACCATATTCTGGATTGATTTACCGGTGTCTCTTAATGTTTCTGGCAACGTATCTCCTATTACCTGAGGATTCTGATTTGGCTGTCTCCGTTGTTCCCTAATATAATATCTGATTTCTCTCTCGCTCATCTGCGATTTAACTGATCACAAGATGGCAGGATGATGGCTCTGATACCACTGTAATGACCCTTACTCGTAGGATCACTAAAACACTGATATAACACTTAGGAAATTTTGTCAAACACTTGCTAGGATCATCAAAAAGACTAATATTGCCTTATGGACTTTCGTCAAACAGTTGATGGGATCACAAAATTTACTAATATTGCATAGTATTTTTGTCAAACAGTTGATAATCAATTAAGTGTACACAAATTGACTCAGCTCAAAGATTCAATATCAATATATGTTTATTCCTGGAAATACAGTCATTTATAATATATGGTGACTTTCAGCGTTACAAAATGGACAAAATTAATATCTTAAGAAGTCTGATACATAAGTATAAATATGCAAATATTAAATGGAACCTGTTGTTGACCAAAATCCTGCTCTGTAAGTGACGCCTCGCTGTTGTCCATGCATTTGTCAGCAAGTTGACTGTAACCTGTTGTGGGAAACGGCCGTACAGTTTGGACTGGGACGGATTAAATTTTGCCTTCACTAATATGCACAAACAAGGCCCTGAATATAGGCGCCCAGATTGAGGTGAGTGCCTCCCAAATTATAGAAATAAATCGCCCAGCCAAGAACGCCGTAGGATTTCAAGTATAAATCGTTGTCTATTGGGCCGCCACTCCTGCTGTACTGTCCCCAGGAGCATAGTGAGCCATCTAATCGCAAAAATGACTCTCTTACCACCCTTATCTGCGTACGAGAGTCTGGAATAGGTAAATCTACGTAGAATGTCATGTCGCATTAGAGAGGGGACATGACAGGTGGGCCTATTACTAAAGAGTTAACTACCAGTGGCAAGGGAAACTAGACCCTTGGACAAACCTTAAACCACAGCACAAGAGCTTGCTATATATATGATTGATTTATGTATGTAATTAGCACAACATAGTTGAAAGATTCACTTTAAGAAATTTCCAAAGTCAAAAAGGAAACAGTGAAGGGATAAAAAAGAAGGTAAAAGTCATTATGGTTATCAAAATGTCACTATAGGTGGGACATTTTTTAATGAAATGTTTGTGTGTTTCTACTTCCCTTGTATTACATAATACACATCTTCTCTACCCAATCTTCCTTTGGTGTTTTCCATTGACTTGTCCCGCACCCAAATTTCTGTGAATGGTTCCTATTTAAGTTACTATAGTTTTTTGTGTTTCAATTGATTTACGCCCTTGCATACTCTTGATGATGTTGATAGATAGGGTTAAACTCATTGGAGGTAGTATTAGTGATTGTTTCTTAAATTTTTTCGTGTAGCTTCTCTAATATTTTCATGGGCATATTGTTTGATCTTTTCATCGACATTGATATATGGGTTTAAAAAAATCGATGAGAAGAGTATTACAATGTATATATAGGTAATTGTAGACACCTAAAAATGGCCCCTAAGTATTTATTAGCACCTTAACACGATTTTAAGGTACTTGTTTATATGTTGATAATTAGTCCAAATTAAACATCATTGGTGCATTTATTAACTTTTAGTGGTCCTTATTCTTCTTAGTGTAGAACCATTCTAGCTATAATTATGATTAGATGTGATTACATTTATTAGCGTTTAGTGGTTCTTGTTTATTTGTCTCATTATTGCATACCTAATTAAATATTATTGAATAGCCTCAACATTTGCAATCTATTCTTGCTAAGTTTAGCTATTGGTTCATGTGCAGTACCTTGATTATTTTATTGTGTTGGACTCAGAATTTTAATGTTACTAAACATGCCTCATTCTATAGGGTGTGTGATTTTCAATGAGCTTGATAGATTCTACTCAGCTTAACCAAACAAACGAATTGGTGTTGATGTTATCCTCAGAGAAGACTTGAAAGATTATTAGAACATTAAAGCGGGCACAAGGTGTTTCATGCAAGAGGTCATGTATATAAATCTTCCCAATACTTGCTTTCACTATTAAGCTCTTGACCAAAAAAAATGTGTTTGTGTGCTCATGGTCGGCCTAGACTCATAACTGACAATTGAAAACACTATGAGGTTAAGCTTCTTGCCATGAACAAGTTAAAAGTATGGGATCAATCCTCTCGGATCATTTGATGCTATTTCAAAGCAAAGCACCTTTCAAAGCTAAGGCTAATGATACTTAGAATGAAGCTAAAACAATAGTCAATCTCATTTCACAACCTACTAACAAGCTTGTCTTTTATGCTCTTTAACAAAGACAATTTACACAACTATCAAAACATCTTCATAAAGTGTTATGAAGGTTGCTTGAGTGCAATCTTAGTGATCCATAAATAGTAAGTAGCCCCTTATTATTCAATATTGTTTATTTAAAACGGATTTTTACAAGTAAGTTATTTTTCAAATTTTTTATTAAAAGGAATTGACTTTTAAATCTAAATGTAAATTGTTTGAACAATTTTGAATGAATGTTTTGTAAGCTCATTTAACTTTAATGTTCACATAAAACATTTCATTTGTATTTTATCTCTTTGAATAATCTTTTAATTAATTTTTAGTAATTAAATATTCAAAAATCAATGAATAATTTAAAACTAATATACTGATGAAATATTGAAAAATTGAAGTAAATAAATACAAGAGATTGTTTGCGGGTTTAACAAATTGGTTACATCCCCGGGTTTATTCGAGTTATTCCATTATAAACAAGATGTAAATGCAATAATTAAAAATTTACATCCATGAATGGTTCAAGGAAACTTGCAGCGCTGCAAAATATAAAGAACTCATCTGCAGTGCGGAATTATTCTTCTCTTCAACCAAACAATATCTGCAAATGCTTATAATTCTTTTGTATGGGCTATTAATTCTTTCAACATGAAGAAAATTACTCTGAAAGGATTTATAATATATCCTTGGCTTTCACAAATCTTTCTCTGTAATTTACACAGATTAAAAAGATTTTGTGATAGGCATTCTAAAATTCTCTGTAAAAATAAACACAGTCAATCCTCTGAATTTAATAACTTGTGTTCTCCAGCATAATAGACTTCATGTTTTTGCTTCAAATATTTTTTCAAATTCTCTTTTTAAAGAAAATATACAATATGTATATTCTCTGTTCTCTGTCCCCAAATAATATTAATCTGTTGATTCTAAATCAGGGTTGCATAAGAAAAAAGTCGAACACCATGAAACAAAACATTACACTTATATTATATTATTCAAGGTAATTAACTTGTTACAACAGAGGTTAATAAATAACCATACAATAGGGGAAACAACCTTCTATAAAGAAGGAACAAACCACCCAGATTAAATAATCATCATACGGGAATATATTTCTCGTATCATAACCATACCACGTGAATATTATTCTCAACATTCACTTCTTTAGTGTGAACGTGGAGAGAATGTATCCATATATTGTAATTGAACCATAGTCATGATCCCTCATGAAAGTTTTGAATGTGGTAAACCTACGACCACAACAATAAATGGTTTTCAATGTGGTGAACCATCAACCATGACTACAAATGGTTTTCAATGTGGTTAACCACTAATCACAAAATCATGAGGTTGCAGTATTTCTTTTATTCTCGTCACAAACATTCTACAAGAGCAAATACAAGGATAGAAGTTCACGTTTTACATTCTTTGAACATGCATGTATCATCTGTTCTTATTTTGCAAAAATCACACAGTGAAAATGAAAAACACACCATACTATAAATGTCATCAAAACATTGGTGTGGCCCTGTCGTTGGCCACTGATGAGAGGTCGCTAAAAGACCTCATTCTTTCGTGTATCCTCCAACTTCAATGTCTTCGCTGCTTACTCAACACATATGTCGAAAAAGTTTAGATTTAATTTTTTTGAGGAAAATCCCCTCCACAATGCGAACGTGTTTACCGGATGTCGGTTACTTCTTAAAATACATCTATAAGACAATTTTTATTTTTTTCTACAATTTAAATTCATGACAATATAATAACACACTTTTATCTCACGACTCATTCTAAACAATGACTCAATGACTATTCTAAAAAAAAAAAAAAAAACTTATAAAAATACTAACAAACTTTATCTAAATTAAAATACTAATAACTTAACTCTGACATAGACATTATGATTTTCACAACCAACCTAAATAAATGAATTAGTGGATCCAATTAAAGATTGGATTTTATACATAGACACTATAATAAACTCATTAGACATAGACTATTCTCCTTATTACCCTCGACTCATTAACATAGAAATGATTTTGACTAAATATAAATCTTTCAATAGTATAACCTATTGACACGATTGAATGACAACTAATAACTTGAACAACACGGAACCTATTTATAAAATGTGAGAGTCAATAATAAAACAACTTTGACCATAAAAATAAATCTAATCATAACGTAACCATAGCGGATTTGCATGACTTTGAACTTACGACATGTTAACAAAGATTCATATTCGATAACCAAGCTTTGCAAGAGAGACATATATGGACTTTTGAAACTAGAACGGATTGCAAATTAGGTCCACTGCAACTGCTGTATCACCTCACTCAGAAATAAGTGCAATCATGATCCGCTAGATCACACATAGCTATGCAAAGATCAGATTATAGATTTGTATAGCGCCGAGTATATTCTTTTATTTCCAGCCACGATGTTTGAGAACTGACATCTCTCTGAGCAACGTTGTAATATATGCAATGCCCTGACATAAAGTCGTGTGGATGGATTTTGTCAATGAATGAATTTAGGAGACAAATCGGTTGATTGCAGGTCGTAGGAAGATACTTGGTCCGCTTGCAAACTTTGATATGTGACGAAGATCTGATCAAGATCTGACTTTTCGTGCAATATTTTAACTGAATCAGCTGCTTCTTTCATAAATTACGCTAAGCTTTTAATGCAGATAGACCAACATTTTGATTGCTTGAATATGCTAAAATGAGATCTTGTATTACATTGGCAACAGACGCGAAGATTGATGCAAGCAGGAAGACGAATTTGAGAGCACCGTGGTGAAACTTTGAGACTGAGGGAGTAATAGACAACAAGGCACGTTGTTCAATGGCATTGCTGTAGCTTAGAGATATGTGCGTTGCCCATTGAAGAATATCAAACCATGAAGTTGCCATAACAGAATTCAGATCTTTGTTGCACGCTATGAGAAGAGTCACCACATCAGATCGAAGGTCGTTTGTATATACTGACAAATCCTCAATATGTGCACGCTTACAATTCCATATAGCGTAGAACCCAAACAAATACAAAATTAGCAAAACCAATAGGTAATGTAGATGCAATATTTCGTAGAACTGCACAACGTTAACTGCACATGACTCTTATGGCAAACCCCTGCTCTGATACCAGAGGTTGATTCTGGGTCAGGGTTGCATAAGAAAAGAGCCGAACACCATGAAACAAAACATTACACTTACATTATATTATTCAGGGTAATTTCCTGTTACAACAGAAGCTAATAAATAACCATATAATAGGAGAAACAACCTCCTATAAAGAAGGAACAAATCCACAACCATACAGGTATATATTTCCCATATCATAACCATACCACATGAATACTATCTTCAAAATAATCCGTAATATATAAAATAAAATTTACTTTCCCTCAGAGTGTGCTTAAACTCTTCTAATAAGCTGCATGCAAATTTTAAGAGAATAAAATCTCATATATTATGGGGTGGTTGAACTCCATGCTTTATTTAATAAAGTGCTTCCCTTAATTAATAACCATAATTATTTAACATGATCCACTTTCCACGAAGACCGCCAACCACACTAAAGTGGGTATCCACGTGGAGTAAAAGGTGGTTGTCAAAGAGTAAAAGCATGCATATTAAGGAGTTTAGCGGGCATGTTAATAATTTTAACGCCAAACATAAAATGTAATTAAATTTGGACTTAGTTTCCAAAAACATATCTTATGTAAATCTTAAATAAAGATCATTATTATCACATTCAATCCCATCCAAAGTAAAATGGATGTTCCATGTGGGAAAAGACAAAGCATACATGGTAAATTAAAAACAATATCCCATGGTCTCTTTTTTAAAAATCCATCCATGTGGGAGTGAGAATAATTAAATTTTTAGACTTAGACTTTAAAATATTCAATCGAATAATCAAAGCCATAAATACGATATTTAAATTAAGATTTAAATAAATTTGGATTTAATATCCCATGGTTATTAATAACCATAATAAAATAGGATATTAATAATAATTTTAAAATGGAGGAATTATGGTGGGAATAATTGGATATGTGAAAGGAATAAATAAAAAGATATATTGGAATATCTCGGTGACATTAATAGAATTATATGGTAAAGTTGGTAACATTGAATGTTGAATGCTTATGGGGGTAATGTGGGTAAATGATCGGTTTGGTCCCACATCTGCAACACAATACCTATTAGCAACATAATAAAATAATTTCAATATAAGAAGTAAAGCTTTTGCAATCTTTTTATATTTTTTTCAGTGTCGATTTTCCATTACGACATTTATTCTTTTGACATTTTTTTGAACCATAAAAAAAATCCTCCGGATCAAACCTTTCCAATAAGACCCTTTTGGTCTTCAAACGATCAAGTCATCCACTGAATCTGCAAACGGTTCACTCTACAAAATATCATGGTAACGATTCAAAATTCAAATTGAATCTTTGAAATTCCAGTGAAAAAATATCTATCCAATACCAAATTGTAGATAGAAGTAAACTCCATGTCCAAATGTCACATCTTCAAAATGGTGAATATGTCAATCACTGTAAAATGATCACCAAATGCAACTGCAAAATAATGTGTTAGTGTAATTAATATACACATTAATTGTAACCACATTTGACAATTACAAATAAATGCCTGAAATAAATAAAAGAATTATAACATGTGCAAATATTATGCATAACTAAAAAAAAATTGTATAATTATTATAATTACAAATGGTGCTAAAAAAGGGTCTTATAAGCCTCTCTTTGCACAATGTAAATGACAACATATATATACTAAAATGCATTTTTTTCTAAATTAGACATACTGACCATGCCCCATATAATCTACATATATTGTTGTCAAGGTTTAAAAATGAAGTTTTTCAAAAAACCTTAACATGAGAAAAAAATCCAAGTATGATAGACCTATCCCTTGGCTTTTCTTTACAGGTCACTCCAATAAACCATTTTCAAATTTCAAATTATTTGAGAACATCTCCAAGTTTTAAACATGAATTAATTCCTTTGTCAATGTATCAGGAACTCAAAAACTTATTTAAGAGAAAAATATAGAGCTTAACAAAACCACAAACATGAGAAAATAATTCAAATATGATAAATCTATCACTCATTTTTTTTTACAGTTGGTAGCTCCAAAATATGTTCAAAACTAAAATATATTCCAATAATTCAAATATGATAAACCTATCACTCGTATTTTTTTTACAGTTGGTAGCTCCAAAATATGTTCAAAACTAAAATATATTCATTTCAAATGAAATTCTAAAAGCTTTTTTGAATATTTGTATGCTAATAAACTATCACAGCTATGCAAACATGAAACTAAGGAATTGCTTACCAACCCACTTTATCACATTTTCTTGTTTATGCGGTTTTAATTTCCTCAGTGAATACCTAAGTAGTTACATGGATCGTATCTGAAACTGTTAGATTTGAAACAATTTCATGTTTGCTTACAGATGCATCATTCTTCATGGATGTCTTCCTAAAATACTTAAGACGTAGTTGTGGATACAATATCTAACATTTATCAGTTTAGTGACCACTTAGATTACAATGAGTACAATGATTATTACCCATTTGTTTCTCTTTAGAAAACATAAACATCTTAAGAGCTGGATTTTTTTTCCAACATAAGACAACACAATGATTATTTAATCCACAAAAATTGCATCGATATTTAGACCAAAAATTCTATGATAATAAGTCCTTATTTTCATAATTGAAATATACGTTGGAATATTTACCAGATTTTTTAAGACTAGTGAAAGTATGAGAAGGTGGAATGATGTTATCTTTTTTCAAATTATGTTTGCACACAACACCATCTTTTTATGGGGATGAACTTCTTTTTCTCTGCATGCTATCACTCCGCAGGACTAGTGACTTGAACACTTTGTTATTGGAAGCTTTTCTTCCTTCAACGGTTCTGGAATTTTTAACATCTTCTATTTTCACACTAGTATATCCCAAACCTACAAAATGAGGTCTATCCTCTACCAATATGGGGTTAGCAGTGCCTTGGCCATCTTTTCCAAAGCCTTTTTCAATTAAATCTTATTTTAACAAGTAATTTTGAACCTATTCCTTTTGTATACTATTCAAATTTACTAAAATCATTATCACTAGATTCATCATGGAAAAGAAAATTCACTGGTGATTCACATTTAGTTACAGTGCATTCATCCATCATGGTTTTTACATCTGATGTGGAAGGCAAATCTTTTACTTGTTCACCATTCTATAGTCTTGCCAAGAGTTCATCCTTGGCTTGCAACTCAGTTTCAACCTTTCAACTTCCTCTTCTAAGGAATGAAATTTTGATCTCAAGAGAGTTTTCTTCTTGAATATGTTGATTATATGACTCAAGCTCATCAAGCTTTTCATGTTTTGACAACTTGTCCATAGTTCACCTGTTCTTGTATTCAACACACAACTGAACCAACTGCAATAATTGTCAAATAGTAAACTGTTAACCATAAGTAAACCACATTGTTAAATCTCGTTGATTAACTACTATAATACCAAACTTGATCTGTAAATAGTTAGTAGCCCCCTACTATTCAATACTATTTATTTAAAATGGATTTTTAAAAATAATCAAATTTCTAAAATTTTAGTTAAAAGGAACTGACTTTTAAATCTGAATGTAAATTGTCTGAACAATTCTAAATATGAATGTTTTGTAAACTCATCTAACTTTATTGTTTAGATAAAACATTTCATTTCTATTTTATCTCTTTGAATAATATCTTAATTAATTTTTAGTAATTAAATTCTCAAATATCAATAAATAATTTAAAACTAATATACTGATGGAATATTGAAAAACTGAAATAAATAGAGACAAGAGATTGTTTACGGGATTTACCAATTGGCTATGTCCTTGGGTTCATTTGAACTGTTCTATTATAAAAAAAGATGTAAATATAACAATTTAAAACTTACATCCCTAAATGGTTCAAGGAAACTTGCAGTTTTGTAGAATAGAAAAAACTCATTTGCAGCATGAAATCATTCTTCTCTTCAACCAGACAATATCTACAAATACTTATAATTTTCTTATATGGGCTATTAATTCTCTTAACATGAGGAAAAATACTTTCAAAAGATTTATAATATATCTTTAACTTTCACAAATCCCTCTCTGTAATAGGCAAAATGGCCTCAATCAAACTATTTCAAAATTTTGTATCTGTAAAAATAAACATGGTCAATCTTATCAATTTAATAACCTATGTTCTTCAGCATAATAGACTTCATGTACTTGCTTCAAATATTTTTCTAAATTCTTTCTCTGTAAATAAAATATATAATCTGTATCTTCTCTGTTCTCTGTTCCTAAATAATAAAAATATGTAATATATAAAATAAAAATTGTTTATAGCCAATGTTGCCTAATAATCTCAACTCTATCTTGAAGTGTATTTAAATTTCTGTAATAAGCTACGTGCAAAATTTTAGTAGAATAAAACCCCATATATTATGAGGTAGTTGAACTCCATAATTTATTTAATAAAGTGCTTCTCTTAATTAATAACCATAATTATTTAACATGATCCACTTTCTACCAAGACCATCAACCACACTAAAGTGGGTATCCATGTGGAGTAAAAGATGGTTGTCAAGGAGTAAAGCATGCATGTTAAGGAGTTTAGTGTGAATGTTAAGGATTTTAATGCCAAACATAAAATGTAATTAAATTTGGACTTAGTTTCAAAAAACATATTTCATGTAAATCATAAACAAAGACCATTATTATCACATTCACCCCCATCCAAAGTACAATAGATGCTCCACGTGGGAAAAAGCAAAGCATGCATGGTAAATTAAAAACAATATCCCATGGTCTCTTTTTTTTAAACCCATCCACGTGGGAGTGGGGTTAATTAAATTTTGAGACTTAGGTTTTAAAATATCTAATGAAATAATCAAATCCATAAATAAGATATTTAAATTAGGATTTAATTAAATTTGGATTTAATATCCCATGATTATTAATAACCATAATAAAATAGGATATTAATAATATTTTGAAAATGGAGGAATTATGGTGGGAATAATTGAATATGTGGAAGGAATAAATAAAAAGATATATTGGAATATCTTGGTGGTATTAATAGAATTATATGACAAAGTTAATAACATTAGATGTTGAATTCTTACGAGGGTAACGTGGGTAAATAGTCATCGGTTTGGTCTCACATCTACAATGCAACACCCATTGGCAACATAATAAAATAACTCTAATATAAGAAGTAAAATTTTTGCAACTTTCTTATATTTTTGTTAGTGTCAATTTTCCATTACAATACTTGTCTTTTCCACATTTTTCCAAACTATAAAAAAAATCATTCGGATCACTTAGCTACTCCTCCACCTTTGGAGGTTGACATGACAAAACAATAACCTAAGAATTTCAATATCAACACATATTGTGATTATCATAGATGTATGGGACATTCAACTAATAATTGTTTTGGTTTAAGACATAAGAACCAAGATCTAATTGACAACAATACTTTTGAGCTTAATGATGTTAACACACATACTAATGGTTTGGTAACACAACCTAATGCAAACCTAAGATGTGTACTGATCCATTTCCAAAACATATGGTACAAGAAACCAAGACTTATCCCAAGGTACATATGACTCATAATGTGCATCCTCCTTTGGCTTCCTATGCTTCTAAAGATATGAATGCTCATCTTATAGATGGCCTTATTGGTACACTTACAAATGCCCTATGATTACATTTGATGACCATGTGATGATTATTATATCAAACATGTCTTTGTTTATACATGATTTTATTAATTCACACCCATATAAAATGTCATGGTTGACAATAGGTCAAATGAAAATATATGCACTAATGATGTTACTAGCTTGGTACACACAAAGACTTGATTGGTGCAATGAACACAGTAAAAAAAACTTTGATGAAAACCGTCAAAACCCTCATGGGGGATTTGTGTTACCATTAATGGTGGGACTTATAACTATCATTACTTGGTTCTTAGTTATGCCTAACATTTGTGCATTTGACATGCTATTAGAATGACTATAGAAACACAAGAAACATGCAATCGCATCTTCGTTACATTGATTTTTTAGTATTTCCATAATAACAAAGTTTTTTAAAATTTAGGTGTTACTTATGAGTACCCCATTTGCCCTGAGACATTTCCTCCGATGATTCCACAACAACTTATTATGTACTTTGCACAAGTTTCACTTTTGGAACCAATTCTGATTCTATTACATCGATAAGGGATTGATTGTTTCAAATGAATTAATCTCCAACATCTTCTACATCAACAACCTATTTGAATTCAACATATGTTATCTACTCCATCACGTCCTATGATAGTCTTATAACAATGTTGTAAGTGTGCTCCATGGAAAACACCAATGCATTCTTTTGACATACAGTGGAGTCCATAAGTTGTTATGACTACTAGAGGGTAAGTGCATGGAATTGTGGGGCCAAAAAGGGGTATGAAATGGTATTTTTCTTGAAAAATGAAAAAAAAAAATTTGCACTGATTACTTGAGATGCTTATACTTAAAATTTGAATATGTTATAATAACATGAATTGTAGTATTTCGAATGTAGTTTATAAATTATTATTGTTTTTTAAATGGTGAAGTATAAGTAGGCTAAACAAATTAAATTTGAAGAGGTACTCCCACTTTTTATATAAAAAATATAATAGATAGTTAGCGGTGTGCCCCTACATTTTTTTAAACATCATTTAATATTTTCTAAACCCTTTGGTGGAAAGATAGATATGATCTAGTTTGCAACTTATATTTTTTTGATATATATATATATATATATATATATATATATAATGGATATTTGTCTGTGCGCCCCCACCTAAATATCTCAAAAAATTTGGAATATATTTTATGTATATAGAATTAGGCCCAATTTGCAACCCTGTATTTTTTTTTAAAATTTAGATGTACGAAATGATAGATACATAAATAAAGATATAAATGTATAGTTTCAACATATAGCAGCATATAAATACTTACTTGGAAATCAATAAAAAATGAAAAGCTTAAAATAATCGATAAAGAGTGTGTTTGACAACGTTGTCATATTTTTATGAAATTTCTTGATGAAATTCATTGTGTTTATCATGGTTGAAGTTGGATTTTGTCATTTTCAATATAAATAACAAATTTGGTTGTGTGTAGGTCCACATCTTAGGTTTAATTTTTTGAACCTAGACCACATATGTGCTATAGTTGTAGATCTAGAATGTTCAAGGTTTGCTAGTTGCGCAGAGTGAAATGACATTGTTTGTATTTACTAAAATAAATGTTAGGTATAAATAATATTTATATTTTAATTTTATTTTAACAAATATAAGAAACTAGATCCACTCTGCATCTTCTAGAATTGGTCTAACATCTCCAAGAGTTATTGTTTAGAAGATAGTTTTTCAAAATCTGATCTAGTTAGTACTTAATCATTTTTAGAGTTTTTAAAATTTTGATCCAGTTAGTATGAAATAATTTTTAGAGTTTTAGGTTGTATCTTTTTCAACCATTGTCTATTTTGAGTAAAATATAGTCATTTTGTAGGTTTTAGGGTCTTCCATATTGATTGTTAACATTTTTTTATGAGTTCTAAGTGTGTTAAAATTAAAATTTATAAATCTTACATCTTTCACAGATACAAATAATTTTTTGAAGATATTAAATTATGAATTTCTCTATGAACCTAACTCTGACTATATGAAATAATTTAGGTATCACTTGGTTACAATTGAGCTGATAAAAGAACTAATTAATAGATTAGTTAAATCACAGACATTATATGGGCCAATTTTATCTCTATAAACTTAATTGTGACTATATGGTTTGTTTTGGGGCTCACTTGACCCTCATTTCATTACTGATTGAGCCAATTATTCAATTGGTTCAATCAAAGATGTTATTTTGGCCAATTTTAATCCAATGAACCTAATTGTGACTGTACAATATCATTTGGGGCTCAATTGGTCTGAATTTCATCATTGCTTAAACCAAATACTCAATTAGTTCAATCAAAGACACAATTTAGACTAATTCAATCCATGTGAACCTAAATTGTGACTATATGAATTGATTTTGGGGTCAATTAGCCTCAATTTTACCACTAATCAAACCAATTACTCAATTAGTTCAACCAACAATTCCATTTGGGATGATTTTATCCATGTGAACCTAATTATGACTTTATAATTTTAGTGGGGCTCAATTGACCCTAATTTCATCACTCATTTAACCTATTACTTGATTTGTTCAATCAAAGATGCAATTTGGACAAATTTAAGTGAAGCAAATCTAACTATGACTATACAATGCCATTTAGGAATGAATTGCATCAAATTTGATAAAAGATTGACCCATTTAATTAGATCAATTAAGAACACAATTTGGTCTAATTGTAGCCCCATAAATCTAATTGTGACTATATGATATTGTTTGGGGCTTAGTTTACCTTGATGTCACACTAATTGACTCAATTACTCGATTAGTTTAATGAGAGATGTAATTTGTGCCATTTTGAGACCCATGAAACTAATTATGACTATATGATGTCATTTAGGCTCAATTAGCTCCAATTTTATCACTAATTGAATTACTTACTCAATTAGTTCAATAATGGATGTAATTTGAGATAATTGTATCTCTGTGAACCTAATTAGGATTATATGATGTCATTTTTAGCTCAATTAGCTTTAATTTCATCATTGATTGAACCAATTACTCGATTGGTTCATGACACAATTTGGGTCAATTTGATTGACGTGAACCTGATTAAAGTTATAGATGATATTTGGGACTCAATTGGCCTCAATTTCACCACTGATTAAAGTAATTACTCAAATGGTTTTTAGGGATGCATTGGATCAATTTGATCCTCATGAATCTAATTGTGACTATACCATATGATTTGGGATTTAATTGGCCCCAATTTACTCATTGATCAAACTATTTACTCGATTGCTTCAATTAGTAACATATTTGAGCCAATTTGTGCCTTATAAACCTAATTCAATTATAAGAAGTGATTTATGGCTTGATTGACCTCAATTTCATAATTGATTGAACTAGTTATTTGATTGATTTAATCACGAATGCAAATTAAAAAATTAAGTCTCACAAACTTAATCATGATTATTTGATATGATTTTGGTTCAATTAGATCTAATATCATCACTTATTGGTTGAATTACTCAATTCATTATATTAGATACATAATTTGAGTCAATTTGATCATAATTATGACTCTAAAGTATCATTTTAAACTCAATTGGCTCAAACATAGATGTAATTTGGGCTAATTTAAGCCATGTGAACCTAATTAAAATTATGTGATTTTATTTAGGGTTCAATTGGCTTTAATTTCCTCTATGATTGAACTAATTACTAGATTGGTTTAATTAAGGATGTAATTTGGGTGAATTTTATCATCATGAGCCTAATTGGTACTATATAATGCCATTTATGGCTTAGTTGCCCCCAATTTCATCATTAATTGAATCAATTAATCGATTGATTCTATCAAGGACATAATTTGAGCCAATTTGACTTACATTTACTTAATTCCAACTATATGATGTGATTTCATTCTCAATTAATTCTAATTTCCTAATTGATCAAATTAGTTACTTGATCAGTTCAGTCAAGGATGCATTTTGGATAAATATGAGACATGTGAATCTCATTGGGACTATGAAATGTGACTTGGGGCTCAAATATATTTAATTTCATCCACAATTTCATTATTAAATGAATCAATGATTAAATTGGGCTTAATTGAGCCTCAAATCACATCATATGGTTATGATTAGGTTAATGTGGTCTAATTTAGCCAAAATTGCATCTTTGAATCAACCAATTAAGTAATTGGTTAAATAAGTGATGAAATTGGAGTCAATTAAGTTCTAAATGACATTGTATAGTTACAATGAAATTTATGATATAAAAATTGACCCAAATTACATTTTTTTTGAACTAATCGAGTAATTGGTTCAATCTGTTATAAATTTGAGGTTAATTAAGCTCCAAATCACATCATATAGTCAAAATTAGGTTAATGTAGTTGAAATTCACTTAAATTGCATCTCTAATTGATTTATTAGATTAATTGATGAAGAAATTTGGCCCAGTTGAGCCCCAAATGACATTGTATAGTCACAACTAAGTTCATAAGGTTTAAATTAATTCAAATTGAGTCCCTAATTGAACCAAGTAATTTTTTTAACCATTGATGAAACTAGGGCTAATGGAGTTCCAAATCACATCATACATTCCCAATTAGCTTCAAGTGGATCAAATTGTCCCTAATTACATTCATGATTGAACCAATCAAGTAATTGGTTGAATCAGTAATAAATTGAGGCTAATTAAGTCATAAATCACAATGTATGATCCTAATTGGGTTTAAGGGGCCCAAATTGATTCCTTGATTGAACCAATTGTTTAAGTGGTATAATAAGTGATGAAATTAGGGATAATAGAGCCTCAAATTACATTATATAGTTGTAATTAGATACATAAGGATCCAATTGCTATAAATTGTATATCTAATTGAACTAATCAAGTAGTTGGTTCAATCAATGATGAAATTTGGGCCAATTCAACCCCAAATTATGTTATAGAAATGTAATTAAGTTAATGGGGATTAAATAGGCCTAAATTATTCCCACGATCTATCCAATCATGAAACTGGTTCAATTAGTGATAATAATTATGTCATATAGATGCAATTAGTTTCACGGATATGAAATAGGCCTGAATTGCATCCCCAATTGTACCAATCGCATAATTGATTTAATAGGTTCAAAGAGATAAAATAGGACTAAATTAGGTTCACAGAGATCAAATAGGACTAAATTGCACCCCTAATTGAACCAATCACGTAATTGGTTTAATCAGTGATGAGATTGAGATAGATTGAGTTCCAATTGGCCCAAATTAGGTTCACAAGGATCAAATTGGCTCAGATTATGACCCTAACAGAACTAGTCATCAATTCCATGGTGGCTAAGTACACCCAAATCATGTCATTTAGTCACAACTAAGTTCATGGGGAATTTCATGATTCAATATCTCAAGCAACTCTCGGTGCTTGTGGGAGATGTGATGTTTGTAAAATTTAATTTTGACACATATAAATCTTAAAAATGTTAGCAATCAATTCAAAAGGGCCCCAAAATCTACAAAATAAATATATGTATACTAAATAAAAACACTATGTGCAAAAGTGATACCTTGATAGCCTTAAGTTCAATATTGAAATCTTGAAAATGACTAAGTACTAACCAAATTTAATTTTAAAATCCATTTTTTTAATGGTAACTCTTTGAGCTATGAGACCAATTATAGAAGATGTAGAGTGGTCCAAATTTCTTATATTTAATAAAATAAATTTAAAGTATAAGGATATATTATACTTAGCATTTATTTTAGTAAATACACACCATGTCATTCACTTCTTTAGCTTGTACAAATAAAAAATGTTGAAACTTTTATAACACATACATGGTTTAGGTTCGATGATTAATGATCCAAAAGTAAAAAAGTTCCTATGCATTTTGTGTTAATTACATTTTGACATAAAAAATCCTCTATTTATCCCCACAACTCTTTGTACTTACCCTAGAGCTACATAGTGCATACAAGATCATGTCAACCATATTGATGATTTTGAATATTCTACAACTTGTGACCATTTTTCTAATTTAGATAGAGATATACGTGTTACTATTCACCCACATTGTGTTACATTCTTGTTTATCGATGAAGGACCTTAAGCATCCTCTTGATGGGATTATAGGTTAACTTACACAAAACTTATTGTACATAGATTCTTAATGATTACTTGGTTGATCACCCTCTCTTGAGTTGACTGATTGATTCCTCCATTCTTCTATTTTGACATGGACATGTACATATGTTTTCACATTGATTATTTTTCTATCTCTTGGCTTTGATTTGATTGTTTAGTTTCACTAGCCCTTACCTTTTGATTTCTTATCCTATTTTGGATATTCATGCTAGCTATCTTATGATGACACATGCATACGCACTATTTAAATGAGGATGATCTGAGTAAAAATTCTTTGATTAATGTTACACCTTGATGTGCATACCACTTTCCTACCTTTCCATATTGACTATCTATGTTTGATTTTGTCATGACATACATTGATCTTACATGATCATATATATCCTATGCCTACACATCTTATGGCATTTATGTACACAAATTATTTCTAACTGGGGGCATGTGCCTATTATCAATTTTTTTTGCATACTCCTTTGAGACATGAATATACCATATAGTGGGGGCATATCACTTTCCTTCACCTAGTTGAGACTATTGCACTATTAGACTCGGTACACACTATGCATTGGCATATTCTATTTACTATTTAGAAACCTTCTATTCTTATATTTTACAGTATTGTGCCTTGGCCTTACTTGATTAATTGAGTAATTTCTTATGGTGATATTTTAAAAAAATACAAAACATGTCAAATATTTCAAAAAGGTACTAAAATATTAAAATATAAAAAAAAAATTCAAAAATACAAACCATGACCTGTGTATGACTTGCTTTGATAGTACATATAGTTACTTCATGCCAACTGTCATATACATGGTGAGTTACATTCATGGTATACATAAGTTGGAAGCAAGACATGTAGGTTACATATGAGGTACATGGACATATAGATATGTGACAACTAATCATTTCCATAGGCAACCATTCTAATTTGAGGACATGCCCATACTGAGGTTATATTGGCACATATATATCCAGTTATATCTTTCTATGCTAGTACATTGATCATATTGAACTATTTAGGTTGTTTATACATGACTTGATTTTGTTCATACTCTTTATAGTGCTATGTCCTATGGATAGTGTATTTTACTGTAGTAGACAATGACATTGATTAATTATGTGGATTGAAATTGTTTGCTTCATGCTTACTGTCATGTCTCCTTTTCAATAACATTGATATTGTAGAAAAATTGGCCATTATTTCTCCAATGATATTCACGATCACTAATCACTAGTTACTATTCACTGACACTATTCATGGGTCACTATTCATGGTGATGTGGCAAGTGATGATGCAATAGAGGAGGTGGCTTGTAGATGAGGTGACATGGCCCATAGGAGAATATCACATGGGGTCAAGGGTATGCACATGAAATGGGGCATACAAGTCCATGAAAGAGACAAATCTAATTGCTTTATTGACCAAATGATTTTGTTTCTTGGTGGAAAAAGCAAAATGAAAAGTATGGCATAATTCTAGGTGGCTTCATGATGTGGTGTGTGGAGAGAATTCGAAAGGTTGTTGAGGACATTCTTGAAGGCATGTGGGCACATGGGTAAATGATGACAAAGTCCCCATCATTGATTCCCCTTCACATGGGTGAGAGACGCATCATTATGAAAGCATGAGAGGAGATGATTTTGTCAAAATTGAAGATTTGTATTTGACTCTTGCTCATGGTGACAAGCTTGTCACTATTGGAAATTTGTCCCCTATGATGAATGTTACACCCCATTTTATCTCTCTTCATTATTTCTCTCTTTCTCCCTCTCCTTTTTAAAATACTATATTAGCATTCTCTTCCCTTTGTAATCCATCTTTACCATTACAACCATTTTATCTATATGTTTGATGCACTTGTGATTCAACTATAGGATTCAAGGATGAAACCCCTTGGGTGCTTGGTGATCAGTGGATGAAAACCCATTGGTTTTTGAATCAAAGGGTGGAAACCCTTTGGTTCTTGAGGGTGATCTCATTCAAAGGTTGCAATAGAGCTTCAAGAAGATGTAGATTTATTATGGTTTATTGTAGTTCATAGTTTTAGATTCAATGTGTGTATTTTGTTACAATATATGTAAGTGTATGTTATATATCATCTTTGTAATTATGTTATGTTGTACTCAATATTGAATTAAGAATATAGTGGAGTTTTTAGTAATCAATATTATATGTGCCATTGATTTTTATAATTATATGAAGTATTTGTGAGGAAATTTTAGTAAATTCTAAAATATCCCATTTGGGGATATTTCACTTACTTTTTGTTGATGACTATTATATTACTTGATCATTATCATGTTTTACATTGATTGTCTTATATTATGTGGGCACATTGAATGTGTCTCATTGTGTCATGTGTTAGTGGTATTAAATGATCATCTAGTCCATGTTATGGCCATGTCATGTATGTGTCGTGTCTTCTATGATTGCATGTTTTTTTTATCATGATCTGTGTGTTTATGGCTTATTATTTATGATATTGTGTGCATGTGAATATTTACATAGATTCATATGGAGCTAATGGATTTTTAATATGCGAGTCATATCATGATTTCTATCATGCACATCTCTATTATGTGTTATCTATTTCTATTGACGTTGTCAAGATTTATATCATGCATTTACTACAATTTTTGTTACTGTGTGCTTCACTGATATATTTAGTTGATGCTAACACTTATTTCTAGATGGATTATCATGCCTATTTATGTGTTATTAACAAACAACTCTCCTTGCCTTGGATTGCATGTTTCAAGTATGCTTATAATGTTCAAATTTATCTATGAGTACCTATTTTATCATGTTTCTATGTGTACTTTACATGACTATAATTTTTATACATAACATATGATGTACATAACTATTGGCCATTTTTGACCCACATACAAAGCCTCTACCTGAATGGATGAGATAAATAGAATTTTGGATGGAATGAGTGGACCAAAAGGATCATGTAGCTTACAAAGCTTTTGAAACACTTTAAGTTAACTTAAAGTATATTTTGTCATTTTTTGAGGGACAGGTCTACTAAGCAAAGTGAAATTTGTTGAGCAAGTTTCATGGTGATGAAAGTAGATCAAAGGTTAGGGACAAGTTTTACAAGCCTTGGAAAGTCATTCGAGCATTCAAGGGTCAAGCAACAGTTTCAAGAACAAGTCTAGAAGAGCTTTCAAGCTTAAAAGGCTTATTTGATACTTGGGAAAATTTCCAAATTTATTTGGCTAAGTATTAATACTTTGGTTATTAGGGCTAGGTGCTAATAGTTCTTTCGGGGTAATTATTTCAAGTTTTTTGGCTAAGTGTTGGGGAAATTTTCAATAAAATTATCCACATAAAAATCTAAGTCAAATTCTTTCGAGCAAATTCTTTTAGACTTTTTCTCTGTAAAAAAAGTCCTGAAGGCAAATTATTTTAGACATTTTATTCACAACAAAATTCCTGAAGGCAAATTCTTTTAGACATTTTATTTGCAATAAAATTCCTGAAGATATAAATTCTTTTTGGGAAAGTGTCTCAAATAAAAAGCTCGAGGAAAATGGCTCAAAGACAAAATGATCGATGCAAAATCTCTAACATAATGGTTTATCTTAGGGAAATTGTTCTAGCAGAGTGAGACAATTGTACAAACATCAAGTTCAGGCTATGACAAGTAGCCGTTTGAATTCAAATGATCAAATACATTCACATGAACATCAATTTCAAACCATGCCAAATAGCCATTAGAGTTCAAATATATTCAGTGACGATCACGTGGATGTCAAATATGTTTGTGTAGACATCAAGTTTAAACCTCTATAAATAGCCATTATATTTCAAATATCTCATAAACAGGTGTGAAGATGTTAGAGATGGTCATGAGGACATCAAATACGTTCACATGAACATCAAAGTTTAAACCCATAATGTAGTTTTATTGATTCAAATAACAAGATCAATAATTGACATTCAATCATCTAGAAGATCCGATAGTGAGCAACACTTGACAGGTCAGTGGGTCCAAGAAGATCTAATAGAGCATATTTCGTCATGCATTCAAGATCAATAGTGAGGGGGGGTCAAAGAGGTCAGTGAATCTTGAATTAAAATGTATGAGTGATAAGTGCCAATAGTGTGTTTGATTGGTGGAAGATCAACGATCAGTGTTCCTTTGTACTATTGGCAATATGATTGTCATTGATGTCAAAAAGGACATTATGAGCATGTTTTGAAATTACACTATATAAATTTATCATGATTTTATAGAGACCATTTATGGAAGATTGAAGAACAATTGATTGAATATTTATTATGATTTTTTTGAGTGCATCCTAGATATATGGTTTGTAGGTTTAGATGAAGAGAAATGAGCTTCGAAATGATTTATGTTAGTTCTCAACCATTACCAAGGTTTCATAGTAAAACCCTAAGTGTTTAAGCCATGGAATTTACAAGCATGTTCTATTTTTATGTTGACCTAATATAGGCAAGAACCGATAGCTTAAGTTATATCTTAATCCCCTGTCATCATTATGTAACCAACCCCTTTGACCTAGTAATTACCAAGTCAAAACAATGTTCAAAGTAGATCCAATGAAGCATAGTAAATTCAATTTTTCAAAGGCACCTTCGAGTAAATGTGCTAGTGACAAGTGCCACATTCATGAGAGCTTATTAGATGAGATATAATGAGAATATTAATCTGTAAGAAGATCTAATGGTTAGTGCTTAATCATGTAATTAATATCAACAGAGCATGTGTAGTCAAAGAGGTCAAAGTGATAGTGTTAAATATCAAGCTATTTATAGAAGATCAATGGCACATGTTTACTCCAAGATGATTGGATGCAACGAGATGAGGATAAGTGTTTGAAGTTTAACATTAAATAGAGATAAAGATCAAGCTTGTCAGAAGATCTAATGGAGAGTAGAATATCATGCAAATAATATCTAATAGAGTGAGTAGACTCAATGGGATCAAGTGCTCAATGTTTAATGACACAAAGGTGAGTTAAAGAATGAGCTAATTTTATGAGATCAATGGAGTATAAGTGTTCTAAAGACTCAATAAATATCAAAATTAGAACAAGTGCTCAATGTTTAATGATGTATAGAAGTAAATTCTACGCTAATTTGAAGATCCAATGGTACACATGAGCTCAAATCAAAAGATCTAATAGACATGTTTTAAAGTTGAAATGTTAAAGCCCAGAAGTATACAAATATCCAATGGAACATGTGAACCTGTCAGAACTTGATCAAATAAATGTGTTTTAAAGTTGAACAGAGTAAATAAGGATCATTAGATCATGGTGTAAAAATTAAGATCAATGGTCCATATTTAAAGATATGTTCATCCCAATGGTCAAGCCATGAAACATGTAGGAAAGGTGCATTATTCGATATAAACAATGATAATTGATCATTGTGATCGATCAAATTATGGAACAAGGCATGTACATCAAAACTAGAGCCCAATATATGCTAAATATAGTAAAAGATACATAATCATGGTGGTGGTGCATGAATTCAAGACATGAGAAAATTGTTCAAATAAATTTAAACTGAGTCCAGAATTGGCGTGATGTGTTACAATCAAAGTGTGAACACAGAAAAGATGTAAGACCTAGATCTAATGCTATTATATATATGTCATCTAAGATATATTTAAAGGTTATTGAAGCTACTAAATATATTTGAATTATGAGGGGCAAAGAGGAAGAGAAGAGGCTACAAAGAGAGATGAAGTGTGTCAAAGATAAAAATAGAGACACAAAAGCAGAGTGGTAGAGAGAAGAGAAGATAAGAGAGATGTGAAGAGTATGATTAGTTATAGACTAGAAATATAATAGAGAACAATGAATTGGATTCATTTATGAATCAATGTTATAATTTTGAGTTGTATCTCCAAGATAAAATTTGATTAGTTGGTGCCATCAAAACAAGTTAAATTGGTGTGCAATTAGGGAGTTGGTTCTTCCTTAGAGTTGGTGCTCTTAAACTAGGGGATTGGTGTCTCCTTAGGGTTGATACCCTTAAATGTGTAACCAGTGATGTTTTGATTGTGAGGTTGCATTAGAATAGTAGTAACTAGAAGTTATTCTTACCATGGTTTTTCCCATATTGGATTTTCCACATATACATATGGTGTTATGTGTATTTTTGTGTGTGTTATCTATGATTATATGTTTTAATCTTATCCTTTCTAGTTAGTGTTAAAAGGTATTAAAAGGACTAATTTAGTCAATCTACTAATTCACCCCCATCTCAGTAGATAGATAGAATGGAATCATATTTATCTTCATTAGGGTTTGATGTATGGATGTCTATTTTAAATGGATCTATAGATCTTACTACAACTCCTACTGACTAGGCTACCAAGAAAGTATATGAGAGCAATGTCAAAGCTAAGAATGTTATTCTATATGGATTGTCTAATTCAGAGTTTATCAAAGTGATGTATTGTCAAAATGCACAAGATGTCTAGAACAAGTTGAAGAGCATCTATGAAGGTGATGATAAGGTAAATCAGGCTAAGCTACAAACATAAAAAGGTAAGTTTGAAAGTCTTCAAATGAATGAACAAGAGAAAATTGTAGACTACCTCCTTAGAGTAGATGAAATAGTCAATGCAATAAGAGGCCTTAGAGAAGAGATGAAATAATCAATCATTGTCAAAAAGGTCCTAAGATCTCTGCCATCAAGATATGACTCTAAAATATTTACAATAAAGGAATCAAGAGATCTAGATAAGCTCACTGTAAATGAGTTGCATAGAACCTTCATTGCTTATGATATCAGAATGGGAGAAACAGATACTTCTAAGAGAGAAACTACATTCAAAGTAGCCAAACAAGTAAAAGTAGAAGCATCTACATCCAGATCTAAGGAGACTAATGAAGAAGAAGCCAAATTTGTTATAAGATTAAAAATAGGGTCTGTAAAGTAAAAAGGTAAGTTACCTTTTAAATGTTTTAATGTTGGTACGGTAGGACATTTTACTGCTAAATGCCCTTACAATAAAAAGGATAACTTTGAGCAAGAAGAAGAGAGGGAAAAGGTGAAACCCCATTATTCCAAGAAGAAGAAATTCTTCAAAAATAAGAAGGGCATTTACACAAAATAAGACAATGACTCATTGGATGATAATGATAGATCAAATGATAGCCATGATTGTGCCTTTGTGGCTTAAGGAAATGAATTCCTATTCATGACATTAGGATCAAATTCTGAATATCAATAAAAAGAAGTCATAGACTCTGATGAAGAAGAGGAAGGAGAGGTAGATATAGAGTGTGAACTCATCTATGCTCTAGATGAGATTGACAAGCTAAGAAAAGAGAACTCAAATCAAAAAGAGATTAGACAAAAAAAATTGAAAAACTATCCAAAAGTCTAGAAATATCTGATTAGATGGTAGTGAACCTAAAGACACAAGTTGAAGAGGCTAAAAAAATAAAATATGTAGTCAAAATTAAACTACAATCTAAATCTGATGAGTGTATGAAGTTATAAGTAGAAATAGTGGCTTTGAGAAAAGAGCTTGAAAAGGGTAAATAATAAATAGATAAAGGTCTAGAATTGAAAGGAGGTTCAAACATTCTTAATGATTTGATCAAATCTCAAAAGCCTTCATAAGAGAGATCTAGTCTTGGTTATGAAAAAGGTAAAAGTCCCATAACCATTACATCTACACACTTGTATGATAACTTCAAAGTAGATGGAGAATCAAGAGCAAAGAAAGAGAAGCTTGAAAGGATACAAAGACAAACACAAGCACTGCTGATGTGAAAAAAGATGAAAGAGAAAATAATCCTAAATAAAAAATGAATAATAATGAGTCCATCTTTGCAAACTCAAGGAAGATGTAGAAGATAAAGGTAGTTGATGCAGATGGCTGCATAAAAGTGAGAGACTTGAAGAATCCAGACTTAAGAAGACGTCATCCTATATGAAGAAATGTTATGACTAGGTATTCCTCATCTTTCCATGGTTATTGTTATACCTATAATCAGTTTGGTCATAGGACTATACCTAAAATGAGAATAAATTTTTAATCTTAAATTCATTTGCACCCTTGTTACGTACAAATGTAATATGATATAACTATAATAATTTTGGTCACATAAATAAACAATGTAGAATTAGCTTTGTAAGAAAAAATATACAAATTGAAAATAAAGACATGCCTTACAGTGTGAATAAAGGTTCAAAAGTCTTTGAAAAGGAGAAAAATTCAAATAAGAAACCCAAAGATGTGTGAAAAGTGAAAGATCAATCTATGATTGCTCAAACTGCACTCTATTCTAAGGAGCATAATTTATAGGTAATAGACAATGGTTGCTCAAAGCACATGACTGGTGATAAGAGTAAGTTCATCAAACTAAGTAACTGTAAAGAAGGATGTGTCATCTTGGGAGATAACACTATAGTATAAATCCATGGTAAAGGAAACTTGAACATAGATGGAAAACTATCTACACATGATGCCTTTTATGTTGAAGGATTGAAGCATAATCTGCTAAGTGGCAGCCAAAATGTGACAATGGATATAAGGTCACATTTAATGCAAAAATATGTAAGATAAGAAGTCTGGAAGAACAGTTATAGAAGGGAAAATAATTGAAAGCAATTTCTATAATCTTAGTGAAGTAAATGGAAATAGTTGTCTCATAGGAAAGATTAATGAGAGTTGGTTATGGCATATAATAATGGGTCATGTCAATTTTGATAACTTGATAAAGGTGAGCTCAAATAAGTGTGTTAGACACATGCCTAAGATAACTAAACCTACAGACACTAGTTGCAAGGAGTGTCAACAAGGAAAGAAGACAAAGGTTAGATTTCAAACAAAGGATCATGCAACTATAAAGCCTTTAGATTTAGTTCATATTGATCTTTGTGGTCCTACTAAGAAAAGAGGATCTAAAGGAAAAAGATACTTCATGTTATTTGTAGATGATTATTAAATAATGACATGGATAACCTTTTTGAAGGATAAGTCTTGGGCATTTGAAAGATTCTAGATCTTTAGGGCCATGGTAGAGAATGAGATTGGATGAAAGATCAAATGCTTAAGATTTGATAGAGGTGGAGAATTCACCTCAAATTAGTTCATAGAATACTGTAAGAAGCATGGGATCAAAAGGCATTACTCTAAAACAAGGACTCCACAATAGAATGGAGTTATTGAAAAAAAGAATATGACAATCAAGGAGATGCCCATAACAATGCTAAAAGAGGCCAAGTTACCTAATGGATATTGGAGAGAAGTAGTCCAAATAATAGTATATACATTGGATAGGGTTCAATTGAGGGTAAACAATGATAAAACTCCCTATGAACTATGGTATCAAAAACCTACTTTTGTTAAGTATTTTAGAGTGTTTGGTAGCAAATGCTACATTAGGAGAAAAGAAGACAACTTGGGAAGCTTTGAATCAAGATGCAATGAAGGAATATTTCTTGGTTATTCCACCCAAATCAAATCCTACATATGTTACAAGAAAACCCTACACAAGATTGTAGAGAGCATCAATGTCAAGGTTGAAGAAGGCCTAAAACATGTTAAACCTGACATAGACATTTGTGAAGAAGAATCAAATTTTGAAGAGGATGTAACTAATGAAGAGGCTAAGGAAGTAAATGAAAATGAACCTACAAGATTTGTTCAAAAGGATCATTCTATAGAGCAAATCATTGGTAATAAAAATGAAGGAGTTCAGACAAGGAGAAGAGTTGCAATAAACAAGAAGCAAGTAAGATTTGCTCTAATGTCTGAAATTGAGCCTAAGAGCTATGTTGAAGCTAGAAAGGGTCTGAAATTGAGCTTAAGAGCTATGTTGAAGCTAGAAAGGATTAGAATTAGCTAAAAGCCATGGAAAAATAACTGAGCCAAATAGAAAAGAATAAAACTTGAGAATTAGTTCTAAGACCATCAAGCAAGAATATAATAGTTACAAAGTGGCTCTTTAGAAACAAGCTTAATGAGGATGGAGTTGTTATAAGGTATAAGGCAAGATTGCTATGCAAAGGATATGCACAAGTTGGGGGCATAGATTTTGAGGAAACATTTGCTCTAGTTGCTAAATTGGAAGCCATAAGATAGTTTCTAGCATTTTATGTTTATAAGAAGTTCAAAGTATGTCCAATGGATGTTAAGTCTGCTTTATTGAATGGGAACCTAGAAGAGGAAGTCTATATTTAACAACTAGAAGGTTTTTAGCTATTATAAGAAGAAGATTTTGTGTGCATACTAAAGAAAGCTCTGTATGATCTAAAACAAGCACCTAGAGCATGGTATTCAAGATTAGACCAATACCTACAACAATAGGGATTCAATAAAGGTTGTGAAGATAGTAATCTATAGTTCAAATCTGAAGGTAAGCATATGTTAATTATTATTGTATATGTAAATTACATCAACTTTGGTGGTAACAATGATAGGATGTGCAAATAATTTTCTACTCAAATGCAAAATAAGTTTGAGATGTCTATGCTTGGTGAACTTTCTTTCTTTCTTGGTCTACAAATAACACAATACGATGAAGGGATATTCATATCCCAAACCAAGTATGCTAAGTAAAATCTCAATAAGTTTAGAATGGAAGACAAAAATCTAGTTGGTACTCCCATGATAACTACATATAAGTTGAGCAAAGAGGATGGGTCCCTTGATGTAAATCAAACTATGTACAGATCAATGACATGTAGCTTGTTATACCTAACTACATCAAGACCTAATATCATACAAATAGTATGCATGGCTGAAAGTTATAAATTTGCTCCTAAAGAGTCACATGTCAATGCAGTGAAAAGAATATTTAGATATATCAAGAGCACAATTGATTATGGACTATGGTATCCCAAAGGTAAATATTTCACTTTGACATCATATACATATGCTGATTGGGAAGGAAGTGTGGATGATAGAAGAAGCACTAGTGGTGGTGCATTCTTCCTTGGAAACAGAGTTATTTCATGGTTGAGCAAAAATCAAGAGTCAGTTACTATTTCTACAACAAAATTAGAGTATGTTGTAGTAGTGACGTGTTTCACTAAAGTCTTGTGGATGAAACAAACACTCAAAGGCATTAAGATAGAGTATAAATCACCTTTCTCTATTCTTTGTGACAATTCAAGTGCTATTAACATATCAAATAATCCAGTGATGCATTCCAGAATCAAGCGCATATCAATCGAGTATCACTTTTTAAGAGAGAAGGTTGTAGATCAAGAGGTCACAATGGAACATGTGCCAACTAAGGATCAAATTATAAACATATTCACCAAACCTCTTCCCAAGGAACAATTTTAATATTTGAGATAGAAGTTGGGAGTGGTGGATCTTACACCACATCACTAAATCCTAGTGATAGGGAATGAGGCTAGGGGGAGAATCTTAGAAGATTTGTTAATTCCTAGAAGAAGAGAGATAAGGCAACTTAGGTATGCATATTTTTATGAATTTCTAATGAGTTGATGGTTTTAGATTCTTGGACAAACTCCTTTATCTAATAAAGGGGGAGAAAAATTTGGACAAATTATGAGAAATTTGGAGTCCCTTTACCATTGATGTCAAATGGGGAGAAAAAGTGCAAATGCTCTTTGTAAAAGTTTGAAATAGTAGAGCAAGTGTCAAAGCTGAGTTTAGGCAAATGTCCCATTGCCTAAAAGCTAGCAAGTTTGGTATGAATAGTTTTAGTTCACATTGATTAGAAACCAATGCAATCAATGGTAGAGAAGGATCAGAGTGTGCCATCATGGTAAAGGATCAGAGCATTTAGTTTTCCATCAATGAAAAAGGGGGAGATTGGTGGCAATATGATTTTCATTGATGTCAAAAGGGATATTATGATCATATTTTATAGTTACACTATGCAAAGTTGTCATGCATTTACAAAGACCGTTTCTAGAGGATTGAAGAGCAATTGATTGAAGATCTTTTATGGGTTTTTCAAGTGCATCCTATATATATGGTTCAATGAATAGAAATGAGCTCAAAAATGATTTATGTTAGCACTCAACCATTACTAGGGTTTCAGAGTAAAACCCTAAGGTTTTAAGCCATGGTGTTTACATGCATGTTCTATTTTTATGTTGACTGATATAGGCAGGAACCGATAGCTTAAGTTATATTTAATCCCTTGTCATCATTATAAAATTGGCCCCTTCAACCTAGTAATTACTGGCTCAAAGTAATGTTCAAAGACTTCATATTTCTTAAGTCCTAGACTTAATATTTTCTCGAGTTTGATCAATGGTTAACACTTCATCACATGATGTAGATCCAATGAAGTGTAGAAAAGTCAATTTGTCAAAGGTGTCTATGAGTAAATGTGTTAGTGACAAGTGCTACATTCATGGGAGCTTGTCAGATAGAGATCCAATGAACATATTAATCTATTAGAAGATCTTATAGTTAGTGCTTAATCATGCAATGAAGATCAACAGAGCATGTGTAGTCAAATAGGTCAAAGTGATAGTGTTATAGATTTAGATATTTATAGAAGATTGATGAAGCATGTTTACTCCAAGATGATTGGATATAATGAGATGAGGACAAGTGTTAAAAGTTTAATGTTAAGCAGAGATAAAGATTGAGCTTGTCAGAAGATCTAGTGGAGAACGGGTGATCATGCAAAGAAGATCTAATCGGGTGAGTGCACTCAATGAGATCAAGTGCTCAATGTTTAATGACACAAAAATGATTTAAAGAATGAGATACTTTGATGAGATTGATAGAGTTCAAGTGTTCCAAGGACTCAGGAAGTAACAAAATTAGACCAAGTGTTTGATGTTTAATAATGGAAAAAAGTAAAGTTTGTGCTACTTTAAAGATCAAATGGCACACGAGAGCTCAGATCAAAAGATCTAACAGATGCATTTTAAAGTTGAAACATTGAAGCCAAAATCATATAAAGATCCAAAGGAGCACATGAGCCTATCAGAACTTGATCAAACAGATGTGTTTTAAAGTTAAGCAGATTAAACGAGGATCATTGGATCATAGTGCAAAACTTAAGATTAATAGTCCATATTTAAATATATGTTCATCTCAATGGTCAAGCCATGAAACATGCAAAAAAGGTGAATTATTCAGCATAAAAAATGATAATTAATCACTATGATTGATCAAAGTATCTAACAAGGCATGTGCATCAAAACTAGAGCCTAATATATGCTAAATATAATAGAAGATAGAGAATCATAGTGGTGGTGCATGAATTCAAGACTCAAGAAAATTGTTGTTTAAAGAAATTTGAACTAAGTCCAAAATTGGTGTGATGTGTTACAGTCCAAGTGTAAACATAGAAAAGATGTAAGACCTAGATCTAATGATATTATATATATGTCATCTAGAATATAGTCAAAGGTTGTTAATGCTATTGAATAGAGTTGAATTATGAGGGGCAGAGAGGAAGAAAAGAGACTATAGAGAGAGATGAAGTGTGTCAAATAGAAACATAGAGACACAGAAGTAAAGGGGAAGAGAGAAGAGAAAAGAAGAGAGATGTGCAGAGTATGAGCAATTATAGACCAGAACTATAATAGAAAATTGGATTCATTTATGAATCAATGTGGTAATATGGAGTTATAGCTCTAAGATAAGATCTAATTGGTTGGTGCCATTAGAAGAAGCTGAGTTGGTGCTCAGTTAGGGATTTAGTGCTTCCTTGGAGTTGGTGCTCTTAAATCATGGAGTTGGTGCTTCCTTAGAGTTGGTGCTCTTAAACCAGGGGATTGGTGTCTCCATAGGGTCGGTGCCCTTAAATATGTAACCAATGAGGTTTTGACTATGAGGCTAGATTAGAACAATGGATTCTAGTAGCTATTCTAATCATAGTTTTTCTCATATTGGGTTTTCCATGTATACATATGGTGTTATGTGTATTTTTTTGTGTGTGATATCTGACTATATGTTTTAATCTCCATAACCTTTTTAGTTTGTGTTAAAAGGGATTAAAAGGATTAATTTAATCAATCTATTGATTAACCCCTCTCTTAGTAGATAGTTGTGTTCCAACATGTATAGAAGATGATCAACAATGAGAGATTAGTCAATGAGTCAATAAATTGAGTCATTTTTTGATGGCCAATAAAACAAAGGTGAGCTCAAGGAACTTCTATGAAGATTGAAAGAGCAATTTTTAACCCAAGCAAGCAAATGCAAAAAGCGTTGATTTAAGCATGATGAATGTCAGACCAGAAACAAATGTTTCAAAGGGGATATGCCACCATTAGACTCCATAAAGGAAGAATAGGTAATTTATACCTAATACAAACAATAGGTTGGTGACTATTGTCAAAACGAGATCAAACACCTTGTGAGATTTATTTCATTGACATGAAAGCTATAAGAGAACCAATAAATATGATTGGTTTTCAATAAATAATAAGACTTTTCTCAAATATTTTCTCAAAGGAAGATATGTGATTATGGGGAAGCTTCTTGTTCTTAAAAATGGTCATTTCTTTGACAAACAAATATTTATAGTTGGCCAAGGTAGACCAAACATGGCTCTATCAGTTTTAAGGTATGAAGAATTTGTCCTCATAAGCAGATCAAGTAAAGATGGCATAAAATACCTATAGGGTGATCTGGTGGATGGATAAAGATCATGATTATTTAATTATTTTATAGGAGATTTAAGTTTGTTCCTTCCTAATAAGATCATGACTTGACATCCTCAAGTCGGTGCGAATCCATCAAAAATGGTTGGGCCTCATTCAATGTTTTCTATCTACATAGTTCCCTTTCTCTCCTTCCTTTTTCTATAAATACAAGCTTCTAGGCCTTAAAATGGATCCCCCTCTTTGGCATGACTAAAATCTACCAAATTTTTTACTGTAACACCTATTTGATGTAATAAAAGATCAAATTCCTCCATTTTGTAGCTAAATTAAAGTGTGTCTCATAAATTATTTGATGTGGTCAAGTGAATGTATGATTTCCTTGCCTCCATCTAAGTTTTCTCACCTTCATGAACTATTTTGGTAGTCTTTGTAGGTCATTCTAAGTGCAATATATAGTTTATTGATCAGTTTAGAAGTGGACAACTACCCCCTCATGATAGATTAATAATTGGTTCATGCATGTTTGTGAAATACTTATGTGAGTGATTTTAAATAGTCTTGAATGCATCCTATAGTGTGTCTTGTGCAAGTATAAGTGTTCAAATTATTGGTGCATCACCTCATTTTCACATGATTTTCTTAAGTTATTGTTAATATTTCTCCCTTTTCAAAGCAAGTGCTAATTTATGTTTAGTATAGGTGATAGATTCAAAAGGAAGCCAACCATCTCTAGAGGTCTGACCCAATCTTAGGTGACCCATAGCCTAGGGTCATTCCCATGTTGGACTAGATTTGATCAAGAGGACTTGAGTAATCCCCTTCTTAGCTAGGGTGAAATATAAAACAACAATAGTTTTGGCACATTTGGTGGGACTATTTTCCTTGGCATATCTAAAGTTTACAGTAGGAGGAGACATCCACCATCACCAAAAGATAAAGATTCTTCAAGTTGAAAATATCCATACGGTATTCTCATGCCAAAGGTTAATACAAGGTTATAAAGTAAAGGTATTTTGTTTAAATTCATTGAGCTGCCTTCTACTTCTTATAAAAGAGCAAGATTCAATAATATAAGACCTTATCCTCAAAAGTAGTATTCAACCCTTAGTTATCCTATTGTCCTAGTCCAAACTATTATCCCCATTAGCCAAATGGCCATACCAAGGAATCAAGTGTTTGTTTCATTCAATGCAGGTCGTCCACTCAATTTGGCCCATTTTGATGACATTTCTATGTCTGTCCTTAGAGTATCCCATTTTTCTTAGGAGAATGGGAGAAAAGAACTACTATTGAGCATATCCAAGATGTTGCTATCCTTTGTTCTATTCAAAATATTACTTGAGATAATGAGGCTATCAAACTACTTGGTGCTTCCTTCAAAGGAAAAGCATTGCAGTGGTATAAAAATATTCCTTTGGCATCCATTGCTACCTAGGATTAGTTAGGTGCAGCTTTAGTAAAATAATTTGAAGACAAATCTGATCACATATCCTTATTTGAACAAATGACTACCATTCAGAGAGATCCCCATGAGTTCATGTTTGATTTTAACCTCAGATTCCAAAGACATGGACTAGGATTCCTACAATGATTAGACCATCTCTAGAATATGCCTTCTTGTACTATTTGAAAGCCTTAATTCTGACATTAGTGTGATGATACAATCCATGGGTGGTAATAATTTTACAGATACCTATGAGGTTGAAATAAGAGTAGAGAATATCTTGATACAAGATGGTAAGCTTTTTCTAAGGCTCCTATATTCAAAAATACAAACCATGATATGTGTATGACTTGATTTGATAATACATATAACTGCTTCATGTCATCTGTCATATACATGGTGAGTTACATTCATGGTATACATGAGTTGGATGTAATACTTTTAGGTTACATATGAGGTACATGGACATATATATATATATATGTGACAACTAATCATTTCCATAGGCGACCTTTCTACTTTGAGGACATGCCCATATTGAGGTCATATTGGCACATATATATCTAGTTATATCTTTTTATGTTAGTACATTGGTCATATTGAGTTATTTAGGTTGTTTATACATGAATTGATTTTGTTCATACTCTTTATAGTGCTATGTCTTATGGATAGTGTATTTTACTATAGTAGACAATGACATTGATTAACTATGTGGATTAAAATTGTTTACTTCATGCTTAATGTCATGCCCCCTTTTCAATAAAATTGATATTATAGAAAAACTGGCTATTATTTATCCAATGCTATTCACAATCACTATTCATGGGTCACTATTCACTATCACTATTCATGGTGATGTGGCAGGTGATGATGCAATAGAAGAGTTAGCTTATAAATGAGGTAACATGGCCCATTGGAGAATCTCACATGGGGTTAAGGACATGTACATGAAATGGGTAATACCAATCCATAAAAGAGACAAATATTATTAATTTACTGACCACATGATTTTGTTTCTGAGTGGAAAAAGTAAAAGGAGAAGTATGGTGCAATTCTAGGTGGCTTCCTCATGTGGATTATGGGGAGAAGTTAAAAGGTTGTTGAGGACATTCTTGGAGGCATGTGGGGACATGGATAAATGATGAAAAAGTCCCCATCATTGATTCCCCTTCACATGGGTGAGAGAGACATCATTATGAAAGCATGAGAGAAGGAGATGATTTTGTCAAAATTGAAGATTTGCTTTTGACTCTTGCTCATGGTGACAAGCTTGTCACTATTGGAAATTTGTCCCTTATGATGAATGTTGTGCCCCATTTTCTCTCTCTTCACTATTCCTCTCTTTCTCCCTCTCCTTTGTAAAATACTATATTAGTAATATCTTCCCTTTATAATCCATCTTTGCCATTATAACCATTTTATCTATATGTTTGATTCACTTGTGGATTCAACTACGGGATTCAAGGATGAAAACCCTTGGGTACTTGGTGATCAGTGGATGAAAATCCATTGGTTACTAAATTAGAGGATGGAAACCCTTTGGTTTTTGAGGGTTATTTCATTTAAAGGTTGTAACAGAGCTTCAAGAAGATGTATATTTAGTATGGTTTGTTGTATTTCATAGTTTTAGATTCAATGCATGTATTTTGTTACAATATATGTAAGTGTATGTTATATATCAAATTTGTAATTATGTCATTTTGTATTAAATATTGAAATAAGAATATATTGGAGTTTTCAATATTCAATATTATATGTGCCATTGAGTTTTATAATTATATGAAGTATTTGCGAGGAAATTTCAGTAAATTCCAAAATATCCCATTTGGGGATATTTCACTTACTTTTTGTTGATGACTATTATATTACTTGATCATTATCATGTTTTACATTGATTATCTTATATTATGTGGGCACATTGAATGTGTCTCATTTTATCATGTGCTAGTGGTGTTAAATGATCATCTAGTCCATGTTATGGCCATGTCACGTCTGTGTCATGTTATAGTTGTGTCATGTCTTCTATGCTTGTGTGTTTTTTTATCATGATCTATGTGTTTATAGCTTGTTATTTATGATATTGTGTGTATGTGAATATTTACATATATTTATATGGAGCTAATTGATTTTTAATATGTGAGTCATATCATTATTTCTATCATGCACATCTCTATTATGTGTTATCTATTTCTATTGACATTGTTAGGATTTATATCATGAATTTACTACAATTCTTGTTAATGTGTGCTTCATTGATATATTTATTTGATGTTAACACTTATTTCTAGATGGATTATCATGCCTATTTGTGTGCTATTAACAAAAAAAATCCTTGCCTTGGATTACATGTTTCAATCATGCTTATAATGTTCAAAGTTATCTATGAGTACCTATTTTATCATGTTTGTATGTGTACTTCACATGACTATAATTTTTCTACATAACACATGATGCACATAATTGTTGGCCATTTTTGGCACACATATAGAGCCTCTACCTAAATGGATGAGCTGAATAGATTTTTGGATGGTGTGAATGAACCAAAAGGATCATGTAGCTTGAAAAGATTTTGAAACACTTCAAGTTAACTTAAAGTGTATTTTGTCATTTTCTAAGGGATAGGTCTACTGAGCAAAGAGAAAGTTGTTGAGTAGGTTTCATGGTGATGAAATTAGATCAAAGGTTAGGTAAAAGTTTCACAAGCCTTAGAAAGTCATTCAAGCATTCAAGGTCAAGCAATAGTTTCAAGAACAAGTCCAAAAGAGCCCTTGGGCTTAAAAGGCTTATTTGATACTTGGGAATGCTTCTAAATTTATTTGGCTAAGTATTAATACTTCAACTATTATGGCTAGGTGATAATATTCCTTTTACGGTAATTATTTATGGTTTTTTAGCTAAGTGTTGGGGAACTTTTTAAGAAAATTATCTGCATCAAAAGCTAAGTTAAATTCTTTCGAGAAAATTCTTTCATATTTTTTATCTGCAACAAAAGTCCTAAAGGCAAATTCCTTCAGACATTTTATACGCAAAAAAAGTATCAAAGATATAAATTCATTTGGGGAAAGTGTCCCAAACAAAAATCCCAAGGAAAATAACTCAAGACAAAATGACTGATTCAAAAACTCTGGCATAATGGTTTGTCTCAGGAAAATTGTTCTAGTAGAGTTAAATAGGTGCATGAATGTCAAGTTTAGGATATGACAAGTAGTTATTTGAATTCAATTGATTAAATATGTTTGTACAAGAATTAATTTCAAACCATGACAAATAGCCATTGGAGTTCAAATATATTTAGTGATGATTGTGCAAACATCATGTTCAAATGTCAAGTTTAAACATAAAAAAATATCCATTGGATTTAAAATATCTTTCAGATAGGTATGAAAACATTAGAATTTGTCGCAAGGATGTCAAATAAATTCACATAAATGTCAAATTTTAACCCCATAAATTATCCATTTAATTCAAATAGAAATATCAATGATTGACATTCAATCATCCAAAAGATCCAACAATGAGCGGTGACTAACAAGTCAGTGGGTCCAGGCAAATCTGACAAAGTATATTTGATCATGCATTTAAGATCAATAATGAGGGGGGTCTAAGAGGTCAATGAATCATAAATGTAAATGTGTGAGTGACAAGTGTCAACATATTGTGTTGGTAGAATATTAATGATCAATGTTCCTTCATACTATTGGCAATATGATTATCATTGATGTCAAAAGGGACATTATGAGCATGCTTTACAATTGCAATGTACAAATTTGTTATGATTTTATAGAGACCATTTCTAGAGGATTGAAGAGAAATTTATTTAAGATCTATTATGGGTTTTTTGAGTGCATCCTAGATATATGGTTCACAGGTTCAGATGAAGAAAAATGAGCTCAAAAATGATTTATGTTAGCTCTCAACATTACTAGGGTTTCAAAGTAAAACCCTAAGGGTTTAAGCCATGGTGTTTATAGGCATGTTCTATTTTTATGTTGACCCAATATATGTGGGAACTGATAGCTTAAGTTGTTTCTTAAGCCCTTATCATCATTATAAAATAGGCCCCTTTGACCTAGTAATTACTGACTCAGAGCAATGTTCAAAGACTTAATATTTCCTACGTGTTAGACTTAATATTTGATCAAGTTTGATTAATGGTTATCACTTCATCACATTATGTAAATCCAAATAAACACATCAAAGTCAATTTTTCAAAGGCATCTATGAGTAAATGCACTATTGACAAGTGTCACATTCATGAGAGATTGTCAAATATAGATCTAATGAGTATATTAATCTATTATAGGATCTAATGGTTAACACTTAATAATTCAATTAAGATTAATAGAGTGTGTGTATTCAAAAGGGTCAAAACAATAGTGTTAAAGATCAAGCTATTTATAGAAGATCGATGGAGCATGTTTACTCCAAGATGATTGGATGCAATGAGATGATGCCAAGTGTTCAAAGTTTAAAGTTAAATAGAGATAAAGATTGAGCTTTTAACAATATCTAAAAAATAGTGGGAGATCATACAAAGAAGATCTAATGAAGTGAGTGGACTCAATAAGATCAAGTGCTAAATGTTTAATGACACAGAGGTGAGTTAAAGACTGAGCTATTTTGATGAGATCAATAGAGCATAAGTGTTTTAAAGACTCAGGAAGTAGTGAGATTAGACCAAGTGATCGATGTTTAATGATGGATAAAAGTAAAGTTCATTCTAATTTGAATATATAACATGTATGAGTTTGAATCAAAAGATATAATAGACATGTTTTAAATTTGAAACGTTAAAGCCCATAATCATACAAAGATCTAACGAAACATGTGAGCCTGTTAGAACTTGATCAAATGGATGCATTTTAAAGTTGAGAATATTGAATGAGGATCATTGGATCATGGTGTGACATTTAATATCAATGGTCCAAATTTAAATATATGTTCATCCCAATAGTCAAGCCATGAAACATGCAGGAAAGGTGCATTATTCGACATAGACAACAATAATTGATCATTTTGATCGATTAAATTGTGTAACAAGGCATGTGTAACAAAACAATAGACCAATATATGCTAAATATAGTAAAATATAGAGAATCATGGTGGTGGTGCATGAATTAATGATGTGGTAAACTTATTGTTAAAATAAATTTTAACTGAGTTTAGAATTGGCATGATGTGTTACAACCCAAGTGTGAACATAGAAAAGATGTAAGACCTAGATCCAATGCTATTATATATGTCATCTAGGATACAATCATATGTTGCTAAATCTATTGAGTAAATTTGAATTGTGAGGGGTAGAGAGGAAGCAAAGAGGTTGTAAAGAGAGATGAAGTGTGTCAAATAGAAAAATAGAGACATAGAAGTAGAGGGGTCGAGAGAAGAGAAGATAAGAGAGATGTGAAGAGTATGAGCATTTACAGACTAAACCTATAATAAATAACAAAGAATTAGATTCATTTATGAATCAATGTTATAATATAGAGTTTTAGTGCCAAAATAAGATATGATTAGTTTATGCTCAGTTAGGGATTTGGTGCTTCCTTAAAGTTGGTAATCTTAAACCATGGGATTAGTGTCTCCTTAGGGTCAGTTCCCTTAAATGTGTAACCAATGAGGTTTTGATTGTGAGGTTGGATTAGAATAGTATATTCTAGCAGCTATTCTCACCATGGTTTTTCCCATATTGGGTTTTTAATGTATACATATGGTGTTATGTGTATTTTTGTGTGTGATATCTTTGATTATATGTTTTAATCTACATATCGTTTCTAGTTTGTGTTAAAAGGGATTAAAAGGACTAATTTAGTCAATCTATTGATTCACCCCCTCTCAGTAGATAGTTGTGTTCCAATAATTGGTATCATAGCCCTAGTTCTTTATAAGAAGCTTATCAACTCAGGGTGATCTTGGATGGTTAATAAAAATGGATAATTAAGAAGGCTCTTCATCAAACAAAACACCTCTCTTTGATGGATCAAACTATGCATTTTGGAGCATTATAATGGAAGTATATTTATCTTCACTAGGTTTTGATGTATAGATATCTATTGTAAATAGATATACAACTCTTGCTAGAACTCCTACTGATTAGGCTAACAAGAGAGCATATGAGAGAAATGCCAAAGCTAAGAATATTATTTTGTGTGGATTGTCTAATTTAGAGTTTGTCAAAGTGATGCATTTTCAAAATCCACAAGATATCTGGAACAAGTTAAAGAGCATCTATGAAGGTGATGATAAGGTAAATTAGGCCAAACTACAAATATACATAGGTAAGTTTGAAAGTCTTCAAGTGAATGAAGAGGATAAAATTGCAGACTACATCCTTAGAGTAGATTAAATAGTCAATGTAATCAAAGGCCTTGGAGAAGAGATGAAATAATTAGTCATTATCAAAAATGTCCTAAGATCTCTACCATCAATATATGACTCTAAAATATCTAGAATAGAGGAAGCAAGATATCTAGATAATCTCACTATAGATGAGTTGCATGGAAATTTCATTTCTTATGAGATGAGAATGGGAGAAGTAGATAATTCTAAGAGAGAAAATGCATTCAAAGTAGCCAAACAAGTAAAATCATAAGCATCTACATCCATATCTAAGGAGACTGTTGAAGAAGAATACAACTTTGTTAGAAGATTAAAAATAGGGTTTGTAAAGTACAAAGGTAAGTTACCCTTTAAATGTTTTAACTATGGTAAGGTAAGGCATTTTGCTACTAAATTCCCTTACAACAAAAATGATAACTTTGAGTAAGAAGAGGAGAGTAAAAAGGTGAAACCTCATTATTCCAAGAAGAAGAAATTATTCAAAAATAAGAAGGATGTTTACACAAAAGAAGATAGTGACTCATTGGATGATAATGATAGATCAGATGATAGCCATGATTATCCCTTTGTGGTTGAAGGAAATGAAATCTCATTCATGACATCAATATCAAATTATATGAATCAAGAAAAAGAAGTCACAGACTCTGATGAAGAAGAGGAGGATAGGTGGATCTAGAGTGTGAACTCATCTACGATCTAGATGACATTGGCAAGCTAAGAAAAGAGACTCAAAGTAGAAGAATATTGGACAAAAAAAATTGAAAAATTATGCAAAAGTTTTGAAAGATCTGATCAGATGGTAGTGATCCTAAAGACATAAGTTGAAGAGGCTAAAATAATATAATATGTAGTCAAAATTAAACTACAATCTAAATTTGATGAGTGCATGAAGTTAAAATAAAAAATAGTGGCTTAAAAAAAAGAGCTTGAAAAGGGTTAAAAACAAATAGACAAAGGTCTAAAACTAAAAGGAGGTTCAGACATTCTTGATGAGTTGATCAAATCTCAAAATCCTTTAAAAGAGAGATCTGGTCTTGGTTATGAAAAAGGGAAAAGTCCCATAACTAGTACGTTTACACACTTGTATGAAAACTTCAAAGAAGATGGAGAATCAGGAGCGAAAAAAGAGAAGCTTTCAAGGATACAAAAACAAACACAAGCACTGCTAATGTGAAGAAAGTTGAAGGAGAAAAAAATCTTGAATAAAGGAAGAAGAATAATGAGTCCATCTCTGCAAACTCAAGGAAGATGTAGAAGATAAAGGTAGATGATATAGATGGCTACATAAGAGTGTAAGGCTTGTATAATTTAGACTTAAGAAGACATCCTCATCTTGCATGAAGAAATGCAATGACCAGGTATTCCTCATCTTTCTAGGGTTATTGTTATACCTTTAATCATTTTGGTCATAAGGCTAGTGAATGTATGATTGTACCTAAATGGATAATAAACTTTGTAAGCATCAATTCATTTTCACCCTTGTTAGATATAAATGTAATATGTTATAACTGCAATAATTTTGGTCACATAACTAAACAATGTAGAACTAGATTTGTAAGACCAAATATACAAACTGAAAATAAATTCATACCTCCCAATGTGAACAAAGGTTCACAAGTATCTTAAAAGGACAAAAACCTAAATAAGAAACCCAATGACGTGTGGAAAGTGAAAGACCAATCTATGATTGCTCAAACTACAATCCATGCCAAGGAGCAAAATGTATGGGTAATAAATAGTGGTTGCTCAAAGTCCATGACTAGTGTTAAGAGAACATTCATCAACTTGGGAGACAACACTATAGTAAATATTCATGATAAAGGAACTTTGAACATAGATGTAAAACTATCTACACATGATGTCCTTTATGTTGAAGGATTGAAGCATAATTTATAAGTGTCATCCAAATATGTGACAATGGATATAAGGTCACATTTAATGTAGAAGGATGTAAGATAAGAATATTTGGAAGAACAATTTCAAAAGGAAAAAGAACTAAAAGGAATATCTATAATCTTAGTGAAGTAAATGTAAATGGCTACCTTATAGGAAATATTGATGAGAGTTAGTTATGGCATAAAAGAATGGTTCATGCCAATTTTGATAACCTACTAAAGATGAGCTCAAATAAGTGTGTTAGACACATGCCTAAGATAACCAAACTTGCAGACACTACTTGCAAGGATTATCAACAAGGCAAGTAGACAAAGGTTAGATTTCAAACAAAGGAGTATATAACTACAAAGCCTTTAGAGGTAGTTCATACTAATATTTATGATCCTACTAAGAAAAGAGGATCTAAAGGAGAAAGATACTTCATGTTATTTATAGATGATTATTTAAGGATAACATGGGTAACCTTTTTGAAGGATAAGTCTCAGGCATTTTAAATATTTAAGATATTTAGAGCCATGGTAGAGAATGAGATTGGATGAAAGATCAAATGCTTAAGATATGATAGAGGTGGAAAATTCACCTCAAATTAGTTCATAGAATAATATGAGAAGAATGGGATCAAAAGGCATTTCTCTGCAACAAGGACTCCAAAACATAATTGAGTTGTTGAAAGAAAGAATATGACAGTCAAGGAGATACCCATAACAATTCTAAAATAGGCCAAGTTACTTAATGTATAATAGAGAAAAGTAGTCAAAATAATAGTATATATCTTGGACATGGTTCAACTAAGGGTAAACAATGATAAAAATCCCTATTAACTATGGTATGGAAAACCTACCTCTATTACGTATTTTAGAGTGTTTGGTAGCAAATGCTACATTAGGAGAAAAGAAGATAACTTGGGAAGTTTTGAATCAAGATGTAATGAAGGAATAGTTCATGGGTATCCCACCCAAAGCAAAGCCTACATATGTTACAACAAAAGGCTACACAAGATTGTAGAGAGTATCAATGTCAAGGTTGAAGAAGGCCTAAAACATGTTAAACCTAATAGAGACACTTGTGAAGAAGAATGAAGTTTTGAATAGGATGCATCTAATTAAGAGTCTGAGGAAGTAAATGAAAAGGCACTTGTAAGATTTGTTCAAAAGGATCATCCTATAGAGAAGATCATTGGCAATAAAAATGAAGGAGTTTAGACAAGGAGAAGAGTTACAATGAACAAGGAGCAAATAATATTTGCTTTAATATTTGAAATTGAGCCTAAGAGCTATGTTGAAGCTAGAAAGTATGAGAATTGGATAAAAGCCATGGAAGAATAAATGAGCCAAATAGAAAAGAATAAAACTTGGGAATTAGTTCCAAGACCTTCAATAAAAAATGTAATTAGGTACAAAGTGGGTCTTTAGAAACAAGCTCAATGAGGATGGAGTTGTTATAAGGAATAAGGCAATATTGGTGTGCAAATAATATGCAAAGTTGAGGGCATAGATTTTGAGGAAACATTTGCTCTAGTTGCTAGATTGGAAGCTATAAGAGTGTTTCTAGCATTCTCTATTTATAAGAAGTTCAAAGTCTATCAAATGGATGTTAAGTCTCATTTTTTGAATGGGAACCTAGAAGAGGAAGTCTATACTGAATAACCAAAAGGTTTTTAGCTATCAGAAGAATAATATTTTGTGTGCATACTGAAGAAAGCTTTGTATAGTCTAAAACATGCACTTAGAGCATGGTATTCAAGATTAGACTGATATCTACAATAACAAGGATTCAACAAAGGTTGTGAAGATAGTAGTCTATAGTTAAAATATGAAGGTGAGCATATGGTAATTATTGTTGTATATGTAGATGACATATTTTTGGTTGTAACAACAATAAGATGTGCAAAAAAATTACTACTTAAATGCAAAATGAGTTTGAGATGTCTATGCTTGGAGAACTTTCTTTCTTCCTTGGTCTACAAATAGCATAATCTAATGAATGGATATTCATATCCCAAACCAAGTATGGTAAGGAGATGATCAAAAAATTTAGAATGGAAGATAACAAGCTAGTTGGTACTCCCATGATAACTGGATGTAAGTTGAGTAAAGAGGATGAGTCCCTTGATGTAAATAAGACTATGTATAGATTAATGCTAGGTATCTTGTTATACCTAACTGCATCAAGACTTGATATCATATAAGTAGTATATATGGTTACAAGATTTCAAGCTGCTCTTAAAGAGTCACATGTTAATACAATGAAAATAATCTTTAGATATATCAAGAGCATAATTGACTATGGACTATGGTATCCCAAAGGTGAAGATTTCACTTTGACAACATATATAGATGTTGATTAGGCAGGAAGTGTGGATGATAGAATAATCACTAGTGGTGGTGAAATCTTCCTTGGAAACATACATGTTTCATGGTTGAGAAAATATCAAGAGTTAGTTACTCTTTCTACAATAGAAGCATAGTATGCTGAAGCAATGGCATGTTGTACTTAAGTCTTGTGGATGAAGAAAACACTCAAAAACATCAAGGTAGAGATAAATCACCTATCTATATTCTTTATGACAATTCAAGTGCTATTAACATATCAAATAATCCAGTGATGCATTCTAGAACCAAACACATATCAATCAAGTGTCACATTTTAAGAGAGAAGGTTGTAGATCAAGAGGTCACAATGGGACATGTGCCAACTAAGGATCAAATTAATGACATATTCACCAAACCTCTTTCCAAGGAAAAATTTGAATATCTAAGATAGAAGTTAGGAGTGGTGGCTCCTACACCACATCACTAAATCTTAGTGATAGGGCATGAGTCTAGGGGAAGAATCTTAGAAGCTCTGTCAATTCCTAGAAGAAGAGAGTTAAAGCAACTTAGGTATGCATATTTTTGAAATTTTTTAATGAGTTGATGGTTGCATATTCTTGGACAAAATACTTTATTTAATAAAGGGGGAGAAAAATTTGGAAAAATTATTAGAAATATGGAGTCCCTTTGCCATTGATGTCAAATGGGGAGAAAAAGTGCAATTGCTCTTTGTAAAAGTTTGAAAGTGCAAAAAAAGTGTCCAAATTGAGTTTAGGCAAATGTCCCATTGCCTAAGAGGGATCAAGTTTGGTATGAATAGTTTCAGTTCACATTCATTAGAAACCAATGCAGTCAATGTTAGAAAAGGATCAAAGCATGTCATCATGGTAAAATATCAGAGCATTTAGTTTGCCATAAATGCCAAAGGGGTAGATTGTTGGCAATATCATTATCATTGATGTCAAAAAGGACATTATGAACATGTTTTACAATTGCACTGTGCAAAGTTGTCATGATTTTATAGAGACCATTTTTGGAGGATTAAAGAAAAATTGATTGAATATCTATTATGGATTTTTTGAGTGCATCCTAGATATATGGTTCACAAGTTCAGATGAAGATAAATGAGCTCAAAAATGATTTATGTTAGCTCTTGGCCATTACTAGGGTTTCATAATAAAACCCTAAGGTTTTAATCAATGGTGTTTATAGGCATGTTCTATTTTTATGTTGACCTAAAATAGGTAGGAACCAATATCTGAAGTTATATCTTAATCCCTTGTCATCATTATAAAACGAGCCCCTTTGACCTAGTAATTATCGACTCAGATCAATGTTCCAAGACTTTATATTTCCTAAGTCCTATACTTAATATTTGCTCAAGTTTGATCAACGATTAGAATTTCATTACATGATATAGATCCAATGATGCATAACAAAGTCAATTTATCAAAGGCACCTACGAGCAAACGTGTTAGTGACAAGTGTCACATTTATGGGAGCTTGTCAGATAGAGATTGAATGAGCATATTAATTTGTCAAAAGATCTAATGGTTAGCACTTAATCATGTAATGAAGATCAATAGAGTACGTGTAGTTAAAGAGGTCAAAGTGATAGTGTTAAAGACTAACCTATTAATAGAAGATTGATGGAGTGTGTTTACTCCAAGATGATTGGATGTAACAATATGAGGACAAGTGTTCTAAGTTTAATGTTAAGCAAATATAAAGATTGAGTTTGTTAGAAGATCTAATGAAGAGTGGGTGATCATGAAAAAAATATCTAATGGAGTGAGTGGACTCAATGGGATCAAGTGCTCAAATATTTAATGACACAAATATGACTTAAATATTGAGCTACTTTGATGAAATTGATGGAGCGCAAGTGTTCCAAAGACTCAAGAAGCAACAAAATTAGACCAAGTGCTTGATGTTTAACGATGGAAAGGAGTAAAGTCTGTGCTAATTTAAAGATCTAATGGCACATGAGAACTCAGATCAAAATATCTAATAGATGCATTTTAAATTTGAAATGTTAAATCCTAGAAGCATACAAAGATCTAAAGGAGCATGTGATCCTATCAGAACTTGATCAAATAGACATGTTTTAAAGTTGAGAACATTGAACAAGGATCTTCAAATCATGGCACCAAAATTAATATCAATGGTCCATATTTAAAGATATGTTCATCCCAACAGTCAAGCCATGAAACATGTAGGAAAGGTGCATTATTTGACATAGAAAACTATAATTAATCATTGTCATTGATCAAATTATGTAACAAGGAATGTGCATCAAAACTAGAACCCAATATATGCTAAATATAGTAAAAGATAGAGAATCATGGTGGTGGCACATGAATTCAAGATGGGAAAATTATTGTTCAAAAAAATTTGAACTAAGTCCAAAATTGGCATGATGTGTTAAATTCCAAGTGTGAACATAGAAAAGATGTAAGACCTAGATCCAATACTATTATATATGTCATATAGGATATAGTCAAAGGTTGTTGAAGCTACTGAATAGAGTTGAATTGTGAGGGGTAGTGAGGAAGAGAAAAGACTGCAGATAGAAATGAAGTGTGTCAAATAGAAAAATAGAGTCATAGAAGTAGAGGGGTAGAGAGAAGAGAAGAGAGATGTGTAGAGTATGAGCAGTTATAGACCAGACCTACAATAGATAATAGAGAATTGGGTTCATTTATGAATCAATGTTATAATATGTACTTTTAGCTCTAATATATGATCTAATTAGTTGGTACCATTAGAAGAAACTGAGTTGGTGATCAGTTAGGGATTTGTTACTTCCTTAGAGTTGATGCTCTTAAATCAGGGAGTTGGTGAATTTAACTAGGGGATTGATGTCTTCTTAGGTTTGATTCCCTTAAATGTGTAACCAATGAGGTTTTGACTATGAGGATGGATTATAATAGTATATTCTAAAAACTATTCTCACTTTGGTTTTTCTCATATTGGATTTTCCACGTATACATATGGTGTTATGTGTATTTTTATGTGTGTGATATCTAATTTTGTGTTTTAATTTACATATACTTTATAGTTCATGTTAAAAGGGATTAAAAAGACTAATTTAATCAATCTACTGATTGAACCCCCTCTCAGTAGATAGTTATGTTCCAACACATACAAAATATGATCAATAGTGTGAGATTGGTCAATGAGTCAATAAGCTGAGTTAGGTTTTGATGGACAATAAAACAAATATGAGCCCAAGGAACTTCCATAAAGGTTGATAGAGCATTATTTGATCTAGATAGGAAAATGTAAAAAGAGTCAAGTTCAAGCATGATAAAGGTCAGACTAGGAGTAAATGTTTCAAAGGGTTATGCCACCATTAGACTCTATAGAGGTAGAATAGGCCATTTAAACCTAATACAAACAATAGGTTGGTAACTATTTTCAAAGTGAGATCAAACACTTGGTGAGTTTCATTTCATTGATATGAAAGCTATAGGAAAACCAATACATATTATTGGTTTTCAATCTATAATAAGACTTTGCTTAGATATTTTCTCAGGGGTAGATATGTGATTATGGGGAAGCTTCTTGTCCTTCGACATGGTCATTTATTTGACAAAAAAATATTTAAAACCTCCCAAGGTAGACCAAGCATGGCTCTATCAGTTCTAAGGTATGAAGAATTTATCCTCATAAGTAGATCAAGTAAAGATGGCATAAAATACTGATAAGGTGATCTAGTGGATGGATAAAGATTGTGAGAATTCAATTCTTTTACAAGAGATTTAAAGGTTGTTATTTCCTAATAAGATCATGACTCAACATCCTTGAGTTGGTTCTAATCTAGTAAAAGTGATTGGGTCTTATTCAGTGTTTTTTATCTACACAGTTCCCTATCTCTCCTTTTTTATATAAATATAGGCTTCTAGGCCTTAAAATGGATCCCTCTCTTTGGCATGACTAAACTCTACCAAAAAATTTACTGTAACACCTATTTGATGTAATAAAATATTGAATTCCTCCATTTTGTAGCTAAATTGAAGTTTGTCTCATAAATTCATTAATGTGGTCAAGTGAATGTATGTTTTCCTTACCTCTATCTGAGTTTTCTCACCTTTATGAACTATTTTGGTAGTCCTTATAGGTCATTCTAAGTGTAATATATAGTTTATTGATTAGTTTGGAGGTGGAAAATTGCCCCCTCATGATAGATTAATAACTACTTTATGCCTTTTTATGAAATACTTATGTGAGTGATTCTATATAGTCTTGAATGCATCCTATAGTGTGTCTTGTGCAAGTATGAGTGTTCAAATTATTGGTGCATCACCTCATTTTCACATGCTTTTTATAAGTTATTGCTAATCTTTCTCCCTCATTAATCTTTCCCCCTTTTCAAAGCAAGTGCTAGTCTAGGTTTAGTATAAGTGATAGATCCATAAGGAAGTTGGACTTATCTAGAGGTCTGACCCAATATTAGGTGACCCACAACCTAGGGTCATTCTCATGTTGGACTCGATTTGAGCAAGACGACCTGAACAATCCCCTTCTCAGCTAGGGTGCAATATAAAACAACAACAATTTTGGCACACCTAGTGGGACTTTTTTTTTGGCATATCTAAAGTTTACAATAAGAGGAGACATCCACCATCATCAAAATTTAAAGATTATTCAAGTTACAAAGATCTAGACAGTATTTTTATGCCAAAGGTTACTACAAGGTCAAAAAGTAAAGGTATTCCCTTTGAATTCATTGAGTTGCCTTATACTTCTTATAAAATAATAAGATTCAACAATAAAAGACCTTATCCTCAAAATTAGTTTTCACCCCTAGTCATCCTATTGTCCTATTCCAACCTATTATCCCTATGACCCAAATGATTGTACCAATGAATCAAGTAGTTGTTCCATTCAATGTAGGTAGTCCACTCAATTTGGCCCATTTTTATGAAATTCTTGTGTCTACCCTTAAGAGTATCCCATTTTTCTCAAGCAAATGGGATAAAATAACTATTATTGAGCATATCCAAGATGCTGCTAGCCTTTTTTTTGTTCACAATGTTACTCAAGATAATGTGGATATTAGACTGCTTGCTACTTCCTTCAAAGGAAAAGGATTGTAGTGGTATATAAATCTTCCTTTGAATTCTACTGATACCTAAGATGAGTTAGGTGTAGCCTTAGTCAAACAATTTTAAGACAAATCTAATCACCTATCATTAGTTGAACAACTGCCTACCATTTAGAGAGCTCCCCATGAGTTCATGTCTAATCTTAACCTCATATTCTAAGACATAGACTAGGATTCTTGTAGTGATTAGACCATATCTATAATATGCCTTCTTGTACTATCTAAAATCCCTTAATCATGATATTAATGTGATGATATAGTCTATTGGTGGTAATACTTTACCATATGCTGATGAAGTTAAAATAAGAGTAGAGAACAACTTGATACAAGCTGGTAAGATTTCTCCAAGGTCCCCAATGCCTATATTCCTATATTTGCAATCTATCCCACCCCCTCAATTTTTTCAAATCCCATCTTTATCTCCTAGTCCATCTCCTAAAGCCCAAGGTATAACCTCGTTGAACCCCTAGATGGAGATTTAAATTTTTTCTTACAATCTTTTGGGAATGAAATAGTTCAACTCAAGAGATAATAGTACTAAGGTAGGCCTTATCAATAGTAGAATCAGAATACCTATCAAACTTTTAGAGGTTAAAAGGCCTCTCTATCAAGGTTTCATAGAAAATATACCACCTTACCAATTACAAGGAGCCATAATTCTAACTAAAGCGTATGCATCCCTTGACACTAATGCACTTTCGACATCAAGAGCTATTATTCCCACACCTTCTAAAAATAACTTGATGTAGGATTCAAGTTGGAAACCATTTAATCCCAATGATACTCAAAACCAAGACTTGGTATCACAAAACATTACTATGCCACAAATGTCAAAGGAAGAGTTTTCTTTTCAAGGAGGTTAATATCAAGAGACAAATTTATCACCCCAAGGAGAGGCTCAAAAAGTTCAAGGACAAATTGATACCATTAATGTGAATTGGCAAAAGGATGATCAGATTGCATTCAATAAAATTGGTGAGTCTAACAACATAAGTGGTCAAGTTACAACTCTAACTAGAGATAAAAGAAGAGTGTTGAGGCTTAAGATATGATAAACACTTCTAGTGATCCTAATATTGTTCTCAAGAGTATCAAAGATCAAATGTCTACCCCTATGACACATAAAAATAATAATTTAGAAGCTATAAAAATCCCTCAAATACCTTTGGTTTGTAAACAACTAGTAGTTAAAAATGTGGATCCAAAGGTTAGTGGAGCTCAGTTTAGTATAATAGATTAGTTGAATAAATCCAATGTCAACATTAGCATGTTGGATTCCATTGCTATTCTAGGAAAAAATTACATGCTCATCTAAGAGTTTTTAGATCTCAAGGTGTCTCCAGAACCAATTGAGAAACGAGGTGTTATCCTAGCTAATAAAGACCAAATCTAAATAAAAAGTACAATAGGTACACAAGATGGTGAAGGTGGAAAAAGATATGGTAAAATAAAGTAAAACTCCTCCCTTCTACCTCTCTTTGATATTTGGTGACTGTTTAGTTCATAACTGTATGGTAGACAGTGAAGCCAGTGGCATGGTCATGCCTAAGCAAATTACAGATAAGCTTGGTATAATCTATGAACCAAATACTAAAGGAGTATTTAAAGTATATGGTTCACCAAAAAATATAATAGACATCATAAAAGATCTAAATTTGACACTACATGTTTGCCCAAATGTTACCATTCAACAAGATGTAGTTGTGGTAGATTTACCTCCTTATTTTACCATGTGTCTTTCAAGGGAATTTACCTCAAAGATTGGAGGATACTGATCAACTGATTGGACATATTTGATGTTTAACACTAGATATGATACTGAAGTAACAATACATTATAAACCTATTACATGTTTTCATTTGGATCCATATATGCCAAGTGTTGTGAGCACTAATTGTATCATCTCAGATGAGGTGATAGAAACTAATAAATTAAAAACTAAGTCACCTCTGGATGAAGTTATAGATCTATTCTGAGATGAATAGGCCATTTATTGGAATTATAATTATCTTTATAATCTAATTAAATATTAAGGACTTGGTGTTCATTGCCTTGATAAAAAATATACACCAATTCTAGCCTTGATGAAGGAAGATGAGTCTAATGATGGCTTATGGAAATTATGCTTTAATGGGTAAATAAAAAAACATGGTACTAGGGATGGAATGACGTTGATTTATCTAGCCAATAAAAGGTATTTCTCTTCTCTCAAGTTTCAATTTGGTTGTTCAAATAATGTTGCTAAATATGAAGCACTAGTTCATGGTTTGTAATGGGCAAGAAAGATGGTCAATACCTAACAAGTCTTTGGAGATAGTGAACTAGTAGTTCACCAAGTAAGAGGTCTAAACATATGTAAAATACATTTCTTAGATATAATAAGTATAGGGTATGGGATTTACTTGAATATTTTCAAGCCTTTAACATTCAGGCAATTATAAGAAGTGATGATAAATATGCAGACAAGTTGGATGCCATTGGGCCACAATTTAGTATCCCAGTTGGTATAAAAAATGAAAAGGTTTAGTAACACATTAAAGTGGTTTTGAGACCTTCTATTATAGATAAAAATGAGAATTGACAAGTGTTTGAAGATGACATTTAGATTGTCAAGTTTTTACAAGAAGAGGCTAATTTTTCCTTAAAGAACCAGGAGAAATTCTCACAACAGTATGGTGACCAGATTGTGTAGATAAAGACAAATAAGTTTCCTAAAGGGTTGGTCACCCTTGGGAACATATTCAGTGGTGATGATGAGATGAGAAAAGAAAAGTCTTTATTATCAACAAAAGAAGAGTACTATGCCAATGTGGAGATTGTAATTGGTAAGAACTTAAAGTTAGGTAAAGTTTTCACTCCTTCAGAAAAGGAAACTTTCATTGAGTTATGTTAAAGTTTTGAGGATGTATTTTCATGGCAATATAGTGACCTCAAAGGATTTAACCCAAGTCTAGCTCAACACACCATTGAGTTAGAAGATGAAACTAATCTAGTAAGACAAAGATAAAGGCCTATCAATCCAAAGCTTGAGCCTTTGATGAGAGATGAGCTTCATAAGCTCATTGAGTCAACTATTATATTTCTAATCAAGCACTCAACATGGGTGGAAAACCTTAATCCAATACATAAAAATAATGGTGAAATTTGACTGTGTGTTAACTTTCACGATTTAAACAAGGATTCTCTTAAAGACCATCATCCATTTCCATCCATAGAACAAATTTTGTATTTGGTTGCAGGTTTAGAAAGGTTTTTCTTGTTGGATGGATATAGTGGTTACAATAATATTTTGGTCAAGGAAGAAGACCAATTCAAACTAGCCTTCACCACAAAGTGGGAGACATTTGCATATAGAAAAATGCCTTTTATTTTATCTAATACTAGAGACACTTTTTAAAAAGCCATGGATATGGAATTCTAGGGTCTCCTTAACAAGTTTATACTTATTTATTTGGATGACATAACATTGTTCTCTGATAGTACAGGTGAGCACATGACTCACCTCAAACAAGTGTTTGAAAAATGTAGACAGTTTGGGATATCTCTAAATCCCAAAAAGTGTGTCTTCTCAGTTCATGAAGTTAAAATTATTAGACATGTGATTTCAAATCATGGTATGAGTATAGATCATGATAGGATAGATTCAATTCTTTCACTTTCCTTGCCTAAGCACAAAAAATCTCTGTAAAGCTTCCTAGGAAAAATTAATTTTATAAGAAGGTACATTTCAAAATTTTCCACTTTAGCTAAGCCACTTACAACTATGCTAAGGAAGAATCAGGGTTTTAGCTGGTCCAAGGAAGGAGCAAGAATTTTTAAATAGATCAGGAGATCCATATCTAGTGATCCTACACTCTTAAACCCTAATTTCACAAAGGATTTTATCCTGCACACTTATACTAATATTGACACCATTTCGTATATTCTTATGCAACAGAATCACAAGTCTTTAGAACAGCCAATAAACTTCTTCAGTCAAAGCTTAGAAGAATATGAAATAAGGTAATCTTTTGTTTAAAAACATGTACTTTCAATTATAAGGTCTCTCAAAAAATTTATATACTTGTCTAATAATAGGATACATTTGATGGTTACCCATCCAAGTATCAAAGAATTTATCTTGAACAAGGATATAAATGAGAAAAGAACTAGTTGGATAAACAAATTAATGGAGTATGATATGGAGATCAAGGTCACAAAGCTATTGAGAGGTAAGGGACTTTGTGAACATTTATACCAAGACTTGTAAGAGGCTAATGAGGTGGTTATGATGTCAAATGATGAAGAAGTTTTAGCTGATCACACCTCACCTTTTAGATAGTTCCAAGACATGGTAATATACCTCTAGGATGGTATTTATCCCTTTCATATAATCTCTTCAAAAATAAGATATTTCAAATTATAATCAATTTCTTTTCTTCTTGTTGATGGTGTTTTGTTCAAGAAGGATATCAATGTCATGTTGCTAAGATATATAGAGCCACAATGGACACATAGATTGATTAAATAGTTCCATGATGGACATGGTGGAGGACATTATTTAGTAATAACTACAACCCGTAAGATCATGAAAAGTGGGTATTATTGGCCAAACTTATTTGGAGATTGTCATGCATGGGTTAGGAAATACATGCAATGTGCTATGTTTGTTGGAAAGGTCAAGCTTGAAGCCTTACATATATAACCAATTGTAGTAGATAAGATTGTTATCCAATGGAGATTGGAATTTATTGGTCTCATTAACCCCCCTTCAAGTTTAGGTCATAAATGGATACTGACTGCTATAGACTATTTTACTAGATAGACAAAAGTGGTGGCAATAAAGGAAGAGAACAAGTCCAATGTTTTATATTTTTATTAAGGTTTGTTTACCAAGTTTGGAGTCCCTTCAACTATTATTTTTGACAATTCTATGGATTTTATACGGTCTAGGATCAACCAATGGGTAGTTTAACATAGTGTCTTTCTCAACACTTCATCAAATTACTATCCACAAGGTAATGGTCTTGCTAAGTCCACTAATAAGAACCTATTGAATATCATAAGGACTATTGAAGATAATCAAAGGTTATGGCACCTTAATATGAAGTAAACTCTTTGGGATGAGAGGATCACTTAATAAAAGTTAGTAGCTGACTCTCCCTACAAGCTAGTATATGGTAAAAAAGCAAGAATGCCTATTTCTCTTGAATTTCCTACCCTAGAACTGATGCACCAACTTGATTTATTTGAGAATGGACCTATGGAGATTAGATATGCTGAGATTATGGAGTTGGAAGAGACAAGACATCAGTCCATGCTAGCCATGAAAAACCATCAAACAAAGGTGAAGAAAACCTTTGGCAAAGGAGCTTCTTCATATAATTTCAAAGAAGGATATTTGGTCCTCAAATGGGATGAGGACAGGGCTAAGCTAGGAAGACATACAAATTTTGAATCTCTTTGGAGTGGTCCATTTACAATCTCTTGCTACAAATCCAATAATGCTTTCCAACTTGAAAAGATGGATGGTGAGGAGATTCCTATCCTAGTAAATGGGATACATTTGAAACATTACTTTCAAAGAAGCTAAGTTAGCTGTACATAGTTATTTTCTTCCTCCAAGTATTATTCTAACACATTAGTTTACTTCTATTTTATCTCGAATAATTTCTTTGTTTGCACATTTTCTTTGTTAGGTTAGTTTACCTACTTTTTTTTGTTTCCTTCCCTATTTTGGTAGAATTCATTTGTATTTTTTAATAAAAAGGTCTCTTACAATCATGAACTAGATGTGTTATCTATTATGAGTCAAGATTCTTGTAAATGGTTTGAGTTATCAAGCATAGCAAGCATGCTACCCAGTTGAGTTTCCAAAGATGTTGGCCATTTTGGCCCACATATAGAGCCTTTGCCTAAATGGATGAGGTGAACAAAATTTTGGATGGAATGAGTGGACAAAAAGGATCATGCAACTTGAAAATATTTTGAAACACTTTAAGTTGACTTAAATTGTATTTTGTCTTTTTTTGATGGACAGGTCTACTAAACAAAGAGAAAGTTCTTGAGTAGGTTTTATGGTGATCAAATTAGATCAAAGGTCAGGGATAAATTGCACAATCCTTACAAAGTCATTCGAGCATTCAATGGCCAATCAACAGTTTCAAGAATAAGTCCAAAAGATCTTGTGGGCTTAAAAGGCTTATTTGATACTTGGTAAATTTTCCAACTTTATTTAGCTAAGTATTAATGCTTCAGATACTCAGGCTAGGTGCTAATAATTCTTTTGGGGTAATTCTTTTGGGTTTTTTGGCTAAGTGTTGGTGACCTTTTTGGGAAAATTGTCTACATCAAAATCTAAGTTAAATTTTTGTAGGGAAATTATTTCAAACTTTTTTCTACAATAAAAGTCTCGAAGGCAAATTCTTTCAAACATTTTGTCCACAACAAAAGTCTCGAAGACATAAATTATTTTGGGGAAAGTGTCCCAAATAAAAAGTCCAAGTAAAATAGCCCAATGATAAAATTATCGATGCAAAAGCTTTGACATAATGTTTTGTCTCAGGGAAATTATTCTAGTAGAGTGAAACAATTGTGTGAACGTCAAGTTTAGGATATAACAAGTAGTTGATTGAATTCAAATGATCAAAGATGTTCATGTGAGTGTCAATTTCAAACCACACCAAATCACTGTTGGAGTTCAAATATATTTAGTGATGGTCACATGGATGTCAAATACGTTCATGTAAATGTCAAATTTAAACCTTGGAAAATAGCCATTGGATTTCAAATATCTTGTAGATAGGCATGCAAATATAAAAAATGGTCACAAAGATGTCAAATATGTTCGCATTAATGTTAAAGTTTAACCCCATAAAGTATCCATTTTAATTCAAATATCAAGATCAATGATCAGTATTCAATCATCTAGAAGATCCAATGGTGAGTGATGACTGATAGGTCAGTGGGTCCAGGTAGATCTAATAGATCATATTTGATCATGCGTTCAGGATCAATGGCAGGGGGGTCAAAAAGATTAGTGAGTCTTGAATGCAAATACGTGAGTAACAAGTGTCAACAATGCATTGGGTTGGTAGAAGATAAATGATCAACATTCCTTCATATAAAATATGATCAATAGTATGATATTGGTCAATGAGTTAGTTTTTGATGGTCAATCAAACAAAAGCAATCCCAAGGAATTTCCATGAATATTGACGGAGTAGTTTTTGACCTAAGTAGGCAAATGTAAAAAGAGTCGAGTTCAAGCACAATGAAGGTTAGACCAAGAGAAAATGTTTTAAAGGGTATATGCCACCATTAAAATCTATAGAGGTAAAATAGGTCCTTTAGACCTAATATAGATAATATGTTGGTGACTGTTGTAAAATCAAGTTCAAACACCTAGTGAGTTTCATTTCATTTATATGAATGCTACAAGAAAACCAATAAATATGATTGGTTTTGAATCTATAATAAGGCTTTGCTTAGATATTTTCTTAGGGGTAGATATGTGACTATGGGGAAGCTTATGATCCTTAAATATGGTCATTTCGTAGATAAATAGATATTTACAACCACCCAAGGTAGACTAAGCTTGGCTCTGTCAGTTTTAAGGTACGAAGAATTTGTCCTCACAAGCAGATCAAGTAAAAATGGCATAAAATCTTGAGAGGGTGATTTTGTGGATGGATAAAGATCATGAGCATTCAATTATTTTATAGGATCTTTTAAGTTTGTTCCTTGCTGATAAGATCATGACTTGACATCCTCAAGTCAGTGATAAATCATAAAAAGTGGTTGGGCCTCATTCAATGTTTTCTATCTACACAATTCCCTCTCTCTCTCCTTCCTTTTTTTATAAATACAGGCTTCTAAGCCTTAAAATGGATCCCTCTCTTTGGCATGACTAAATCTACCAAAATTTGTACTGCAACACCTATTTGATGTAATAAAAGATTGAATTCCTCCATTTTGCAGTTGAATTAAAGTGTGTCTCATAAATTCATTAATGTAATCAAGTGAATGTATGATTTCCTTGCCTTTATCTAAAATTTCTCACCTTCATAAACTATTTTTGTAGTCCTTACAGGTTATTGTAAGTGAAATATATCATTTATTGATTAGTTTGAAAGTGGACAATTGCCCCCTCATGCTAGATTAATAACTAGTTCATGTCTTTTTGTGAAATAATTATGTGAGTGATTTTTTATAGTCTTGAATGCATCCTATAGTGCGTCTTGTGCAAGTATGAGTGTTGAAACTATTGGTTCATCACCTCATTTTTACATGTTTTTCATAAGTTATTGTTAATCTCTCTCCCTTTTCCAAGAAAGTGCTAGTTTAGGTTTAGTATAGGTGATAGATCTAGAAGGAAGCTGACCTTCTTTGGAGGTCTGATCCAATCTTAGGTGACCCACAACCTAGGGTCATTCCCATTTTGGAATAGATTTAAGTAAGAGGACCTGAAAAATCCCCTTATTAGTTAGGGTACAATCTAGAACACCAACAATAACTCCTTATTTTGATATGAGTGATTCACAGGCTTCATCCCTCTTATCAAAATGGGGCATGAATTGGGCTTGTTTTAAAAATTCATTCTAGGTTAGATAGAGTATTTCACATTCTAAGATAGATTATATGATTCAAATGGGTCAAGTTGAGCATATTGAGACACATTCACATGATTTTGAGGAACAATTGAGAGATAATATGACATTTTGAGACAAATTTTTACATTCTATATCACATTAAGGGACAAATGGATGATATGGGGCATGGGATTTGTTAATGCATTTAAAAAAAAATCTATATGGAGGATTGGTGGGAATGATGGTACTACATGAGAACTTTGGGTATATATCCATTTACAGTGATTGATCCTTTTTACATATGAACCTAGTTTCAGGGTTGTGCGAGTAGAGGATGTTATAATGACACCCTTATTTGATTCTTTAGCCAAGAAAAGAATAATACTAGATCAACATTTGTCCATTTGAAGAAGGGTTATTCAGACACCCAAGGGAGTGTGGTTTACCTTGTTATGTTGCTCAAATTTTAGCACCACCTTATTTAGTGCACTTACGGCATTTACAGTTCTCAACTCACCACTTTAGCAATTACATTTTATTGAGGCATGTTCATCCCATGGTTTTCTCTAATTAAATTAAAAAATTTATTGCTTGGTTTTCATACCATTAAGTGTATTTTTACTTTAGATTTTGTATTTAAATTATTTCAATGATTCAATATATTTAGATTATATATCATGAGAGGTCATTGATCTACACAAGTTTTCTTGTAGATTTCACATGCAAAAAATGGTACATTCTAACTGTACATGTCAACACCATGTGCAATTATCATAGGTACCAAATTTATTTACTTTATCCTTTTAATTTATAATTCAATACTAGATTAAAAAGGGTATATTTATAGACACTTAAAGTTAGTATTTATCACTTTGGTAGCATCAATTTGACATACTTAGGTAATGTACATATAACAAAATCTTGAGCACACTTTCCCTCTACCAGTCTACCCATCCATTTCCATATCCACACTTATCCTCCAAAAATATTTATCAAGGATTGGTTTGGTGTATACAAGAACACCTTCAGAATGTTCAACATACATTCTTCATACCTCATATTATTTTTTACATTCCAAGGACACATCTGTAAACTGGGATAATGCCAATTACCACATGTGCCTCCCTTTGTCAACAATGTCTAGAGGCCTTCAATGTTTATTTTTCAATTTGTAAAATATCCATTAGGTTTGCATAGATACATTTCATGGGTCACTTGTCGAAGTAAATTAATAAAGAGTCATTAAGGTTATTAATCATCTAGGAATAACCTAACAAGACCTTGGATCATCTCTCACTCTCTTGGAACATTATTCAAAAAGCATATACACATCTCAAATATTCAAATAACACTCTATAAATCCAACATTGGATAAAAATATGTTAAAATTGCATGGTTCCAAATGTTAAATATCAAAGATGGGATAAATTATAAATTGTTCTTGATTTTGAGCACACTCACCTAAGTGAGATAACTACATGTAGTTTGAGCCATTTTTTGTAGTAGTGAAACATATGTAATGCTCAATCATTCGGTGAGGAGTGGTTGGGTTATGTATAACCCAAAGTACTTACCCTTTGTAAAGGTATTTTATGGTTAATCAAGCACATTTAGTATTTTGGACAAATAAGACAAAAAATAAGCATTATTTCACTGGATTGAAGAGTTCAAGTTGGAACCCAAAATATTCCATGACATTTTGAATATCTTAGTGTGAAAAATAAAAATACATACAGGGATATAAAATGCTACCAGTGTTTTGACCACTCCTACAAGGTTTCCTACAATTTTTGACACATAAATGTGGTCTCCTAGATTGTATTTCTAGTGTTATTTACTTAGGGTTTATCTTATCCCATAGCCAAAGTTCCCACTTTGGTTCATTCCTCCAAAACTTAATCTTGTTTATGGCCACTTTCTATCTTTAAGGCATAAGTGATCACTTTATTCAGGTCATTCACGTGGCCACTTTTACTTCAAAGGTCTAGGTTAACCTTGTTAAAATACTTGAGACCTATTTATTCATGAAACCACTTCAATACATCCTAAGTCCCAATTCATGTCTTTATTCCTTTGTCACTTATGACCTTTGTGACCAAATTATAGAACTAACTATTTTCTTAATCCCACTTTATAAAATAAGGGGCCCATGAGATCCCTTTCATTTTGGGTGTTCACTATGTTTGAGTCTATGACCTTGAGGATTTCATGATCTTATTGGTGAAGTTATTATGATAATTTTATCACTACATATTCTAAACATATATGAAGTAATTTAAAAGATTAAGCAGGTCTTCACAGAGGATTGGAAAAGTGAGGGAGCATCTTATGAAATCTATTGGCCATGATTATTAGGAAGCCTCCACATGTCTCTTTTTTATTGGCCATGGAATGGAAATAAAGAAAAACTCTAAAATGAAATCTATGCTTCATGACCAACTAATGATTGCCACATGGACCAATCCTAGAATGCATAAAAATATACAAAGGCAAGATAGTTCATGAAATCTATGCTTCATTACTAATGAAAGGTTGCCATATGTCATCGAGAAAAATATTTATCATGTTTCTCACTCTATGACTAATAATTAAATGCCATATGGATCATTTAGAATGGGTGGGATAAAGGTCATAGTGTAGATTAGAGAGGGTAAATGAAAAATGACATGAAGAGTAATTTATAATCCCATGGGTTTCATCATAAAATATGTTAGGGATAAATACAAAAATTAATGTAGAATAACTTCAAAGAATCATAATAATAGATATAAATAAAGATGCATAAAGAATAAAAATAAAATGCACAACAAGAAGACCAAATTTAACTTGGTTCACCCAATGTGGGCTACATCCACCAAGAAAAACTTGCTCAAATTTTATTACAAGCCATGAGAGTACAATCCACTCTCAGATCAATCTTCTCATAATTACAATGCACAAATATTGTTTGGAGTTGTGCTCAACAAACCCTCCTAAATTCACACTCTATTCTTCCTTCTCAAACACTTGTTCTCATAATGTATTACCTAAAAAATAACCATCTATCCATAATACATCAACAAAGCGGAATTACAAAACAATGGGTACCAAAACCATTGGAAAAGTTAGCCCAAAATAGTTTCCCATTAAAGAGGGTCCAAAACCTCGATGAGAATACATAAAGAGTGTAAAATACATTTTAAATGTATATTATTTTAAATACATTGTAATTTAGAAATATGGTCCATAACATAATTAAATATTTAAGTTGAGAGGCCTAAGGACTCTATGATCTCGTGGCCTTATAACCAATCTAACGATGCCACATGTATCACACCCGGCCAAATGAAATTATGTTATGTAGAACACTCAAAGCTACCAGAGGATAACAAAGGGTCATAGATAAGTAGACTTGTGCCAAGTGGAATAATCAAAAACTTTCATGTAGGCATAAAAATTACAAAAAAGTAGGGCCCACGTGATGACATGTCACACATGTTGTTCTATAAAGCCATAATAGATATGAAGTTGAGGGATCACCAAAAAATTCATGTGAACACTATGGATAATTAAAGTAAATAAGGTGGATTTTATAAATTCATGGACTTACATATAGTTAATTAAGGGCTTCGAAAATCCAAGCCACTCCATAACCCTATGACCCTATGGCCAATGAAATACGACCGCATGACTTAACATGATTGGTCACATTAAAATAAAAGGTGACATGATCCTGTAAACTTGTTGGCTAAAAAAGTGTATAACACTTCAATGTATGTACCATAGTCAACAATATTTTGGGACAAAAACCTTCTATTTTTAAGAAAAGCTACCTTTATTCTAAAGAGAGGAAAAACACCAACCTAACATATTCACAAATATACATACTAAATTCATTTGGGGGTTTTCATGTATGAGAAAGGAAATATGAGTAGGAAAGTAATTTTGAAGTAATATAAATTTTTAACTATGAAAAGATAATAAGGAATGTAAATAAATGAGTAAATGCATAATTCACTTAGATATTACACTCATTAACTTAAAATGGAATTACTATCAAATTAAATCTTTGTTGGTAAATATTAAAAAAAACAATAATATGAATAAATGAGCATAAGAACATTCATACACAACTAAAGGCGAGCTCAAAGTCTTATAACAACTTAGCTTTATTGATCTTTAAAAAAAAACATAGTTATTTTCTTCTTATTATTTCAAATTTATCTCCTTGAAAAAGATTACAAAAGATTGATAACCCTCTTTATAGGCATGCAACCCTTATAATTATAAGAAATATTAACCCTAGATTCTAGGAAACAAATTCTAAAAATAGAATTTGGTTGCACAATTTAGGGTGCATGTTGAATTGTTCAAATTACACAAAAAACTACAAAAACCTTTGAACCATAACACAACTCTCGACCCACAAAGAAGATTATGATAGAGCAAAGTTCTGAGCTATAAATCATGGAGTCTTATCTAGCACCCATTTCTCATATTCTTCTTCATCATCAATGGTAAGGAAATTTTATTGCATAGATTGTTGTCATTTATCATTATATTCCTCAAATTATTTAATATGTTTTCTAACTTATCATGATATGGACCATCAAAATGTTGATAAGGAATCTTAGCCTCTCCTTGCACGTTTATCATTTGTTAAAGAATTATCTTAAAATTCTTCAAGTCCTTGTCCAACTTATCAAAGGTGTTATGAAAGTGTACAAATTTATGAATTGATTCATAATTAAATGAAGCATTAAGGATAGATTCCTATTTGAGAAATTGTTTGAAGGATCCCTGCATGTTTCCCATGGGAATTATTTTTCCTTCATCTCCATATAGTGAGCATGAAAGTTTCTTAATGGATTCATTGATGTCACAAATGCGGTCAGTTGATAATATACTTAACTCCTTAAATTTATGCAAGGATTATTTTATAATCTTGATCCTAAATTTTATCAACCCTAGCAACTCAACTTATTCTCCTAATTCATCTTCTATCAAAAATCCTTCACCAACCAAAACATCCTCATCTACCTTGGCTAGGGTTAACAGTCATGGTATCTAATTATTTAGTTTGCCCATTTATTTTTCTATACTCAACCTCTTTTTTATAAGTGTATTTTATTTCTTATTCCATCTAGGAGTGGACTTATATGGTTGAGGCTTTAGTTTTATTCCCATGCTCAAACAACTTCTTGGATGATTCTTCAATAGCTCTTCCCATGTTCCATATCCTCTTAGCTACTTAGAGAGTCTTGTTGTTTGGGGGTGTAATATTGAAGTTGTGAATGAGTTGGGATTACTAGTCTTTGTATCATATAAGTAATTTGGTCCACCTTCTCTTTCAATTGATCTTTTATGGATTTATCATGATCAAATATTTTAATCAATGAGCCAGTGGTGGTCTACACATCCTCATTCAATCATTCATGTGTAGGCTTTCCAAGGTGAACACGTGAAACCTGGTAATATTCATATGTGATCTCTTATTTCAAATTACCAAAGGGAGTAATAGTGATTTCAACATACCTCTCTTCCTATCATCTATAATAACATGAGACACATTTTTGGGTTTCTTGGGAGCTTGAGGATTTTGGGGCGATAAGAGTACTGAAGTCAATATCCAAAGGAGGAACTATCTTATCCCTTTTTTTTAATATACTAATCAACCATTGAGATGTCCCAATATCCACCTCCTTTTGTAGTGATGATGATCCTACCTGAGCCTATTCCTAAACAACAAGAATATGATTTACCACCATTTCCATTTTTTCCTCTATTTAGGAAGAGATATTACTTCTACTTCTAGAGGCTCTTGGGTGTCTAATTCTTCTTCTTCTTGAATGATAGGTAAATTCCATAACTCCTTTAAATAATTTTTTGATAAATATGAAAAATATTTGATTTTTCAAAGAATTAATTCAATGACCTTTTTGAAATGACATGGGGAAGAGTTTCTTGTTGTTTATCTAAAAGAAGAGGAGCCACTGCTATAAGAGTTTGCTTAAGATATAGGAAGTGAGGATCTATAGTCATGAGTTACAAAATGGTATTATTAATCAATCCTTGTGAATAAACCACCTTTTTAGGTGTCTCACTAAACATAGTCGATATTTTAGGAGTACCCTTTCCACTAGTTGACTTTTTGAGATTGAACTTTAAGGGTCTCTTTTTAGGTCAAGGTGAGGGCTCTTTAGTCTCTTCGATCACAATAATAATGTCTCATATAGTACCTTAAGGTGCCACTTGATCTTTTACATATTATTGATTTATTATCTCAAGAGGGAGAATATCCATAGCCTTCAACATTGGAGGAAGTTGAGTATTTTGTACATCAACTCCTTTGCTAGAGATCCACACCAAAGTATTTCTAAAAACTCCTTGAGTTCAAGTCTATAAAGATGTATTATTTATTCAAATCCAATCAAATCTAGGGATAAGTACATTTTTGATACCTTTTGAGAAGTTCTCATCTATTACCTCACCATCATATTCAACATCTATATCATCAAGAATAACTACAATAATAAAC